>CM073935.1:23708118-24958118 GCA_037179545.1 Sesamia inferens
AGCAGCTGTCAAACCACGATATTTATTATTCGGAGCAATGTTATCCGAGTATTTATTGTAAAATCAGCCATTAATAATATCACTCAGTCGCTATTCTATTAGGTCTACAAATAAGTTTGCGCTGTTTAACAAAACATGTTCTCACTAAGAGCTTACGTTGAAATTACGTTACGTTACGTTCGGATATCTGGTTAAAACATGCACTTAGAGTATTAGTGACTCAGTATGTATGCAAAAATGTCAAGTTAGTGCCGAATAAGCGGCATTTGCGGGGACTATTGATTTACTTCTTTAATTCAAGAAACTACAGCTACAGCTGAGACCCATCGATTGTTTGTAGAAGCTTATGGTGAAGCTGTTTTAAGCGAGAGAAATTGTCGTGAGTGGTTTCAAAAGTTTAGAAACTGTGAAGACAAAGAACGTAATTGTAGAAAGACACGGAATCGGAAGCATTATTGGAGGAAAATTGAACAAAGAGGAAAACGAGCCCATTGCTACTCTGACAAAATTATTCTCCTACATGATAATTCTCGTCCGCATGTCCAAAACCGGCCAAGTGCGTGTCGGACTCACTGTACCATTGATTTATGAAATTAAAGGATTTAAGTTATTTGTATGAAAAATTACGCGGTAATAAGCGGTTTACGATTTACGAGGTATTAAAAAAAAAGGCAATTACTAGATCTCGTTCAAAATAATTTTCGTTTGTAGTTTTTATAATAATGTACATCATAAGTTTTTTTAAAAGATTTTTCATTTTCTTATTTTAGAAGTTAGAGGGGGGGGGGCAACGTTTTCCACTTTGGAAGCGTCTGTCACGCAAACTATTCGGTTTAGAAAAAAAATATTTTAGAAACCTTTATATCATTTTTGAAGACCTATCCATAGATATCCCACACGTATGTTTTGATGAAAAAAAAATTTTTTTTTGAGTTTCATTTCTAAGTATGGGGAGCCCACAATATTTATTATTATTTTTCTATTTGTGCAATAAAATCTTAATGCGGTTCATAAAATACATCTACCTACCAAGTTGCAACAGTATAGCTCTTATAGTTTCGGAAAAAAATGACTGTGACATACGGACGGACAGACGGACAGACAGACATGACCAATCTATAAGGGTTCCGTTTTTGCCATTTGACTACGGGACCCTAAAAACGGCGAAAACTTATTTATACACCTTTAGGATTTAAACTTATTAGATAAACTATGGGAGTTACTTTAATCCCTATCTACCTGTACTGTCATTATAGGTACTACACTGCACATTGCTACTCACATTAATTAATCCAGTCCCTAAATCGAGATGGTTGTACTATAACTTGTGTTGCATGCAGCCGGATATTCCGTACAACTAATTTTCAGCTGCGGTTAAACCGTAATATAAAGGGATATTACGATAGCGAGAGAGAGAGATTATAAACTGGTGCTTGACTGCAATGCCGCCTCATGGTAAGCAGTAATGCAATCGTTGATGGTAAAGCGCGCTAGTTAATTAAGCCTATTCACTTAAAAAAACTTAGTGAATAGGAAGGAAGACAGCAGTTGAGGGAGGTGATGTGTTTAATAACTTCGCTGTCAAACTCAAAATAAATGTGGATTGATTTTCTATATAGCAACATCTTCTTCTTCAGCCTATGCAGAGCTTCACTGCTGGCCAAACGCCTCCCCCAAGGCTTTCTACGATGACCGATGACCTGGTGAAGGTCGCGAGAAGCCGATAATACGGATGCGGGCAGCACAAGACCGGTCGTCGTGAAAAGCCTTGGGGGAGTCCTTTGTCCTATATAGTATAATCCTAATAAATGCGAAAGTTTGTGGGTATGGAGAGATGAATGTTTGTTACTATTTCACGGCAAAACTACTAACCGGATTTGGATGAAGTATGATGATAAAGTATGTGGCATACACATACTTTATAACCAGTAATAATAAATAGGATTTATTTATAGTATTTATCCCAATGTTCCTAAGGGACCGAAGCTTATTCGGGTGAATCTTCAGGGTGCAGCTAGTCATGTTACAATGTTCCTACCGCTAAAACTTCCTCTCTTCGAGAGTGAACTGTAGTCAATTATGCGAGACCGGTACAGATTAGTAAATATGGCAAATGTCTTCAAACTTCTGGTTCTAGAATATGTTCAACCTCAACTCTTGATATGGCCTCTGTGGAAAAGATACCACAATTTTACCAATAACACGTGTAACAGTTTATAGAAATTCTTTGAAAATTTTATTTCACTATAATGGCGGATATCGCCGATGACAGTTGAAATGACGGCCGCGTGAACCGTCTTTGAGGGAGGTTTGAGGCAAAGTCATGAAACTGCTAGTTCTAGAACATGTTTCTTCACTTCCCGATGACTACGTGCCACTGACAATAGAGAGGATAACCGGTGTAAGAAGATTGATTCTAAGAGTTCAGTTTTAAAAAAAGCACCGTTAGTACTTAGTTACAATTTTCGCGTCAGATCCCTTAAATAGCTACAAATACTTTCACAAAAGCCTTATACATTTCAAAGAAGACCGTCTTCCACTACCCTCACACCCTGAAAACACAATTTACACTATTTTAAAAGGTGACTGGCGCTGAATGTACTGTCGGATATTGGCCGGCTAGCGTCATGTTGGCCGGAAATTGGTCGTTAGCCGCGATTTCTGTGGACGCGCCCTTTGTACTTAGAATAAGCTCCGTTTAAGATTTTAAAAGGATTTTGTAGGAGCCGGCGCTAATTTTCCTGGTCAGTCTTTGGGCGTACTGTAGCGTGTTCTGGGCCTATAATTTTTGAAATCGAGAATGTCCAGTGTATTATCCCACTGTGGTTATTTTTCGGACTGAATTAAATACCTGTTGGCAAAAGCATTGTGAGGAAACTGGCATGTTCTAAAGCCAAAACTTCGAAGACATATCACTTCTAACAGCCTGCATTAGGCTCGCGCCGAGAGGAGGCCTGTGGCTCAGGAGTGGAAACATTACAAGCTCATTATGTTATATTTTTATTATATTCATGTATACAAATATTTGCACAGCGCGGAGTGATGCGATCGTTGATGGTAAAGCGCGCTAGTTTAATAAGAGGCTATTCACTCAGAAAAACTGAGCGAATAGGAAGGAAGACGGCAGTTGAGCGAGGTGATGCAATGTTAAACCCAACAATACGACCAACGATGCTGTGCCAAAGGGAGATTGATCTGAAGACCCTCCACGACCAAACTCCCAACATAACAACATTTGGCGCATCGTACTCGGCACACATCGCAGCACAAATGCTCAGACCCGTCCTCCTTACGGCTTCACCAGACATCATGCCGCGACAAATCGCTTGGCGGCAAGGCTTTGTCTGGTGGGTGGTAACTTCTGCCGGCAGCCGATGTTCTGGCCTACCACCGAGAGCACACCTATCCTTGCACAGCAGAAGCTGTCAATATTATCAATCTCTAATATGAAGCTCAGCCCACTCTTACTTCACCTAAGGTTTTGCGGTGAAATTGATACAGAATTTCACTGCTGTACCACCACCAGTCGTTATGTATTTAAACAGAAATTATAGAGAATTATTTATTAGTAACAAACCTCTCTCCCTTGAATTTGAACATACATACATATATTATACTATATTGTAAGTACGTATTTAAGTTGATATTATATATGCGTCGTATACTTATAACCTATTATGTTTGTAATTCCATCGTTTTAGAAGTTTTTATCATTGTTTCTCTTAACCGAAGCACCTGCTGATAACCCATAAAAAGCACTACAAATACAGAAAAACAATAGGGATGTATTCAAGGTATGAAAATCAAAAAAATAATTAGTCTTTCTTATATCGATAATAAAAAAAAATTAAGACCCGTATTTTTTATTTTGTAGAAATTACCAAAAACTACTGAGATATAGCGTATTAAAGTTACGGACTGGGGGCTAATTACGTCACGCCGTGGTATATTTTGTACCATGGCATGATGTCATGCGACATGTCAAATCAAGATATCTTCCTTAGTATTTGATTAAAAGAAATAATAAAAATACGTGTTCAATATTTTTTATAAATCTATCTGATGGGCATTAAATTATTTTTTAGGATACAACCCTATTGTACTACTTTTGGTGTCTTTTCTTAAAACAAATAAACCAACCACTAATAACTTTAAACATAACTTATACTCTACTGAATCGCACTAATATCTAGTAATAACAACTAAGCGAATGACCTCAGAGGAAACCAGCCAACCATAATCAATGATTTAAGAACTTCCTACAACTATGAAAGTTGAGAAATAAATATTAGTTTTAATTAAATTTATAGCTCTTGTGTGAACTAGCTTTGAAGTTTGAAAGTTCCGATAGCCATTCTCTCATATTTTTCTATTAATGAGTAATCTGTACCTACTTTTGGTAATTATATAAATTAGAGAAATGATGTAAAGATGCACAAATCAGCATTATTATTATTATTTCATGAAAAATACATTCAACACTACAAAATTTACAATGGCTGGCCTTATCGCTAATGCAAACTCTTCTAGCCAACATTAGAATGAGCAGAGGTTTTCCTGGGACTGTCGTTGGCAAGTATTATGCTTACAGCACTAAAATAGATACGCAGATACATAATAAATATACAATATATAACAAAAACCCTGTTATACTACCTAAATTTTTAGATACATAGCAAACGGACGTTATCACACAAGTCATTTATAGAAATTGGTTAACAAAAATAATTATTTAATTATTATTTGTAATCTTTAACTGATTTCTTACCTCTACAATAGGGATCCCTGGGTAAAAAAAATTGATTATATTTAGTCCGTTATTGAGATTATAGAAAAATATTAGATATGTATATTTTGTTTTATCAAATAAATAAAAATTTACAAATATAAATGCCAACAAAAATCAGGAGTGGTGACTTCACTGGTCGCTAAAAAGTGTAGCATGCAGTAACGTCACACGAGTTTTCAACGCACTGTGTCGTCTTCATTTTTTGTTTATATGAAAAAAGAAAAAATACGTATCTAGTATTTTTTGGAAATTTGACTAATTCGTTTTTTTTTTAGTCAACGACCCTATTCTGCATGAACAAACTAAACATATGTAAGTACAACTTTCAAGTACTCTAAACATTTTTCGATTTCGGCGATTTTAATTTTGACCACTCAACTAGTCAATGATTAATTTTTAAAATTATAATTTCATTATAGATATGCTAGTAGGTAAATGTATATGTCCCTGAAAGAACAACAGGAGTTTTGTTACATAGTATAGGTATAAACAACGAAAAATAAAAGACTAAAATGAAGAGAAGTAGTGTTCCTTCACGAGTCAGTTTGGAACACCTGTAAAGACATCAAACATTTGAGTGCATTATTAGTGTATGGTTTCACCGTACACTTTTGTCGTGCTCATAATAAGTGTAAAGGAGCGCTAGAATACACACAAAATACCATAAAACTAGCTTCTGCACCGCGACATTGTCAAAAGCCACCTTTCCAAGTCACCTTTTTAACCGGAAACAGCACTTTTTTCGGAACAAAAGGTGGCCTATGTCCGTTTATGTACTCCTGACCATGTATATGCATATTTCATGACGATCGGTTCAGTGGCTTAAGCGTGAAAAGGTAACAAGCAAACATACTTTTGCATTTATATTGTTTTTCCTTGTGCGGATATTGACCGCTGAGATCGAGCAAAGAATCCGCCTCAAAATTGTTTTAGGCTTTATTCAGTAAAGTCTCAAATATGGTATTGTTTTAGCCTTTTCGTAGTTATTCGTTTACTTAGGGCTGTGGATCAGGCTGATATGTGAAATTCAAAGTACCAACATGCATACAAAAATGAATCATAGAAGTAAGTTGGCTTATTTAGCAATAAGCGCTAATATTGATCAATTGATAACATCGGTATGAAATTCTGATTATAAATTTTAAAAGGAAAATATTATGAGGATGGGCCAACCTTTTCACATCAATATACATTCAACCATGAGGCCACGACATTACAAAGATCACAACTGATACCTATTACCAAACCATATTGCAGCCCTTTGCTATGCAAATCTTACGTCGAAGTGCATTCGGTATTAAATCTCGGGCCACCATCTTGAGAAACCTTGTCATGTCAAAGGAGGATAGTAAGGCGAGCCGTCATAGACTTTGAATTACTTGAAATGACATGAGCAGTGTTGTTCTGCGAGCTGTGGCCTAGTGAAATGAAATGAAATGAAATCGTATACTAAGCAAGTAGGATCACCGATCACTTTTACACGTCATGATTTTTTTTTTCAACTAGATGAAGCCGGCATTTCCTAACTGACTGCCTCTGAGAAGAAATAGCCGAAACAAACTCAGATCATCGTCTTTTTTCAAGTCCAAACATTAAAAATGAGAATGTTTACAATAATTTACCTTATAATTGCGCATATTGCTTAATAACAATGCTTAACAGAGCGAGCAGCTCAGTCCCAATCTTTTTTGTCTTCTAAATAATCTGTGATTTTATAATACCCCTTTTTGCAAAGTTTGGCCTTTACATAGTTTTTAAATCGTTTAATGGGTAAGTTTCGAATGTCCATGGGAAGCTTGTTGTAAAAGTGTATACATTGACCCATGAACGAGTTGCCTACTCTGTGGAGACGAGTGCGATGTACAGCAGGATTGTGTTTGTTCCTGGTAGTTATATTATGATAATCGCTTATTTTTTTAAAATTCGATATATTTTTATGCACATACATAAGATTTTCAAATATATACTGTGAAGCTGCAGTCGGAACGTCCACCTCTCTGAATTTTTCTCTAAGAGAATCTAATAGTGGTTTAAGCCGTGACTTACATGTTGTACGCTGTAGGTTTGAAACCCATCAGGCGCTTCACTTCATGTAAATTATTTCATCACCACTGCTCTTAAAAATCCTGGAGATGATGAAGTGAAGGAAAACATCGTGAGGTAACCGCTATATCCTAGAGCTAAAAACTTCGAAGATATGTGACATCTATCAACCAGCACTGGGCCTGCGCCCAACTCCCTTTCTTTGAAAGAAGAGCAACTCCCTTTCTTTGAAAGAAGAGCAACTCCCTTTCTTTGAAAGAAGAGCAACTCCCTTTCTTTGAAAGAAGAGCAACTCCCCTTCTTTGAAAGAAGAGCAACTCCCTTTCTTTGAAAAAAGAGCTGTCCCATGAGTGGTGCATTAAAAGCAGGGGGGTAATCGCGCTAAATAAAACAGTAAAAGTTCAACTCTTGTTCGTATCTAATCCAGTTAAAGTTAGTTAGTTTCGATTATATTTCGTATCGCGCTAAAGTTTTAACTTCGGTTGAAGTAAAATCAATGTAGGTATGAGTGATACATTTCATCAGGTATAATAATTAAAACTAAATCAATTATAAGCAAATCTAATCGTTTAGACGTAAGTTTGATATGGTACAGAAAAAGTTAGCTTGGTTTCAACTTTTTCATTTGACAACGCTTACGTTCCAATTGCGATCCAGTTATGGTTAAACATAACAAAAGTTATGGTTTGGTTGCGATCCAATTCTATTTTGGTTGAATAATTTTAGCGCGTTGGCACCCCTGATTATATTACGTGATAATGTTGTTTTTGTTGCTATTAAAAATACATAGATGCGAGGGTAGGAACGAAATAAAAAAGATTATGTTCTTGTATAAATATGATCCACACAACTCCTAATGTGTTATACAGGGTATATCTGATATCAAAACGCAAACTTTGCGAGAAGGCCACACCGCATGCCACTAATAAAATTATGATATTCATTTATATCGTTAATGAGCGGTTACAGAAATAACAGTGTTTAAAAAAATGTGTCGGCTCGGCCTTTGAACGTTGCAAGCGTGCCCTCGCGCGTTTTTGTGGGTATGACGTTGACCCCTGATGTGAACTCTATGAAATCGGCTAATAGGATAGTTTTTCGAGTTTTGTTCACATTGCGCTTTTTTGTGTAATTAGCGAATTAAATATTTTTTACTTTAAAATCTTATTGGGTTATAAAAGTATAGCAATTATTATAAACGGTTTAAAGTGAAAAAACTGCACATTATTGTTTTGAAATCAGGAAAAAACCGTCGAATAATTCCACAACTGGGGGGTTTAGAATCATGTACTGGATCCATGGTACTCGTATATGACTGTTAAGCTTGACATGCATGTCCTTAGGGATATTCGCAATTAACGTAAAACATAAAATAACTCATAGGCCGCGTTTCCACTGACGCAGAGCTAGGCGGAAAGGAGCTTAGCAGTGCTCGAATCGACTAATCACTACTCGAAATCTCCACTCCGCTTCAATGAAAACAGCACAGTAGTTCATAGTGATTGGTAAATTCGTGCACCGCTAAGCTCATCTCTGCCCAGCTCCGCGTCAGTGGAAACCCAGCCTTAGGCTGCGGACACAAAGTCAGCAGGGCAGCGGAAGGCGGCGTCGCAACGCAGACCTCGTCCTCTAATTGGGTTGTATCCTAAACAATAATTTAATACCCATTAGATAGATTTATAAAAAACATTGAACACGTATTTTTTACTTTTTATTTCATTTAAATACTTAGGGAGATATATTGATTTGAAGTGTCGCATGACGTTACGCCATGGTACAAAATATACAACGGCGTGATATAATTAGTAGTTTTTGGTAATTTCGACAAAATAAAAAATACGGGTCTTAATTTTTTTTATTATCTATCATCATCAACCTTTCTTTTTTATCGTCTCACTGCTGGGCACAAGTCTCCTCTCATACAGAGAAGGATTGAGCGTAATCACGACGCTTGCTCAATGCGGGTTGGCGATTTCAAACTTAAAGTCCAGGTTTCCTCAAAATGTTTTCCTTCACCTTCAGTCATTGGTGTCCAAGATATACTTAAAAAGTACATACAACTTTAGAAAAGTTACATTGGTACTTGCCTGACATGGAATCGAACTCGCGCGCTCATACTTGAGAGGCTGGTGTTTTAACCACTAGGGCACCACGACTTAATTATCTATAAGACGGACTAATATTTTTTTTGGATTTTCATACCTTGGATACATCCCTATTACTTAACACAATATCGATCTCAAACTGCATCATTTTAAAGTATAATGCTAACCGATTGCTTCATATATTCGAAAACTGAATTTCGTTGAACTACCGAAATGAAATCCATTGCTACTGATAGTGTATTTTACAATTACCCCGCCGGTCATGAAGCAAACTGACAGATCGCTTGGCGTAGTATCGTAATCCTATAATATGTGTGCCTATAATCGCGAAAGAAATATTTGTCAAAAATCATTAAAATAATATGCTCATGCACGCATTTGGCGGGTGTTTTGGAAAGTCAGTAGTTAAAAACCAAAAAATAAATTGCACGACAATACTGATAACAGACGCGCGGGCTCCACTGGACTGGTAAAAACCGCTCGTACACCATACGAACCTGTGAACCCGCCTCGAAAGCAGCGGCACTCCAACGCATTTATTAAAATGAATTGGAGTATTAGCTGCTCGTCGCGTTGCTTCCGACGCCGCGACGCCCCGCGACCCCTGACTTCGTATCCGCAGCCTTATTTCATTGTAATAAAATATACATTATGTAAGGAATAAATTGAACTACTATGAACTACCTTAAAATAAGTGGGTTCATTTTCTAATTTCATGAGATTTTTAAATGACCACAATTTAAATGTCTTCGTCGTGTTCCGGCATGATGTCGGGTGATGCCGTACGGAGGACGGGTCTGAGCAGTTATGTTGCGATGTGTGCCGGGTACGATGCGCCTAATGTTGTTGTGTTGGGAGTTTGGTCGTGGAGGGTCTACAGATCAATCTCTCTTTGGCGCAGCATCGTTGGTCGTGTTGTTGGATTTAACATTGCATCACCTCACTCAACTGCCGTCTTCCTTCATATTCGCTCAGTTTTTCTAGGCTTCAGGCTCTTAATAAAGTAGCGCGCTTTACCATCAACGATCGCATCACTGCTTACCACCAGGCGGGATTACGCTCAAGCGCTAGATTATAATTATTAAAAAAAAAAGGTTATAGCGAATAGTCTCTTAATAATCCAGCGCGTGATCAACGAAAGCAACACTGCTTATCATCAGACGAGATCGCGGTCAAGCACTAGTAAAAAAAATAAACCACCACTAACAAAGCACTGTTCAACGTCATCAATAAACACTGCCAAACACCTAATCTCATCACTTACTAAAACAATGTACTTTCGTGATCCCTCTTACATACAGACCTCGAGTTCATTAAGTCCTGACACGTCGCCTACAATGATATATGTGGCTGCACCTTCTGAAGCTTTTAACGTTATATTGCATTCATGTGTGAAACTGGGACGGTAGGACACTGACTAATGCCATACTATTTCAACTGTACCACTGCGTAAATCTCGTTGGAGCTCGTGTAAAGTTTTTCTGGCATTTTAATGCGGTGGTAATTGCTAAAACACTATCAGTGGCACTGTTGTTGTTAAGCATATTTTGGCCTAGTGGTTAAAACACCAGCCTCTCATGTAACTTGTCACCAATGTAACTTTTCTAAGTTATATGTACTTTCTATGTATATCTTGGACATCAATGACTGATTACAAGGTGAAGGAAAACATCTTGAGGATACCTAGACTTTAAGTCTGAAATCGCCTACGCGCATTGAGCAAGCGTGGTGAATACGCTCAATCCTTCTCTGTATAAGAGGAGACCTGTGCCCAGCAGTAGGACGATTAAAAAGGTTGATGATGATGATATGGGCAATGGATAAGCAATATGCTTCAAATTGAGTGTAATAGTGTGTCATGCAATTAGGATTTGATTGGACTGAAAGGTAAAAGCCCGCTTATGAGACCAATCACTAAAAGCATTTAGTGCTAAATTTATTTAAAACTACATTATTTGTCAAATGGTTGACAGTAAGAAAATAGATTAATAACTATACATACAAATTAAAATATCAATCTTTAATGTCAAAATAACATTGTTGTTACTAAATGCATATACAACGTTTTTTTTTTTTTGTAAATGCGTAAACCGAAACAAGTGTTCATTATTTTTATGTAAAGAATTTATGTACAAAATTACAAAAAGTTATCTTGAAAATCATAAAGTTATGTTACCTGTTTGTCCCTACAAAAATATGGTGAACGCTCTGCTCGCCCGCTCGCAACTACTACAGAGGCGCGGCGCCACGGGGGCCCGAGAATGCTATGTTCCGCTATCCGTGAACTATGTCATGCGCTCGGTAACCACACTGTATATTTTTTTACATATCTTTGGGAAAAATATTGGAATCGATTCAGTTGCTTGTTCTGAACAAACTATCTTCAGATTTCGTAAAGAAAAAATTACTTGTATACTGTACTCGGCAGGTACTTGTAATAAACAACAATGTTCAAAGTTTTTATTTTAATAAGAGGATTACGATTTTTGCGATAATTTAATGATAAATTATGTAAGTACACTTATACTTCTTCACAAATAAATAAACATATAGTAGGTAATTGAGCTACAATTGCCACTATCACACATATATTAAGAAAAAGATGCAGTGAATTTAAATTTATTTATTTCTCGGTGGTACGCCATAACATCGGTTGCCGGCAGAAGTTAGCACCTACTTTCGTCTTGCCGCCAAGCGATTCGTCGTGTTCCGGCATGATGTCTGGTGAAACCGTACGAAAGACGGGTCTGAGCAGTTGTGTTGCGATGTGTGCCGGGCACGATGCGTCAAATGTTGTTGTGTCGGAGCTTGGTCGTGGAGGGTCTCCAGATCAATCTCCCTCTGACGCTACATCGTTGATCGTGTTGTTGGGTTTAACATTCCATCATCTCGCTCAACTGCCGTCTTGCTTCCTATTCACTCAGTTTTTTGAGTAAATAGGCTCCTAATAAACTAGTGCGCTTCACCATCAACGATTGCACCACTGCTTACCATCAGGCGGGATTGCGGTCAAGCACTAATCTATAACTATATTAAAAAATAGTTTAGTTTCTGAACAGTGGAATCGGCTCCGAAACCTCCATAAATCTTAATTAAATGTCAGTAATTTCTATCACCAGGAACAATTAGTTCACGAAGATAATTATGATACAAAGCAAAATCCACAATATAAGCCAAGGCCGCTAAGAGAATGGAGCTAAAAACTCCAATTAGTGCCGCTGCGAGGGCGAAACAATAGCTTTTGATGAATGACTTCAAAGATGTGCACCGATATTAAGACTTCAAAATGGGGCGACTCCAAACGGGGCAGCTTCGTAATGGGCACGAAGCGAAGCGAAGAAATAGGGCTATACTGCCTAATGGTATGCAAGAATTGAGGATTTTGAAAGCTTATTACGGATCAAATGGAATATTGATTATGGGTAATTGATGAGATAAAAGATCGGAATTTGTGAGATCCGCCGTCAATTTGTACATTCTGTAAATTACATTTTTTATTCTTTCTATTATTTTTTGTAGATACAAGTTTTAAATTCCTATGAGAATGGTAGCTTCCAAAGTTTACGTTTTAATTTTCAAAATTAACAAAAACTAAGTCCAACGTTACGTTCGCCAGGAAAGAGTACCCAGATATAATAAAAAAACAGATAATTTCTTTGATCCAAAGACTTCTTTTTGATTTCAAAGACTTTTTTGTTGTTTAACAGAAAACATCAAAGAAACACTTTTTTTTCTCAATTTACATTATTAAACCAAAGTCAAAATATTCAAAGACAATGTTATTTTGAATTCTTTTCGAGTTACTCCCTACTGACTACATTGAATAATTCATTTGGAACGTTTCTGGAGATGATGAAATTAAAAGTAGCACTGTCTTGAGGCACGGAGTACATAGTGATAGAAGGCTAAAAAAAACAGGTGCATGAACACTTAAATCCGCCTGAACGTCCAACAAAAAGTGTAGATGTAAAAGAAAAAATTGTGTAGAAATATTTTAGGCACCGTAGTGTTTGTTTTTACTTGAACCTAGTTATTTTTCCAACAACGTTCATCATCATCATCATTTCAGCCGAAAGACGTCCACTGCTGGACATAGGCCTCCCCCAAGGTTCTCCACGACGACCGGTCCTGCGCCTCCCGCATCCAGCGGTTTCCCGCGACCTTCACCAGGTCGTCGGTCCACCTTGTCGGGGGCCTACCCACGCTACGTCTTCCAGTGCGTGGTCGCCACTCGAGAACCAGTTGGCCCCATCGGGCATCGGTCCTACGGGCAATGTGTCCAGTCCATTGCCACTTCAGTGTTGCAATTCTTCGGGTTATATCGGTTACTCTCGTTCTTCTGCGGATCTCCTCATTCCTGATTCGATCGCGCAGTGAAACCCCAAGCATAGCCCTCTCCGTTGCCCTTTGAGTGACTTTGAGCCTTCTTATTTATCCAACAACGTTATTATCAAGTATTTGAATGAAAACGACAATTCAAAATGATGCCACGCGCCCGCTGGCATGGATCCTGTTTTTTTTTTTTTTTTTTTGCTAAATTGCATAAGGCGAAACGGCCAGAGAAGCCCATGAAATTATTTCTTTTAAGTGAAAATCTCTTTTGCATCGTTGTTGTTGATAAAAAAGAGACAGATACATTTATCAGATTTGACGTGAGGGGATATGAAGTAGTTATTATATAGTATTTCTTACATTCATCTCATCATCTTGAAACCAAACTTTATGAAGCGTTCACTTCTACTACGTGTTAATTTCGCACCTGTTTTTTTTTACGTTCTTTGCAATTCGCAGGGCAGTATCAGGTTTAATGTTAATCTAAATATAATTTGCGACCGTAACAATTATTTTCCGAATTATAAATTTAAAAAATCATAAAGTTCTTATATTTAATAAAATCGTGACACTTAAAGGCTAACTTAAGAAATGGGTATTGTTAATTGTATTGATTATAACTCTTAGATTAACCACAACTTAATACCGACCTGCTAATTGTGAAAAAAAAATAATTTTCTTACGTTTTTTTTTTCGCTACTTGAAAGAACGTGGAGCTCATTTATATCTGTGAGTATTGTCGCTCATCGTTTTCAGCGGGCCTTCTGTAGCTATCTACTCCATGCTTAAGTTTTAAGGGTGGCAATATAATAGATTAAATTCTCTTTGACTAATTCTCGTCTTCCCATCCTGTTAACGTTTCTTCGACTTTTGTGAAATCTGTTAAGATTTGGACAATCTTTTATGTTATATTTTTTGTCTCTTTTACTATAGTTCAAAGGAGTTCTCCACAAGTTATGTACTAATTTTGTTGTCGACACGATTTTAATGGCCGACAGGAGCCGAATGTAATTTTATTTTCTTATAGTTTGTAGAAGAACACTTTAAAAATACGTGTTTTTACGAAACAGCGGCATTGGGGCCGTTCCTTACTTCGAACGTCTTGTTGAACGTTCAACGATTGCATCACTGCTTACCATCAGACGTGATTGCGGTCAAGCGCTAGTTAATATTTTAATTAAAAAAAAAAGATAGTTTTTAACTAGAATTGACACGTAGGATACTTTTTATAACTAGGATTAACACATAGGATTCTTCTTATTACTAGGATTAACACATAGGATTCTTCTTATAACTAGGATTAACACATAGGATTCTTCTTATAACTAGGATTAACACATAGGATACTTTTTATAACTTGGATTAACACATAGGATACTTTTTATAACTTGGATTAACACATAGGATTCTTCTTATAACTAGGATTAACACATAGGATTCTTCTTATAACTAGGATTACCGCATAGGATACTTTTTATAACTTTGATTACCACATAGGATACTTTTTATAACTTGGATTAACACATAGGATACTTTTTATAACTTGGATTACCACATAGGATACTTTTTATAACTTGGATTAACACATAGGATACTTTTTATAACTTTGATTACCACATAGGATACTTTTTATAACTTGGATTACCACATAGGATACTTTTTATAACTAGGATTAACCATAGGATACTTTTTATAACTAGGATTAGGGAATGCAATCCCGCAACAAATTTTCAATCCCGGTATTTGCGGGATTGAGGGATGTCAGTCCCGCGGGATCCAGGTATTTGCGGGATCCCGCATGTTCCTGAAAGTCTTTTAAAAACGTGAGGAATCCTGCATAATAAATGAATCTATGGAACTTAAAATGAAACAAAAAAATACTATTCAAACTATTTATTGAGAGATCAATGAAAAGATGTGACAAAATAATCAAAAATAGGTATTAAAAGGAAAGATTAAACATTATTTTGGAAGAAGCTGCGCATAAAACAAAGCGTTTCAATGGTTTTGTCTGCTAAACGACTTCTTACTGCCGACTGAGCCGACCGAGTCGACTCAGTTCGCGCGCTTCCGCGTGCCGAACAACCCGCGGGATCCCGCTCGATTCGGGCGCGGGACTGATCCCGCAAAAATGATGCGGGATCCCGGTATTTCGGGATCCTGGTATCCCGGTATTGCATTCCCTAACTAGGATTAATACATAGGACACTTTTTATCTCGATATTCAAAATCAAAATCAAAAATCATTTATTCAAATTAGGCTGAGAATCAGCACTTTTTGAACGTCAATATTACATAAGACAGTCCCCCAAAACTCCCACCCATCGACACTTCCTAGTGCTTTCGCTGGGAAGAAGAAGTGGCGGAAGAAACTCCCCAGCAGCACAGCTGTCTGTTCATTTAAAAAACACATGACTTTATACAATACTATGTATAGTGATGAACACATGAAAATATAACAACAATGAAATTATTGAAAATATGCCAGCTACCACGCCAGAATACCAGCAAAGCTAAACAATATATAAGTATATATTTAAATGAAAATGTAAATAACTAAAAACGTATTACTTCAATGAAAGCCCCAGGCATAAAGGGCGCGACAGCTTACATATTTATGTATTGAAAAAAAAAAGTGAATTATATGAACTCATATATATTCTTATGGCTACGCGTCTGAAACTGCAGGGCACTGCTAATGTCTTCTATAAATGTGTACTGTTAACTTATAGATCTGTAGGATGTTCAATTTTTGTTAGTAGTAGGTACCTAACAGCACAGTTAACCTAACATTTTCCATATAAGGAATTTATTTGAGACTAGCTTTGCGCTCGCGGCTACGCCCGCGTGGAATTCAGTTATATCGCGCTTTTTAGATTTCCCTCGGAATTATATTTGTTTTTTTTTTTTCAATAAAAGTTAGCCATCTTTATCGGTCGAGTGGTTTAAGCGGGAAAGCGTAACAGACAGACAGACAGAGTTACTTTCACATTTATAATAATAGTATGGATAATCATTGCTTTTTTATTTCATCAAGAATATATATATATATATATTATTTTTTTTAATAATTATAAACTAGTGCTTGACTGCAATCCCGCCTGAGGGTAAGTAGTGATGCAATCATTGATGGCAAAGCGCACTAGTTTATTAAGCCTGTTCACTTAAAAAACTTAGGAATAGGAAGGATGACGGCAGTTGAGCGAAGTGATGCAATGTTAAACCCAAGACCAACACGACCAACGATACTGCGCCAGAGGGAGATTGATCTGGAGACTCTCCACGACCAAACTCCCGACACAACAACATTTGGCGCTTCGTACCCGGCACACATCGCAACACAACTGCTCAGACCCGTCCTCCGTACGGCTTCACCAGACATCATGCCGGAACACGATGAATCGCTTGGCGGCAAGACCTTCTACTCAGGTAGTTAAACAATGGACCCGACTCTCTTGTGAACTAACTAAATGTAAGTTCACATCCTATTTTTTATATATAATTAAGAAAAGGACAAAAGATAAATATTAGTTTAGTCCTGTCAATTTAAATTGAATTAGTTTTAGTTGCCATGTTTATGATAGCGTCTAATTTGTCTATAGACTATCCTAATTTGACAGAACTAAAGAGTTGTCTTTTTTAATTTTCTGAATGAAATAGAAAGAAAAATAAAGGAGATGTTTCATTTTGGGCCACCACTATGTACAGTATATAGAAAAAAATAATAGATTTGCATAAAAATACTACTAAATCAATTTCAATTAAAATACAAGTAAATAATTATTAATTATTTGAAATGTTTTTTAGTGAGATAACCCTTTTTAAAGGTAGCTATGACAGCGATTATGACGTTTGATGACTTTGACAGTTCTATTTTCCCGTTGTGTTCGTGGCGAGTGTTGATTTGAGTTGATTCTGTTTCGAAACTTTTGGTGATTGTTTTTGTTTTGTGTGCCGTATTTTCGGAATTCATATTTTTTTTTTTCGCAGTTATATGATAGAAAATATACATCATCAAAGATACATGTATCTGAAGCTGATGACATTTGATTGACGTGTCATGACACCTCAGTCAAATGTCACTGTCAAAATCTTATTTCGCTTATTGCTGACCATCATATTTATTAGTAATTGTGTTGCACTCCTTGGCCGAGTTAAATTGAATCTACATAAAAAGTAAACCAAAATATTGGAAATTAAAATAAAAACAGTTAACTATAATGTTACATAAAGTGTACATGCTGGCCCAGGCTCCATACATTTCTGAAACATCTCCTTTACTTTAGTTTGTACACAAGTGTACTGGGGCCAAAACAAGGCAAGTTGAATTGAAGTGGGTTGTTTAAGTATGTTTATTTATGACAGGAAATTGGGTATGTTGATCTTTTTTTAAAAGGTCAGAAGGCGAGTAATAAAGTCTCATTTAATTCATATTAGATGGGCTTATTTCGATTTTAGTTGTTCAGTCAAATTTCCAAAACACCAATATCACACCGTTAAATTTAAAAGTGATCTCACTTTCCAAAAAACAAACCATTCTGTTAATAAAAAACACGCTGTATATGAAAATATTCCTAAGTACGTACACCGTACAGAATAAGCACTTTAACATTAATAGGAATGGCTGCTTGTCAGTGGGGCAGTAGTGTACCCCACAAAGCCTCTTTATATTCTTAGTGAGTCCGTTGCATAAAGGAATCTTGGGCATTGAAAAATAGCTTGATATTTTTACAAAGCATCGGCGATGTCTGGAATGGATAAGCGATTATTTTTCACATCGGTGGAGACTGGTATTACAGATAAGAGTAGATGCGCAAATTCCCTTGTTCATAAACCGAAATAAATGTTAGTCCAGTGCATACAAATTAGGCTGTGAATCAGCACTTTTTAACGGCAAACTAACATAAGACAGTCTTCCAAAACGCCCGTCCTTCGCCACTTCCTACTGTTTTCAATGAGAAGAAAAAGTTGCGCAACAAACTCCCTACAAGCAAAGCTGTCTTTTCAATAATAAAGACACCTGACTTAATACAATACTACGCAAGTAAAGTAAGTAACATTACAAAACTCAGAACATTAAATTATTTGTACATTTCTCATATTCGGTAAGTAGGTCCTTATTATCCCCAAATGAGGCTTGACCAATTAGCGCTCTAGGGTAATAATGTAAAAAGCCATAAGGCAATAAGTAATTTAAAAAAACTCTACACTCTTTCAAAAAGTTCGCGTACATCTAACCATCATACAGGCAATAGACATCATGCATTCAGCCCTATGACAAATGAGGTCGCTTCGCTATTCAGCCTTGTCGTCGTATGAGTATAATATTCATCAATTTTAAATATCGAACGGCGAAGCTCAATTTCGTTCTTGAAAAAATAATAAAAAAGAAATAAAAAAAGGCGGGAATAGTAAACTTTTACATTAGATATTGTTTGTGATGGGATTTTTTTTATAATTACGTGCTAATTAGGAAAAAAACATGAGTTCTGCAAGTGATGATGATATAAGCTACACTCCCGATGCAATGATAAGTTGATGATACCTGATGGAAAGATCTATACATATGCAGATGACACGGCAATTGTAATTCATGGGGCCACGTGGGATGATGTGCAAACTAGGGCTGAAACAGCACTAACATCTGTGATGACCTGGCTTCACCTAAACTTGTTGACGTTAAACCTGAATAAAACTCATTACATGCCCTTTGCAATCCGACGTGACTGCTTACCCCCAAACAGTTATTCTATTACAGCACACTCATGCCAAAATCGGCGGATTTCGTGCGCTTGTGCTGCCATTGCTAGAACTAATAACGTGAAGTATCTGGGGGTGCATTTAGATGAGAGGCTGAGATGGGACAAGCAGCTTGATATTCTAACCACCCGAACTATTCGTCTCATTCACATCTTTAAACGTCTGCGGGAATCGGCTGATTGTAACATTCTCAATATGGTTTACCTTACTTTGTGCCAGTCAGTCCTCGGATACTGTATAACCGTGTGGGGTGGAGCAGCGAAGACTTTAATTCTGAGAGCCGAGAGAGCCCAAAGAGCTGTGCTAAAGGTGATGATCGGGAAACCTTTTAGATACCCCACAGCAAAGCTCTATTCTGACTGCAAGGTTCTGACGGTACGTCAGCTGTTTGTTTTGCGATCTGTTCTCAGAGTTCATGGCTCTCTACTCCCACCTGACCCTAGAAAGCGTACATATGTTGCCCCAAGTGTAAAACACAAAACCTCTTTTGCAAAACATCAATACTACGTGTTAAGTTTTTCACGTATACAACATTGTACATAAAAATCTAAATTTGATAAACCTAAATAAATTTGATTTGAAATCTAAAATTAAGGACTGGCTCTTTCAGCAGGATTACAATAACACTGAATCCCTCTTGACATACATCGCTTAACAATTACATAACATTATTCAATTTGGAACTCAAACTGTACATATAAACAATCAACTCATAACACACAACACATACACTATCCAATAAACTCACATTACACTTACGAACACACATACTCTCTCTACTCCATACTCAAATAATCTGGAATTGAATGTTTACACCTATTTTTTTAACTAAACATATAATAACTTAAATTACTTTAATTTATATTTTTATTTCTCTATATAATATATATATTTGTGAAGATGGGATTGGATTTAACATCGATACTCGAAACCAAGGGCTCAACATGTATGTACAGTTAAACTCGATCAGTTCGAATTACTGTCTCCTAAGACACAGGTATTCCCTAGTTTAGGAGGCAGGATTTATTGTTTTGTTACATAGAAATTTTTTTAAGGCATATACCTGCAAACTTTATCTATGTATGTTCTTGGTCAATAAAGTGATGATTATTATTATTATTATTATTAATGAGAGTGGAGCTGAAACAGCAATTAACAATATATACCCTGAAAGATTATTCTTGTAATGCCGGTTTTATCCTACTTACCTCACAATCGAGATGTAAAGTAGAGTAGTTAACTCGGGTGTAAGCATCAATTGCAGCCTCGAACTATAGGCGCCCTCGCTGCGCTCGCGCGACTATATATCTCGGGCTGTAATTGATGCCTTACAGCCCTTAATCTACTGTTAAGGCAAGTCTAGCAAAGAAGAGAGTTTCTTGTTGTAAAAGGTTTATTACTAAGCCCAGCAAACAGTGAGCTATGAATATTATGAAGCCGGTAGAGCTCGTAGTTTGTGCATATTTCTGATGTTAACATTGTGGTTATCAATGTTTTTAGTGTACATGAGAATAGTTTACCTAATATATAAGGTAAGGATGATTTGGAGAAAGGAGACGATAGAGCAACCCTTAAATCCTTTAAGAAAGCAAAAGAACTGAGCCTTCCTGCTAGGCTTGATATGTATTACATATACATATTTATAACAATAAAGCATCAGGAACTCCCGCATCCGTGGTAGTCTCCGTGTCCGTGACATAGCAGACAAACTGCAAGAGAGTCGCTTGCGCTGGTACCGTCACGTCTTACGTAAACGATTTTACGTGGATAACAAATGTCTTGTCATGGCGCCTCCGCCGGGCCGAAACAAGCGAGGCAGGCCAAAGAAGTGCTGGCTTGACATTGTAAGAGATGACATGCGTGCCAATAATCTCGTAATGGAGGCGTAACAGTAGGAAAGCGGTCGCCGGGCTCCAACGCGAAAGCCGCGGATGCGACCGGGATTATATGCTGAGAAGATGATGATGATTTATAACAATAAATACCAAACTTCAGTGGCAACTTCTATTGTTATTTGCATAAAAACTGCCGAGCCCACAATTTCAAGTGCCTCTTTATCTATAACCATGTTGGGTCCTAGATTCCTAACATATGGTAAAGCGAACTTTACACATTTCGCTTTCTTTGTAATGAGAAGATTTCTTGATATTTTACATAAAACAATACGTAACTATTGAGAGTACACTGTTCAAAATCTTCTCTAGTCCTGTCCACATTAAAAATAAAAGAGGTAGATAGCATTTGCAAACAGTACAACGTCACAGATACCTTTTACATAGGATAGTAAGGTCTGGTCTTGCCTCGGAAAGTCAGCAGTTAGACTGGAAAAGCGGACCCCAGACTCCAAAGCTGAAAAGACTGTGGAAGCGACTGGGTGATGATGATGGTAAGTATCACATGTCGCTTTGTTATAATTACAGACTTAATCCAAGCTGAGAGGGCTTTTTTAATTATAATAATTAAAATAAAATACGGGTCTGAGCAATTGTGTTGCGATGTGTGCCGGTTATGATGCGCCAAATGTTGTTGTGTCAGGAGTTTGGTCGTGGAGGGTCTCCAGATCAATCTCCCTGTGGCGCAGCATCGTTGAGCGTGTTCTTGAGTTTAGCATTGCATCACCTCGTTCACCTGCCATCTCTCTTCCTATTCACTAAGTTTTCTTTAGTGAATAGCCTAAATAAACTACCACGCCTTACCACCAACGACTGCGTCACTGCTTACCATCAGGCGGGATTGCGGTCAAGTGCTATCTTATATTTGTAAAAAAAAATAAACTTGACATAATGATTCAACCACAGATTCTTTGTAAAATGGTGTTAAAATTCTAGAATAAACTGTCATAACTGAAGCATATAAAAATATAGAGAGGGAAATGCGCTCTGCCTTTAAATATTTTCACATGTATTTGCAAAATTTAAAACCACCACAACTCTAACATAGCGAGAGACGTCGAACGATAAACGCTTTACGGGCAATTTTAGACCAAAGAGAATAAACAAGTTGTACCGCAGCTCTTTGGAAAATCCTAGACTCTTTTACTTTATTCCAAAGGCGGGACTAGCTGACAAATATTTAAATCGTTAGATCCGCCTGATCGCATCTTAAATGGGCACGTTTCTCTTGGTGACATTGTAAAAGTATATTGTCATTGTCTATAAACAGCGTGTAACGGCAAGGCTATTTATATACCTACCAAGGGCACGGCTTCTTTGGGTGATATCAAAGTATATTGGAAGGAACTTTTAATCTTATCTCTTCATATTTAATTTTAATATACCTGCATCACTTTATGGTGATATTGACACGTTTCTTATGATTTAAATTTAAGATGAACATATAAAATTTGTGTCAATTCTTAGAGTACTATATTTTGAGTATAAGCTATGTATTGTGGTTCTATACAAGCTTTTTTTCTTTCTTTGCTTCTTTTTCAGGTAATTTTAATGACAATAGGGTTTCTGTTACACAATGTACATAATATATTTCCCCGCTCGCTTGCCGCTGCAGGTTAATAGCCGTCCCTTCGTGCCTCCGGAAACCATTTTAATTAAGGTGTTAGTCCTAGCTCGACAGCCAGTTTAACTAAGGGATATTGTATTACCCAATAAATGGGTTATGAAGTTCAGATAGGCTATCAGTTTATATAAAAAAATTGTTATCCTATAAGGTTCAAAGCCAACGGCCATCCAGCCTAGCATTTCGTGATAGCAGATTCCCGATAATCCCGCTATTAGAAAAAATATCGAAAATCTGATGTAGACGAAAGTGGAAAGAGACGAGTCACATAGGGCATAGAATAGATTTAAGACGGAATGTCGATAGACAGCCAATTACGTCGACTGACAACTTATTCAAGATTGTTGGACGACTAAAGCTTAGGAAAGCTAGAAAAGGAGAAGAGTGACCTGCATTGCAGGATGCCTAGACTCAGCATTGGATAGCGAAAGCTTGAAGAAGCGAATACAAAAAACCATACGACATCTCATTCCATGCCGGATTTGCGAGCTCACACTTCACAGTATAGATACTTTTATTATTCCCAAAAACGGCGAGGATAAATCTAACGATTTAAATCTTTGCGACTCCAATGTTTTATTTGGTACTAAAGATCGGCCCGACGAGGCTGCATGGGAATAAATTTGTAGCGATGGCTAGTCGCTAATGGGTAGTGGCTACTTCTATATTATGGCGGATCGTAGGCGTGTCAGACTTCGGGTTAAAATGTATTGTCATTGCCAAGCCTACATTGTTCACAAGTTTTCATTTTTAAGTGCGAGCCTTTTGACTTTATTGTATTTTATGTGTTTTTTTTTTAATTAAAATTATTATTTTTCTGCAATATATGTTTTGTTTGCGGGGAATAAACAATTTTTCTTTCTTTCTTTCCATTCTATTTATATGAAGTTTGTATGTTAAGCTAGGAATGTTTTTAAGGAAGATTTATGCATGGTCAAGCTACTTTTTACCTTGTCGTTTCATGTGGATGTTACCGCAAGTAATAACCAGATTACATATATACCTATATATATTCAAATTTTATTTATGTTTAAACTCGACGTTAAACAAATAAGGACTTTGTTGTGTAGGAAAAACAGTCTTTTTTTTCATAAAGTCATATTTATTTACATTTTTGGAAAATACAATACACCATATACATTCATACATATACATGAACCTACTATACTAGCTTAAGTATAGATATCAATCAGCCTATACGTGACGTTTTTACTGCTGGGCCTCTTCTCTATTAAAGGGAGTGGGCAATAATCCATCACGCGGGCCATGATATCACATATCTACAAAGTTTTGATTCTACGTTATGCCGGTTACTCCACAATGTTTTTCATGGCCCTTTAAGACCAGAGAGAGAAATTATTTACACAATTTAACGTGCCTGGCTACGTTTGAACCTACGACACGACCTACAACATAGTAAGCCGCAGCCGTGACCACTGAGCCACCACTACTCTTGATTGAATGAATTTTATGTAGACAATGAATCAAAGGTATTGATTGAATGAGGTACTTTTCTACCCACGCTATGGAAGCTCTGAGTCGTGACGTAGGCGGGCACTTTATTGAATGAAAATATTTCCTTTTTTATTTTCGTTCACCGGTCATTCAGTATTGTGGTTTTATTTAGGATTGAGGAGTGTGTTCCTTTTCTTTGAATGATCGGTAAACAAAACCTTTATGCAGAAAATTCAGTATACCAGAGGTAATTTTGCATTTCAAGGTACAGATCCATTCGTGTGTGTGTGTGAGTACTGCCGCCACATTTCGGTCGGGTTTGCAAAATGCCACCTGGCAACTTCGGATTCAGTGGAGAGGCGTGCGAAGAGGCTAATTGGCGATCCAGATCTAGTTGTAAACGGTCTCTAAAGCCTGGAGCACAAGCGAAGAGTAGCCAGCCTGTCGGTGCATGCATTTCAGAGAGTGTCCAAGGGATTTGACAGCGATCCCGCCTGATGGTAAGCTGTGATGCAATAGTCAATGGTAAAACTACTAGTTTATTAAGAGCTTATTCAAGCTTTGAAGCACTCATAGTGTAGCCAAAAACCGCCGCAGGCAAATTGTTTCAGTTCTTCCATGTACGCGGTATAAAAGACAAGGCGAAATGCTTCCTCTGAATCGAAGCGGCTTCAACAACGTCAAGGTGTTCGGTCATGCCGTACGACGGGTCGTCCGATGATGAAATGGAGATGGCGGAATATAGTCATGTAATTCCTGCGGACAGTCTTCAAAATTCATGCTATAGAACACCGATAGGCTGGCTACTCTACGCCTGTGCTCCAGGCTTTGGAGACCATGTTGAACCAAATTAGCCTTTTCACACGGTTCTCCACCGAATTCAAAATTGTCAGGTGGCATTTTGCAGCACCAGCGCAAAGGTCAGTCAACCACATATTGCTTTTATCATTACTTTAGAAACCAGTATGTTATTCAAAACTGATTAACTCAGCCATAAGCTATAAGCTGATCGACGGATCGTCCGATAATGTAACGGTGATTACCAAATTAAGTCATGCAATTCCAGCGCACATTCTTTAAATTGCAGAAGTGCACCCACCAGACAAAGCCTTGTCGCCAAGCGATTTGTCGTGTTCCGGCATGATGTCTGGTGCAGCCGTACGGGGGTCGTATGTGAACAGGTGTGTTGCGATGTGTGCCGGGTACGATGTGCCTAATGTTGTTGTGTTTGAAGTTTGGTCATGGAGGGTCTTCAGATCAATCTCCCTTTGGCGCAGCATCGTTGGTCGTGTTGTTGGGTTTAACATTGCATCACCTCGCTCAACTGCAGTCTTCCTTCCTATTCGCTCCGTTTTTCTGAGTGACCAGATTCACTCAGAAAAACTGAGCTCAAAAAACTCACTATTCACTCTTAATAAACTAGTGCGCTTTACCATCAACGATCGCATCACTGCAAAACATCAGGTGGGATTGCGGTCAAGCGTTAGTTTCTAAATATTAATAAAAAAATTAAAAAAATGACCGACCCTTTTTGATACACCCTGCCCTGCCTACCCTGCTGATTTGCCATAATGCTAAATACCTAAATAAATAGCGGTCTGAAGAATTCAAGCGGATCCGTATAGAAATTGTCTCGTGGTCCGCAACAAATCCACCAAATGGATTGAGGTAGTTTCCTTTCTTTCTGTGTACCTGCTTTTATCTTTATTGTATTCTTCAACCCATGCGTTTAATTCAGTTTATCCAGTTTTTTCTTGGTCTGTGGGTGATAAAAAGGGAACCAATAAATAGTAGGTATTTTTTTTATGTCTCTGGGCCAGATTTTTCTTCATGTTTGTGCTAATTTTTGTAACTACTAATAGATTAACTCTTTTGCTATATTTTTGTAATCCTCTTGTGACATTGGTTTAACTGGTGGAATATTGTAAAAATAATTTTAACTTAAATTCAAGCCGGCGCCAGATATAGTTCAAATATTTGATCACTTATATATGAACACTTATTTGGACACATGTGTAGCACGGGTATTTGAGTATTTGTTCAAAGCTTTGTTAAAACATTTGTACTTTGCCATTCATTGTCGGTTTCGAGCGCACATCAAAGCGTTCAAATGTGTCTGTGTTCAAATGTTTGCGTAGCCTGCTACACACGCGCAAATATTTCTACAACGATTTGTACAAACATTTGTCTGTTTCTGACGCCGGCTTTAAAATAATGCAACCAAGTAGAATAGCAAGATCACAACTTTGTGGTTTTTCATGTTATCTTTTTGAAATTTTGTACATAGATTCTTTACTTAAAAATACTGGAGAAGTGTTTCGGGTTTCGCATAACAAAAAATTATGTTGTTTATACATATTATTCCCAGTGGTTTCACCAGTATAAGTTTCGAGATTAAAAGCTCCATATGATAATACTGGTTAAATACCACCGTGTTACTTACCCAAATCTGTTCACTAGTAATAGAAAGAAAGAAAGAAAAACGTTTATTTGCAATAAAAATGACGCAAGAGTTTACAAAAAACATAACAAAATAAGAAATATAAAAAAAATAATACAAACAAAAAAAAAACTTTCGCATTTATAATATTAGCAGAATTTTAGTAGAATAGAAGATAAGATTTTAGTTTAATCCTGTCAAATTAAGATACTCCATAGACATTTTAGACGCGATTATAAATATGGCGACTAAAAATACGCCAGTTTACGTCAGGAGCGCACTAATTTGACAGGTTTAAACTGACATTTTATCTTCCGTCCTTTTCTTAACGAAATAGAAAGAAAAAGATGTACATAACTTAAAACTATAGTACGAATCCACTGTACCAATTATTAGAATGGATTTAGTTACTTGTTCTTAACAAACTATACCAAGTTTTTTCTACTAGGTTTCGTATAAATAAAAAATAAAGTTATATACAGTATGTTACGAAAACCCTGTCCGACCCGTGAAGGTGTTGTTAGGTATCGATAACTGATTCTACTAATGCATACAAAACCGGGCTTTACTTAAAAAAAAATCCCCCTAAAAAAAATAAATATTATTTCGCAAAAGGAGGTAACTTATTAAATGTGCGTTGACCACCCTTCGCCTGCCGACCGCGGGGGGCGGGCGGCAGGACACGCGGCACGTGGTCGCATCGCTATTCGCTCATAATAATACCGGTGTTGTCACTTTTTAAAAATTACTAAATTTCGGGGAAATTGGAATTAATTCGTTGGAAAAAAAGATTATTTCAAAATTCATTTGTATTGGTACTATGATGAATACGTAAAATTTTATATTATATTTGGTCATGTGTTTACCTAACCTCTATTATCCTTATGGGTCGGACAGGGTTTTCGTAACATACTGTAGACTCAGTCTACTATTAAATCACCTTAAAAAGCTTCTCATTTAACAACTAATATTAATTTTATAATTTAAAGTTTCTTCTAAAATGTAATCATTCATTCAATCATTGTATTCATTAATAATTCGTGACAACAGTGATGGAGACGAAGTTTACAGCTTCTAAATACGGATTATTAAAACGACTGAAGCGATCTGTTACCATTTATCACTCTTTAAAGAATTAACACCAAAATTTTCTAAAATCACAATTTGTCTATCCCACTGAAAATCCAATTTAGTGACTGTTTCGTTTTTAACAAGTCTTAATTGTCCATTAGTGTAGTAGTTAAATGATTTCATTTCTACACTTACAATTCTATTAAGACCTTACATATGAAATTGGCGTTTTGTCGTCCTGGACACTATGATCTCAAATGTCTCCTCTTTGGTTTAGAATTCCAAATTCAAATTTATACAGCGATTTACTCATGAATTTTTGTCTCGAAAACCGTATATCTCTTGTGTTTTTTTTTTTTTCTTTTGGTTTTTTCTCTGAGTTAACAAAATGGAAAGTTTAAAATTTCGCGTTATTTACGAATATGAGTTCTGCCGTAGCACTAGTGCTGCAGAAACGGCTCGAAGAATTAATTATGTGTATGGCAGTGGTGTAGCTAGAGAAAGCACAGTGCGTTTTTGGTTCCAACGTTTTCGTTCTGGAAATTTCAACCTACAGAACAATCCCCGTGGACGGCCGAAGACCAAAGTCGACAATGATAAATTGAAGGCTATTATAGAAGCGGATCCATCACAAACTACGCCCGAATAAGCTGTAGGTGTGCTGTGCTGTGGTTAGTGATAAAACTGTTTTAATCTACTTGAAACAAATTGGAAAGATATTAAATCTCGAAAGGTGGGTACCTCATGAATTGAGTGAAGCAAACCGACAAACGCGCGTCGACTACTGCGTTACATTACTGAATCAGCACAATAATGAAGGGATTTTAAATCGAATCATTACCTGTGATGAAAAGTGGATACTCTACAACAATAGGAAGCGCAAATCGCAATAGCTAAACCCCGGTGAACCATCCAAATTCAGCCCCAAGAGAAAATTGCCTAGAAAAATGTTATTGGTCAGCGTTTGGTGGACTAGTGCCGATGTGGTGCCCTACAGCTTCCTTAAATCTGCCCAGACGTTTACTGCAGATCTCTACTGTGAGTAGCTCCACATAATGATTAATAAACTAGCCGCAACTGGTCAGTCGCACAAGGCCACTGCTACTTCAGGACAACGCGGGACCACACACTGCACAACAGACTGCTACCAAATCAGAGGAGCTTCAATTGGAATGTTTAAAGACATTATTATTTTTGCAGGGGAAAAATTTAACTCAGATGTGGCAGTCCAAACCGCCTTCAAAGATTTAATTGATTCCCGTCCTGTTTTTTTTAGAAAAGGCATAAACGAACTACCTATGAGATGGCAGAAATGAATAGATAGCAATGGATCATACTTTGATTAAATAAATATATTATATTAAAAAAATAAACGACTTTTGTTCCTCCCATTCAAAACGCCAATTACATATGTATCGTGCTTTTCGAGGCACACCTCATAAAGCCGTGATTCTCTGTTGTCGTTCGTAGTTGGGTCATACGTCTTACCAAGAGGTATCAACCTAGTAATTGAATTATAGTGATCAGATAGGCATTCTCTTCATGTAAAATACGGGCTGAATCCGGTTAGATCATAGTTGAAAGAAGGCTAGGCACATGATGATGACTGAGAATCTAATTTAATGACTGTTTCATTTTTAACATGTATTAATTGTCCATTAATACACATATAATAAGTCATTGAATTTTTCTCGTAATTACGCCTACAATTCGGTTTACTTATGAGTAAATTATTATCGTTAATGTGTTGAGTTAAATAGTTTCCATCAATTTCTTGCTATAGATAACATAATCGTCATCAGTTTTTTTGTAAGTTGTTGGCGCATCACATCCGATCATCCAGCTCGAAGGACCACTGAATGGCCTTTTTTTGTTTGGGATGAGAAATCATCAAATGACCTCTCCCGCTCTGGGCGGAGCAGAAAGGCGTGTCAGACTTTTACTGACTAAAACCCACCCGTCTTCCTTCACTTGCCTGTAGGCCAGGACTACGGTTTCTTTTTTAACCAACCCGCAACCCTGACCCTTTGAGGCCCACGTGAAACACAACGCGCCGTCGACTCAGGCTTTGGTCTTTTCCGGGCGGTGAGCAATAAGCAGGTCGCCGCCCGGAAAAGACCAGGCCCGCGCCTACGGTGGCCGGGAGTTCGATGTTGTCTCCCGATCAGGGCGTCTTCTACGGCGGCTAGTAGCGTGAGGGCACTGGGATTCCCGCTCCCTCACGCACTTTGCCTCCTCCTTTGCTAGCATCTCTGCTTCGCAGAAGAAGGTGACGGCTTGCCATGCACTCCTGCGAGATCCCGCCGGGGCTCTGTCCGCCGTACTGCGATTTCTCACGGCTTTATGCCCGGCGTTTTGCCTCCACTCGCCTCTCCTACATGTGGGCGAGGGGTTTGGCCTTCAGATCCTACGGTGGCAATCTGGCAAGGAGGCTCGCTGCCTCAACGGAGACCTTGCGGTATCCCCAGATCAGCCGAACGGCCATGACGCTCTGGGACGCAGTAAGGCATCTGGAGGGTCGCTTCCTTAGCGAACCACTGAATGGCCTCAATCGGTATGATAAAAGAAGTGGACTGTATCAGTATAGGTGTAATACCATAATAAATTACATTATTAACTTTTATGAATAAGAAACAATGAAATGCCCTTGGCGAAGCGTGTCTACGTTTAGTAGAGAATAGTACCGGGATCAGCACCCCAAACCCCGCCGTCCTGTGGCCAATCACAGGCATATGTGATGCGCCCACAAAAGTAACGAATTGGTTCACTACTGGCTGAAATGTGTTACACTTCATTTAATCTTTAGTATCACGTTGAACTAAAAATATTCTTTTGGACAAGATAATTATATTTGTTTCTAGGTTAGTATTCGTTGTATATTGACTGTAAAAAATCTAAAGTTAAAAAAACACCTTTATTTAATGGTATATTATCGAAAACTTAACATTAAAGTCAACATATTCTTTCTCATCACTCATGCCGAAGAGTTCACCAGCGCTGCTACGTTTATTTTTTTAAATGTCGGAGCATTATGCTGAGATGGGAGCCTTTTGGCCTCGTAAAGGACTTTGTCGTAAATTAACCTCGTAAATTTTTTGTTACTTTTTTTATATATAATTTATTTTTAATTATGTTTAGTTTTATGATCTTCCTGTGCGAGTCACATAAATACGTTTTCTTTATTCTTTCTTTCTATTATAGACTTTAAGCCATTCATTTTACACGCCCGTACACGACAGCGGTAGAAGACGGGCGGGACATATTACCCCATTTATAATATTAAAATAAATATTTTATGTAACGGGAATACGGGAGAGAGCAAGTAGATATATTAAACATGACGCCCTGACGTTAACTGGCTGACTATCCCAGGTAAGAGATAAAGTCAACACGATGCGAAAAATATCACGCGACATAGGCGATTAACATACGGCACCGCGTATCGCCGCGGACGGCGGCGACGACGGTCGAGAGGATTTCGTAGCGGTGCTCCGCGCGGTAAGTCGGTCTACGCGCTTATCCGCGCGGATAGATTTAACATGTTTTTGACCATTTTGTTCACAGACACTGGCAAAAATCTTCTAATCTTCGTCCTGCACCCACAATGTTCCACGCAGCTATGCGACGCCCGGTGTGTGAGGCGCCGCTCCACCGCGCGGACGGCAGCGCGGAGGCCGGTGGCGGTGAGAGTACCGCTCGACCGCGCGGTCTGGCGGTCTATGTGTGTTAGGCATCTACGTAATTAATAGAAGTCAATGCAACTTGAAATCCGCTTCACCGCCTACCGAGGCGGTGCGCGGTGCCGTGTGTTAAGCGCCATTGTTGCAGGTCGTGCATATAAATAAAAAAATGTAGCATATTAAAACTTGGCTAGTTACAAACCTGAACTTCGGTGTCGCGCGTCAACAAAAGCATGCCGCGTATAATTTACCACACTTTACAACTCGAATTATAACGTTGCTGAATTGAAGAATACAACGATGACGTATATGACAACTGAAGTCTCATTTTCACATGTGGATGTAGTGTAATATTGAATCGTTTTTGAAGATCGATTCATTAACCTATCTACCTAGATATTATATACAAAACTACTTTCTAAGGGCAAATAGACAAGAAATAGAGTCAGCGTCTGATCTCATCACTCAAGCTAAATTCCAAAAGCCATAATAGTCATCCAGACTGTACTTTAGTCATGTAATAGGCAGCTAATTTCAATGGAGATGAAGCCTTCGGAGACAATACAGTGCACTAGTATGTGTGCATACACAGATGATCTTCTCCTTAAGCATAAAGAATGGCGTCCTAATCCATTAAAATTTTATTTCAAATGCATGGAAATAAAGCGCAATTTAGGATACATGGAATGTCGTGGATATGACGCGCCACGTATCGTCATTTATGCCTTCGCCTCATAGTTCGATAGGATGGCACGCAATCCGAAACAAAGGAGAGAGGTCAATCGAGAAGGTGCAAGACCGACGGCTTATTTTTTTTTTTTTTTTTTTTGCAAAGCATTAGAGAATGATTTCAACTTCCAAACTTGGAGTGTTTACGAGATACTAATACATACTTAATATTCTAGTGTCTTTTATTTCGTATTATTACGTTCCAAAGCCTCTGTATTTCACGTAGGACAGTTTGTAATGTAGGTGTTCGTTATATTTTCGCATCACATAAGTGAAACGTAACAAATTACGTTCGGCGCCATATATTTGGCTTGGGAACGCTAAAATGGCCCTTTTATGTGTTTTATTTAGAAATTGTAGGTGGGAGCAATTTATTACCTTGGTGATTCGCGCGACACAGAAGAGGATAGCGGATCGATTCTCTAAACATCTCTATAAAAAAATAAAAAGGATAAAGTGATAGGAAGTGACAGGGATAAAGTGAGCATACAGTGGGCTATCAATAGTCTCAATCCCTAACATTAGTTGGGATGACAATTCACCCCACGCCCAGTTAACCAAAGTTTTGACAGTGAGATCGTGTGGTTACAAAATTGCTCTACAGGACTTTTGTTGTTGACTTTATAAATTCAGTACATCCGTAGTCTATTTAGTAGTATTTTTGTTAGATGTATTTTTGTTAAATGTATTTAAGGAACATGCTACTTTTTTTTGGGAACTTTTCATAATAAATACAATCGTGTCCGTCTTCAAACAATAAATTATTCAAATGTATAATAGGCTGCGAGTTAAATTTGGAACATGATTTCCGCGTTTGAATAATTAAGTTTAAGTCGACGACCTGTCTATGTTCATCCTAACATTACTAAATGTTAATCCAAAGATAAATTTGTGTTATTGTTAGGCAATTTTCAATTAAATTTCCATTATTACGCTTCTTAATTATTTAATTAGGCTTATGGCAAACATGGTTGAGAGTCAATTCCCATACCTAATCGTTATTTATGTAGAATGTTTGAGTTTTTAAATCAACACACGGGGAAATGTAATACAAATTTTGTCGAAAGAAATAGCAAAAGCCTTTCTATCGGAAATACCTGACTAGGTAAGTAGTGAGAGGATTTAATTTTGGTACAATGAATTTGAATTGAAAATAATTCACGAATTGATATGACGTTTCCTACTTTTAGAATAATATTTATTTAACTGTTATACTACACAAAATCGGATGATGTCTAAGGTTTTTTACTATGTATATTTCATCTTCTTCTTCAGTACTTCTTCAATCCAGAAGGTTCAGCTTCTTGTACGCGGTCTTGTCAACCGCGAGTCGGAACAAGAAAAAATACCACATACGAAGAACGCGTCATAGTGACGTCACACGGATTTTACATCTCGCAAACACAGTTTATCGTGCAACTAGCATCTACATATATACTAGTTGCACGATAAACTGTGTTTGCGAGATGTAAAATCCGCAAAATACGCTTAAAATACGCGCGTAAAATACGCTTGGTGTTGGGAAGTTGTATACCTATGTATACAACTTCCCAATACCAAGCGTGGGGCAAGTGCCCGCCAAACTTAACAGTTGTCTGGTCGGAGGACCCTCTCTTTTCTATGCAAGATGAGTAAACTATAAGATACCGCTACAATAATATAAAAAATTGTCCTCGGTGGTAGGCCATAACATCAGCGGCCGGCAGAAGTTACCACCCACCAGACAAAGCCTTGCCGCCAAGCGATTTGTCGTGTTCCGGCATGAGGTCTGGTGAAGCCGTACGGAGGACGGGTCTGAGCAGTTGTGTTGCGATGTGTGCCAGGTACGATGCGCCTAATGTTGTTGTGTTCGAAGTTTGGTCATGGAGGGTCTTCGGATCAATCTCCCTTTGGCGCAGCATCTTTGGTCGTGTTATTGGGTTTAACATTGCATCACCTCGCTCAACTGCCGTCTTCCTTCTCCGCTCAGTTTTTCTGAGTGAATAGGCTCTTAATAGGCTAGCGCGCTTTACCATCAACGATCCCATCACTGTTTACCATGAGGCGGGATTGCGGTCATGTGCTAGTTTATAAGTATTAAAAAAAAAATGGCCAGACTAATCTAGATTTAAAACAAACAGATTTCTTAATAACCAGTCTTCACATAACCGTGAAGGCTTGCTAATTTTTTGTCCATATAATCAGCATTTCTATACATGGCAACACTGCCAGCACGTTTCCTGTTGATAACAATGCCGACGAATTTTTAATGATTCTTTTCCCTTCCTCATTTCTTCTTCTTCTTCTTCAGCCTATGGACGTCCACTGCTGGACAAAGGCCTCCCCCAAGGCTTTCCACGCTGACCGGTCTTGTGCTGCCCGCATCCATCGGCTTCCCGCGACCTTCACCAGGTCATCGGTCCACCTTGTTGGGGGCCTCCCTACGCTGCGGCTTCCAGTACGTGGTCGCCACTCCAGAACCTTACTGCCCCATCGGCCATCGGTTCTACGAGCAATGTGCCCTGCCCACTGCCACTTAAGTTTAGCGACTTGCAGAGCTATGTCGGTGACTTTCGTTCTTCTGCGGATCTCCTCATTTCTGATTCGATCACGCAGAGAAACTCCAAGCATAGCTTCCTCATTTACTAGCTGCAAACTAGGGGGTAGTTTAACCTTTTCTTTTTGTTTGGGATAGGAAATCATCAAATGACCTCTCCCGCTCTTAGCGGAGCGAAAAGGCGTGTCAGACTTTTACTGACTAAAACCCATGTACCTTCACTTGCCTGTAGGCCAGGGCCACGGTTTCTTTTTTAACCAACCCGCAACCCTGACCCAGGAGGCATCGGTCTTCGTGGACCCCGTCATGATGTGCTGACAACTCTTTGAGGCACGCGTGATACACAACGCGCGCCGCCGACTCGGGCCTGGTCCTTACGAGTGGGCGAGCTGCCCACTGCTCCCGCCCGAAACCCGTAATTTAGCCTTCATAAGTCTCCATACCGTTAGATCACTGGTATTTAAAAAAATATTGAATTTAACAAAATTGGTTCTGATGTTTGAGCGTGGAGAAGTGACAAAAACAAACACACACACACTCACAAACTTTCGCCTTAGCTTTTCGCTTTAGACATAGCTTTCACATAATCTACTTTATTCGTAAACGTCCCTTAACTTTAATCATCATTTATGAACAAATCCCATTATGTTTACGATAACTCATTAAAAAGTTATAAATCGATAATTAATCGATTAGGTCGCCTATCGTATATTTTGTAGTGTTAAATGTATTTTTTTAATCAATGTATGTTTTTGGTGTTTTTTTTCAGTGGTGCGATCGTTGATGGTAAAGCGCGCTAGTTTATTAAGAGCCTATTCACTCAGAAAAACTGAGCGAATAGGAAGGAAGACGGCAGTTGAGCGAGGTGGTGCAATGTTAAAGCCAACGACACAACCAACGATGCTGCGACAACGGGAGATTGATCTGAAAACCCTCCACGACGAAACTCCCAATAGAACAACATTATGCGCTTGTCGTACCCGGCACACATTGCAACACAACTGCTCAGACCCGTCCTCCGTACGGCGTCACCAGACATCATCACACGACAAATCGCTTGGCGGCAAGGCTCTGTCTGGTGGGTGGTAACTTCTGCCGGCGGCCGATGTTATGGCCTACCACCTAAAGAACAATACAATAAAATAATTATAAAAAAAAATCATAACCGATTATTATTATTGGAATACGAGCCTTCAGAATCAAATTATAAACTTACTTGAATAAAAACTTGACGTAGACATCTCGAGTTCTAAATTTAGCACCTTACCTAATCAGATTACTCCATTTCAGGGGTAAACCAAAAGGCTTTTCTGTTTCGAGGACTTTTCGCGGCGGTAACAGAATGAAAGGAAGATAATCAAGTCGTGTTACAATCAATCATTCAGCGACGTCTGGACGGTGACAAAGGAGCTTTTAAACTTTACACTGAGAGTGGTGACCAAGCTTTTTGACGGCAAATGAAAGAAGGATTGTTTCTTTTTTATTATTTATTTAATTTTCTTACTTAAAATAAGGTACTAAGACAGACTTGAAACGCTTCGTGCATTCTGCTTTTGCACTTCATTTTGTGTTACCTGTAAAATGTAAATGGATGGAAATAATAATAAATTAATTTATATTCTCTCACAATTGTTTTGTAGTAGGTACTTATGTACATTATTATCAGTTTTGGACTACATATATGAATTCACATTGTGTGAGGTGCCTGAAGTAGGTTTTATAAAAACCTGTAGTACATGTCACCAGGCCCTACTTAGTCATCATTATCGTCATCTCAGCGTTAGTCCCAGTCGCCCGAGTTAGTGTCATCATAAAATTATTAAGCAGGCAACACATTGCACATTCCTTACCACCTTTCCCAAAGGAGACCAATTTATAATGACATCATACCATTTACGTATCTTTCATTAGGATAATCGAAAAAGATACCGTGGCCGATAAGCGATGCCTGCCAGGGCCGCGTGTTGTTCGAAAAAGAAACCGCCCCCTGCACACGAGCAACTGAAGTACGAATACGAGTGAGTTTTAGTATAGCCAGTAAAATACTGACAAGCTTTTCCGTTCTGCCCAGAGCGGGAGAAGTAATTTGATGATTTCTCATCCACAAAAAAGGAGGATAGACTATTAATCAAGCGTATCGATTATTAGTTAGAACGATGCCGATGGCTTGATTAGAATTTTATTTTGCCTCTAAAATTTTTTTATGATTTAACAAGCCAAGCGCCCAAGGGATTACCGATTGACAAAAATGACGATATTCGATTCAAATTGTCATCCCTTCTAAAGCCCATTGGGGGATAAATGGCCTCGAACGGACTCTAAGCCGTAAATCCCGGCTGTCATTTGTAGGTAGTCAAAGCCTCACAGCTTGACAACCATCCTTACTAATGGGTATTGACAATAGGCCAGCTATATTAGCCATAGATAGAACAGACGACCGCTGGAATATACGTGTTCTAGAATGGAGACCCTGAATAGGAACATCTATGATCCACCTTTATAGGTACCACGTTTTATGCTAATAAATTATATTATTATTAGGTAAACGTAAAGTGAATAAATCCAAGATTCATCACCTGAAACGATTTCGTAAACAGGCCGAGACAAGCCTACTTCAAATTTGTCTACGAGTATCATATCATGGCGCCATTCCACCTTCTGAGCGTCGCGCGTCTTTGAGATTGTGCGGCTCAAACTATCCCCCGCAACCGAAGATGCAGGTGTAGAATCTAATGAAGGCTTCCTGGTCCAATCTGCAATTAATGCTGAATTTCTTGGTATGTAATTCGTCTATTGTCTTCGATCAAACTTTTTACTGTTAGCACGTTTTCTTATATAACAGCCGTCAATGTGCGACCACTTCTTTCTTCATTCCCTAAAGTTAGTCGACCGTGCTTAAATTCATTATACCACCGATACACGGTTACCTTAGAAGAGTCATCATTCATGAACGCCATTTGAAGTCTAACATACAATTCGTCTGGTTTCAGGCGACATTTGAAATCGTAAAACATCATAGCGCGAAAATGGTCACGACGCAAATCCAGTTTTTCAAAGAGACGCGATAATTTTAATTAGCTTGCAAAAAATGTCGAAGGACGTTTTGAATTTGAAACGTACCTTTTTTTTCTTTCTTTTATGGCTTCGTACGGTTTGTGTATTTAGCCAATGTCACGTAATGAATTGTTCATGTCGAAAAAGACGGCGTGATCCGTCTTACGATGGAGGTTTGAGACAAAGTCATGATGTGGCCACTATGCTGCGATATTTCACTGTTCTTTATGAATTATTTACTGAATGCACTTTTTACTAGTAGTAAACAACACTATAAATAATTTTAAAAGTCCAATGAAAAATGAGCGTGACACTCAGCTTGACTTTCCCGCCGAAAAGCCCGAAACGTACCTATTATTAGTTACAAATAATCATATTTTTTAAACAAATTATAACTGGCCAGTGTCTCTGACAAAAAAATTTTTTGTCGCAATTCATTCCGAGTGTCCTAGTATATAAAACAGCAGATTGTAATTCACACGGATAAAATAAGAGGGTCTAACCCCGCAACAATTCGTATTTACGTGATCAACATTGAATGCTAAATGTTGGATTTGGTCCTTTTATTTTTTTTGTTTGCAGTAATGCTAGCATGTAATAATGCTAGTTATCGATCTCTATAAATGCTATTCAAACTGTTGTTTAAAATTGATATTAAACAAAATTCAACGTTATTTTAATCCAATCAAAAGTTAATAGTGCTGGTCAGTCTGAAATCAACTAGTGATTTCAGACTGACCAGCACTATTAACTTTACAGTGGTTAAAGTTCAAGTTAAGTGTGCGGATTCGAGTCCTGGTAAGGCAAGTAGTAATCTAACTTTTCTAAGTGTATCTTGGACACCAATGACTGATTACAAGGTGAAGGAAGTCATCTTGAGGAAACGTGGACTTTAAGTCAGCAGTCGCCAACCCACATTGAGCAAGCGCGGTGATTACGCTCAATCCGTATGAGAGGAGATCTGTGCCCAGCAGAGGGACGATAAAAAGTTTGATGATGATGATGATTAACAACTGTTTCGACGTCCTTTACATCTGAGAGAGCAGAGGTTAGCTTATTGAGTTATTTCTCCAACTTTTATCTGTTCAATAAACTTGATACTTCTTAAATAATAAGTGGATACGATTAATAAATCATGCCTTATGGAATCCTTGCCAACATTTTCGGGCCAAGTCCCTATTTCACTAAATGCAATGGCCACATTAATGGTTCCACCACAAAGTTTCGACATCGTAACTTATTTATTAGCTACCTCGACGCCTTTTTCGAAGTTCTCAATCCCAAGTAAGAAATATACGAAGTATTCTGAGAAATAGATCAGAAAACGGAATTATGCATGAGAGGGTTTCTTTCTAACTTTTTGATAACGAGAATAATTAGTTTCTTGGTAATGTAAGTTTCATTAGTAATAGGTGCCACAAGACTTCAGTTTGGCTTGAGAGCCGGGCGGCAAAGTCAAAATGAGGAGATTCGTAGAAGAATTAAAGTCGCCGACATAGCCCAGCAGATTAGCTCTTTAAAGTGGCAGTGGGCGGGGCACATAGCTCATAAAGGCGATGATCGATGGGACAGAAAGGCTCTTGAATGGCGACCACGTACCGGCAAACACCGCGGCGGACACCCACCGACTAGGTGGTCAGATGACCTGACCAAAATCGCAGGGAAGCCCTAGATGCAGACCGTGTCCGTCTTTTTGGAAATCCTTGAGGGAGGCCTATGTCCAGCAGTGGCTTCGTGTGGCTGAGATGATGATGATGAAAATCAAATACTATGAAGTTACTCACCACCCCTCGCTTTATGTAACTTCATTTTCGCTCATAAATCTTTCGCTCGTCTTCTAAGTGTCCTGGCATGTTAGATACCTTTTCTCGGACTTCCTCAAGAATTGGCTTATCTAATGCAAAAAGGTACTTTAAATCTAATCGATAATAGCACATTTTATAAGATCACTGAACTAGGTATCACTAAGAATCATATCAGAATAAATCATTGGTTTCGAATACAGGTTCTATCGGTCATTGCCCTCCGCGCCAAAGTGACAACAATACTAAATGTATTATGCAAAAACAAATTCATATTTCAATTTCAAAGCTATCCACACTGAACCGTGTAATCGAATTGGTACAATAGCATCGAAATAAAATGGCTTTCGATGAAATCGAGAATAGGGTTAGCGGTAAAAAATAATGCGTAGAAAATTTTACCTTGTTTCCTTTTATTCTCTTGACCGTGCGAAACGATTAATAACCGGAAAAAGAGAAGTTTTTTATTTTAAAATATTATGTAAGCCTTGGAATCACCGGTGTCCCAATGGTAACGGCTGGTGGTTTGCAGGACATCAAGATGGAATCCAGCATTCTCTTTACTTGTGTAAATTATTCCATCATCACTGCTCTCAAAACGGTGAAGCAAACCATCGCGAGGAAACCGGCATTGCCTAAGACTATGGATCAATACATGGTCTCTGACAGAACAAGCATAACCTACAGTGAGTCTACGCTGAGCTTCCTTGGAAGCTGAGAAAACCGTTCTGAATGTGCCTTATGTCGGCTGTCAATGAAAGCCAGCACTGGGCCTCTGTCTTGCATAAAATAAATAAATAAAAATAAAATCTATTTACAACTTAAAAACTATTTTAGTATTAAATAATAAATAAAATAAAAAGGGTTAATTAAGGTATTTGCCTCCCTCTGGGGCACCAGGCACACGCACTTGTGCTTGAACTCAGTGCCGCAGAAGGGGGCTGTCCAGCTTGTGGCTGAGCACGTTCAGAATTGTGTTGGCGCTCCCACGCGTGCGAAACATCAGCGATGCGATGCGGCGCCGCAGCACAGTGTGAAAGCCGCCTGTGTGTGCGTGCGCAAACATCGCAGACGCACTACAGTAACTTGGGAGCCCCACCAGAACCCTGAACGCATTATTATACTGCACTTGGAGAGTGTTGATGGCCCGCTGCGTGTAGTCGACCCACATATTGTAGGTGTAGAGAGATTGACAGAATGCTTTAAACAAAGTAATTTTTACCTCAGCGGACCGCCATCACTTTCCTTTCCCTTTCTATATCCCCGTCACGTTTTAGTTCCACGTTAATCAAATGGCTGAGGTAATGGCGAGGCATGCATAAGGTCGCAGCATAATGCTGAGCGATAGCCGTTTTGCGTGGATGTGACGCATCATTTCGCCAACCATTTCATATTTTTTTGTGTTTTATTTTCTATTTGCGCCATGTTTACCGCAAATAAACGTTTTTTCTTGATGACATTGAGACGAGGACCCTAAATCTTATACAGATTTTAAGAGACAAGGAGATCTACTCAACTTTTTCGGGTTGGTCCATTGGTTGGGATAACCACCGACAGCCACCATGACCTACACAAAAAAGTTCCACTTGCATATCCTCAAACATACTCGTAGAACCTAGTGTCTGAGGGAGATGGAACTACGGGATATAACATCGAACTCCCGGCCACAGTGGGCGCTGTTTTGCGCCCGGGCGGCGAGCTGCCTACTGGTCGCCCGGGTCGACAGCACATTGTGAGCTACGCGCGCCTCAAAGAAATGTCAGCACATCGTGACGGGGTCCACAAGTACCCATGCCTTTTTTTTACGAGTGGAAATGCCTTTACGCACCATACCCGCCGCTAGCTAGGCGACGAGCGTGTGTGGGACTCGCCCGGCTAAAGGAATACTCACTAAAACCACTCGGTTACCCTCGGGCCCTGCGTTGGGAATGTCACGGGATCGGCCCGAAGGCCTAATCAGCGTGGCACTCCCAGGGCTTACCGGCCTTACCCGGATTACCCGGGTACCGGAGTAATCCCCAGACGTGGTGACCGGTGCAATGCGCGTACGGAGGCTACCCACACGCGCTGGTCACACTCTGGGGCTAAAGGAGACGGGGGTTCGCCCCCGCCTTCTTCGCCCCACCCGTCTACGCCGGAGGGGAGCGGCAAGAGCATCATCTTCCCGCTCCCTCTCCGCAGCCTCCTTCTGCAAGAGGACGGTCTCGCAGAAAGAGGCTGCAGTTGTTCGAAAAAGATACCGTAGCCCTTGCCCCACAGGCAAGTTAAGGAATAGTGGTAGGTTTTAGTCTTCCGCTCCGTCCAGAGCGGGAAAGGTTATTACAAGTATTCACATTAAAAAAATTAGAGACGTAACCAAAAGTACCGCTACAATTTAACGACATACTACTACCCACTATACTTGGCAGTTTATAAGGCACACTGTAATACCAAGTTTTATAACAATTACTATAATAGCCGTCATTACCATATAATTTTAGATGGCTGCAATAGACTGTAAACGTACTGAGAATGACATGAGGCCGCAAAACGTTATGCATGACTTCCAACGGAATGGCGTAGCAGTAGAGTCACGAGCACCCATATATCAACACTTGGCAAGTTTCAATTGCGATTTTTTCGTGAAAAAATGAACGCGACGTTGAAAAACGACACTTGGCATAAACATATGGTTCTAAAATGCTATGTTCGTAAACGACATAAATTCTCATTCAAAAATAAAGACGTAAAATAAACCTCTTTTGAATAAAGCCGAATGTGTACACTTTTTATTTATCTCAAATAATTTACATTCCATTGACTCTTAATCAATTATCCTAGTAAAATCTATTTTAAGTTGAATTTGAGAGCTTATTTGTAAAAAAAAGATCTGTTATGGAATTCGAACTTTCTTGAATACGACATTTACTTTGAACGTCGAATCTGCGTTGTACAGATGACAGAACATCAAGCAACTACAATCTGTCAAATTACTTTATTAGATTTTCAACTTTATGACTAAAGTATATTAAGTCTCAAGTATGAGACAACAAATACATTATTGTAAACAAATATATTTTTGTAAACAAATACATTTTTGGATTCAAATACATTTTTGTCGAATAAACCGTGAAGTTTGAATGAAGTATTGAAGTTTATAATCAATAGTACAGACAACAGTACATCAAGATTGATTGGGAATGTTGGACAGTTTCAGGTAGGTTAACCTGCTGTCATCCGTTAATAACTGCTAGATTCAGACAACAGCTCTGCTATGTAAAAAAACAAAAGGACCTTTAGCGCTTTTTCATTATTCCTAATGTTTTTCAAACTAGATCAAAGAGATACCTGCGCGATTATCAAACATGATCAAAGTAATTCCTACCCCATTATCGTCGGAGACATTGAAAAGGACGGATATTACAAACGCTCGCTTGATATTTTAAATAAAAATCCTCGTTATTTTATTTTTATTGGAAGGAAATTTGCATTTTATTTTTGTTATATGATCTGAAAAATCGTTTCCTTTGTGAATGATATTCTTTTATTGTTATTTAATTAAATTTGTTCTCTGAAGACTTATTACAGGAGACCAAAGATATTGTTGATTGAAAGTCAACCTAAGGGCATTTTCCACTATGTTCGAAAGTGATATTATTGTGGTACCAATTCCAGACAGCCTCCGTGGCGTATCGGTAGCGAACGCGGCCGTTGCGCAAGGATGATATTTGTATGCATGAATATGAATATTTGCACTGGTCTGGTCGTGCCTCGGTAAGCACGTTAAGCCCTAGCCCCAGGTCGGGAATTACTGATCTGCCACTACTATTTTTTGTAGGTAATTTATAACGATTAGCCTAAATACCTAGTTTTACTGAAATCGGGATGAAATGTGTTTGATTAAGTATTTTTTTTTTATTAATTATAAACTAGCGCTTGACCGCAATCCCACCTGATGGTAAGCAGTGATGTGATCGTTGATGGTAAAGCGCGCTAGTTTATTAAGAGCCTATTCACTCAGAAAAACTGAGCTAATAGGAAGGAAGACGGCAGTTGAACGAGGTGATGCAATGTTAAACCCAACAACACGACCAACGATACTGCGCCAAAGGGAGATTGATCTGAAGACCCTCCACGACCAAACTCCCAACGCAACAACATTAGGCGCATCGTACCCGGCACACATCGCAACATAACTGCTCAGACCCGTCCTCCGTACGGCTTAACCAGACATCATGCCGGAACACGACAAATCGCTTGGCGGCAAGGCTTTGTCTGGTGGGTGGTAACTTCTGCCGGCGGCCGATGTTATGGCCTACCACCGAGAAAAATGTGATGTATTTGCATTAAATATTTGGACTAAACTTAATATTTATCCAAATCAAATAGATACAATAAGATGGATTGAACTCAAATTTAGTTTAGTTACTGAACGACGAATTTGGATCATTAACACTCTTAGCTGACCTCTTCGGTGTGTACCCACAACGCTACATGCGAACAACGCGCCAAACTGACGGCACGCAAATTCTGCATCGCGCAAGCAGAGTTTCTTGTGCAACTAGCACGCATAAAAGTTCACGACATCAACCGGTGGGCAAGTGCCCGCCAGACATAACACCAGTCTGGTTGAAGGGTCCCCTTTTCTATGGAGGAAGGTTCCCTGTAACTTCATTACACAGCTAGTTGGCGCCACTTGCTGCACCATCAACCAGAATGAAGAATAACTGCAAAACATAAAAAATACGAAACAACTTTTAAAATATTCCAACACAAAATCCAACAAAGTAATTCGCAAACGATGTAACAAAGGAATAACTTTTAACTTTGTGAGTCAAGTTTTCAAATTTTCCGTGATTGGACTTCTTCTTGAACGTTCGTTTCTTGCAGCTGCACTGCTTGTAACTGATACTTTAAAATATCGACATTCAATTGGTTATTACTGATGTAATGGCAACTGGAGCTAGGCTAGCGCTTGAAAGTAGGGTTGGCAAAACTTTAGGCTTAGTTTTATGAAACCTAAAGAATGTTTGTGAGCTTTAGTATTGCAACTAGAGTTGCGGTGCAGACGGGTAAAGTGACACTCTGCGTAAGTCGAAAAAATATCAAAACTTGCACGTTGTTTAAGTGTCAGTAAACTCGGAACGACGGTCCTAATTTATTGAGATTTAAACTTATAATTTATTTAAATTGTGGGGCGTACCCAGCTTCTAGCCTAGGGGGAGGCAAGTCAGGGCTAGGGGAAGGCAAGTCAGGGCTAGGGGAAGGCAAGTCAGGCCTAGAGGGGCCAAGTCAAATATTTAGATTGGGTGATCTTTGTGGGCTATAGTCTCACGCTCTTTTTTGGCAATTAGAACATTTTGTTAATGTCTACTGCGTGGTTAATTTAAAAGCTAGAGATAAGTCCTCGTTTATACTTTATTTAGTAATTAGGAGAGTTCATACAATTTCTGCGAGATTTCCAGGGGGGGGCAGCAGCCTCCCCCTGCCCCCACCTGAGTACGCCCATGCCATCTCCGCTTAACCGTTTGAAAGAAACCAGGTGTGATTTTATGTCACATTAATATCTTACCATCTGTGAGTTATTGGTGCGCCCAACGGTTTCACCAGTATAGGTAAAAAACCGGCCAAGTGCGTGTCGGATTCACGTACAAAGGGTTCCGTACCATTGATTTGTGAAATTAAAGGATTTAAGTTATCTATATGAAAGACTATGCGGTAATAAGCGGTTTACGATATACGAGGTATTAAAAAAAAACTACTTACTAGATCTCGTTCAAAACAATTTGCGTTGGTAGTTTTATAGTAATGTACATCATGTGTTTTTTTTTAGATTTTTCATTTTCTTATTTTAGAAGTTACATCGGGGGACCAACTTTTTCCACTTTGGAAGCGTCTGTCACGCAAACTATGCGGTTTAGAAAAAAAATATTTTAGAAACCTCGATATCATTTTTGAAGACCTATCCATAGATACCCCACACGTAAGTGTATGATGAAAAAAAAATGAGTTTTAGTTCTAAATATGGGGGGCCCCCAATATTTATTATTAAGCTATTGCATAGCTTCTATCGCGGGCCTTGAGCGCGGGGACCGAATCCAGAAATTCCGTAACGAAAAATCATCACGCTCCCCACTCCGACGGGCACGGAGGTGTGGCTTGAAGGCCGTACATCGTCTAACGTCGTTTCAGTTCGGCAGTCTTCGGCACGGTATGTTTGTGTGCGTGCGACTACATCTTTTGAAAACAATTTATAGATTTTCAAAAAGAGCCTGCATATTGCAGGGCGCGAACTCAGTTCTACACACTTGCCATGTTACTGATAGTCGCGATGTGCTAAACTTGCGATTAATTTTCTCTCTGAAATAGGTCTTCTATAGAGATATGTCATAGACGTCATCGACGTTGTCATGGCTACCTTAAAAACTTTTCATATAATTAATTATTAAGTACTTTTATTCAAATTAATTTAGTAGTGTTTTTATAAAATAGCTTTTTTTTAACGGAAAAGCTAAGATGAATGTCACGCTAATTCTTCATTGGACTTTTAAATTATTTATAGTGTTGTTTACTAAATAAAAGCGCGTGTTTTTATAGAGTAAAAAGTGCTCACGCGGCCGTTTTTTCAACTGTGATTGGCGATATCCGCCATTATTGTGAAATATTTTTTTAAAGAATTTCTATAATTTGTTACACGTGTTATTGGCAAAATTGTGGTATCTATCCACAGGGACCAGATCAAGAGTTGAAGTTGAAGTTTTTATTAAATAAAATATTACAGAAAGATGTCGGTGAACAATGTTAATACGAGTACATTTAAGTGTACGAGTTGTAATATTGTTATCTCCGAAACGAAACACGAAAGTTTAATAAAAATATGCTCGTCGGCTTTTTCTGAGGAAGACATTGATGAGGCAAAAAAGTTATTTATTTAATAAAAGAAAAATTTGTTTTCTTATCGGTCACCACGCTCAAAAAGTGTAACTTGAATTAATATCAAAGAAAAAGAAATACTGCATAAATAAAATAAATAAATAATTATAATTGCATAAATTGATACATAATGCTATGCAATAGCTTTACCGCGGCAGTCCCCGAGTGCCACACGTCTTTTTATTTTTATTTTTGCATCAAAATCTTAATACGGTTCACAGAATACATCTACCTACCAAGTTTCAACAGTAGGTATAGCTCTTATAGTTTCCGAAAAAAATGGCTGTGACATACGGACGGACAGACGGACAGACAGACATGTCGAATCTATAAGGGTTCCGTTTTTGTCATTTGACCACGGAACCCTAAAAATGAATTTTTAACAAAAAGTTTTGCAAAAATATTTATTATAAGAAAAATTAATGTAAAAACTTTATGTCATGCTATTAATAACACGACATACTTTTACCGATGATTGAATTAACTTATTGAAATAAGATACTTATTTATTGTTTGTAAAACTTGAGTGGTAGGTACCTACTACAATAGATTTACATGATTTTTCGGGAACATAATCCCCCTTATTCATAAACGCTGCTTAAACTTAACTAGTGATTAGCGATTTTTTAAACATACATTTTAGACGTTTGCACGTCACTTAACTTTAATAATCGATTATGAATAAACCCCTTAAACACTATGGTGTTTATTCATAAAGGATGATTTGAGTTAAGTGACGTTAAAAAGTCAAAAATGTATGGTTAAAGAATCGCTAATCACTAGTTAACTTTAAGCAGTTTTTATGAATAAGGGGGAATATCTACATGTTTTGACTTATCTATTGCTCAGTGATTTATAAAAATGAAGAAATCAAAGTTATAGACCAATATATTCACACCCTAAAAAACTATCCACAGTACAAAAACAATCAATCTGCCCGAAGCTACCCATTCGACACAACACGACACATTAGAATTACCAGGCGTAGCCATTCTGTGGCCGCCGAATGGTTAGTCTGTGTACAGTCCATTACACTGTCCATGTCAAGTGTCACCCGTTTGTAAGGATGAATGAATACTGGAGTTATAGCCTCGAAATCGACCACCGAATTGTTAGATTCCAGAACTATCTCGTATTTCAGGGGCCCTAGTTTGCTATTTTTATAAATTTGTCATTCCGACACGATTCCATTGTCATTGTGCTTCTTTTTCTTCAGCCTATAGATGTCCACTGCTGGACAAAGGCCTCCCCCAAGGATTTCCACGATGACCGGTCTTGTGCTGCTCGAATCCATCGGCTTCCCACGACCACCTACCATCCTGTAGACTACCTACATTATATCTCTCTCCTTCCCCTTAGTATTCCAACCAAAGGTTGTCTGTAAAAGATCGCTCTTAGCGATAAGACCGCTCATTGTACATAATAAAGTGTATTCTATTCTATTCTTCACCAGGCCATCGGTCGACACCCCGGGCACCCTACGCTGTGTCTTCCAGTATGTGGCCGCCACTCCAGAACCTTTACTGCCCCATCGGCCATCGGTTTCACGATCAATTTGCCCTGCCCACTGCCACTTAAGTTTAGCGACTCGATGAGCTATGTCGGTGACTTTGGTTCTTCTGCAGATCTCCTCATTTATGATTCGATATTGTGCTTAAAAGTTCGTAATCTGCTAAATTCATAATGATCAATCAATTATCTCGGTTGTCGAGACAAATCGAATCGAATGGTGATAGAATGACATTGCCGTATAGTCATTATTATACAACCCGAAATAATTTTCTAAAACCTAATACTAAATTTGAAAATTTATTAATATGGGGTGAAGTATCAGTGATTGACTTCTGTTCAAAACTTGTCATAATCGACCATTAAAAGGGAACACTATTGGTCTTTTCTCTATGCAAACGTATTCCGCTGTTGTCTTCGTGGATAATGCTTTTAGAGCAATTATATTTTTCTAAAATTTTACACCGTGATTATACGTTCATTTTTCCGAAGCTTAATTAATAAAAGAAATATGATATTTCAAAATCGCGAAAAAAATCCATTTTTACCATGATGTTCAGATGACTATTAGACAAACGTGATAAGTTTTTGACAAAAAAGAAAATAATAGAAGAAGAATAATGAGATCTGTCGTTTTTTGAAAAAGAAAACAGCGGAATACGAAACGTCTTTTGGTCAACTTTTTTGTAGGTGAAATCAGCCTGAACTGCAACTGTCCTTTTCGCACTTTACCGGGAGAGGTTGGAAGCAGAGCGACAGTAATAGTTTATTAATCAGCGGCCGTTTTATCATTTCGTTCTCACTAGCATTGTAATGCTGAAAAGAAATAATGCTAGGAAGAACGAAACATCGCGGTTGAGGTGGTTGGTCAGTTGGTTTTGTTATCATCACTGTTAAGCTCAACCGTGATGTTAACAAAACTCCCTCATGAATCGGGGTATCTAAATTAGACTGATTCGATCCTGAGATCATGGTGCGGTCGCAACGGCAAGAGAGGCAAGTACCAATGTAACTTTTCTAAGTTATATGTACTTTCTGAATATATCTTGGACACCAATGACTAATTACAAGGTGAAAGAAAACATCTTGAGGTAACCTGGACTAAGTCTGAAACCGCCAACCCGCATTGAGCAAGCGTGGTGATTTCGCTTAATCTCTGTATGAGAGGAGACCCGTGCCTAGCAGAGGGATGATAAAAACATTAGAGCGTTAAAAGAATTTTATTAGTTTATCGATTCGAAGCGTGTTGTAGCATTATCGGTACTGAGATAGGAGCCTTTTGGCCTCGTAAGGGACTTCCCCGTCTGGTCAAAGGTCCCCTCTCCCTTTCCCTCCCTTTTCCATCCCTCCCCCTTTCCCCTCCCTCCCCTTTCACTCCTTATCCACTTTCTATGGAGGACGAATGGACTTAACACCCAGTTCCTCATACCTCTAAAATAAACTAGTACTTGACCGCAACCCCGCCTGATGGTAAGTAGTAATGCAATCGTTGATGGTAAAGCGCGCTGGTTTATTAAGATCCTATTCACTTTTAGCATTGAAGATTCTTAAATTGTAGTCAGACTGAAACTCCGCCGCTTTCAGATTATTCCAGTCCATTGATGTACGCGATATAAGACTTTTTTAAAGATTTTTGTTAATTTTTTTAGTGCAGTAATATATAACTTGTTATTATTTTTAATTGTGTTTAACTTAGTTTTATAATCTTCCTATGTCACAATAAATAGTTTCTTTTTCTTCATAAATGCTTTTTGTGTAAGACAAGAATCTTCGCCCATGCAGTGGGGTAAGAAGAGTTAAGGTATCAGATATTATGAAATCAGCTTGGATTCCTGAAACTGTCTAAATTGGAATAAAATTAAATATAGTAAGTTGGGTTAAGAGCCAGCCCTATGTTCTGATATTAATTGGAACAGCAACAAGATGCGATACTGAAGTGAACTTTAAACTATATTTAAGTTATTTACGTTTGCTAAACTTTACCAACTTGCGAAACTTCAGATGGAAATCAATAATGACTGCTCGTTGTTTTTTTTTTTTTTCTTTTCACTTTGATATAGTGCCTTTCTTTTAAGTAAGTACTTATTAATTTAAAAAAAATATTTATACTTATCTTTACGAAGACTCTTTGATGCGAAAATATGGAAGTACTCGTATGCTTGAAATTTCTTTTATTTATTTTTTTCTTTTGTTTCTCGGTGGTAGGCCATAACATCGGCCGCCAGCAGAAGTTACCACCCACCAGACAAAGTCTTGCCGCCAAGCGGTTGGTCGTGTTCCGGCATGATGTCTGGTGAAGCCGTACAGAGGACGGTTCTGAGCAATTGTGTTGCGATGTATGCCGGGTACGATGCGCCAAATGTTGTTGTGTTGGGAGTTTGGTCGTGGTAGGTCTTCAGATCAATATCCCTTTGGCGCAGCATCGTTGGTCGTGTTGTTAACTTTAACATTGCATCACCTCGTCAACTGCCGTCTTCCTTCCTATTCGCTCAGTTTTTCTAGTGAATAGACTTTTAATAAACTAAGGCGCTTTACTATCAACGATCGCATCACTGCTTACCATTAGGCGGGATTGCGGTCAAGCGCTAGTTTATAATTATTTAAAAAAATATATATAATAATAATAAAACGTTGCTCCACACTAGGAATTTCTCCTGTGTCGTGGGTGCGTTTACAAACATATAAACTTCCATACATAAACAGCCAGGCCCGGAACAATTAACTGTAGGCCATACAAATATTTGTTCCGTGCGGGAATCGAACCACGCAGCACAGCAATCGATTGCTCAGCTACTCCGCTAATCGAGTTTTCCTGATTGGCCTGGGTCTTGGATGTTTATCTATATATGTATCTATTATAAATATAGTATCGTTGAGTTAGTATCCCATAACACAAGTCTCGAACTTACTTTGGGGCTAGCTCAATCTGTGTGATTTGTCCGTATATATATTTATATTTATTTATATTTATACTTTTTACCTCGATATTTCCACGGTTTACTTGTGGTCACTAAGTTTACAGACAAGGTATGTATCTGCGCGTGAAGACGAGTACCGTTAGCACATAACCCAGACATGTGAGAATGTATGTATGGATATATGTTAGTCTTTCACGCAAAAACTACTGATCGGAATTTGATGAAATTTGGCATAAAGATGGTTTATAACCAAAAATAACACATAGGATATTTTCATCCCGATATTCCCACGGGGTCTAAATCTGCGCGAGTGAAACTATGGAACGCAGGTAGTATATGATAAATATTAATGTTTTATACATACAAACAATCCGAAAAATTATATAAATGATGTGCAAAATACCTTTACTTTAAACAGACTTTGCATAGAAAAAAAACAGATTATCCAAATATAATATTCAACAAACCACGTAATTTGTGAACGGCCCATTTCATTTTGTACAACCAAGTCTCCTAATTCCGTTGATTTGACAAGTAAACATTGTCTTCGCCCGCGAATTGCTAATCTCCTATTAAAGGATTATTCAAAGGGAAAACTTGATACCATTCAAGATCGGAGGCTCATATTGTCAGAATTTTGAGAGGGTACATTCTGGTAAGATCTACATTCCTTGAATGGAGTTTGTTTCTAACGTTTGCCTTGTTAATTATTTATTTTATTATACTCTCGCGAAAAGAATTTATTACTGAACTCTTACTAACAACTCATTAGTCGCGTCCATTACCACAGAATCACCACTGCTCACAAAACTGTATAATCTGAGTTAATTGTATTGCATCAAAAAAGTGTTTACCATCGCACTCTACTAACGATGTTTACAGAAAGAATCGCTGATTTTGACAATAAACAAAAATCTACAAAACAAATTGCTAAGCCCTCTGGCTTCGTGAGGATTTAAAGGTGGTGCCCACTCACGTTGCGAGCTGATAGAATGAACTGCTGATGATGTAGTTCATGCGAATCTTCGGGTTTAGTGAGGGTTACATGACACTACGGGTCCCTACGTCTCAAGTTCTGAAATCAGAAATAAAACATAGGATACTAAATCCAATGTTTCTTCTACCAGCCATGAATGCATTAGAAATGCACTAAAATATTTTTTTTTTTGCATTGTCATCTCGTAGTTGACCTTGAGAGGCCGTGACTGACCCGCCGGACCGGACTATCCCATAAATGAATTTAAAACCTCCAGCCAGGGGCATCTAAAACTAAGCGACAATACGCTAAGGGCACCCCTGCGGAGTACGAACCTCGGTGGCTTAGCTTGGGGCGTCGCTGGAGAAAACACGCTGGAGGGAACAGCAAGCGACGGCTGGATCAAAATTTTTATTAATTCTGCTTGATGATCGCGGCATTTTGAAAACGTTTTTTGACAGACCGGCAAAGTAGTGACGACAATACGACAATAAATTGAACATCGTGTACCTCAACACATTCTCAGTCTACCCATAAAACATCATATAAATATGTCCATTAGTTTAGTCACAGGAAATTATTTTTCATTTTTCACATTTTCTACATGATGTACATGTTCGTAAGGAAGCGGTTACAGGTTAATGACCGCCACATCCAGCGGTGACCAACCGTTCTTTTTATGGGGCCGCAAACACATTTCAGCCTTGACTCTTGATGTTCCCTTGATGATCCTAGTTTTTGCTATCGCACGTTCTTGTGATTCATGGCCGCATCGTTTAATCGCGCTCTATTTTCTGATGCTCTTGCTTTTAGTGAACAGGAAAAAGATTATGGTTAAAGAAATAGAGGGCGCGAGAGAAGCGAATGCGAAATATTAAATTAATTGTACTAATTATCAACCTATTCATTCCAAAGATATTTATTAATTAAACTAGCTGCTCCTCAATTTTTCCTACTTAAAATTGAGGAGCAGCTAGTTTAGGTACTTGGCCAACAAAAACGGCCCTGCGGGCCGCAGGTTGGGTATCGCTGACGATGGTACCTACATTATGCATGACGCATTGCCAACTCGCTACTGTCCCGTTTCTTTGCACTCATTTTAATGTAAAAATTGGTTTATGCGAAACAGATAAATCTAGTTTCGTTTATTAAATCGCTTTCTTATCGAAATTACTCGAAATTTAGGTCGACGCTTTACGTGTAATTGCTCTGTGCTCGAGACGCCGTGTTTGTCTGTTTACATTAGGTATTGACGGTATATTGCAATATTGGATACTTTTTTTAATGACAACATTTTATATTTTTAATACTTAGTTAAGTGAATAGTGCGATATTGGACGCTTTATTTCAGTGAAAGGACACGTAAAATTTTGTCTTATTTAATAGTAATTACCTAGTTAAATGAATACTTAGTGCGAAATTGGACGCTTTATTTAATAGTTTTATTCATAGTGTTTTCTTTTATGTAAATAATAATGCCGCATTATAAATACACAGCCTCTGAGTACACGGGCATGATTTTAATTTATAGCGACTGTCAATGTAATGCCGCTTTGACTTTACGGAAATACCGACAGAAGTATGAGAACACCAGAGTTTGTCCGACCAAAAAAAGCAAGTCGCGACAAGACCGCGCCGTCGTCGATCGGAGGTCAGTGAACCAATATTTTAAGGGTGTTGTATTTCGTGTTCAATTTTAGGCGATTTAGTTTGTTTGTGATTTTATTTTTTTTGTTTTTAATGCTAGGTTTTTTTCTGTGGTTTAGGATTAGTCCTATGAACTAGTATTATCCATGTTTTCATTTATTGTCGTATTGTCAGCACTACTCTGTAAAATACTTCGTAGATTTTCAGCCGTCTAACAAATACAGCCCACTTCAGATATCCAATGACTAATATAATAATAATACGCTAATATTACTGTAGTCTTTGACCAGTGTGTGTTGCCAGTGATGACTTGTGGAACTGAAACGTAGGCGCTCACAATGGGCCTTATACGAAGGCTCAGAGTCACACAAAGGGCTATGGAAAGAGCTATATTCGGTGTTTCTCTGCGCGATCGAACCAAAAATGAGAAGATCCGCAGAAGAATCAAAGTCACAGACATAGCTCTTCGAGTCGGTAAAATTAAATAGCAGTGGGCGGGGCACATTGCTCGTAGAACCGATGGCCGATGGGGCAGCAAGGTTCTGGAGTGACGGCTACGTACCGGAAGACGCAGCGTAGAGAGGTCCCCAACTAGGTGTCCCGATGCCCTGGTGAAGGTGGCGGGAAGAAGATGGATAGGGGCAGCTCAAGATCGGGGTGGCCTTGGTCCAGCAGTAGACCTCCATAGGCTGAATAAGAAGAATATTACTGTTACAACTAAGGCCCTCCGCACATGGAGCTACTCAAATATGACGGAATTAATCAGTAATTAGAATTACAAACTAGTTATAAACTGTATTTCGCACACGACGCTACTAACATTGCAAGGTTTCAGTCACTCCTGTTATTTCTACTACCAAATAAACACATGCGAAAAACCTAGCAAGGGAAAATATTGGAAGCAATAAAAATGTCGAGTGGATCAAGCGATGATGATTACACTATATTATCATCATAACAGACGCCGAAGGAATCGACGCAGATTTTGGATTCACCCATATATCCAAAATAATGTGAACTTCAGATTGTCAGTTGCAGCACTAGAGCTGCGTGAAACAGATAATAAATACTCTTCCACTTTCTGCACAAATTTAATATTTAAGGCTTGATCATTCATTTTTCACATCAAAACACAGTAAACACGGGTAACCTAGTAGCTCGGCGACCGGCACGACGCGTCGCGCCCGATCAGTTGCCAACGCGTTACTAACTGGTTAGTGACTAGTCGCGTCGTGTGCGAACCTGTATGGCAATGTATGGGCGGTGACGCTCAAAAAACTCGTTAGTAATTTGAGTTTGTGATTAGTTCCTTTTGAGTAGCTCCATGTGCGGAGGGCCTAAGGCTCGTGATAATAGTAATTATTATCAATAAACGTAAGATGACTCCGCGCTGCTGTAGGCGCAGCGCGTTGTACATAAATTCTTTGCATAAAATTACTGGACTGGAAAATGTGTTCGCATATACAAAAAATAACGATGTATATGTTAACGGAAATGTATGTAATGCGTCATTGTATACAATTCCTAGGAAATTTATATAATTCCTAAATTTGCTCGGAAATGTGTGAAATAAATTTTATAACACACATTTCCTAGTAAATCTATACATTTCCTAAATAGCTAACGGAAATGTATTACTTTAAAGATGTCCATTAGTATGCGGGGATTATAATAAAACTAACCTAACCTAACCTAACCTAATTGTTTCAACCGGAGTCTTAATAATAAATCTGTTTCTAAGTTTAACAACGTGTTTTATTAATTTTATTCATAGAAAGCATGGTTTTATACATTTCCTAATACGATATAGGAATTTTATACAATTTCTAGGAAATGTATACATTTCCCAGGATATGTGTGTATTAAATAATGTTTGGAACAATATTTTACACATTTCCTATATAGCTTCGGAATTGTATACATTTCCTAGTAATTGTATATAATTCCTACGTTTCATACATTTCCGGTAACATATATATATTCTTTATCGAAACTGATACTCGTACCATATTTTAATGTCCGAAACAAGTCATAAATAAGAGAATTTAATAAGATTAGGTTGTTTATACAATATGTAAAGAAAAATCCGTCCGACCCATAAGGATAATAAAGGTTAGGTCAACACATAACCAAATAAAATATGATAATTTACATAATCATCATAGAAACAATACTAATGAATTTTGAAATATCTTTTTTTCCGCGAATTAATTTCAACTTTCCTAAAATTTAGTAAGTTTTAAAAAAGTGACAACACCATTTTCGTCGGTATTATTATGAGCGACGCGACCGCGTGCCGTGTGCCCTGCCACCCTTCGCCCGCGCATGTATTCTCTACGGCACATGTATTTTGTTACCTCCTTTTTTGAAATAATATTTATTGTTTAGGGGGATTTTTTTAAGTTTAGCCTGGCTTTTTTAGCCATTAAATAACTGATTCTAAATTATCGATACCAAACAATACCTTCACGGATCGGACAGGGTTTTCTTTACATATTGTATATTTATTTTATTAGATTTTTAAATTTATTATTCACGAAATGAAATGAAATCGTTTATTATGTCATATTTTTTTTAAACTTGATCGTAGTTAATAATATAATAGATTACGTATCGTAACGTACGATATAGGAAATTAATAACTATTATTAGTTAAGACAATTTAAAACCGTTGTCAAATAAAAGGGTAGACTAATAGATACATAATAAACTCGTATATACGTGGGGATTTAGGTTTGGGTAACCTACAATTTAGAGATAACCATTTTCCAAATAAGAGACAGTGTGAACCCATTCACGCTCCATTCCTGAGAATTTACGCTCCGCTCGCTAACCTTCTAATCTATCTTGATTACACCAACAACCTTTGATAGGCAGTAACTGACACTAGATTTAATTGGGGATGTGATATTAATATACTGGCAATTAATTGTTGTTATGGGTAAAACATTGCTTTTCTATAACCACGGTGATAGGCCATAATATCGGCTGCCGGCAGAAGTTACCACCCACCAGACAAAGTCTTGTCGCCAAACGATACGTTGTGTTCCGGCATGATGTCTGGTGAAGCCGTACGGAGGCAAGTCTGAGCAGTTGTGTTGCGATAATTATGTGCCGGGTTTAATGCGCCAAATATTGTTGTGTCGGGAGTTTGGTCGTGGAGGATCAATCTCCCTCAGGCACAGCATCGTTGGTCGTGTTGTTGGGTTTAACATTGCATCACCTCGCTCAACTGCCGTTTTCTTCCCTATTCACTAAGTTTTTTAAGTGAATAGGCGTCAAGCGGGATTGCAGTCATCAAGCACTAGTTTATAATCATTAAAAAAAAAAAAATATCGTGAAAACTTAGTTGGAGTGATCTGTCATTCCAACTAATTCTAGAGATTCTCACCATTGCATTGCATTTTACCTAACTGTGAGATTTATATAGAATTGGGCGCCTGTCACCTAGCCGTCGAGTTTTGGATAAAGTTTGGATTCCAAGAACGCTATAGAACAGGCTATGCTCAGAATGTCTTTGTATAATAAAAACAGGAACAAAATTATCCAGAAAAGAACTACAGTTTCCGACATAGGCTGCAGAGTAAGCAAACTGAAATGCCTGCAGGGTAATTGCGTTACACTATCAGTAGCAATGGGTTCCATTTTGGCAGTTCAACAACATTCATTCATATATACGTATTTGAGCGGACACATTTCCGAATATATGAAGTAATGGATTGGCAATTTGCTTCACAATTATTCCAACTAATAATAATAGCGCGATACGTAATAGTGTATTTGACTAAAAAAACGAATTAGTCCGTCAGTCAGATTTCCAAAAAATACTAGACACGTATTTCTTGTTTCATCAAAACAATACAAATTGACAAATATAAAAGGCATCAAAGATCAGGAGTGGTGGCTGGTGACGTCACTGCTCGCTAAAAAGTGTAGCGTGCATTGACGCCACACGAGTTTTCAACGCACTATGTCGTCTTAATTTTTTGTTTATATAAGAAAAAAGAAAAAATACTTGTCTAGTATTTTTTGGAAATCTGACTGACGGACTAATTAGTTTTTTTTTAGTCAAATACCCTATTAGGCTGGTGGTCATTTTTGTTGAATAGCTCATGCTCTGTGGTGCAGACGAGCTCTCAGCTTGATGCATCAACAACTTTAGAAAGATAGCTGGAAAGAACTGAACGCGGAAGGATGTTGTGGCGCGGCTAGGGAGAGGCCAATATTCACGTAGAAGTTAAATCTATCTAACCTCTTAAGGTGCTCTCACTTACAAATCAATTCTCTATGCACATTTCTTAGCCAATAATGTAAACAAATATAATTGTATGGAAAAATAACTTTAATTCCTATATAATAAGGTTCTGTTAACACTAAAAGCTAAAACGTAAAAGTGACTAAAAATATTGAAAAACTTATGAAAATGTCATAACTTTTTCAAATATTCTAGTTACTTTGACATTAACTAGTTAACATCAAAATAAAGTTTAATGAACATGACTAAACTGAAGTATGGAAGGCAGCACCGCAATGAAAACGCATGTATAAATATGATTTCTATCACGTAGCTAAGCTTTGCGCGGTTCGTTGCGTCTAAAGTCAAGGTGGCTGCTAGAAAACTTGGCGTTATTGCAAAGGTTCGGTGGTACTTCACCACAGGACAGCTTGTAATTGTAGCATTGTACAAATGCCACACCTGTTCGCTATTGTGGCGTTGTACAAAGGCTACACATTTCCTCTTACGGTCGACTATTAATCACACAGAGGAATGCGGAAGTCATGGCGCGCGTCCCGGCGACCCTGACTCCCGCAGCGAGGGTTCCGACCCTCACTCCGGGAGGAGTCTCATAATTCTTCACCCCGGAACACATCTGCCGGTCCAACGGTCAACGTCCGTGGGAAACTATAACGAGTCATCTAGCACGTGACTGAATTGGCGCGCGTTATACGTTAACCAATCATACGCCGTGGCCTGCCTCGATCAACGAATCAGCATCAAGAACGCACGCAGCACCGCGCGGGCATCGCAGGACGGAAGCTGATTCGTTATTGGTTACCCCACTATCATTTAGAGATAGTTAGTATAGAGATAGTTAGTATTTAAGTGAGTGCATAGCTTGTAAGACATTATTATTGTCATATTCTACATCATTGTACAACATCATTATACAACGTCATTATTATATCCATTCCTGAATCACACTCTTGTATCGCGTCATTTCACACGTCAAATACATTGTACTCTTTTACATTCGTGCAATACATAAAGTTCGATTTATCCGAGTTTTAATTACGCGACACGACCTACGCGCTACATAATGTTATACAAAGCACAGGACCGTTCGTGTGTGGAGTACTGCAGACACTTTGGCAAAATGCCACCTGGTAACTTTGGATTGGGTGGAGAGGAGTGCGAAGAGGCTAATTGGTGACCCAGATTTGGTTCAAAATGGTCTCCAAATCCTGGAGCACAGGCGTATAGCAGCCAGCCTGTCGGTGTTCTATAGAATTCATTTTGGAGGGTGTGCGCGGGAATTGTGTGACTTAATTACCGCATCTCCGTTCCATCATTGGCCGACCCGTCCTACGACGAGTATCCACCCTTACGTTGTTGACACACGAGGGACTGGAACAATTTGCCAGACACGATGTTTCCATCTGACTACAACTTAAGTGTCTTCAAGGCTAGAGTGAATAGGCTCTTAATAAACTAGGGTGCTTTATCATCAACGATTGCATCACTGCTTACCATCAGGCGGGATCGGGAAAAAATGTGTTAAGCTGAATAGTTGAAAATTAGTATTCTGAAATTAAGAAGGCTTAGGAACTTATCATATCTGCACAAACCCGAAAATAAAATCTCATAACTCCTACGACAAAGGTATAAAAACTTCAAACAATAACATTACTATAAACTTTTATCTAGGCGTTTTGACTTGTCTGCGACGATTTTTATTTATAATTTAGTTTTCTATTGGTCATTTTGCGCTAAGGTACTTGAAGTAAAATGTAAAAACCGGTAATGGCACTAAAAGATGCAACGGATTTACGATACTAATTGATTTTGTCATATCTTATCAAAATAAATATAATGCATAAAAACAATTGAGAAACTTTTTTTTAGGTACGACGGTGTAGGACGACAGCACATCAAGCTACTCCAATCTGTCGAATTGCTTTACATATAAATTACAACATTATCGCTATAGCATTAAGGCTCAAGGTTGATTGAGAATATTAGACAGTTTCGGGTAGCTTGACCCGCTGTCGTCCGTACATACAAACAGCCTTTATTACCCGAATGACTAGGCATTTCGCCCGCCATGGTCAAATCCCTAGTCATAAGGACGTGACCCTCGCTACTAATGAGGTACAAAACGATCAGAGTTGCTACTGACATTTTGACCCGAGAATCTAGAACCCTAATTGCTTAACGCACTATCAATCACGATCTGAACCATTATAAAGAATGTTTCGAATCGATTGTTTCATTTGCTAGAAAAAATACTCTACTCAATAACGTAAATAACGGAATGTCACAAGTGAAGCTGTTGCTTCTGTCACTATATTCGAAATTACCCTTAGAACTATTTGATCATTCTATTATATTTTTTTTTTTTTTTTTAATTTGTAGTGTAAGTTAAATCAGCCGCTCGAGTCATTCGAACAGGCTAAGCTAAGCTGGGAAGCCGTAGGAAGTCTGTGAATGAGTAACCGTCGCTACATACCAAGACTCCTCGAAGCCTCTAGGCACGTTAACTCGTTGGTCCCGCTGTTATTCGAGGATCTTTATCATCGTTATGATTAATCAGAGATCCGAAAATCTTACAATCAGACTTAGGCCAGAACACAAGGCACAGGAAACAAGACACCGGACACAGGACACAGACACAGAACAGGACATGATACAGGATAGAACTGGACAGGACAGTACCAGGCAGGGCGGAATAGAATAGAATAGAATACTCTTTATTATGTACACCAAAAGAATAGGGTATTTGACTAAAAAAAACTAATTAGTCCGTCAGTCAGATTTCCAAAAGATACTAGACATGTATTTTTTGTTTTATCAAAACAATAAAAATTGACAAATGTAAAAGGCATCAAAGATCAGGAGTGGTGGCTGGTGACGTCACTGGTCGCTAAAAAGTGTAGCGTGCAGTGACGTCCCACGAGTTTTCAACGCACTGTGTCGTCTTCATTTTTTGTTTATATGAAAAAAGAAAAAATACGTGTCTAGTATTTTTTGGAAATCTGACTGACGGACTAATTAGTTTTTTTTAGTATAATACCCTATTACAGAAACACATGAAGATTTTACAAAACGTTACACAATGGGCGGTCTTATCGCTAACAACGACCTTTTACAGACAACCTAAGGCCAGGCTGGTGACGACGAGCAATGGACAGCTCGCCGTCCAGAAAGGACCACGATAAGATCCACGCGCGCCTCAACTAGTTATCAGAACATCGTGACGGGGTCCACGAAGATCGATGCCTGGATCACAGTTGGAAACCGTGGCCCTGGCGTACCTACAGGCAAGTAAAGGAACACTGGTTAGTGTTAGTCAGCAAAAGTCCGACAGGCCGCACTGCTCAGAGCGAAAGAGATCATTTGATGGCTTCCCATCTACAAATAAGGTTAAGCTGTCACAGCGTGTGGCAGCCTAAAACACGGTAAATCGTGATTAATTTTCCTAACTACACAAAGCAAAAGAAATACGGAAAAAAAAACTTCACATAAATCATTCAGACATTTACTTCCTGCTTTACTTACTACTGAAATTGCTAAAAAATCTAAAGATTTAATTACAGTTTAAATCCCAAGCCGATTTCGCGACCTGAAAGGGTAAAAAATAAACAATTTTTATATAAAAAAGAAAAAAGATAGCCTCGCCCACAGCGATGATGACCGAGGCCAAAATTGGAAGTCTCCAGAATTTCTAACAGTTAATTAACTTTTTAATTAAAAAGGAAAACAATCTTTACAAATGGATTTAGAAGGTATTGAACTGAAAGCATGAGACAGGGCGGATCGATTACAATGTAAGTTGTTTTTTCCAGAGAACATTTCCTTAACAAAAAAAAATGTCACGTCGGTTTTTTTTTAAACATTCATAAAAATATATAACCGTAATAATCCCTTTAAGTAAATTGACAACTACGAAGTTAAAACTAAAGTGCTAAACTGGTTTCTTACGATAGTGTTACGAATGCACCTTATGTCGATGGCATAAGGTTCAATATCGCGTGACATGCAGTGCGAAACTTTTAAGCCCTATAACTCGAGACCTAGACATTGTTGAGGAACCATATAAAAACGCATTGCTAGACCTAGGGTGACCTATCGAATGGTACAGGTCTCAACAATTTTGTCAGCAAAGTGTCGACATCGAAATTTCCAGAAACTCGTCTCCGGTGAATTACCGTAGGTACCTACTGAAAGTACTAGAAGGTATGCGCTATTATTATTACGTCTAGACGAATCTGGAATGTTCGATTAGCTGACCTATACATAGCGCCGTGACGCCAGCGCAGAGTCAGTCTGCATTCGACTAGCGATGCGAAAACAAGCGACAGTTAAGAAGCGATCTTTGAGAATACCTACTGCAACAACTGTAACGAGAACTTTGAGTACTACGTGAAGGAACATCTGTAGTGTTATTGTGTGTTTACGACACGGACTTCGTGGACGTAAGGGTGCAAGTCAGCTACATTCTACTTGTCATTGCCTACGATCGACTGTGCCTTCGTTGCCAATAAACTTCGTAACCCTTAACCGGTATTTTAATACCCCCAGCCCGTCACAATAGATAATTTCGGTAAAGAAGAACATATTTCTAAATTAATCTAGGTACGTAATACATCACGTACAACACCTCCTTGTAAATAATCTCACCACTCTCTTTGTAAATAATTTATATGTTGTAATAACGTTTTCTATTTCATTTTGGGTATTTATTTTAATTTCCTAAGTTAAATATTTTGTCTGATCTCTAATTTGTTATTTTTTCTTGAATGATGTTTGCTCATGTACATAATATGTTTTATTTTATCTTTTTTTTTTAATTTTAATTTTATCTTTATTGGTTTTATGTTTATTTTTATGTGTGTATACCTTGATTACTGTCATTGGCGCAAGCCGTTGTAATTAATAATAATAAATAAATAAGTAATACCTCCGTCCTCATACACCGCACCACACCACACTTCAATACTCCACACCACGCTACACCACACCACACCACACCACATCATACCACTTACACTATTCCTCTTACACACAGAATCACACATTACAATCAATAATTTTTACATTAAAAGTTTGTTTATAGGTTTAAATCAGATAAACATTAGTTAGGTACTTTAGGTTTTGTTAGCACACACACATTATACTAAGGTATTTATTGTTCACTAAGCTACAATAGAACACTGACTCCTAACACACACAGGGTCCCCTTAGTTTAGGATTCAGGGTTTTTCACTATTTGTACAACCTTTATTTTCCAAAAATATGCCTGTATGAAATATACTCATTTGCTATTTAGGTTTTCTGTATCAATAAAGTTATTACTTTTTTTAACTGTAACCATATTATGGTGAATACTTAAGTAAAGTAAGCGTAGAGAGAGCTGTCCTTTTAATTAATTTAACTGACTGACTGCATACACAATCGGCTCACTTTTCATCATTATCAACCTTTTTATCGTCCCACTGCTAGACACAAATCTCCCCTTATTCAGAGAAGGATTGAGCGTAATCACCACGCTTGCTCAATGCGGGTTGCCGATTTAAGACTTAAAGTCCAGGTTTCCTCAAGATATTTTCCTTCACCTTCAGTCATTGGTGTCCAAGATATACTTAGAAAGTACATATACGAGTAACTTTAGAAAAGTTACATTGGTACTTGCCTGACCTGAAATCGCACCCGCGCACTCATACTTGAGAGGCTGGTGTTTTAACCACTAGGCCACCACGGTTCACTTTTCAGTAATTTAATATATAGGTATAATTTTTACTTTGTACATAAGGGATTTTATACAGAGAATTATGAAAATTTAAATCAAAAATAACAAATAAGGCATTTAATTAAATTTAGTAATCAGTATTTCTTCCCCTAACTTTAATTAGAGTACGGCATCAAGTCCCATGTTCTTTTCAAACTTGTTCTTCTGTCATCAGAGTTGGAGAAAAAATAATCATAACTCTTCGTTGTAATATGTCCCACCCAGTCTATAACCCCGACTTCATGTTCTCAAAGCACAGCTTGATAGCAGCTCAGCCATATGGGCACAGGCACGGGAACTCCTAACCAATTTGTACCCTGTTTGGGATACTAGGTAGTGGAAACATGTGATTATCCCACACAAAAGGAATATAATGCATTCATTTTCCTTTTTGTCCAAATGAGATTGGTTCGCGCACCCATACGATTACCAGCCCATACCATGGGAGTCCCGCCCTGATATGAATGGACTTTTCGTGTATGCTGGAGCCGGCTTCGTCTACCAGAAACTCGCCGAATCTTCGTAAATCACAAAAATTGCACGTAAGAAGAGTGGCGTCTAGTGTGTTCTTCTGACGAATCTCGCTTTGGTAGGAGGCCAGATACTAGACGTACACAGCATTGGAGGGTGGCCTGGACTGGCGAGGATGGCCCTGTACGCCAAGAATGTTTATAATTACGCCAGGAAGTCCATATATTTATACATTGATGATATAGGTACATTTGGATCAGATGAAGAACTGTAGCAATTTCAATGTTTTGTGTGGATGTGACGCAAGTTTCCCTCAAGAATTTCTTATTTTATTGTCTATTTTGTAATTTTTTGCATCATAATTTTAACGCAAACTTTCTTTTTACGCTGTAACGAATATGACAGTTGTTTGTCATTCCTTTGAATACCCAATTTGGTTTCCTATTTAAGAAACATTTAGCATTTCATAGCCCAATTCATGAATATGGTTACGGATATTTAACTTCACACTGCAACACTTAGGTGTTGAGCAAAAAAGCCAGTAAGAACGGTAAATAACAGCAATACAATGGGGCAAAAGAACTGCCACGCGGTCGAAAATTCGAACAGCAGCTTTTAAAGAAACATCTACAGCAAAACCTCCTCATTTTATTATGGTCGTTAGGAAAAAGTTTAAATCAGAATCATACTTTCTTTTTATTTATGACATTTTCGTACGATCGGCCATATCAAAATATTATGAAAAAATCATTTTGACGTCTATTTTTCTTAGTTACTAGTCGTAAATTTTATTTTTCATGGCTAACTCACAGATATGCACTAAGTATAAAACATGTTATCGTCCCGTATTAGGAACGACAGCGATGCTATTGTCCGTGAATCCAAATGTGTCTTTTCACATTCCCATAAGACATTACGCGGAGAAAAAAAAAGAAACGGCACCGGCAGCGCCCAAAAAAGCTGTAGACCCTCGTAGAGTCTTTAAAGTATATCGATATCCTGGAATACTCACGAAAGAACAACCGAAGATTCAATCTTATGAACTCGACGTTTCCAAATGCGGACCAATGGTTCTCGATGTTTTAATAAAACTAAAGGATATGGACCCTACACTTACTTTCAGGAAGTCATGCAGAGAAGGCATCTGCGGTTCTTGCGCGATCTGCCTTCAAGGACATAACTGCCTGGCCTGCACCACAGCAGTCCCTCCGGCGAAGACCATCACTATCTACCCGTTACCCCACATGTACGTCATCAGAGACCTTGTCGTGGATATGACGCACTTCCTCGAACAATATGACAGCATCCGGCCATATCTTGTGAGGAAGACTGGACCGTCGAAGATAGGGCAAGTTCAGTTGCTAATGAGTGATCCAGATTGGCAGGTATTCGTAGGTCTTTACGAATGTGTATTATGTGCATGTTGTTCAACTTCGTGCCCCAGCTACTGGTGGAATGGGCGCAGATTCTTGGGACCTGCTGCATTGCTGCATGCGTACAGATGGGTCATGGACACCAGAGATGAGGATACGCAGCAACGATTGTTCGACTTACGTGATGACTTCAAGGCTTTCCGCTGTCACACCATTATGAACTGCACTTTAGCTTGTCCTAAGGGTCTGAACCCAGGCCTAGCTATTGCTAAATTGAAGAGGTTAATCGCTGGCCTAGACAAGAAACCCAGGCCTCAAATGGATCCCTTGGGCGGTGGCGGTGGATCTGGCGGCACCTTAGAAGCATGTATTGCAAGCCAGAAGTCCCGTAAAAAATGAGTTTAATTTTTTATTCTTATTTTGATACCTATTATATTCTTTTCCAGTCATTTGTATATTTTTGGTCGATCAATTACAAAAAACTCTAAGAGCCGCCTCACTGGGGCGCAGTCGGGTCTAGCTGCTAAATAAATTAATACGGCTCTATGATCTACGGTGGGTTTCAAACCTACTGTTTTACGTCTCTTTAGTACATCTGTATATAACAAGTGATGCAAATAGTGCAATGGCCACTTGGCTCTCTTGTTGGGTGGATCTGAGTTTCGAATTTTGCTTTATATAATTTATTATCTTGTTTGCTTTTTAAATAAGCCCTGTCATACTTAGATCAAGAGCTACGGCATTTTAAAATTAAATATTGTGTTAAATATACTGTTTATTATTCTTAATTATTTTTTTGCAACATAATAATCTATCCGAGGAGTGGGGCAAACTTCTAATAAATAAGTAGTCTGGACTGTATATTAAACAAAATAACAGTTGTTTTATGCCGATAAAAGCGAGCCCCTCGGGTTCTAAAATTGATGCAATGTTGCATAAAGCCATTGGGTATTTTTTTTAGTATATCTTTGATTTTAGGTCTAAATCATGTCTGTTTTCATACTCAATACTCAATATCTTTAATGCTTTACCATAAGTTCATATAAGGGTGGTAACAATTTATGTGAGATCAATTATGGACCCTATAGGACACAGCAAAATAGGGTAACAGGAGAGAGGAAGCTCTGTTTGAATATCTTAAAATAATATAATTATATTGTAATTTAATTTAATAATAAATAAAATATATACGGAGATTATTAGCATCATTTTACTTAATCTACAATTTATATATTATTTTATGTATGGTATCTGACTAATTTTACTTAATTTATTTATTTCCTTATTTGTATATTTGTGTTTAAATTATGAATAATTATAACGTTTCAGACGGTATTTTGGTAGTAAGTCTAAGATAATTATAATTAATTATATATTTAATTTTAATTTCAATTATTTGTTTTTATCTCTAAGATATTCATTTATAGTGTAGTAACATTTCTTTATTAGAATTTTTTTAAATTTATTTACAAATATATTTAACTTTTCTTCTTTATTTATTGTGTCCGGTAGTTTATTATATATTTTAATTGACATTACGTAGGGTCTTGTAGAATGTAGTTTCAGTTTGGATGTTGGTATATTTAATCTGGAGGGGTGTCTGAGTGTGTAGTGTGTTTGGATGTCTTCGCGCTTTGTATAGAATTGTGGATGCTTACGGACAAACTTACCAAGTGTCTAGAATGTTAATACTTGGGAGGGTTAAAATATTATGTCCTATATAATAGGGTTTACAGCTGTCAGTTTGTTCAATATTTGCCAGGATTCTAATTAATTTTTGAAGTGAAACTTCTTTAGGCACGCTTGACTTGGGGAGTAAACTCGCGAAAGCGTTACGAAAAATGAAGCAAAAAAAATCGGGCAAGGCGAACGGAAGCAGAGTATAGTCCTATTTCGTCTGTACTACAAACAAGGAGTTGGCTCATGTAAATATTGCGTGACATGTCGTGTATGAAGTTGTGAGTTCGCATCTCGCCGAAGGCAATATACATTTTTTGGATCTTTTTAAGATTTGTTAACAATTGAGTCGAGTATGAAGTTGTGAGTTCGCATCTCGCCGAAGGCAATATATATTTTTTGGATCTTTTTAAGATTTGTTAACAATTGATTACCTAAGAGCACAAATAATTTATAAATTTCGTTCTGTTCTGGCCTTTATATTGTTTTATATATTTTTGCTGAACATTTCTGATATAATTGAAAGTATAGAAGTTTGAAGATATCGTCACAATACGATAATTGGACACAAAGTACAAATTGCTTTCGAGCCTCATAAGCTCAATTATTAAGCTAAGTACCTTGATTGATTAAGAACTATGAATTTCTTCGAGAACATGACGCTGCGACCACCCCCCGACCCCCCTCATTGATTACCTCACCCCCCCGTGGATTATCTCGGGAACCAGAGGTCGTGGACTACCCGAGTTTGGGGTCCCCTGATTCACGAGGAAGAGCCCGACCTTTTGGCCACATGGGAATCCACTCCCCTCTCCCCTTCACCCCTCTCCCCCCTACCCCCCGCACACCCCACGAAATCTACCCCCCCCCCCCCCCCCTTTAGTTACCTCACCCCCCCGTGGATTATCTCGGGAACCAGAGATCGTGGACTACCCGAGTTTGGAGTCCCCTGATTCAGGAGGAAGAGCCCGACCTTTTGGCCCCGAGGGAATCCACTTTTTTTTTTTAAATTGGAGGTCTATGCAAAAATATTAATTTATAAATGAAAGCATGAAATAAATTTAAATATTTATAGAAAATTAATATATGTATATGTGTATACATGTATATATTGTACACACATATATATATATATATATATATATATATATACATACAGATGGTGCGAAAGAAGTTTCACTTCAGTCGTGTGGTCATAAGCACACTCGTTTTTTTTGTAGAGTAAAGAGGGTCGGTGCATCTGTACGATTACCCCAAAGAGTTACACCATAACTAAGCCATGCATTTGCATAAGCGTAATAGGTGATGAGGGCAGTTTGCAAGTTGGTGGAGCTTTTAATTTCTCGGAGAGCATATGAAAACTTTGATATTTTCGAACGGGTTTTTTGTATTTGTGTTTTCCAGTTAATGTGTTTGTCTATTGTAAGTCTAAGTAAAGTGAACTCATCAACTGATTCCAGTTTTGAGCCGTTAAATTTTATATTATTAACAGGTAGGGGAGCTTTTTGGTAAGGGTGAAAGGTTATTAATTTAGTTTTAGAGTAGTTAATTTCCAGGTTGTGCGAAGTTAACCAGTTACAAGTTTTAGTGAGTGTGGCAGTTATTTTATCTTCTATATTATTTTTGTTGTTTTGGCATGATATTAATAAGGATATGTCATCTGCAAATAGAACGCAAGGCCCCTCTATGGTTTTTGGTAAGTCGTTGATGTAAACGAGAAATAATAAGCAGCCAATGACACTTTGGTGTTGGATCGGATTTTTTTCTATTTCTCTATTATTATGGTTGAAGAATTCGAATTAATTTTAATTTAATTAGAATTATTTGTGTACTACGCAATTACTACGAGATTTTTAGAACATTCATCATGACAGTATACGCATTTTGTAGAACTCAACCCATGTATTCATTAGTAAACATTTGTTAATAAACACTGTTTATAAACTGTTCATAAACAATGTATCATAATGTTTCATCATCTCTGGAAACAGTCAAACGACATAAAAAGTGTCATGGCTACCTTAAAAAGGGTTATCTCACTAAAAAACGTTTCAAATAATTAATTATATATACTCGTACTTGTATTTTTATTCAAATTAATTTAGTAGTATTTTTATGAAAATTTTCTAATTTTTCCTTTTTATCTATATAGCGTACATAGTGGTGGCCCAAAATGAAACATCTCCTTTTGATACTCATAGAGCTTTATCACCAACGTAGTATTCTTCGAGACGCCTCAGATAAAGATAAATAAAAAGAGAATTATGCTTGGACCAACATTACTGCAGAATTGCATATATTGCAAAAAGAAGTGTGACACATATCAAAAAGGACTAGAAGCGGTTCCAAGGGAGTGATTTAAAAGCAAATGGCAGTGATTTGACCTAGAATTTGTGTGTGCCTAGTGTGTGCGGGGTGTAGGAGGGGGAGTGATGCGACAGGTTTTGTTTAATTGACGGTAGCGGCGCTACACTGCGTATTTTCTATTCACAGATCGCATCCAGTAATGACAGATCCGTTGAACGTTATACGATGCCTATGTGTGAACAGAGCATAAATTTATGACGTATCCGTCAAAAACGTATCAGTAAAGTAAAACGGACTCCCATGTGTGAACGGGCCGTAACTGCGCGGAGAGTGGAGCAATGCTACAGCGGCGGGTGTCGGCGTTTTGTGTGGCACGTAGTGACCACTAGTGGCGAGTCGCGGACACTACTGTAGCGAGTGGCCGCCACCGGATACACGTGTGCGGCGCGTCTATACAAAATAAAATATTAAAAAGTGTGTTAAGTTGCCGTTGCTGGCCACCGGTGGCTGTGTTCGGTGGTCCATTTGGACTGAGCCTTACTGTCAAAAATTAGTTTGATCGGCGATTTTCAAATGTCATTTTTCGATCGATAGTATGTTGCAGTATACTTGTATATTATACTAGCGGCCCGCCCCGACTTCGCACTGGTGTAATGCTGATACTAATTACACTACAGAAAAACTGTGAACGTTGAAAAAACGTAGCCGTTCGCCGCTCCCGCCGCCCCGGGCCGGTCGATACCACCGCAAACGCTACGTCCCGCAAGTTTTTAACCTGTAATGTCTTCGAAAATATTCATTCAAATCATGTGCTGTAAGGGCCATATCAGATCAGCAGGCAGTATCAAATCAAGAATGTATTTAAGGTATTTAATTGGTTAAGGATTTATGCTGTATGGGTTACAAGCGCTTCGAAAATTAGCAATTATTTGTCGTAAACAGTAAATGGCAAAAATATTATTGTGGGATATCCTTAAGGGACATATACCATCACGAAGTTTTCTGTAGACCTTTTCAATTAGTACAATACTTAGTACATTATTTTGATAAATCTCGTAGGGCTGGCGTTTGCAATGTAAGCTGAAAAAATGTAATTATTTAGGATATTACATTAGAAACCTGAAAAATAACAGTATTTCTCCACTATTTATTGGATGTCATTATACATATAAACTTTCTTCTACAATCACTCTATCTATTTAAAAAAAACCGGCCAAGACTCACGGTCGGACTCACGCACAAAGAATGCCGTACCATTGATTTAAGAAATTAAAGGATTTAAGCTATTTGTATGAAAGATTACGCGGTAATAAACGGTTTACGATTTACGAGGTATTAAAAAAAAACTACTTACTAGATTTCGTCCAAAACAATTTTCGTTGGTAGTTTTTATAGTAATGTACATCATATGTTTATTTTATATATATTTAGATTTTACATTTTCTTATTTTAGAAGTTAGAGGGGGGGGGGGACAAACTTTTTTCCACTTCGGAAGCGTCTGTCACGCAAACTATTCGGTTTAGAAAAAAAATATTTTAGAAGCCTCGATATCATTTTTGAAGACCTATCCATTGATACCCCACACGTATGTGTATGATGAAAAAAAAAATTGAGTTTCAGTTCTATGTATGGGGAGCCCCAATATTTATTTTTATTTTTTTTTTATTTTTGCATCAAAATCTTAATGCGGTTCACAGAATACATCTACCCACCAAGTTTCAACATTATAGCTCTTATAGTTTCGGAAAATGGCTGTGACATACTGACGGAAAGACGGACAGACGAACAGATAGACATGACGAATCTATAAGGGTTCCGTTTTTGGCCATTTGACTACGGAACCCTAAAAACGGCATCAAAATCCGTTGCGTATATAGGGACAGAGAAACCGACTTTGATTAATACTATGTAGTGAAAAGTCGTGGTGGCCTAGTGGTTAAAACATCAGCTCAAGTATGAGTGCGCGGGTTCGATTCCAGGTCAGGCAATTACCAATGTAACTTTTCTAAAGTTATATGTACTTTCTAAGTATATCTTGACACCAATGACTGAAGGTGATGGAAAACATCTTGAGAAAACCTGGACTTTAAGTCTGAAATCGCCAACCCGCATTGAGCAAGCGTGGTGATTACGCTCAATCCTTCTCTGTATGAGAGGAGACCTGTGCCCAGCAGTGGGATGATAAAAGGTTGATAATGATGATGTAGTGATTAGGAGGTTTACCATCAGCTTGTAAAGGGACAGAGGTCGAGCTACACTACGTATCTTTTAATACTAAGTCAAAGAACAAAATAGAAATGCAGACTAACCTAACCTTTGGAGTTAGTGCTAGCACTAAGCCCCAGTTGAGTCGGGACCGTCTTACACGTTTACAGATTGTCATATATTTTTCTTTATTGCCAACAAGAGACCTTGACCTCCAACAAGGGCGAATAAAACATCTTAGCTGGGAACCTATCAATCAGTCCTCAACACCATTAATCATATAAACTGATGTATTGATTCTACATGACATCACAAACTTTGAACTGACAATGTAATCACATTCTGCAACGGAGTTTGAACTCTTTACTGAGAGGCATAGAATTGCTTTTCTTTGGCTGCCTCAGTGCCATCGTTTGGACCTTTATCACTTAAATATAAAGATGTTTTTCGCCGAAATCAAGCTTGCTTCGTGGCTATAAATGTGAAAACAACCAAATTCTATCTGAGATGTTCGTATTGGTAATCCAAATCTCGACAATTTTATAATACTTGAATAATGCAGATTATAGAGTAGTATTAAAATAACAGTAATAACTTACAGTTTTTGGCGTTCTACGGTGTTATTTTTTTTTTATACGAAACCTGAAAATAGTTTGTTCAGTTTCCAATTAATATTACACTATGTTATATTTTATCCCGAATACATTTAGAACTTGTTTCAGTGTGGTTAGCGAGCGCGCCACGCAGCTTGCGGAAACACGCGCCCGTGCAACATCAGATGCCAGAGGTCAACGCACATATTTTTTGTTAGAACAACCAAGTAAAATAAAAAGCTTGATAACTTTGTGGTTTTTCATGATATCATTTTGAAATTTTATAGATTCTTTACTGGACACGTGTTTCGGGTTTCGTATGAACAAAGAATAATCATCATCATCATCTCAGCGTTAATTCCAGTCCTTTTTCAGCTTTGGAGTCTGGGGTCCGCTTTACCAGTCTAACTGCTGATTTTGGCTAAACTTCGTTATTTTCCGTGAAGCTACTAACCTCTGACCTCCTCAACCCGAACGCGACATCGAAGCATTGCAATTAGACCAATTGTTCGACTTTTGAGGGCTCCAACAACTCGTAATGACTGCCATTAGATGTTCGTATGGCAACCGGGACCAACGGCTTAACTTGCTTAATATGAATATTTGCACTGGTCTTGTCATGCCTCGACAACCAGACCAGTGCCAATATTCATATTCATGAATAGACTCTTCATATACTAGCGCGATTTACCATCAACGATCGCATCACTGCTTACCATCAGGCAGGATTGCGGTCAAGCGCTAGTGTATAATATTGTTACGAATGCACCTTATGTCGAGGGCATAAGGTTCAATATCGCGTGACATGCAGTGCGTAACTTTTAGGCCCTATAACTCGAGACCTAGACATTGTTGAGGTACCATTATAAAAACGCATTGCTAGACCTAGGGTGACCTATCGAATGGTACAGGTCTCAACAATTTTGTCAGCAAAGTGTCGACATCGAAATTTCCAGAAACTCGTCTCCGGTGAATTACCGTAGGTACCTACTGAAAGTACTAGAAGGTATGCGCTATTATTATTACGTCTAGACGAATCTGGAATGTTCGATTAGCTGACCTATACATAGCGCCGTGACGCCAGCGCAGAGTCAGTCTGCATTCGACTAGCGATGCGAAAACAAGCGACAGTTAAGAAGCAATCTTTGAGAATACCTACTGCAACAACTGTGACGAGAACTTTGAGTACTACGTGAAGGAACATCTGTAGTGTTATTGTGTGTTTACGACACGGACTTCCTGGATGTAAGGGTGCAAGTCAGCTACATTCTACTTGTCATTGCCTACGATCGACTGTGCCTTCGTTGCCAATAAACTTCGTAACCCTTAACCGGTATTTTAATACCCCCAGCCCGTAACAATAGATAATTTCGGTAAAGAAGAACATATTTCTAAATTAATCTAGGTACGTAATACATCACGTACAAACACCTCCTTGTAAATAATCTCACCACTCTCTTTGTAAATAATTTATATGTTGTAATAACGTTTTCTATTTCATTTTGGGTATTTATTTTAATTTCCTAAGTTAAATATTTTGTCTGATCTCTAATTTGTTATTTTTTCTTGAATGATGTTTGCTCATGTACAGTAGAATCCCGATTATCCGGATCAATTGAAACCAGGGGTATTCCGTATAATCGAAAATGAATGAGTATTTAATGGATTGGCCAGCACTACGCAGAGAGCAGTTGAAGCCAGTACAACTACCACAAGCGGTATTTGTGGAGTTCCATGACCCAAGTATAACAGGGAACCTACTTGGTACTGGAGTCGTGCTACAGCACGAGGCTGGATCCAGACTGATTTGATGCTTTACGTGGTAAAGGCAAGAACGAGCGACGAATGCTTACCTTAATTTTATGCTGGGCTGTGACGGTGCAAAAATTACAGAGCACAACTTTAGACCTAGCAGTTGTAGGTTTAAGTAGAAACTTATTTGCAAAAAAGGTCAAGGCTTGCTTTGAGTAGAGTGAGGACTCTTTTGCGGGCTTGCTATCAGTTCTTTTGACCCTAACAAATTGCTAAATCAACCACATGACGTAAACTCATTTAAGGAATTAATTCTAAATATGTATGTAACATACAGTTTTAATATTAAATGGAACGATGAAAAAAGTAACAATTTTTAAAATTTTTGCAACATTAGAAACATAATTTGTCAAAACTAAAAAGTTATAAATAAAAAAATGTTTTTTAAAAACAAAAACCCACCAGCATAAAACTCTAACGAACTAAAAAGGCAGAAACAAGTTGAACAATCGCATTGGGGGACCTCTTAGCTAGATAATTGATTTAAATAATATTTTTTTATTACTGAATCGATCGGCTGTTATGTATTAAAGACGACGTGGTTACACAGATATATACGAAATTCGACTTCATATACATAACTTTTTTTTATATATTGCTACGGGCTAGGGTTACTAAAATACCGGTTAAGGGTTACGAAGTTTATTGGCAACGAAGGTACAGTCGATTGTAGGCAATGACAAGTAGAATGTTGCTGACGTTGCACCGAAGTCTTCACTTACGTCCACGAAGTCCGTGTTGTAAACACACAATAACACTACAGATGTTTCTTCTCGTAGTACTCACAGTTCTCGTTACAGTTGTCGCAGTAGGTATTCTCAAAGATCGCTTCTTAAGTATCGCTTGTTTTCGTCTCGGTAGTCAAGTGCAGACTGACTTGCGCTGGCGTCACGGCGCTATATATAGTCCAGCTGATCGAACATTCCAGAATCGTCTAGACGTAATAATAATAGCGCATAACTTCGAGTACATTCAGTAAGTACCTACGGTAATTCCCGGAAATAGGTTTCTAGAAATTTCGATGTCGTCACTCAGTTGACAAAATTGATGAAACCTGTACCATTCGATAGGGCACCCTAAGTGTAGGAATGCGTTTTTATATTGCACCTATACAATGTCTAGGTCTCGAGTTATAGGGCCTAAAAGTTACGCACTGCATGTCACGCGATATTGAACCTTATGCCCTCGACATAAGGTGCATTCGTAACATTGCCCCTTCTTAGTCGTGCTCGTCCCGAGCATGATTTATTCCATAATAGCGAGCTAGGCGGTCTACATGTACGATCTTCAGCTTCCCTCTAGGTCCTTTCTTAATCCGGTAGGTGACAACGTTTATTCTGGTTACTATCATGTACGGACCCTCCCATTTGGCTTGGAACTTCGGACTCTTTCCTTTTCTCCTTATGGAATTATGTAACCATACCAAAGTTCCCTCTTCAAATCCGGGCACGTTAGCTTTGCGGTCGTATCGGATCTTCATTTTCTCGCTGGTTTTCAGACCATTCTCTCTCACTAGCTCATGTATTCCATCTAGTTTACGTCGTAGGTCGGCCACATAGTCGACAGCTAGGATAGGGGTATCGGGGGGTGTTCCGGTTAGTGCATCTATGGGTAGTCTAATTTCTCGGCCGAAGTTGACTTTCGCGGGTGTACAATTTGTGCTATCATGTGTTGCAGAGCGGTATGACATTAAGAAGAGTGGAATGTATTGGTCCCAATCCCTCTGGTGTTCTTCCACTACTTTGGCCAAATGATTCTCTAGCGTCTGGTTGAATCTTTCGACCATTCCATCTGACTGAGGGTGATATGGTGTTGTACGAAAGACTCGTACTGTTCCGATACATTCTTATGTATCCCGAGTAGTTGGCAAACCTCTCGGAATAGTGCAGACTCGAAATTCCTACCCTGATCAGAGTGTAACTCCAAAGGAATGCCAAATCGACAGAACACCTTTTGAACACCTTTTCTCGTGAACTAGCTTTTTGGCGACTGTATGGGCTTCTTGGTTAGGTACTGCAAAAGCTTCTGGTCATTTGCTGAAATAGTCTTGCATGACGATGATATACCTATTGCCTTCTTCAGTAACAGGGAATGGCCCGGCTATATCGACAGCAACTCTTTCCCATGGTGCACCAACATTGTACACTTTCAACCGACCTTTGGCTCTCGTTTGTGGTCCCTTTACTGAGGAGCAGGCTACACATTTCCTACACCAGTCCTCTACGTCTTCGCGACAATGCACCCAATAAAATCTTTTTCTCGCCTTCTCCAGGGTTTACTTCACTCCTAGATGTCCTCCGGATACTCCGTCGTGCACCTGCTGTAGCACTGATGCGACTTTATCGCAGGGGACAACTATCTGTAAGGTGACCTCCTGTCCACTGGGTGATTCCCATTTCTTCTTCAGAACTCCATTATCAATTATCAGGCTGTCCCATTGAGCCCAGTAACTTTTTGCTGTTGGGCTAAGCGCTGATATTTCACTCCAAGCGGTATAATGATGATATGGTGATGTTATGATGATGATGATATGATGACGATATGAATGTTATGATGATGATAATATGATGACTTTTCGAATATGATAATATGATGATTCGATAATGATGATATGATTATGAAATGATGATGATATGATAATGATATGATGATGTTATGAGGATGATATTAACATGTCATGATGATGACATGTTGACGGTATGATGATGATATGATGATGATCATATTATGATATTATGATATAATATGTCATATGATATAATATGATGATGATTATATGATGATATTATAATATCATGACATGTTGCGGGTATGGTGATGATGTTGATGATGATGTGGTGATGATATAATGATGTTCTGATGATGATATGATGATGATTGGTGATGATATGATGATGTTATGATGATGATTTGATGATGATTGGTGATGATATGATGATGTTATGATGATGATTTGATGATGATTGGTGATGATATGATGATGATATGATTATGAAATGATGATGATATGATGATGTTATGATGATTATCATTTGATGATATAATGATGATATCATGTTGATATCATAATATGATGAAGATATAATGATGATATAATGATATGATGATGTTATGATGATGATGATATGATAATATGATGATGAAATGATGATGATGATATGATATGATGACGATATGATGATGATATGGTGATGTTATGATGATGATGATATGGTGATATTATAATATCATGACATGTTGACGGTATGGTGATGATATGATGAATATGATGATGATCATATGATGATATTATGATATAATGATGATATCATGTTGCTATGATGATATGATGAAGATATAATGATGATATGATGATGTTATGATGATATGATGATTATCATTTGATGATATAATGATGATATCATGTTGGTATCATAATATGATGAAGATATAATGATGATATAATGATATGATGATGTTATGATGATGATGATATGATAATATGATGATAAAATGATGATGATGATATGATATGATGACGATATGATCTTGATATGGTGATGTTATGATGATATTATAATATCATGACATGTTGACGGTATGGTGATGATATGATGAATATGATGATGATCATATGATGATATTATGATATAATGATGATATCAAGTTGATATGATGATATGATGAAGTTATAATGATGATATGATGATGATATGATGATGAAATGATGATGATTTATTATGATGACAATATGATGATGATATGGTGATGTTATTATGATTATGATATGATGATATTATAATATCATGACATGTTGACGGTATGGTGATGATATGATGATGATATGATGAAGATGATGATTTTCACGAGCTGCCTAAGTAGGTATCATTGTTTCTTTCGAGGGTCGATAAACATGGATAAACAACCTATACCTACATGCATGAGGTCAACTGATGTCATGACCTGTACCTGTGTTGCCATGAAATTACCTATTTATTTTATTTAAATTATTTATTTTTTAGGGGCTATTTTTTTAGTTTAGCCAGGTTATGTAGGCATTAGTAGAATCAGTTATCGATACCTAACAATACCTTCACGGGTCAGACAGGGTTTTCTTTACATATTGTATATAAGTCAGCCAAGTGTTTGGCTAACTATACTGCTTCCATTGAGCAGTTAAGTAATACCCTTAGTGGTAATGAGTAGAACTTGGAATTGTTATAGTTAGCCAAACACTTGACACCTCAGTTGACCTCATGCTTGTAGGTATAGGTAGTTTATCCATGTTTATCGACTCTCGAAAGAAACAATGATACCTACTTAGGCAGCTCGTGAAAATCATCATCTTCATCATATCATCATCATATAATCACCACACCGTCAACATGTCATGATATTATAATATCATCATATCATAATCATAATAACATCACCATATCATCATCATATCGTCATCATAACATATCATCATCATTACATCATCATATCATCATCATATCATCATTATATCATCATTATATCTTTATCATATCATCATATCAACATGATATCATCATTATATCATAATATCATCATATGATCATCATCATATTCATCATATCATCACCATACCGTCAACATGTCATGATATTATAATATCATCATATAATCATCATCATTACATCACCATATCATCATCATATCATATCATCATCATTTCATCATCATATCATAATCATCATATAATCATCATCATAACATCATCATATCATCATTATATCTTCATCATATTATCATATCGTCATCATTTCATCATCATATTATTATTATATCATCATCATAGCATCATCATGACATAATATCATCATCATATCATCAACTTACCGTCAACATATCATGATATTATAATATCATCAAACCATCATCATTTCATCATCATATCATCATCATCATAACATCAACATATTATCATCATATTATCATTATATCATCATTATATCTTCATCATGTCATCATACCAACATGATATTATCATTACATCATAATATCATTTTCATATCATCATCATTTATATCGTCATCATATCATCATCATCATAACATCACCATATCATCATTATATCATATCATCATCATTATATCTTCATCATATCATCATACCAACATGATAATATCATTATATCATAATATCATCATATGATCACATATCATCACATCATCATTATATCATCATCATATCATATCATCATCATATCATCATCATTTCATAATCATATCATCATTATCGATTCATCATATTATCATATTCGAAACGTCATCATATTATCATCATCATAACATTCATATCGTCATCATATCATCATCATCATAACATCACCATATCATCATTATATCATATCATCATCATCATCATTTCATCATCATATCATCATCATATCTTCATTATGTCATCATTATATCTTCATCATATCATCATACCAACATGATATCATCATTATATCATAATATCATCATATGATCACATATCATCATATCATCGTCATATCATCCTCATATCATCTTCGTATCATCATCATAGCATCATATCATCAAATCATAACATCATCATAACATCATCAAATCATCATCATCATCATGTCATCATATCAACATGATATCATCATTATATCATAATATCATCATATGATCCTCATCATATTTATCATATCATCACCATACCATCAACATGTCATGATATTATAATATAATTATATCATCATCATCATCATATCATCATCACCATATCATCATCATATCATATCATCATCATTTCATCATCATATCATCATCATCATCATAACAACATCATATCATCATCGAAATCTCATCATTTCATCATCATACCGTCAACATGTCATCATCATATTATCATCATATCATCATCATGACATCTTAATATCATCCTCATATAATCATCATTCATATCGTCATCATATCATCATCATCATAACAGCACCATATCATCATTATATTATATCATCATCATCAACATTTCATCATCATATCATTTTTATATCATCATTATATCTTCATCATATCATCATACCAACATGATATCATCATTATATCATAATATCATCATATGATCACATATCATCACATCTTCATCATATCATATCATCATCATATCATCATCATATCATCCTCATATCATCCTCATATCATCATCGTATCATCATCATAACATCATCATATCATCATTATATCTTCATATCAACATGATATCATCATTATATCATAATATCAACGTATGTTTATCATCATCTTCATCATATCATCATCATATCATCACCATACCGTCAACATGTCATGATGTTATAATGTCATCATATCATCATCATCATAACATCACCATATCATCATCATATTGTCATCATATCATATCATCATCATTCCATCATCATATTATCATATCATCATCATCATTATATCTTCATCATATCATTATATCAACATGATATCATTATTATATCATAATATCATCATATGATCATCATCATATTATCATCATACCGTCAACATGTTATCATCATGACATGTTAATATCATCCTCATAACATCATCATATCATTATCATATCATCATCATTTCATAATCATATCATCATTATGGAATCATCATATTATCATCATCGAAACGTCATCATATTGTCATCATCATAACATCATCATATCATCATCGTATCATATCACCATCATTTCATCATCATCATATCATCATCATATAAATCAGATCTTAATCATCAAAACATCATCATAACATCATCATATAAATCAGATCTTAATCATCAAAACATCATAAATAAACAATTACAATTGGAATTGTTCATGAACTGTAGTTATATTGATATTGTATGTCTTAAGTTCATTCGTTTCGTTTGGTTTCGTTTCGCCTCGTTTCGATTCATTTCGTTTCGTTTCGTTTCGTTTTATTTTATGTCGATGATAAGATGATATCATCGACAACTGTCGACTATCGAGAACTGTCAACTGTCAACACGCTTAGGCGCGCTGTTGGAGAAATAGTGACTTTCAAGTGTTATACCGCGAGTTTATGGACTAAAGTGTTAAGAAAGTAATCGTTTAACAGTGACAAAGGGCAGCACACAAAAAAAGAATCTCATACAGCAAGCATCATACATCTCATACATCCGAGCCTGTTTATTTCAAAATCAAGATCTTCCTCCCTCGGAAATGAAACAAGGAAAAGCAGCAACACAAAGGAGCAAGACTTACCCCCCACACCACCAGAGGCAATCACTATAGAGGATGATGACAATATCTGTCCTCCCACATGGCAAAGAATACCAACCCAACGCAACCCAAAAAGAAAAAAGCTATCGAATAGCCCGCCTTCTACAGACGGACATAACAGTCAAACACAGAGCTCTATCAATACTTCCAACAGATACAGTGTACTTCCAGTTGACATACCTAATGACTCTGGGGAACTGATAGAAAGTCATAACCATCCCAAGAAAGTTAGCAAACCACCGCCAATAATCCTATATGGTATTACGGACATATCAAAACTGACGGAACTCATGAACAGCTCTGTACCAAGCGATACCTACACATATAAAATAGTGAACAGGAATCAGTTAAGAGTAATGGCGCAGTCAAGTGAAGCATACAAATGCATTATAGATCTTATTCGAAAGAATGGACTTATAGGTCATACGTTCACGCAGAAAGACAAGAGGTGTTGCAGAATCGTGATTAGGAATCTCCACCACACAACTCCAAAAGAAGCCATTATTGAGGAAATTGAGAAAAGTGGGAATAAAGTCAGAGGGGAAATCATATGTGCACTCTCAAGAAGAAACAAGAAGCCACTGAACATGTTTTTCGTCAATGTAGAACCTGGCCCAAATAATCCTGAACTTAAACGGATAGATTCTATATTCTATACAAAAGTAACAATAGAAGATCCACGAAAAACAAATGAAATTCCTCAATGCACTAGATGCCAACAATATGGGCACACTAAAAATAACTGCATGCGCCCCTACCGATGTGTCAAATGCGCTGAAGGACATAGAACCATAGACTGTCAAAAAAAAGACAGGAAAGAAGAATACACCCGCCACCTGCACATTGTGCCTTGGAGACCATCCTGCCAACTACAAGGGGTGCCAAGTATACAAGGAGATACGTGCAAGGAAAATGGCACAGCTTCCTCACAAAAAAGCTCCACTACCAAATGTAAAGAATTCAAGAGATAACACTGTCCCCTTCCTGATAGATGACTTTCCACAACTACAGCCAAGTAGCCACGCTGGGCAACAAACGCCTAATCTACCCACCAATCAATACTCAGCAAATACTACACACTGGAACCAAAAATGCCAACGAATCACCTGACCTCATCGATTTCTTTGTTACCAAAGGAATGTCAGGAATATACACCAAAGTCGAATCATGCCTGGACGGCAACTCTGATCATACGCCAGTTATATGCACACTGAGTACCACAATTATTTATAAAGAGCCCCGCGAGACGCTATACAATTGTAGAACTGATTGGGCCTCATTCCAGACCTTTATAGAGGATAATACCAACTTGCGCATACCTCTTAAAACAGAGGACGATGTAGAAAATGCAGCGTGGTATACAACGAACTTGATCCAAAAAGCCGCTTGGTTGTCCACTCCATGTATAAAACCCAGTCGTCAGAGACAGGATTATACATTAAAAATAAGGGAGACGTTAGCTGCAAAACGGAAATTGAGACGACAATGGCACACAAGCAGGAACGCACATGACAAAAGAGCCCTCAATAAAGCGCAAAAGGAATTAAAGGTAATGATAAAGGAATACGAAAACATCACTCTGCAAGACAAACTGAAGACTTTATCACCATACAAAGCAGACGACTATTCTCTATAGAAAATAACCAAGTCACTAAAACGGCCACAGGAACACGTGCCTCCGTTAAGGCAGCCAAATGGTGGATGGACGAGAAAACCCGAGGATAAAGCTGCGCTATTTGCTGAATTCCTCAAAGATGTATTTAAGCCAAACGAACCCGACATCATGCATCCATGCGAGGAAATTGACGAAATCCTTGACAGCGATCAACAAATGTCTCTGCCTCTGCCATTGTGTACCCCATCAGAAGTCTCGAAAGCAATTAATAACCTGAAGAAGAAAAAGGCACCGGGATTTGATTTGATTACGTCTGAAGTCCTCAGTCAACTACCGAGAAAAGGAATAGTCTTGTTAACCATACTATTCAATGCAGTGTTGAGATTACAATATTTCCCTCACATCTGGAAAGTCTCTATCATAAACATGGTAGCTAAACCTGGAAAGCCACCTACTGAAGTTTCTTCATACAGACCAATTAGTCTTCTTCCGTTATTATCTAAAGTATTCGAGAAGTTACTACTGCGGCGACTCCTACCTATACTTGAGGAACAAGGGACAATCCCGGAGCATCAATTTGGTTTCCGAGTACACCATGGAACCATAGAACAAACTCACAGAGTTGTTCATACAATCCGACAATCCTTGGAAAGAAAGGAGTTCTGCTCTGCTGCTTTTCTTGGCATACAACAAGCTTTCGACCGGGTATGGCACAGGGGCCTCCTGTGTAAACTAAAGACCTGCTTACCACACACCGCATACATGCTGATAAGGTCCTACTTGGAAGACCGACTGTTCCAGGTTAGGTCTGGAGACTGCCTATCTTCATTCTATCCCATAGAGGCTGGAGTGCCCCAGGGTTCTGTGCTGGGCCCTGTTCTGTATACAGTCTTCACCGCTGACCTGCCTATCTCAGAAGGAATTGTTACTGCCACCTATGCTGATGACACCGCAGTCCTATCCTGCGACAAAGACCAGCTTAGAGCATCCATGAACCTACAAGAACACCTGAACGAGATCGGATTATGGCTGAATAAGTGGAGAATCAAAGCTAGTGCCGTCCATATTACTTTCGCCCTAAGAAGAGGAGACTGCCCACAAGTAAAACTCGGTGAAGACATCCTACCTCAGAAAAGTACTGTCAAATACCTAGGTATGCACATCGACAGAAGACTTACCTGGCGAGAACACATAAAAACCAAAAGAGAGCAGGCAAACATAAAATTACGAAATATTCACTGGCTTATGGGTAGGCAGTCATCACTAAGTCAGGAAAATAAACTCCTCATCTACAAATGCATTTTGAAACCTGTATGGACATATGGTATGGAGCTCTGGGGATCAGCAAGTCACTCTAACATTGAAATATTACAGTGTTTCCAAAATAAGGCACTGAAAACCTTGAGTGCTGCACCTTGGTTCACAAGAAAGGTTGAGGTACATGAGTACCTAGAGATCCCAACTGTCAAGGCGGTTGTAGAAAGTTTCTACAAAAGATATAAAGAAAGACTCCAACGTCACAAAAATAAACTCGCTGTGAGACTTCTAAAGTCCACAGACTGTACCTACAGACTCAAACGGGCACGAATAGCGTCAATCTAACCAGTACTGGATAGCAAATAATGAGATTATGCATCGCTGGGTGTGAACAATCTCTAACTGCCAAATAAAGAAACAACCCATCTGATTAAAGCTTAAGGGCTGATTGCAGATTGAAGAAAAGAGGATTAAATAAAAAAAAAAAAGATGATATCATGATATGATGATACGATGATGATCTGATGAGGATATGATGATGATATGATGATGATTTGATGATGATTTGATGATGATATGATGATGATATGATGACGATATGGTGATGATATGATAATGTTACGGTGATGTTATGATGATGATATGATGTAAAATATTGATGTACTGCGATGAAATACGTACAAATATGGGTCAGTACAACACTATTTAAATGACCAAGTAGTCAATTATTGTATGCCTGAAGCAACTTATAGTCAAATTATAGATCAAGTTATATCCACAACTATTGTTATTTTGATTGCGAGAAGGGGAAATGCAATATTTTGAAAATGTAGCCTCATTAAATGTACTTAAATAAAATATTTTTGTTTGCCTTTCCTTATGGCAATGGCCTGTCACAGACTCTAGCACTATTTTAAATAATAAATTAGACTTGTACCCATTATCAAGGGACATTGAGACATAACAGTTAAACTCTAGCAGAAATGTAAACCTAGATCCATTAATATCACACCCATAAAATTTTCATTTTATAAATATACTCAGTAATGATAACCTTAAAGTTATTCATCAAAATATACAGGCTGTGATAAATAATAATAATAATAATAATAATTTATTTCCAAAAACTTAAAATAAACAATTACAATTGGATTTGTTCATGAACTGTAGTTATATTGATATTGTATGTCTTACGTTCATTTGTTTCGTTTCGTTTCGTTCGTTGCGTTGCGTTTTGTTGCGTTGCGTTGTGTCGTCGACCGGTATCCGTCGACCGATGCCATCGACCGGCAATCGATCGATTGGTTAGTCGACCGGTATCCGTCGACCGAAGCCATCGTCCGGCAATCGATCGATTGGTTAGTCGACCGGTATCCGTCGACCGAAGCCATCGTCCGGCAATCGATCGATTGGTTAGTCGACCGGTATCCGTTGATCAATTAAAGCTACTAAACCAACGATCAACGGTCGACCGATATCGATCGATGGCATCGATTGTCTATCGATCGATTGGTGTGGTAACACCCTAGGTCATTTCTATATTCTACCAAGAGAGTATTACCCAGTAACTGGGTTGTGGAGGTCATATAGTCAGTCTGTCATATAGTCAACTGTATCCAGCTAGACTGAAAGCTGACCCCAATATGGTTGGCAAAAGTACTAACATAGCTTCTTGTAGTACTAACTTGGATGAGAGAGCACCGCTTCGGAGATTCTTAGTGACCTAAAGCAGAGACCTATAACACTCGTTTTATTGATGTAAATATATTTGCCTAAACTAAAAATAATTTAAAAAAGCAAATTGTTATGTGTCTCATGGTATAAAAAAAATGGTTGGTGAATAAAAGCTAGATTAAGTTTACTACATAAGTACATATTGTATATTATCTTTCAAACAAAGTTCAAGTAACATAGGTTACTTAGGTTTTAAGATACAGAGTTTGACAGATGTCATGGCTCTAGAAGTCGGTAGAGAACTAAACAACAGAAACCTCTAGACACCGACTTCTAAAGCCATGACAATAGTAAAATTATTTTTTTACTTTTAAATGTTTTTTTGAAGTCGGTTTTTATTTTTTTGTAAAAAGTTTTTATTAGCCTAGATAAAAGTTCATAGCAATATACAGTTTGTAGTTTTTATACATTTGTCGTAGGAGTTACGCGATATTATTTTCAGTGTTGTAAAGATATGAAAAGTACCTTAACCTTTTTTAATTACAAAATACTAATTTTCAGCTATTCAATTATATATTGCTAGGAATCATGTTTATTACATGCGGTTTCATTGCGGAGTCTTTTCTATACTTCAGTTTAGCCATGTCCTTTATCATGTAATGTACAATTGCTTGTTTTCCCAAATAAGGTGGGTGGACCATGGATGGCCACTCTAACGAGTAAACACTTTTAATTCGTTTATTTATTGGATAAATGAAGGAAACAAATTATTAAGTAAGTAATACTTTGGTTTATTGTCCACCGTATAAAATCTTTTTTTTCTTACCTAACCTTAAACAACATTTACTAAATTTAAGTTTTGTAAAGCTCTTCCAAATGGCTTTGCATGGAACACGGCTCCAAACAAGGCCAATATTATACATCAGTCGTTAAACTTAAAAATGGATTTGTCACATTAAATATATCCGCTTATACTAAAACTACATAATACGCTCTATTATTAAAGCGAACCATTAGATGCTCAATATATTTTTATCATCTATAAAAAACTCTACGAACATTACTTGAACACCATTCTATAACTAAGAATCTGTTAATATAAATTATTTAAAAATATTAGTAATGAGTATTATATTGGCCTTACATAACTTGCCATCAAGTTTTATTATGAAATTATAATCTTTCTTTTTTTTATCAATAATAGCCTTCTTATGGATCCGTTCTTTGTAAGGCCAAAATTGATAATTATGACTATAACTTTATCCTAATAATTATAATAAATAACAGATACTAGAAACTACTATAGTAATAATAATTTCTCATTATTTATAACCAAAAAGTAAGTGTTCATTTGTTCAGAATTTGTGAATGTTCCTTGTAGTTCCTTGTAAGGTTCGTGTACCATAGCAAGGCCAACCGTCAAATTTTCGATTAGCCTTATAAGGAGCCACCGGCTTTCCTAGGAACACTATCAATATTTTCATGTAAATTGAGGTAACGGTATTTTTTTTCTTTAGTACCATAAACGTGTATTAATATGACAATTTACAATAAAAAAAATGAAATAGTAATAGGCTTTTGACTAAAAAATTACGGTTTGTTGTGCGCGCGAATAACAATTGTAACGTCGATGACCGAAGCCTACGAAATGTTGGATCGCACTGAAACAATAGCGACACGATCGACACGCCGCCACTTTTGTGGCCTTTAGTTTGTAGGTTCTTAGTGTGTAGTAGCAGAAATATGTATTTAAATGTCAATAACTACGATTTTTTCATAGTTGGCCTTCAAAGGAGCATGGCCTTCCATGGTCCACCACCTTAAAACAAATTAAAATAAATAGGCCTGATGATGATGACTACTGTTACTTTAACATTATTCAAGTCCAATTTTCCGCACGATGTTTTCTTCCACTATAAATGTTCACTGTAATAGCCTAACGTTAATAACTGCCCTTTATTAACAACTAACTCACAGACAGACAGAGTAGGATTAAGCACGTAACAGATTAGATGTATGTACATACGACAGCAGGTCATGCTACCTGAAACTGTCAAACATCATAAATCAACTTTGAACCTTATGGCTTTGTTGTTACAGTTAAAAATCTAATATGGAAATTTGACAGTTTCTAGTAGCTTGATGTGCTGTCGTCTATACATACGCACACTAAGCGAAATTGTGTGCCCCAGAGAATTCTCTGACGTGGGACGTGCCACATGGCGTGGCAGTCACAAGTAATGTTCAAAAGGGTAAGTCTGTTTTGTCTTCTACTGCTTACACCCTGAACCATCAGCATATAATATTCCCACTCCTGAGACACTGGCCTCCTCTTGGTGAGAGGAGCTGGACACTGGCCTCCTCTTTTCTCGGTGGTAGGCCACATCGGCTGCCGGCAGAAGTTACCACCCACCAGACAAAGTCTTGCCGCCAAGCGATTCGTCGTGTTCCGGCATGATGTCTGGTGAAGCCTGGAGGACGGGTCTGAGCAGTTGTGTTGCGATGTGTGCCGGCTATGATACGCCAAGTGTTGTGTCGGGATTTTGGTCGTGGAGGGTCTCCACATCAATCTCCTTCTGGCGCAGTATCGTTGGTCGTGTTGTTGGGTTTAACATTGCACCACCTCGCTAAACTGCCGTCTTCCTTCTTATCCACTAAGTTTTTTAAGTGAATGGGTTTAATAAACTAGCGTGCTTTACCATCAACGATTGCATCACTGCTTACCATCAGGCGGGATTGCAGTCAAGCGCTAGTTTATAATTATTTTTTTTTTTTTTTAAAAAGAGGAAGTGGGTTATAATCAACCACGCGGCCCCAGTACGGGTTAATAGATGTCTCCGAAGTTTTGCCTGTACACGTCGGTTTTTCACGATGTTTTCTTTTGAGCAGTGATGATCAGGTAATTTACACAAAGTGAAGCATCTGATGGGGTTCAGTAGACCACTACTGATTACTAGATTAGCATCAAATCACTAGAATAGAATAGTTCTTTATTTGTGCAGAAAATATGTAGAAGTTACAGATTGTTAAGTTTCATAAACTTATCTCTATACTAACTACTATAGTTGAGGCTTGCTAACAGCGGACCCAATTCTTTTGATCAGAAACTAAACTAAATTAAAGGTCAATGCATCTTTTTTTGTCCTTTTGTCGTACGATGGTAAAAATGGCATATGTATTATTAACATATTCAATCAAATCAATATACATGAAGTTATCATGTCAAAATAAAATTCAGTTCATTAAAAGCGTGTAACGCTAATTTTAAAACATCCTTCTGGAGGTGCTTAGGGAAGGTGAGAGGATTATTCCACTTCTGTGAATGGTTTTAAGAGACAGAATAACTATATTCTTTTTCTGCACATTGGTATCGGAGACATAGTTATAGCTGCCGGTTCATGAGAAAGAATCTCCTATCAATACGAAGCTTCCAGAAGAAGCGATTTCATTATCAAGCCTATCATCCAGCTACCTAACAAAAACTTCATCAGGTGTTTTTAAAAAGCTATTAACCCATAAAACATCAGTTATTTATTAATCATTCCGTTTATAATCATTAGCTAATACTTTCTCTGGTCCGACTCTAGAGTCCTAGGTTTGAACCCAGACAAGCCCTTACCTTTGTACCAATAATTTCATCACCATATGACATATAGAGAATGTTTCAGACACCAACCATAAAATCAAACACACGTGACTTCTACCAAGCAGCACTAAACAAACTCAGTTTATTAAAATGGACTTACATTTCCGTAAAAATAGCATATGTGTGTTTGTAAATCCAGCGTCTGGCACTCGTGGGTTGTAGCTGAAAAACAGCCTCAGGTGGTAGTTACTATCAAATGTAGAAGTCCCCTTCCACCTTAAAGACTACTGTCGCCTGTGGTAAATCGGCCACGCACACTAACGCATTATTTTATATCCGTGTGTGTTATATTCCAACGAATCAACCGCATGCTGTGTAGTATCTCTACGAAGAATTAAAGATGTAGTCTATGCTAGCCAAAGAAAACAATATTAGCAAACCGTTTTTTTTATGGCAGTGTTCGGCTTTCTTTAAAGTAATGCAAAATTTAAGTTAGCGGCCGCATTTAACAAGGTGCTATCAAATGCGTGCGATTGTAGGTTCGAATCCTAATTAAGAAAAACCTTTTTGTGGTTTCATATAATTTAAAATTGTGATAATTGATTTGTATTTTAAACTAAAAATGTTTGCAATTAATATTTAAACGATTAGGACAATTTATACCAAAAAAGGGTATTTATTATATGTTTTAGTTTACTAGTTTGGTAGTGGAAAATTTTATGTGAACTAGTGATTCACTTTGTTTCAAATCTACCCTCATCTTTTTATAATGACACTAATATAGAAAAAATCTTAAAAGAAAGGATCATCGCTAAGTTGCGGATCTGTATTTTTACATATTTTTGTTGTCAGTATTCATAACTCACCAATAAACATTTAAAAAATTTTCTGTTAGTTATTAATTTTGAACTCGAAGCACCTTGAATGCTTATCACGGCGAGGACCGCTTAGCCAGTCGGACACTTAGTGTGAACGTTTAAATTATTAGTAGTACCTAACAATCATAAACGGGCAGCAAGTAGTCAAAGTGTATGAGTGTGTATCAAAATTTACTATAGAAGAAGGTCGTAACTACAACTAGTATTGCTTAGCCATAGTTTTGTGAGATTGTTACTGACTTTTGGTCGTGATAGTACACCTCGTGTTATCATTTGGAAATAAACGCATTTTTCTTTCACTGAGCTAAACTGTTGAAGAGAAGACCTCTATCATTCCCTTTTTATTGCTTTTTATGGGGGAAAACCTTCAAAAGGTAGCCGATATATGGAGAGTGGTCGAGGAATGTGGGATTTATAGCTCACTAAAAACACTCCAGTGATCACCATTCGTACATAGGAGTGGTCCCGGTTCCTCTATAAGGATCAAATCCGGAACCGCCCTTGCGCAACGCCTGTAAGGCATATCCATGGGAAGACTGCCAAGGGGCCTCCTCTAAGCCTGGCTGTGTACGTAAGTACGTGACCACTGTGCCACAGTCTTCCAATGAGTCACTTGATGAGTGTAGAATCCCCATTTTGATGTGTGCAGAGTCCCTAATCTATGCGCCCGCGACCCCAAAGATCCACTTCCCTTTTTTACTATGCGGGTTTAGGCGTAATAAGCGCCAAGGCGGTTGCCGCCCCAACGCTTCCTTCTCTGAGCAGGATCAACCCTCTCTCGCTTGGCGGCCTCCTTCTTGACTATCACAGTCTCACAGAAGGAAGCTACTTCTGTCCAATTCTCTGTCTCTGCCAGCATGGGCATGTATCCTAGCAACGGAGTAATTGTGGTGTGATAGCATAAAGCCCTATACAGGATACAAAAACAAAATAAAAAAGACTCATTTACCTTCTGCATTCACCTTTTGTCGTCTCCTTAAAACGACAAAGAAAAGCTCAGGATTCAGTGATCGATGTTCTTGCGCACATCAGTCTTCATGAGCCGCGTCGCCCGCGCCAATTATTGCTACAAAGATATTAATAGCCCGCTATTGGATTACCTCCATAATGAATGGAATTGGGCCTTATTTATAAGGATACTAATTAAACTTTTTAATAAATTGGCAGGAATAGCTACTACTTTTATTATGTAGGATAATAATCACTATATATTATAAAATAAAGTCCAAAAATAAATCGTACGACTCGACTACCTACATTATTGGTCTCTCCTTCCCCTTGGTATATTCCATTCAAAGGTTGTCTGTAAAAGATCGCTCTTAGCTATAAGACCGCCCATTGTGTCACTCTTTACAAAATCTTCATATTTAAATTTTATAATTTATGTGGTGTACTAGCTACGCCACGTGGTTTCATCCACGTTAGATTTAATCCCGTGGGAATGTCAAATTATTTAATAATTTATTTTAACCCCAAAAGAGTAGATTTCAATAGATACATTATTACACTTCTAGATCATAATATACAGTATAGATTTTAAAGTTCAATTATCTTGCTACAAAAACATAGGACTTTGATACAAACTTCCAAACCCCCTTTACCATCTTAAGAATGATTTTTTTTAAATATTTTATACGTTTTCATAGCCTTCAACAAGGGACCTTCATACTGAATTTCATTTGAATAACATCAAAAATTGTAGTGAAAAATTGGTGTAGTGAAAAATAATCAAAACAGCGACTCATAGTACTGGAATACGTGACGACACGTTTAGTGCAGGGGCTGAACGATCGACTGCTGCGCCGCGGGTTCAATTCCCGCACGGATATTATATTCTACAATTCGTTGTTCCAGGTCTGACTGTTTGCTTATGTTAGTTTATATGTTTTTAAACGCACGATACAGGAGGAATTCCTAGTGTGGAACAAATTTTAATTTAAAAAAAATAAATATTTTGACCTGTAGGAATTAATCAAAATAAGTATGAGTACAAATAATAAGTGGAGCTATATGTGTATATGTACATTACATTACAATGTGACATCAACTAACCCTTTTTGGGCATGCCTGTCTCATCATAGGGAACTTAATCGGTTCATTATGTAGGTCTTTTGTAAATATGACGATGATTGATCAAGATGTCGGAAAAAATCATACCGACTGGAGTTTTACAGGTTTGCGCTACGTCGGGTTATACAGAGTGGTGCTGACAATACGACAATAAATTAAATATCGTGTACCTCAACACATTCTCAGTTTACCCATCAAAAATCATATAAATATGTCCATTAGTTTAGTCACAGGAAATTATTTTTCATTTTTCACATTTTGTTTATGATGTACATATTGATAAGGAAGCACTAACAGGTTAATAACCGCCGCATCCTGCGGCACCAAACATTAATAATAATGGGGCGAAAAAAGCAAGTCGATACAGGATCGCGCTGTCGCCGGACGGAGCTCAGTGAACCAATATTTTTAAAGGATGTTCTATTCCGTTTACAATTTTATGCGATTTAGTTTGTTTGAAATTTTCTTTTTTTTATTTTTAATGCTAGGTTTTTTTCTGTGGTTTAGGATTATTCCTAAGAACCAGCATTATTCGTGATTTCATTTATTGTCGTATTGTCAGCACCGCTCTGTATATAATAATACAATATGTAAAGAAAACCCTGTCCGACCCATAAGCATAATAAAGGTTAGGTAAACACATGACCAAATAAATTATTAAATTTTACATAATCAACATAGTGACAATACTAATGAATTTTGAAATAATCTTTTTTTTTCCGCGAATTAATTCCAACTTTCCCAAAATACCGTATTTTTTTAAAAAGTGACAACACCATTTTCTACTGTGTCATTGCGATAAGACCGTGTGCTGCGTGCGCTGCCCCTCTTCGCCCGCGAATATATTGCCTACCGTACATGTATTAAGTTACCGCCTTTTGCGAAATAATATTTATTTCTTTAAGAGTTTTTTTTTTTTCATTTTAGATTTGGCCTGGCTTTGTAGGCATTAGTAGAATCAGTTATCGATACTTAACCGTACCTTCACGGGTCGGACAGGGTTTTCTTTACATATTGTATAATATAAAAATATATATTAAAACGTAATATATCATGTAGTCGTGCATTATTTAAGGTAAACTTGCAACATATTTTTTCAGACATTTCTCCTGCATTGAGGGTGTGTCTATAAATACAGTTACATATACAAACAGCCAGACACGGAACCTGTAGGGCATACAAATATTTGTTCCGCGCGGGAATCAAACCCGCAACACGCAGCACAGCAGTCGATGGTTCAGCCACTGTCAACCGTGTTGTCAAATTATTGCATACGACTGGAGATCCCAAAAACTCCACTACATTAGCAGATGAAGTATATCTATAAAAGTGGCCAATCAGTACTCTGGCCATTGGAATCTGTTACACAAGCAAGTTACCAAGTTATTTTGATTAAAAGATCTCGAGCAACTGAAGGTATTCCACTCAGAGCACTGATTTCAACAGCACTTGAGAAACCGCACCTGGGACTTCCACTAATCGCACTGGAAACACAAAATTACGTAACACAAAATGTTATATCGCTCGCACCTCCCAGTCCACGGCACTAACATTGAATTTATTCATTTTTTCATTAACAGAAATTCATTCTTGTACCGATTAATACCGCCTTGTTCATTTTTTTTTTTAAATAATTATAAACTAGCGCTTGACTGCAATCCCGCCTGATGGTAAGCAGTGATGCGATCGTTGGTGGCAAAACGCGCTAGTTTATTAAGAGCCTATTCACTCAGAAAAACTGAGCGAATAGGAAGTAAGACGGCAGTTGAGCGAGGTGAGGCAATGTTAAACCCAACAACACGACCAACGATGCTGCGCCAAAAGGAGATTGATCTGAAGACCCTCCACGACCAAACTCCCAACACAACAACATTAGGCGCATCGAAACCGGCGCACGTCGCAACATAACTGCTCAGACCCGTCCTCCGTACGGGAAGGGAACTTAGAGCAAGGGTTATTCGACTAAATACTAACATTCGCTTCATCTTTCAATAAATCATTATCGAAATAAAAACCAGCCATAAAACGGAATGTATTAAGAAAACTCGAACATAAATCGTGCGCACGCAGTCGTCTGAATGATTTATGAAATCCTGACGGCACCCTAATTTATCACCTGCTAACCTGAAACGAAAGGTGTTCCTCGTTCGTGAGTAATTAGGACAGGCCAACGCAATTACTAGCCTGACCAGTGGCTTTCAAATGCCTCAGAATTTAATGGCCTTAAATAGTTGAGCTACAGACTGTCCAAAACCATCTGGAACTCAAGTATTTATTTATTTATGTTCATTGACAGTTGTTACAGACGGGAACATCAAAAATATTGTGACTTAAATCTAACTGCACAACATGCAAAGTGATTTGTGTAAATTAAGGCCTATGCGAATTTTATGTTGGATAAAAATAATTCTTATTTTTAAAGACTTGTTCATTTAGACAAACTTACAAATATAGTTACATGTAACGTGATCTTAATGTCTTTTCAATATTTGCTATCAATACATTATTTTTTCTTGTCTTAAAATCCAAGGAGGTTCGTTACTTACATGTATTACGTACGGAACCTTGTTTTTTTGTCATGTTTGTCAATATCACAAATAAAATATTGAAAAAACAAGATATATCTTCTAATGTAATATTTTATTTTATTACTTATTAGTTTCGATTCTGGCCTCGCGCCAAAAGATCTTTGTGCCATAATATGTACCTTGGCTATAACTACTTTTTTTCTAGCTTATACCGAACTCACTCTTGGGAAAAGACCTGCCTCCACTCCATACATCTCACGCAAGCTCATGCGTCATGCTTCTAGTTTTGATAGAACCTATCTAGCTGGTCCCACCATATTCTACCACAACTTCGCCTCGCTGTTTCAGAGCACTAATTCTCCATCCATCCATAGTTTGTCTGCTATGCGGCAGACTTGTTAAGTTCTATCCCATTTAAGATGAGCAACCTTTTGAGCCACATCAGCTATCTTGGCTATTTTGGAACGCAGTACTGTGTTACGAACCCGTTAATTTAACACCTACTATGTTCGGCAGATTTTGAGTTTGAACTTCTGGGTATTAGCCAAAGACTAAGTTTGTTTTCCTTGGGTTAAGAAGGGAAGAATACACGTGGCCATTAGCATGCATTTCAGTGCCCTACATCCCCTAAATAGTTCCATCATGAACCACTGACCAGTAACTCTTCTAGGTGTTTCCGTCAGTCTTATGACTACTTTATCTTGCCTCGTCTGGAAAGGACCACTTGGCCTAATTAAAAGTATTCCAGGACATGTTATATTATCTCCCCGTCTACTTTTATGCTTCTAGATGTTTCGTTGACGGTGAGCAGTGGGCAGCTCGCCGCCCGGTAAGGACCTGGGTCGACGGCGCGTTGGTTTCCACGAGAGCCTTAAATAGGTGTCGGCACTTCGTGGTGGGGTCCACGAGGGCCGATGCCTGCCAGGGCTGCACGTTGTTCGAAAGAGATACCGTGGCCCTGGCACACAGACAAGAAAAGAAACAAGGGTGGGTTTTAGTCAGTAAAAGACTGACACGCCCTTGCGCTCCACCCAGAGTGGGAGAGATCATTTGATGATTTTCCATCCGAAAAACAAAGGCGTTTCTTTGCACAAAATGCCTTCAGTCCAACCTCAAAACTGGCAATGTCATTTTCAAGCTCGTTTCGCCACGAGCCATACCCTTCATTGGGCTGCCAACTTCCTAAATATTTCTTCAAAAATACTAGTGAACTATTAAACCTTTGATTTCTGTTTCTTAACTAAAGACATCTGGCCAATCCATAATCACAACCTCTCATTAAAATCTATACTATTACGTAACAGTGGCGCCATCTGTTAATGTCTTTGAATTACTTGCTAAACGACCACTAGCTAGCTCCGGTTGTGATTAGCAGCATACATAACTCTCGGAAGAAATCCATGAAGGAAAACATGGATTTCATTTTGACAGTTCAACAAAATTCTATTAATTATTTACGTTGTTGAGCAAACACTTATTTTGGAACATATAGAGCAATGGATTATTTTTCAATATTCTTATATCCTTCAAAATTAAAATAATTGCTACGCAAACGGGGTGCGAATTGATAGATGTCACTTGTCTTCGAATATTTCGTTGTAGGTAATATCCTGGTTTCCTCACGTCATTTTCCTTCACCTTTTAGATAATGATGAAATAATTTCTACAAAGTGCCTGTCCGTTTTTGAACCTACTTCCAAGTCATCCGCTGCTCTCAGTCAAGTCTAGGCGTGACATTAATTTATTGCAATTCATAATCATATTTTGTCAATTATTGTATTTAGTACTACTGTAGTACTAAGTACTGACTAAATAACACCCATACAGTAATCAGAATATATACATTCACACACAACAGATAGGGTTAATGTTACCGGACACAACTAGCAACATATGTGCTACAGCAATATCGGATATACGAACAATCTAGCCTACCCGCAAACATCGCCAAAACTGTATTGGAGCTGCGAAGTGGCCAACCTTCAGAAACAGCCTCCATTTTTTTCATATTACCTACTAAAAGTAATTATGAAACATCGCTCTGTAGTGTCCGAAAATATTGATTATGTTAGGTTGATCAAATAGACCCAACGCGCCACGCAACGGGGCATAGGAAACCAAAAACCACGCGTCCTCGCTTTGTCTGCTCCCCTTAAAGTAGTGCGATATAGTGTGAGAGCGAAATTGAATCATACAACACAATCAGCCCAATATGTAACACCTAAATGTGTCATTTTCAACATTCAAAACGCACCCTTTTTGGTCTTATTGTTTCAAACATACTTTACATAATAATGAGTACGTTATAGTTATTTTAATCGCTATCATTTTGTAATGGTATTTTGAACCAATACCTACTTTTTTACATGCTTTTTATTAGCTTCATTTGTATGTTTGCTTGCTTGTTTGTTTGTATGTCCGTCTCTAACTCTTTGGACTACGAGTGAGCGGCTCATTAGTGTAAAATGTCCCACTGTTTTCAATACGTTCGTTCGTCCGTTTCATTTTTTAAAAAAGAATATAAAACTAATTTTAAAAAAAGCGTGAGGAGCTTAATATACAAAAATTATGTCCCAAAGCGCCTCACGCTTCTTTTTTTAAATTATTTTTAACTTTTTAGTTTTATATTCTTTAAAAGCATGTTTTTTTAGTTTTTTAAACTTTATTTTTAATTTAACGATACTGTTCCGCAACCAGCCGATCATAATGAACGCGCCAATGATAAGCAACGTACATAAAGTGGTGTAGCAACCACAAAGGAGCCCAATGGTTACCAGTGTGCAGAGTAACCAGGTTTCCGATGTGAGCGAGGCGAAAACGCGTCAGCGTCGTCATACAGTCTTGTCCGGTAAGTAATCCCTTATTATACCTACCTTTTTTTGTGTGGATAGGAAATCATCAAATGACCTCGCTCTGGGTGGTGCGGAAGGGCGTGTCAGACTGTTACTGATTAAAACCCACCTGTTCCTTCACTTGCATATGCGCCAGGGACCACGGTATCTCTTTAGAACAACTCAAGGCCCTGGCAGGCATCGGTTATCGTGGACCCCGTCACGATGTGCTGAAATGGTTTGACAATACTGCTGCATGTTTTAAGCAGGGTTATGTTGTTCAACCTGATGAAGGTCACGGGAAACCGCTGGATACGAGAGGCGCTGGACCAGTCGTCGTGGAAATCCTTGTGGGAGGCCTATGTCCAGTAGTGGACGTCTTTCGCCTCAAATGATGCTGATGATGTTGTTCAATGAATTTATTTGTGTACACAAGCGAAAGTCTATTATTACAGTCAGTCAGTATTTGTTTTCTTGGATTATATTTTTTTTGTGTATTCATCAACCATCTTTTATCTAACACGTATTTATTTTTTATTTAAGTATGCATACACACGTTACGTTGAAAACACTATTAAAAACGTAAAACTGATTTACATCCGTCACTTCACATCAGGTTCAGTTGAAAACCAGCGTCAAGTACTAGTTGTCTGGAATTTTTGCTGAACTGGACCTTTTTGGTACAGCCGCGGGGCAGACTTTGCTGCTATATTTGACATCGAGGTTTTTCCTTTCTATTTATATTTTTTTTAATTTGTTGCTACCTGATGTATATTTATTTTAGATGTATTGTGTGTTTTTAAGTCTGTACTTAATAAATGTATTTTCTTTCTTTCATTCTTTCTCTCTTTCTTTCTTTCTTTCTTTCTGTCTATCTTTCTCTCTTTCTTTCTTTACCACTTCTGACTTATACACGTGCGTCAACAGCACGTGAAACAACTCGCCATTAATACGTATCGATGAAAAAGTTAAATAAATTACACATCGTAAACTGTAAACACTAATATTATTGTCTTCTTTTTAGGTCAAAGAAAATCAAGATTGAAGTTATCGACAGTTCAGTAATATAGAACAAGTTTGAATTGCAACTTACTACAAGCACTCTGGAAAATGTCTGTTAAAATAAAAGTTACAAACAAGGGTAGTCGGTTCATAGCTTTTTATTACCTTCTGATTCATAAGCGCGCGCACTTACTATATTTAACAGTTAGATATTGTATTTATTTGATATTGTTTTTATTACTGTTGTTCTATTATATATCTATACTAATATATAAAGCTGAAGAGTTTGTTTGTTTGAACGCGCTAATCTCAGGAACTGCTGGTCCTATTTGAAAAATTATTTTTGCGTTAGATAGCTGATTAATCCAGAAAGGTTTATAACATCACGCTACGATCAATAGGAGCGGAGCATATAAAAAAAAAACATACCGAAACCTACGCAGGTGAAACCACGCAACGCAGATAGTTTTTAATAAAACAGTAAGTAATATAATTAAGTTTTTTTTTTTATTCTAGACGTACTTACTAACAATTACATTGTTGAAGATGTGAGGAATAAGGTGTAAAGTTCACTCATCCAACATAGAAAAGGAATTCTCCAGCAAGACGGGTGTTATATCGGATGGGCAAGTGCCCATCAGATATAACACCCGCAGCTTGTTGATGTTAGGAAGTTGTATGTATGGTAATTGCACGGTAAACTCTGCTTGCGGGATGTAGAATTAGTGTGACGTCAGTATGACGCTTTGTTCGTATGTGGCGTTTGTAGGTACCGTTACAAAGGAGAGACCCTCTTAATAGAGTCTCCCCTGGGATGTGCCTTACAGGCGTTGCGCAGGGGGGTTCCGAATTTGGTCTTTTAAGAGGAACCGGGACCACCCCTAGGCGCAGATGGTGATCACCGGGGTGGTGTTAGTGAGGTAAAAATCCCACACTACCCGACCTCATTCCTCGGGGGTCGTGTGCCTTTTGAAGGTTTCCCCCCGAAAACAAAAATAAAAAAAAGAAAAATGGAATAATATATACACACATCAAAAGTGTCTAGGGATCAACATATATTTTTGCAATAACTTTTCTCCTGATTGATATTAATTAAAATTTTCTTTAAGGATTCATCAAATAAAGTGTTTTCGTTTGTCACAGTAACGATAAACCAAGTCACCTTTGCATTAATAAAGAAATTTGCCATTTTCCTAATAAAGGGATATTTGACATTTGAACCACTAACACAAAAGTTCGAACAAAAGACTGAAATAACAGTTTTCTCTAAAATTTTATTGGGTAACTTAAACAATTAATAATCCGTGTTTCTACCGCGAACACTAACAACACAAGAACATCGGTTTGGCATACTCAAAATGAGTTCATCCAAATCACGCTGTGGAATGGCCGCCCATGTTCGTTGCAACAACAAAAAAAGGTCTTCTTGCGACTGGATACCCTCCATATTCGGCAGAGCTCTTCTCTGTAGCATATCCCATGCATGCTCAATCGGGTTCAAGTCTGGCGACTGAGCAGGCCAGGGCAGGACATTGATGTTAGCTGCGGCGAGAGTCTGTCTTACAACTCTTGCGGTGTGCGGTCGTGCATTATCATGCATTAACTGAAATAAGGGACCGATTTGCACTTGTAGAGGAACGATGACGTCTGATACAATCGTCTCAGCATAAATTTGAGCGTTGAGGTTGCCTCTGATCCAAATCAACTCAGTTCTTCCGCCGATCCAAATACCCGCCCATACCATGATGGTTCCACCACTATAAGGATGGACTTCCTGGCAGGATTTTAATCGCTGTTGGCGTCCAGGGGTTCTCCAGTGTCGTATACGTCTTGTATCCGGTCTCATACCAAAACGAGACTCATCAGAAAAGCACACGAAACGCCATTGTTCTTCTGCCCAATTTCTGTGTTCAAGAGCCCATTGATATCGAATCCTACGATTGTGCATTGCTATAGGTGGTACCCGTAGCGGTCTTCGGGAATGAAGGTTCACTTCATGCAAGCGGTTTCTGACTGTTTGGTCGCTAATTAAGTTCCCTGAAGAGTGATGAAGCCTCACGGCTAACATCATGGCGGTTATTGTTGGAGCTCTTCGAGTTAAGATTTGAATGTATCGGTCTTGTCTCCGTGTGGTGCAGCGATACCGTCCTCCATGGCGCTCAGCCACGGTACCAGTGCTTCGGTAACGTGTCCAAAGTCGACTGATAACACTCTGACTTGTATTCAGAGCTAAAGCCACAGTACGTTGCCGGGAACCAGCTTCTATCATTCCCACGGCTCTGAGCATTTCTTCCCTGCTTAAATGACGTCGCCGCTCCATAATAACGTTGGTTTTAATCAGTAGTAGGGAAACAGTAGCACTAATAATGTCTTCAATGCGTTGTATGTTTTTATAGGGAAAATATTGACAGCTGATTTTCATCATTTTCCCCAAAATTGGATTCACAGTTCCTGATTCAAATTATGAAATGCACCAAAAAGGATCCATATAAATTTATAAAATCATAAATTTATTACAAAGCCACATCTCAATCTCAAGAAATCCGCATAAAAATGCTTGATCCCTAGACACTTTTGATGTGTGTACATTACAGATCTCCCAAAGTGATAATGCGCATAGAAATCTTCGTCACTGTTCGGCATCGGTCGTATTCCCGGAGCGTTCGGAAGAAGATATGTATATGGAGTGGTTAAGTGCATAAAAAGTGGTTAAGTGCACCACTCTATACACATATCTTCTTCCGAACGCTCGGGGAATACGACCGTTGCCGAACAGTGACGAAGATTTCTATGCGCATTATCACTTTGGGAGACCTGTAATTAATTTACATTTGCATGATAATATTACGTATTATTTACATTTAGAGCTGAAGTGCAGCATTTTATCGCCCAGGAGGTTCTATGCTGAAGATCTAGAACTGCACCCTGATTACGTATTACCATCAATAGGAATCATTTTGAAGCATATTGCTGATCCATTAAATTATCCCATATGTTCGAAAAATGTGTCTGCTAAACTAAACGAGGTAAATAACGTAATAAATGATCTTGAATTGTCAAAATGAAACCTATAGCTGCTGATAGTGTCTTACGCAATGATCTCAATGGAAAATAGGAAACGGTAGGGCCGTTTCCTATTGTCCATTGAGATCTTATTATAGAATTAGTATGGGTAAGTGTTATATGAAATGCTGGGTCATTGTCTCGGGCAAAGATTTTAATCGAGAGATTTGTCGTCGCCGCATTGAATCTCTATAACATTGCAGCTGTTCCGTGATGAAATCGTAAGGCTCGTATATCGTAATTTTTAGATTAATCACTAGAGTAGAGGTGAGAAGATATGAAAAAATTGCTGTTAAAATGATTAGTACAACGTTCTGAGAAATCATCTCAAAATGGTGAAGTCGTACACATCGTGAGACAACGTTTGTTTCCAGGACATGCCGGTTCTAGAAACAAACATTCGTTGTTAAATATTTCCCACCCTGCGTTAGATTATGGCTAACTCCCTCTCCTAGAAAGGAGATACTGCTGTGTCCCAGCAATAGGAACATTATACTCTGATATCATACCATTTCAGCCAAAAGACGTTCACTGCTGGATACAGGATCCTCTATACATCGCCACATCGACCATTCATATGCTTTCGATTCCTTCAGTCTCCACAAGGTACTACATGGGTCGACCTGAATTAATTTCGATAGCAGACGATAGCAGGTCAACCTATCCGAAACTGTCATATATTCCCATTCAATCTTGAACCGTAATGCTAGGTAGGTATATAGGATTAAGTTAAAAATCACAAAGATTAAAATACCAAAAGAAATAAAAACACATGATATAGATAAATAAAACACAAATAACAACAAAAACAACATATACAAATAACATTCTATATCTTCGTTGAATCCAATATATTTCTGATCTTATGCTTCATTCCTATCTGACCTCTTCTGGCCACGTCTGCCCCAATGCCGATCAGATACTACAGGCAAATCCCAAATTCCCGCATCTGTTTTCAGAATCATCCCCTGAGAATCTGTGCATGGCTGTAAATAAAGCTGGAAAATCTTACTCGGACGGGGAGTTAAAAATTTAAATTGCTTTGCAAATAGGGAGAGAACAAACAATTTAAGTTATGCACGCCGGCACTTTAGAGGTCCTATTAAAAGTGTGTGCTTGCATTGACTATGTTTTATAAAGCATTTAAATAAAATAAAAGAGATGATTCCCTTATTCAGGAACTAAACTAAATGTAAGGCCAATTCACCTATTTCATTAAGAAAAGGATAGTAGATAAACTATTAGTTTAGCCCTAACTAAACTCCTACAGTTTATAGGCGATTAAAATATAGCTACTAAAACACGTAAATGTACTTCTTCTTCTTGTTTTTGTTGAGTTGAGGTTGAATCTCACCCTGAGGATTCAACCTCAACTCTTGATCAATGGACTCAGTGGAATAGATACCACAATTTTGCCAATAAGACAAGTAACAAATTATAGCAACTCTTTGGAAATTTTCTTACACAATAATGGCGGATATCGCCCATGACAGTTGAAAAGACGGCCGCGTGAACCGTCTATGAGGAAGGTTTGAGGTAAACTCATGATGTGGCCACTATGCTGCGATATTTCAATGTTCTTTTTGAATTATTTACTGAATGCACTTTTTACTACATAAATCACACACTTTTATTTAGTAAACGACACTATAAATCATTTAAAAAGTCTAGTGAAAAATACGCGTGACACTCATATTAGCTTTCCCATCAAAACTCACGTAAATGTGCAGATGACACTTGACGACAGCACATCAAGCTACTACAATCTGTCAGATTTCTTTATCCGATTTTCAACTTTATCTATAAAAGGCTCAAGGTTGATTGGGAATATCTGACAGTTTCGGGTAACTTGACCTGATGTCGTCCGTAGATCAGACGCTGACTAATTTGACAGAACGAAACTAATATTTATCTTTTGTTCTTTTCTGACTTACTGAACTTAAACTTGGTTTAGTTTGTGTACACGGAATTGAGGCCAATTTTTTTATAGAAACAATATTTTTCTTGAGCTTGTCCCTCCTTGAAAAGCTAGCAAAAGCCCTCGGAAGTAGCGAAGGACGGGCGTTTTTGGGGACTGTTTTATGTAATATTGATGCCTAAATCAGTTTGAAAGTCCTTTCAAACTTTCCCACCTTTCTTCGGAAACCCAACAGCATCTAACGAGCAATAAAAACCACTGTGATTTTGACTGTTAAAAGACTCCTGTCTAAGAGAGAACTTAATACCACAAAGAACTTATGTTGCAAACGCAAACGTTAACAGTCACAGCGTATCGTTTAGTACGTGGCGGTTTCATCAAGCCACATGCGGACAACGCGACATACTGATGTCACACAAATCCGGAATCTCACAACCAGAGTTTACTGTGCAATTAGAACATATACAACTTCCCAACATCAAGCGTTGGGCAAGTGCTCGCCAGACAGAATAACCGCCTGTTTGGAGGATCCTCCCTTTTCTATGGAGGATATGAGGGACAGGGTGTAAAGTTCACGCATCCTCCATGCGTGAACTTTACACCCTGTCCATCATACTCCATAAATCTACCAAAGACAAAGTTTCAGGCAGTTTTATTTAAAACAATCAGCGGGGTAATTGTGCTACACATTAAAGCTGTTTTCCACCAGAGACGTGCTGTGTAGCTATACTGTAAGGATATGAAAGTTGAGCTACGAAACTACGAACTTTTCCAATAATGCTAAGTTGTGTAGCTGAGCGAGGAAGATGCGCAGTTCGAGCTATGCGATGCATCGATAGTAGGGAAGGTACGAGGAGTACTCTTCTCTTTCCTTTGAATATAAAATATAGTTTAAAAAACTAAAAAAAAATGCTTTTAAAGAATATCAAACTAAAAGTTAAAAATAATTTTAAATTTTAATTTATGGCAATAGTATATAAACAATACTAGTAAAATATGAAAAAAGCGTGAGGCGCTTTGTGCCATAATTTTTGTATATTAAGTGCCTCACGCTTTTTAAACTATATTTATTTTCAACTTTTAAGATCGATATTCTTTTTTTAAATAATACAGTCTGTTTCAGAAATATGAAATAATACTTTCAGTATATAAAATATATGTATGTTGTATACCTATGGCACCGGTGTGAGGTTCCTAAGTGCATGGGTTTTTTAATTATTTTGCTTTAAAGTTTAGTGCGAAAACTTCGAAGTGATGACGAAACAGAGTTGATTTTTAAGGACAACTAAGTAATTACCTACGTACATATTTACGTAAGTATCTTTATTGACGCGAACCAGTAGGTAATGTATGCCGGTAGGTATTTAGCAGTCGGCCTCAGCTGTAGCGTAGGTTTAGGGTTGTCGACAAAATGTTTAATAAATATTATTATTTATTTTGTAGGAAAAAAAAGATCTTAGTATTTCAAATGTATGACTAGCTCAAGTTGAAGTTTATAAGGTATACTTCAATATCTGAAAGTATTGTTTCACCTTTCTGAAACACGTTGTATACGGATAACACAAACGCTTAAGTGGTGCTAATATGTTTTTACCAAACTTATCTTGATCTCCAACGGACAGAATAGCAAGTGCTAAAATTCGTAATGATGCGTTACCCAAGTAACTAAATCTAAATCTAAAACTAAATCTAAACTAAAAAATACTTTGCCTGCGCAAATTAATATAAGGTAAGGTTGAAAATTTTTTGAGTTAGAGACAGACAAACAAACAAGCAAACATACAAGTGAAGCTAATAAAAAGCATGTAAAAAGAAGGAAAGGAAATTATTTGCGGTAAACATGACGCAAAAAGGAACAAGATAAACAAAAACCAGCACCTTTGTGATTACCTATGTCTTAACTTTGTTATATCCTTATGTATTTTATTATGTGTACATATATACAAAAATACAAAACATTTAATGGAAACGTGCGTCATATCCAACAAAAACGGCTATCGCTCAGTATTATGCTGTGACTCGATGCAAAAAAGGGCCCCTGCTGGTTTTCATGGACATCCGCGCCGGCAACAGACGTCGTTGTTATTATGACGCTGAACTGCAGACCGCTGAGCCCTACATCACTCACGCATCCATAGCACGCATCCTTCTATATTAAAAACATAGCTTCGTTGACCCCGGCTCCATTACTGCTATGCAATGATATGGTCCATAAACATTTATTTATAATTATATATTACAGTTTTCTTTTCACATAACACCTGCTGAATTTTAAACCAATATGTCGACTGTAGGTTCGCATAGATTTTATGATCATCAACATCATCAACCATTTTATCGTCCCACTGCTGAGCACAGGTCTCCTCTCATACAGAGTATGATTAAGCCTAATCACCACACTTGCTCAATGCGGATCGGTGATTTCAGACAAAGTCCAGGTTTCCTCAAGATGTTTTCCTTCACCTATTAATCAGTCATTGATGTCTTTTCTAAGTTATATATACTTTCTAAGTATATAAACTATAGTAGATTTTATCATAATGTTACTAAATAATCTGCAGCTTAACTTTCAAATTCAAATTCAAATTCAAATTCAAATTTATTTATTTGTACACATAGGTGTTATAAGGTGGTATTTAAAAAACAAAAGTTGCACTATGTGTCGCCTTGAAAGGCGTACAAATATTTACCCATTTGGTAGTGGGTGTACACTGTACATTAATGGCTGTAGACCTAATTATAAAATTAAGTAACAATATATATACAATGTTTACACAAGTATTATAAAATAATCTTATGAACTAAAGTAAAAAATAATGCAATAAACAGATCTGAGAAAGATGGTGTAGATTCTATATTTCACTAAGGTATTCGTTTATCGTATAATAAGCTTTCTGTATTAAAAACCTACGTAGTGTTTTTTTGAAGGTATTTAAGTCTTTTGAAGCTTTTATGGATTTGGGTAATTTATTATATATTTTTGGAGCCATACCTAGGAAACTTTTTGAAAATAGGGCGGTTTGATGGGTTTTAGATTTAAGAGCACCTGGGTGGCGTTTTGTGGAAAGAGTTTGAAATAGGTTTTGGTTATGTTTTATGAACATGACTACTTCAAAAATATATATGGACGGAAGTGTTAATAATTTTAGATTAATAAAAAATGGTTTGCAACTGTCAGTATTTTTAATTATGCATATTGCACGAAGACACTTTTTTTGGGCTTTAAAGGCTAATTCCCTGTCTGTCGAATTACCCCAAAAGATTATGCCGTATCGCAGCGTGGTGGAAACGTATGCGTGATACGCAGTAAGAACAGTGCTGCGATTGGCAACCTTGTTCAAATTGTGCAAAGCATAGCAATATTGATTGAGTTTTTTTACTATATGATCAATCTGTGTTTTCCATGTCATCTGCTGATCTAACCAAATCCCTAGAAATTTTGTGTTGTTTACTATAGTAATTTTGTTATCTTTATATTTAATATTCGTAACAATGCAGTTTGATCGTTGGTTAAAGTTTATTATGTGGGTTTTTCCAAAATTAATTTTTAGGTTGTTATTAGTTAGCCATTGAATAATTAAGTTTAAACTATTATTTATTTCATTTTCGTATTTTTCTAAGTTTTTTCCTATAAATAGTGTGGTACAATCATCAGCAAATAGAGTCATGGGGTGTTGTATGGTTCTTGGAATATCGTTTATATAACATAAAAATAACAACGGACCTAGCACACTTCCCTGTGGTACGCCGTATTTTATGCATTTTTCTTACGAAAGGTAGGTGTGTTCTGTGTTTGTTCTATTACATATTCTTAAAATTTTAGTTATTTGTTTTCTCCTAACGAGGTATGACCTTATCAACTCCAAGACATTCCCCCTTATTCCCAGGTTACTTAATTTTATAAGAAGGATTCTGTGATCTACACAATCAAATGCCTTCGTCATGTCCATGAATAATGCTGTAACTGGAATTTTTTTGTCCATATTCGAAATAATTTCATTTATTAAATCATAGATCGCCATATTAATATTTTTATGCTTTCTAAAGCCGTACTGTTCTTTAGTTAAGATATTGTTTTTCTCTAAGAATGAGTAAAGACTGTTATAAATCACTTTTTCGATGATTTTGGAAAATATTGGTATAAGTGCAATAGGCCTATATTTTTTTATATTTTGTGGATCATCCTTTTTATGGAGTGGTTTTATAACAGATAGTTTTAAGTCATTAGGAAATTTACCAGTGTCTATACAAAGGTTAACTATATAACTAAGAACCGGTGAGATTTCAGTTACTACGTTTTTGATTGCATGTGTAACGATATCATCATAGCCAGTACTATTTGTATTTTTCAAACCAATAATAATTTTATGTATGTCATGTGGAATAGTGGGTGCTAAGAACATGGAATTAGGGTTTGAATGTATCAATGTCGGTTTATAATCGATGTTTTTTTTACAATTATTTATTGGTTGAACTTGATCAATGAAATAGTTATTAAATAATTCGGCAATCTCGTTTGGTGCTGTAGTACATTTATTATTTTCTGTAAGTATTTTGGAAATGTTTTCTTTTGGATAATTTAGTTTAGTTGAGTTTATTACTCTCCAGGTTGCTCTAACCTTGTTGTCAGCATTATTAATTAAGTAACTGTTTTGTGTTTTTTGAGTCAATTTGATAATTAGTTTTAGACGTTTAGTGTAGGTTTTAAATATTTTTTTGTTAGATTTATTTGGTTGACGTCTTAATTGCCATAGCATTTCACGCTTACGTTTACAACATAGTTTTATACCTTTAGTTATCCATTTCGGTGTTTTAGAGCATTGATTTTTAATTCTAACTATAGGGAAGCAAAGATCGTAAAATAACTTAAACAAGCTATTAAATTCACGGAATGCATCATCTGGGTCTGCACATTGGTAAACATTACTGAAGCTAATGCTTTGAAGAGCATTTTTGAATTTGAACATATTTTCTTTACAAAAATCTCGACTGAAGGTATACCAATGTGTAATGGTACAAGTTTTTTTAACTGGACATCTTAAGATTTGAGCCGTGTGATCAGATATCGCTAATTCCATCACCTCACTGGTGCAGCCTCTTATATTATGTATTATGTTGTCGATACAGGTACCACTGCCTAATCGAGTTGGTTCACGAATACTCAGTTTCATACGGTAGTTATGAAGAAGATTTTCAAATTGGACAGAACATTTCGTATTACTTAAAATATCTATATTAAAGTCTCCACAAATCAGGGCTTTCTTTTTGTTATTATAACATATCTTCTTAAGTATATCATCAAATTTGTAGAAGAAGGAGTTTAAGGTATCAATTTGGAATTTGGGTGATCTATAAATACATACAACAGTTATATGGTGATCAATTAGTTCAATAGCACAACATTCTAAAATATTAGGACAGCAGTATTCTTTTAAACTAAGTATTTTATATTTGTGTCTATTATTTACCAGAATACATGAACCCCCTCTTCGATTGTTTCTAACATAGTGAGTTGCGAGTGAGTAATTTGGAATATGTAAATGGATTTCATCGCCTTCTTTCATATTGTGTTCCGTTACACAGACGACATCTATCATTTTATTGTTACAAGCAAGTTCATGTAGATGCAAGCTCAATAGATCTGATTTACTTATTAGGCCATTAGTGTTTTGATGTAATACATGTATGTGTTTATACAAGAAAAAAATTGTTATTATTTACAATATTAGGGGTAAAAATATTATCAACATTGGGAGAAATTATGTTATTGATATCTGACAAATTACTGATATCGGGGTCTGAAACAATATTATCATATGACGGGATATCAGGAGAAATAGTATGAACAATACATTGGAGGTTTCTAAATATATTTTTTATCCCATTGTTATTTATCTTTCCAGTTGTATGCTTTAAAAACATCGTATGGTCGTATTTTAGGTCAAAATTGGAGTCAAATAATCGTGCATATTTGTGAGTTTCTATGTCAAGGTACAATAAATTATTAAACATTTCTATCCTTCCATTGTAGATAATATTAGAATGGTAATTGAATTTAAAAGTAGGTAAACAAAGTATTATATTAGTTTTATGCAGAGGCATTAGTGTTTCGCGTATATTAAAAATCAAATCAAAATAATTATCGGTTCTTCGAAAATCTTCCTCGCCTATGAGAATTATGCAGTAATCATTCATCGTGAAGTCAGTCAGTTTTAGGCTGACTTTACTAATGAGCTCGTTTACTCCGCCATATGGCGTAAGGTAGTGACATAGTTCATAGTTCGGGAACGTGTTTTCAGCTATAGATAATATTTTATTTACCTTATCGCTACTTAGAATACATATTTTGTTTTTTTGTTTTTGAGGTACTTTATTTATACAATGTTCACTGTTCTGTGAAGAGATGTGATTCGGCGTTATTTGAGTTGATGTATTCAGTATTGTTTGATTTTCAGCTAAATTCTGTTTCTTCTTGGATGAATGCGATTTTCTGTTAGAAGTAGACTGATTAGTGTTTCGGTTAGGAGTCTCCATGTCGGACAATGATTTTGACACTTGTTTGTGTTTGTTGTTGTTCATAGACGTGATGGTATTTTTTAAGATCGTGTTATCGGACGACAATTGGTTTATTACCTCACGGGCCTTTAATAAATCTGAGTTAAGTTTATCAATTTGTTTTTTAAGTTCCAGGATCTCATCATTTTCGTCATCCGATATCGTTGGTACACTATTAGAGGTGTCATTTAATGTCGATTCATTAGAGTTGCATACGTCGATTACTGCTTCAGCTTTTGAACGGGTTGTATCTTGTATTGTGTTCTGTTGTAATTTGAAAGTTTTAAGGGATCCTTTCATATCAGCCATGACAACAGACATTTCATCATCATACTGGCGCTTACGGGCACGGCGTCTGCTGGTAACTTTACAGGAAATCTCATTGTCAGTGTCCGTGATGGGCGCTGAACTTTGGTTTTTATCAGATTTAGAATTTTCTTGCGGTGTGGATGGGGGAGTTCTTTGCAGTGGCATGATAACAAAAATCAGACTCAAGACTCCGCTACAGCAAATAAAAACAACAATACGCACCGTAGGTAAATTAGAGCAATGTCTCGTTTGCACACACAGGAGCTAATATATATATATATATTATAATATAAACAATAAATTAAATGAAGAAAATCAGCCGAACAGCAAGTGACATGACAGGTGTCGTGTCAATTTCTGCTCCAAATTCGGTTTTTCTTATATATTTTATTATTTTTGGAAGACTTACAGCTAATGAGAGACAATAGTTACTAAGTCTATAACATAGTGATGGCCAATTGCAAACACATAGAATAACAATTAACTATGTACTACCTAGCAGACAGTGTTACTCTCGCATAAGTAGTGTATATTTTTATATGTACAATGCTTGGACTATTTTATTTTGCCGAAGTAGTGAATGCAAAAAGCCCTCTAATTTGGGTACACTGCTATAAAAAAGATCTATGTCAACTTCCAAGCAAGCTTAAACATATTACATAATAGGGATGTATCCAAGGTGAAACTCAAAAAAATAATTAGTCCGTCTTATAAATAATAAAAAAATTCCAAATTCCCACAAACTACTGAGATATAGCGTATTAAAGTTACGGAGTGGGGGCTAATTACGTCACCCCGTGATATATTTTGTACCACGGCGTGACGTCATGCGACATTTCAAATCAATATATCTTCCTAAGTATCTGAATGAATGAAAAAATAAAAAATACGTGTTCAATATTTTTTATAAATCTATCTGAAGGACATTAAATTATTTTTAGGATACAACCCAATTATGTGTGCCGCATATTATTAAGTTTTTGATAGAACTATATGCGAAGCATAGTGTCCAACCTCCATTCTCAAAACTGAAATTGTAAACTTTGTACCAATAATATAATTCTTCTAAATATATCATTCTTCTCCATATAATATAAGGTACGTCGTTACTCTTGAAATATACACTAGCAACTTTGAGACATTGTGCTTTTAGCTGATTACGACACCCATACTTTAAGCACTCCATCTCAATGGAAAATAGCGTTGGATTTATGAACAAACTTATTTACAAACTGTTAAGAAAATATGAGTTTTACATTTTATAAGAAAACTGTAGCAGAGAAAGTTGGTTATAAATTGACATAATGGAAACAGTAAATCATAGTGGCCTTGAAAACTTAACTTATATAGCCATGATTCATCACTATGTATGGCCTAGATGAGACACGCAATGCGGGCTTGTCCTATCCCTAGAGAAATCTGGGACTGAACCGCGCCAAATAATGAAAACATGGCAGGCAAAACGTGGCAATGAAATAATATTCTAAGTTGGTAACATCAAGTCCCATATCATCCCCAGCACCCTAATTGAGTAACACACTATTAGGAGTTTTGGCGGGAAAGCTCAGTGTCACGCTCATTTTTCATTGGACTTTGAATTATGTATTGTGTCATTTACTAAAAAGTGGATTCAGTAAATAATTCATAAAGAACATTGAAATATCGCAGCATAGTGGCCACATCATGACTTTGCCTCAACCCTCCCTCGTAGACGGTTCACGCGGCCGTCTTTTACGACTGTCATTGGGGATATCCGCCATTTTTGTGAAATAGAATTTTCAAAGAGTTTCTATAATTTGTTGCACGTGTTATTAGCAAAATTGTGGTATCTATTCCACAGGGGCCATTGATCAAGAATTGAAGTTGAAGTTTGAACACACAATTACTATCAGTTGGAATCATTTTACCGCCTATTGCTAATCCATTGCTCCGTGTATTCGAAAAATGTGTCTGTTCAACAACGTAAATAACGCAATGAATATTATTAAACTGTCAAAATGAAATCCATGGATACTGATAGTGTACGTGTTACGCAATTACCTTGCAGGCCCATACGCCGGTTGGAAAAACTTGGAGGTTTAAATTATTGAAAAGTACGAATACATACATTTGTAAAGTCATGCCTTCTTCTCATGGGCAGAAACCACTGACTGACACCTGCCGATTCATTATCAACCTTTTGAAGTTAAACTTCTTTACGCACGCATGACTTGGGGAGTTGGCGAACGCGTGACGTAAGCGTTACGAAAAGTGATCGGGCAAGGCGAACGGAAGTTAAGTGGGGGATATAAGCACAGAGGCGCCCGTGGCGCGAGCTTGGTACTACAAGGTCTACGAGTTTTTTTTTTTTTTTTTCAATAAAAGTTGAAGATCTATGCAAAAATATTAATTTACCAATGAAACCATGAAATAAATTTAAATATTTATAGAAAATTAATATATGTATATGTGTATACATGTATATATTGTACACACACATATATATATATATACATAATTACATACAGATGGAGCGAAAGAAGTTTCACTTCAGTCGTGTGGTCATAAGCACACTCGTTTTTTTTTTTATCCTCCCACTGCTGGGCACAGGTCTCTCACACTAAGAAGGATGGAGCGTAATCACTACGCTTGCTCAATACGGATTGACTGCTGACACCTGCCAATTGATTCTGGAAAAACTCACTGTGAAAGGTCGATTAACGTGATCTTAGAGCTGTCAATAGTGTAAATCCTTTAGCATCAGCTCCCAAATCGGCAAACACTGTTTTGTCAAATGATTGAGAAAAGTCCGCCCATTGGTCCGTTCGGTCCAAACTAGTCGCAATCATTTGACAAAAATGTGTTCGCCGATTAGGGGGCAGGTTTCACGTTGAGATGGTTACAGACGAGCACGTATCGCACTGGTATTCTGATACTTACAAACCTTGTTCCTCATTAACAATTGCTAGTACTACGCGCCTGATCTACTAATGAACATTACCAATAAGCATCCTAACTGCGTAACACTCTATTGCTGTGTAAGAAATTGGATTCATTTCGGAACACAAAGCTAATCCATTGCTCCATATGCTCCAAAAATATGTCTGCAACATAAATAACACAATAAATATTGTTTAACTTTCAAAATCAATTTCATTGGTTCTGATAGTGTGTTAAGCAAATAACCTACTCGTGTACTGAAGCGACTGAAATACTTTTAGGATTGTTTTTGAAGTCATTACACTTACGGTTTTTAAAATGCGGGTACCTACATATTAAGTGTAAAATAGGACTAAACATTATCCCCCTAATTTATAAAAACTGCTTAAAGTTAACTAGTGATTAGCGATTCTTTAACCATACTTTTTTGACCTTTTAACGTCACTTAACTTAAATCATTCTTTATGAATAAAACACCACAGTGTTTAAGGGGTTTATTCATAATCGATTATTAAAGTTAAGTGACGTGCAAGCGTCTAAAATGTATGTTTAAAAAATCGCTAATCACTAGTTAAGTTTAAGCAGTTTTTATGAATAAGGGGGCATGCACCCATATTTGCACAAAAGTAAAATTCTATTCCATATCAATCACGCCGAAACAACAACGCGTGAATGGACCAATTTGTATGAAAATGAATAGTTTATTCACACGGACCACATTTGATCGTCAAAATCTACCGTGTGGATTACCATATCGAGACCACAACGCAGCCACAACGTAACGATAAACGGGGTCACGTTTATGGTTACGTCATACATAGCAAAAATAACGTTTTGATGTTGTAGTTATTATAATTAGCGGTGTGGAGATGGATAATATGAGCCTTGTGAACACCACAACCTCTTAGGTAACGCAGGATTATAGTGTTAGTTACGAGAAAATTGTTTAGTCAAAAACATACATTCCCAGTTCTTTGCTCTTTATAGAGTATTGTTGGAATCCGCGGCAGGTCAAGCACGCTAAAATATGCAATGACACGCTTAACACAGAGAAAGCCGGAGAATGTTCCTGACTTGAAAATATAAATGAATAAACAACAACGTGTAAGTAGATAGAAAAAGTATTTTTTAGGGTTCCGTAGCCAAATGGCAAAAAACGGAACCCTTATAGATTCGTCATGTCTGTCTGTCCGTCCGTATGTCACAGCCATTTTTTTCCGAAACTGTAAGAGCTATACTGTTGAAACTTGGTAGGTAGGTAGATGTATTCTATGAACCGCATTAAGATTTTGGTTCAAAATTAAAAATACTTAATACGATACTTAATAAATATTGGGGGCTCCCATACTTAGAACTGAAACTCATTTTTTTTTTTCATCTAACACATACGTGTGGGGTATCTATGGATAGGTCTTCAAAAATGATATTGAGGTTTCTAAAATATTTTTTTCTAAACCGAATAGTTTGCGTGACAGACTGACAGACGCTTCCAAAGTGGAAAGAAGTTGGTCCCCCCCTCCCTCTAACTTCTAAAATAAGAAAATAAAAAATCTAAAAAAAAACATATGATGTACATTACTATAAAAACTAACAACGAAAATTGATTTGAACGAGATCTAGTAAGTAGTTTTTTTAATACCTCATAAATCGTAAATCGCTTATTACCGCGTAATCTTTCATACAAATAACTTAAATCCTTTAATTTCATAAATCAATGGTACGGAACCCTTTGTGTGGGAGTCCGACACGCACTTGGCCCGTTTTTTTAAAAATATCTACTTGTTTAAAATGCTAATTGCTCTAATTTATCACTTAGGTATTATTATTGGATCCAATTTTTAAATGATAAAACTGTTTTTAATGACAAAATTTTAATGGTTCATAATGTTTAATGCCCCACCGATCATCGGTTTTACGAGCAATGTGCCCCGCCCACTGCCACATTTAAGCAACTCGAAGAGCTACGTCGATGACTTTGGTTCTTCTGCAATGGGACAGTAAGATTCTGGAGTGGCGGCCAAGTACCGGAAGATGCAGCTTAAGGAGGTCTCTAACAAGTTGTACCGATGACCTGGTGAAGCTCGCGGGAGGTCGATGGATGCCTACAGCACAAGACTTGACCAGCAGTGGACCTCCATAGGCTGAAGAAAAGGATAATTTTTAATAGAGTAATTGTATAATAAATAAATACAATTTTGCATGCCAGGCTGAATGCACAGTGACGTGCTCCACGAAGACCGATGCCTACCAAGGCCGCGGCTGGTTCGAAAGATGGCCCCTGGCGCACAGGCAAATGAAGAAACACGGGTGGGTTTTAGTCAGTGAAAGTCTGACACGCCCTTTCGCTCCGCCCAGAGCAGAAGAGGACATTTGATGATTTTCTCACTGAAAAACAGAAAAAAAGTCAGAATGCATAAGGACTCGAAAATATAGTAACACGTCTATCTATCTGTCTCGGAGTTAAAAATACCTACCAACTTTAAAATACATCTTTTCTCAAGCAAAATAGTACTACCTACACCAAATCTTTAGTTAACGCCATCCCTTCAGCATCTCCACACCTTCCCCTCATACTTCGCGGGTGTTGTGTCAATATTTTTTCAGCTAAAACGTTTCAGTTCGCTTGCACGAGCAACGAATTGGGTCAAATGTACTCTACTTGGTATAATATGAGGAGCGTACTGTAAATAAATTGTTGAGTATCACTTTTAAGTGGGTAGTTCGTATATGTGATATACTGGGCATACTGTACCAGGTGAAATGCAAGCAGTGTTTGTAGGTCGCATGTGTAGATATTCAACACAATGTAAATTGTTTTATGAATGAAATAAATGAATGAATGAGAGTTAGATTATCATAGGTACTACTCGTACTAACAATATTAGTACCATTTCATCTCTTGGATGTTATTATGAGACGGACCAGCACCATCATTTGTACCGGAAGACGCAGCATAGGGAGGCCCCCAACAAGGTGGACCGATGACCTGGTGAAGGTCGCGGTAAGCCGATGGATGCGGGCAGCACAAGACCGGTCATCGTGGAAAGCCTTGAGGGGGACAAAGCCAGCAGTGGACCTCTATGGGCTAAAGAAGAAAAAGAACAGCACCTTAGAATAGAATAGAATGCTCTTTATTATGTACACCTTATAATAGATTACAAAAACATAAAGATTTTACAAAGGGTGACAAAATGGGCGATCTTGTCGCTAAGAGCGATCTTTTACCGACAACCTTTATTGCTTTTGCTTTATTGAAGTAGGTACTATCTGTTGGAATCATTTTAAAGCGTACTGCTAATTCATTGCTCCGTAAGTTCGAAAAATGTATTTGCTCAATAATAATGTAAATAAAGCAATCAATGTTGTAAAATTGACAAAATGAAACTCATTGCTTCTAATAATGTGTTACGCAATTATCCGGATGTACAAGTTATATAAATATAATTGCTTATGTTAATTTTGTAAGCCATATAATAACAAAGCATAGTGCACACAGTTTTAGACAATGATCCCGATTCCCCTGCGTATAAAATTTCATCACGAAAACGACAGAAGATAAAAACTAAGTTTAGACCTGTCAAATCAGTGCGCTCCTAACGTAAATTGACTTGTATTTTTGGTCGCCATGTTTATAATCGGTCTAAACTGTCTATGGAGTATCTTAATTTGACAGGATTAAACTAAAATGTTATCTTCTATCCTTTTCTTAATGTAATAAATAGAAAGAGATGCACTTAACTTAAAATTAGTTTAGAAACGGGGCCAATGGCGGCAATAGAATAACAACAAGCATATCGCCGTCTATATATTATCACCACGACGACCGGTCCTGCGCCTCCCTCATAAAGCGCTTTCCCGCGACCTTCACCAGATCGTCAGTCCACCTTGTTGGGGGCCTACCCTCACTGCGTCTTCCGGTGTTTGGTCGCCACTCGAGAACCCGTCGGCCCCATCGGACACCGGGCATCTGTCCTACGGGCAATGTGCCCGACCCACTACCACTTGGTGTTGCAATTCTTCGGGCCATGTCGGTTACTCTCGTTCTTCTGCGGACCTCCTCGTTTCTGATTTGATCACGCAGTGAAACTCCAAGCATAGCCCTCTCCATTGCACTTTGAGTGACCTTGAGCTTTCTTATGAAGCCCATTGTTAGCGAGCACGTCTCAGTGCCATAAGTCATCACTGGCAACACACACTGGTTGAAGACTTTTGTCTTGAGACATTGCGGTATTTCGGACGAAAAGATTCTACGTAGCTTCCCGAAAGCAGCCCAGCCTAGCTGGATTCCACGATTGATCTCTTTCTCGAAATTGGACCTACCTAACTGGATAGTTTGTCCCAGGTATACGTTTCGGTAGTCGTGGTGGCCTAGTGGTGAAAACACCAGCCTCTCAAGTATGAGTGCGCGGGTTCGATTCCAGGTCAGGCAAGTACCAATGTAACTTTTCTTAAGTTATATGTATTTTCTAAGTATATCTTGGACACCATTGACTGAAGGTGAAGGAAATCATCTTGAGGAAACCTGGTCTTTATAATTTATAGGTAAGTCTGAAATCGCCAACCCGCATTGAGCAAACGCGGTGATTACGCTCAATCCTTCTCTGTATGATAGGAGACCTGTGCCCAGCAGTGGGACGATAAAAAGGTTGATGATGATGATGATACGTTTCTGTTCTCCAATCTTTATGGGAGCAGGTATAACATGGGCATTAGACATGACTTTCGTCTTGTCCATGTTCATTTTAAGACCAACTCGCTCAGATGCTTTACTGAGTGAGGTCTTCGAGCATTGTACTCAGTTACTTACATTAGTAAGCAGTGAATAATATAAACTAAATAATTTAATTTATTTTATACCCTTGTTGGTATTGCTGCCTTTGACGCCGAATCTCTTGTGTCACCAAGTAAACTATTGTAAATTTAAATTCGGGGCATCTTTTTCTTTCCATTTCATGATGAATCACTGCCTATCATCCGGCGGAATTGCGGTCAAGCGCTAGTTTATAATTTATAAAAAAAAAAAAATATGAAAAGGGCAGAAGATAAAATATTAGTTTAGTCCTGTAGAACGAAAATACTCTATAGACAGATCCACAAGAAAAGAAAAAAAAAGAAAGAAAGATCCACAAGTGACAGCCAGGATCACAGATTTAACATGCTTTCCCAAGTACAAAGGAGCCTCGGTAAGCAAAGATCGACCAATCCAACCTCGGCTAGCCTTCTTTTTTTCCGGGGTGGAAATCCTCATAGGATGTCCGCCGCCCTGGGGTGAGCGACGTGGTCTGTCAGACTTTTACTGACTAAAACCACCCCGGTGTCTCTTCTATCACGAGCGCGCGTGGGGCCGCGGGAGTCTAAATTCTTCCACGGCCCCACACTCTCGTGCTGGCCCGGTCTGTCCGGGCTTCGTCTCCTGCACGGGGTAGTGGGGTGTTAAACTACCCCATGCATCGCCTCAGAGGCGCGCGCCGACACTCTCGCGCGCCTCCGCCTCGGGGTCCATTGAATAGGGGGCGGGGACGTCCCCATGTCCCTCGCCCCTGGACCCACTCATGGAGGGCGGAAGAGGGCGTTATCCGCCCTTCCTCGGCGCTCGGTGCGTCTTCTGCGGCCCGGGAAGGGAGTTGACTTCTCCCTCTCTCGTTCCGCAGCTTCCTTCTGCGACATCACGTCCTTGCAGAAAGACACCACCGCGTCCCACGACTCTGCGCTACCGACCATCCTCCGCACTATTGCCGGCAGCGCCAGGTCGCCTCCTACTTCAGCTGTGAGGACACGGCGCTGCTCCTCCCAACCTACACACTCCGAGAGCGTGTGCTGCGCCGTGTCCTCCCCACATTGGACGCAGTGGTGGCACCGAGCGTCAGCTCCCTGCCTAAGCGACGCAGGTACTTGCCGAAGCATCCGCCCAGCAGCCCCGACAGTACCTGCGTCACCCTGAATAACAGGGAGCCGTACTTCCTCCCGAGCCAGTCGTCGAGTACTGGCCGGATCGCCTCGACTGTAGCGAGGCCGGCGTTAGGGCTCATAAGCCTCTGCCGCCAGTCCGCCACCAGGACCTGACGGAACTCCCCTCGGCGCAGCTCGATCTGCCGCTGCACCGGACTGGAGCCCCGTGTCCGCTCTTCCTCGCGCCATCGGTACAATAACGCGAGTACTTTCGCCTCTAGATCCCAGGGCGGGGATCCGGCCAGGACACAAGCCGCCTCGTAGGATATCGTGCGATACCCGCGGACGACCCTGACGGCCATCGCCCACACAGGGGCCCCGTACAGGGTCATGGACCGCACGATTCCTACGTACAACCGCCTACAGGCGGCGCTCGGGCCCCCCATGTTGGGAAGCAACGTTGACAGCGCGCCTGCTGCACCCATCAGCTTGAGCGCCAGCCGCCGCAAGTGGGGCCCATATTTCCATCGGCTGTCGAGCACCAATCCCAAATACTTCATGGTGGACTCGACAGCTATCCGGGCCCCACTGACCACGATATGTGATCCCGGCGCCGGCGCACGCCGGGGGCCATGGTAAACCATGGCCACCGACTTGTCAAGGGCCACCTCCAGGCCCAGGCGCCGAATGCTGTTCACCACCTGTGACACCGCAGCCGCGGCTATCAACGTCGCTTCCCTGTGCGAGCTCCCCCGGGCTGTGACAAGCGTGTCGTCTGCATAAGACGTCAAGTCGGCGCCCGACGGGAGCTCGCCTCTCAGCATCCAGTCGTAGCCGATGTTCCACAGGAGCGAACCCAAGACGGAGACCTCGGCTAGCCTAGCTTAACTCGTTCTATCGACCTTCGTGGCTGTTTCTATGTATTCTAGCCACGGGCCCCTCCTAAAATAATCACATCAACTATTCTGTCTTAAGCTGCTTATATTTCAGAGCATTGTGTGAAACTACTATGTACGGACGATAGCAGGTCAAGTTACCGGAAACTGCCAAATATCCCCAATCAATTTTGAGTCTTAACTCTTTAGAGATAAAGTTGACAATCTAATAAAGAAATCTGACAGATTAGTAGTAGCTTGATGTGCTGTTGTATGTACTATAGTACACAGCAAACTATCTGTGAATGACGTCTGTGCGGCTGGCTTCTAATGTAACTGGAGCTTTAGATACAGCAGAAGATTGCAAGCGAAGCATTCCATCCGATATCCCGTTAAAGAGATAGATAGCTGAATGTAAAGTCGTTTAATGGCAACTCTGACTATAATCCCGCCGGCTCAAACTAGGAATCCCAGAAACAATACTTAATGGAATGCTAAAGCAACGGAAAAACTCGATTGGCTATAAAACAGATGGAATTAGAAAACATTGTGTCTACGAAAGGATGTCTTATCAAAGGCTCGTATTCGTCCACCGAATACGGAGGTCATACAGGCGGAGCTTTATGAGGGATACAAAGTGGCGAATACCGCCCTTCGAGCAGAGATCCAGCGGGCCAAAGGGCTGGCCCGTGAGGAGTTGCTGAAGACTCTGAACAGAGACCCGTGGGGTTGCCCCTACAAAATGGTGCGGGAGAAACTCCGCCCATGGGCTCCCCCGCTGACACGGAGTCTCCGTCCTCAGCTTATGGGGGCCGTGGTGAGCGCTCTGTTTTCCTCGCGAGGGGAACATACTCGTCCACGCATGGCTCCGCCTCCTGCGGTGCCTGATGCGGACCACACCAACGACGTCGATGATGCTCCAGAGGTGACCGAGGTAGAGCTGAGAGCGGCGATACGTAGGCTCAATGCCAAAAAGGCCGCCCCAGGACCCGACAACTTACCTGGAAAAGTCTGGGTTGTGGCCTTAGGGGCTCTCGGGCCTCGACTATGGGGCTACTAAGCGCATGCTTGGAGACGGGCCAGTTCCCAATTTGGAAGACGGGGATACTGGTCCTCATAAAGAAGTCAAGGCGCCCTGCGGACTCTCCGTCCGCTTACCGGCCCATCGTGCTGCTCGACAAGGTGGGCAAGCTCTTCGAAAGAGTCATTGAAGACCGCCTAGTAGAGCGACTCAGACGAGTGGGCACAGATTTGGCGAAGAGCCAGTTTGACTTCCGCAGGGGGCGCTCTACGGTGGACGCCATCATGCGCGTGCGAGCCCTCACGACAGGGGATGCTGTGGTCCGGGGTGGGGTTGTCTTGGCGGTATCTCTAGACATCGCCAACGCCTTCAACACCCTGGAGTTGCATCAGGGAGGCATTCCGGTCCCGGACGGTGTTCCCGCTCGGGTGGTGGCCATCGCGGCCACCGAGATAGAGGGAAGGTTTCGGGACCTCTTCAACGCGTGCTTCACGTCGGGGAGGTTCCCGAAACCTTGGCGGGAAGGCCAATTATGCCTCCTTCGGAAGGAGGGACGGCCGGCGGACTCCCCATCGGCATACCGGCCCATCGTCTTGCTCGATGAGGCCGGTAAGATGTTCGAGGGGATCATCGCCGGCCGTCTCAAGCGGCATCTGCGGAGCGTGGGACCGGACCTGTCGGACGCCCAGTTCGGATTTCGAGCTGGTCGTTCGACAGTGGACGCCCTGGCTCGTCTCAAAGGCCAGGTGACAGAGGCGGTGGGAGTGGGGGATGGAGTGTTGGCTGTGTCATTCGACATTGCCAACGCCTTCAATTCCATCCCCCACTCCACCATCCTGGAAGCGCTCCGGTTCCACGGAGTGCCCCTGTACATGCGGGGCCTCCTGGCCAGCTACTTGGAGGACCGTGCTGTCCTCCTCGTAGACGGAGCTGGCCAGCTGCGGCGATACGCTGTCGGAACCGGCGTTCCACAGGTGTCTGTTCTAGGACCTCTTCTGTGGAACGTCGGCTATGACTGGCTCCTGCGGGGAACCCTCCTTCGAGGCACGAGTGTCATCTGCTACGCGGATGACACTCTCCTCACTTCCCGCGGGAGCACCTTCCGGGAGGCGGCCAGTTTGGCGTCGGCGGGCGGGTCCTTAGTGGCGGGAAGGATCCGCCGCCTGGGCTTGAGGGTAGCGCTGCACAAAACGGTGGCTGTGTTCTTTCACGGCCCCCGGCAGCGCCGCCCAACTGACGCCCACATCTTTGTAGAGGGCGTCAGGATTGGGGTATCGAAGTATCTGGGCCTCATGTTGGACAGCAGGTGTCGCTTCGGCCCGCATTTCGGCGGGCTGTCGACGCGCCTGCTGAAAGCCGCGGACGCTCTCATGGCTCATGCCGAACATGGGAGGGCCCAGCACGCGGTGCCGGCGTTTATACGCCAGCATACTGCGGAGCATGGCCCTATATGGGGCCCCAAATTGGGCGGACTCCCTCCACAGGAGGGAGAACCTCACCGCTATTCGGGCGCCCCAAAGGGCCATCGCCCAGCGGGCAGCGCGGGCCTACCGCACGGTAGGCTTCGCTTCGGCATGCGCTCTGGCGAGCACCCCGCCTTGGGAGCTCGAGGCCTGGGTGCTCGCCAGAGTGTACGAGTGGACGGCGGGGCGCAGGGCGCTGGGCGAGCGTCCGGCCCCAGAGGTGAGGGAGGCCGACCGCCGGGAGGCGAGGGACGCCATCGTCCAGCATTGGACACGGGACCTCGCCTCCGCGGTGTTCGGCCGCCGTACCCTCGACGCCATCGGGCCGGTCCTGAAGGACTGGCTCGATAGGCGTCACGGGTTATGCCCGCCGTATTAGGCGGGCATAACGCCGGTGGGGGGCTGGTAGCCAAGGCTCCGCTATTTCCCAGTCCCCCGCCACTAAGGCGACCGCGTGCCGCTGGGGTTTTTAGTGAGTATGCCGGGAGGCTCTCTCCCGGGGAGTCCCGCATACCCCTCCCGTCCCCGGACGGGCGGGGATGCGTAATTGTCATTTTCCCAGCGAAAACAAAAAAAAAAAAAAAGGGAGGCATTCCGGTATCACCGGATGCGCCGACCTATCTCTGTGGAGTGGTCGAGGTCTATCTGACCAAATTATATATAATAAATATCTGCCAAAGTCCTCGCCCACACGTGGGAGTGGCGAGAAGAGGCAAAACGCCGCTGCCGCGAGAAATCGCGATACGGCGGACAGAGCTCCGGCGGGATCTCATGGCGACATGGATAGTGCGATTGTCGCAACCCAGTGCCGGGCACACCCCAATAGCAGCAGTTAGACCCCTCTTTAAGTAGTGGCAGAGAGGCGCCACGGTGCCCTCACTTTCCGCCTGACGCAGGCCCTCACCGGACACGGTTGTTTCGGGAGGTTCCTGTTCCGTATAAGGCGGGAGGAAACACCAGGGTGTCGCCATTGTGTGGATCGCCCTGAGTACACGGTGGAGCATACGGTGGAGGTCTGCCCGGCTTGGGTAAAGCACCGCCGTGTCCTCGTAACGGCATTCGGCGGCGACCTCTCGCGTCCGACCCTCTGTTCAGGCCATGGTCCGGAGCGAGAGTGCATGGCAGAGCAGGCTTTCTGCGAAGCAGTGACGCTGACAAAGGAGGAGACGGAGCACCTGATGCAGCGGGAATCCCAGCGCCTTCACGCCACTGCCCGCCGCAGGAGATGCCCTGGTCGGGCATCAACATCAAACTCCCAGCCACCGTAAGCGCGGGCCTGCGGGCGGTGAGCAGTGGGCAGCTCGCCGCCCGGTAAGAACCAGGCCCGAGTCGATGGCGCGTTGTGTTTCACGCGCGTCTCAAAGAGATGCTAGCACATCGTGACAGGGTTCACAAAGACCGATGCCTCCTGGATTAGGGTTGCGGATTGATTAAAAAAGAAACCGTAGCCCTGGCCGTCGCACAGGAAAGTGAAGAAACATGGGTGGGTTTTACTCAGTAAACGTCAGAGACTTCCACTCCGCGCAACCAAAAAAAAAGGATGTCTTATCAAGCTTTGGATACAATATATTCATTTTCATTTGTCAATAATAAAAACTAAATAATTTATTTAATTAAATGCCACATAAATTCTGTTGATAAATGTTAAGTACTTTGTTACAGTTAACATTGATGCTGAATTTCATCCCAATGCTAATTAAAAAGCAAAAAGAATAAACTCGATCGCGTTGATTAGGACACCAACTTAAAAGTTCTCTCAAGTTCCTCGGCAAACATAGATACATAGGCATCCATTTTATCAATCACATCAGCTTATCGCAGTCCGCCGCTTGGTATACACCTCTGGACACCTACCTCCTAGCCAAGGTTTATCTACCTGGGAGGTACGGACGACAGCAGGTCAAGGTACCCAAAACTGTCAAATGTTCCCAATCAACCTTGAGTCTGTATGCTTTTGAGATAAAGTTGAAAATCTAGTAAAGAAATCTGACAGATTGTGGTAGCTCGATGTGCTGTCGTATGTACCCTGAAATATGCTTGCTGATACATGTCTCCACTCCAGGACTCTTCTACTGACAGCCATCGGTCCTTTGACTAACACGACCAGCACACTACCACTTCAGTTTGCAAAAGAACCAGAGTTACCGACAAAGTTTGCAGAGTAATTGCAAATTTTATCCATAACTCTGGTTCTTTTTCGTTTCTGAATTTATCCTTCAAATAAACTCCTGGCATAGCCCACTCCATTTCCATCCTCGCCGCGCGATTTTAACTCTTAGCTAAGTATCCATTCTGTCATTACTCTGTTACTAGGTGGAGCGATGGTAGAGGTACGGTATCTATTAGGGATGGTACGGAGCTTCGGTTCCGGTTCCGTTAAGTCGGAACTTCCGATAACTATTATACTTTCGGTTCCGACTCCGGCTCCGACATTTTTTAATCGGAGGTGTGAATCGGAGGTCGAAGCATAGATAGCGGGCGAGTGCGGCGGCGTGTGCCGACCGACTACCCTATACCCATAGTATAATGTACTCTGTGCGACCGACTGTTATGATTCGACAGGTTCATACGCGTCGCGCGGGGAATTGCCCCTCCCCCGACCCGCGCACTCTATTGTCAATTATTTTTTCACTTGTTAACGCACACGACAGCACGACACGTTCATTGGTTAAATAGATATTTGTTTTGATTTTTGCGGCTTATTATCAATAAAATAATAATAATAAAAGTGATCTGTTTTTGTGTTGGACAATGAAACCTAAATCAAGTTGTATTTGGAACTACTTCATTCAAGTTAATTCGGATTCGGCAAAGTGTAAACTGTGTATGAAGACGTATTCAAGAAAGGGAGGTACGACAACGTCTTTAAAAAGCCATTTGAAGTCTGTCCATGCCACTGAATATGAAGAATTAATAAAGTTAGAAATTTAATTACTAATTGATTAGTATATGCTACTTCGGGTTTAAATTCATTCTATTTAAACTTGTTGTTTATATGCCAATTTTGTTCATTTTTTATATTTTATCATAAAACATAAAACTTTTATGTTACAACTGAAACTTAAAAAAAAAAAAATACTACATAATGTTTTATTTGTCCTTAAATAATAATTCTCTCTCATGTCACCCTGCTTCCGATTCCGATTCCGACTCCGGTTCCGATTCCGATAAAGCAAATTTAAAAACTCCGATTCCGGCTTCGGTTCCGATAAAACTGCTTCCGTTACATCCCTGGTATCTATATCAAATAAGGAGCGGTTCCAATTCTTGCCGACTAAGCGATGCCTTTAAAATCTGCTATCTCACTCCCTCTCAGGGATGCCTCGAGGATTATCATCCTTTGCCAAGTGTAAACTGTGAATGAGTTGGTACTGTAGGCCTAGTATGAGTTTTCATTACGAAACTCGTTCGATCGTATCGAGCGCGTTTGACTCCGCGATTGGCCCGCTTCAAGGTCGTAAGAACTCTCAACCAATGAGAGCGCCAAACGCGCTCGATACGATCGAACGAGTTTCGTATTGAAAACTCATACTAGGCCTACTGTTGATAACAGCTCGAAATAAAGTATCGTTTGGCTTGTTTACAAAACTTTTTTACGTATAAACTCTTTTTTAAGACTTGTAATGTTTCCTTTATTTTTTTAATTACATAATCATCATCTGACTATTCTATTTTTCAGTATGCTGTACTTAAAACATAATAGTCAGATGATTTAAAAAGTATAAACACATTAGCGAATATAAAAAGCAATAACCCACCAGTATCACCACCTCCACATAGAGGAACCTGCTAAAAATTAAAATAATATTTATACTTAGTCATTTCCTTAATAAAATGAAAGAATAAATGCAATGAACTTAAATTTTGTTCAAATAGCAACCAAGACTATCGACGCCACCGTGTCTTTTCCTGCCCATCTATGTAGATAACATTTACAAAATTCTGTTCCCAATTTAGTCTTCCATCAAGATATGCTGGGCATTCTGTACGAATAAAGATCGGTAAAGTCTTCAATGTTATAAAGGAAGAAGTTGAGACAGTATTTATTTATTAACTCTCTAAATCAAATATAACACTGGATGGCTATAGCCATCCAATGTTGCCAAACAAAATTATCAGTTGTGGTCAAAAGGTGGAATATATTCCACCTTTTGACTACAACTGGTAATTTTGTTTTAAAGTGAAAATGTTCTATTCTATTTATCATTTATATGGTAAGTGAAGCCGATGTCGACTATTCTGCCAAATGACGTTGGAACAATACAACATTTCGTTATTATGTTCATCGACATATACTTAGTTTGACGGGAAAGCTAAGGTGAGTGTCACGCTCATTTTTCATTGGACTTTTAAAATTATTTATGGTGTCGTTTACTAAACAAAAGCACGTGATTTATGTAGTAAAATGTTGTATTCCAATGTTCGTTATGAATTATTTAGTGCATTCACTACATCATTCATAAAGAACATTGGAATATCGCAGCATAGTGGCAACATCATGACTTTGGCTCAAACCTCCCTCGTGAACCGTTCACACGGCCGTCTTTTACGACAGTCGTTGACAGTTGTTAAAGACGGCCGTTTGAAATAAAATTTTCAATGAATTTCTATAATTTATTACACGTGTTTTTGGCAAAATTGTGGTATCTATTCCACACAGGCCATTGATTAAGAGTTGATGTTGAATCACACCTTGAAAAAAGAAGAAGTTACATATATAAGCTTGTCTATAAAGTCGTGATAAAGGTGTTTCTGTAACTAAAAAAATTATAAGTAGGGCAACACTAAATCTTTGTAAGTACAAGTACATCGAATGTCATCGGTAGTCATCGATTTGTTTTGTAAATTCTTATAACGATTTTAAGACTAAAATGAGAATTATTTACATTGCGTATTTATAGGTTAGATTGCAAACATAAGTACAAAAATTAGTGCTAGCCATCTTCTGATAGAAATTACATATTATTATTTTTAAAATTTCAGGAAAATGTAAGAGTGAACCCTATATCAAGATACAGATGAGTCAGTTATTCGCTTAAGCGAAGGTAGCAGGCTGATGACAGCAGTAGCGGAGACTAGGTATGGGTCGTTACGCCTTTTTCAAAAAACGTAACGTAACGAGTTACTTTGTCAGCGTCACCTGTTATAAAACGAGTTATTTTCATTCAGCTACTGTGATTGTTTACATAATTATACGTCCACCAACTATACACTTACTCACGAAACTAAAAACTGCGTAGCTATATAGTTAAATCAATAAATTATACCGGTATGATGCATGACACGGCTATGGATAACGTGTGTATGAAATAACGCATTTACAAAAATAACTACTTTTTAATTTGACTCGTAATTAGGAATTCAGTTACACATCGCGTCACTGGTTATTGTAACTATTTAAATGAAATAACGACCATGTCTAGCGGAGACGTTGTTAGTGACGCAGCTGACAATGAAAATACTTTTTAATGAAGAATATTTGGAATCAAATGATGAAAAGCAATTGTTATGTTCTGGAATACTTTTCATTGGTAAAAACACGTTAAAAAATATAATAATAAATATGTATGATTTTTTTTCTTGTTTTACTCATTTTATTTAGACGCCAGAGACCATAGATTTGTGTTTTCGTTAAAACTAGTTATGTTTCTAGTACAAAAAATGTGCTAGTATGAAAATTATTTCATACAAGTCAACAGGGTTGCTGTATGCACGACCGCAGCGCCCTCATTTATTTTCACGACTTTATAGACCCAATATAGGTACTTATTCAATTCAAACTTGGAAGCTTGCAACACTGTCATTTAATTGTGGAAATCTTTATCATTCAATTCATTCATTCATTTTCGTAACAAAATGGCCAAATGGCCAGTGTTGCCAATTTAGCAAATTTTATGCTAGATTTGGCATATTTTTATGTTGTTTAGCATTTTTATAAGTTATTTAGCAAATAGCATATTTTTTGGCATATAAAATAATTATGAATAACAAGTTTACTTTTCTTTTTTAAGTCCAAATACTTCAAAAATATATATAAAATATACTGTAATTATCATTTGTTTTTTATTGTTGATGTACTTCTTTATAGTTGGATAGGGCATCACCAACGAAGACAGACGGTCCAAGAAGGCTCATTTCTATCTGGAAGCTGAGGCCGAGAGACGCCTATGGATTTGTAGTTCGGGATTCCAACAACTGAAGCGCTGGCGTCGAAATTACTTAGTTGATAACGATATTTTAATGCAGTCTTCCGACCGAGAGATGGCGCAAGCTTGTCCTCATAGTGGAAAATATAATTAATTAATTTTTATTAGGCATCGTAACTAGTAGAAAACAGCTTCTAACGAGACGTCTAACAAATATAAACGGTCTGTATCCCGTCTGTATTCGTTGGACGCCTTGTCAAAATATATGTGCTGTAAATGCTGCTATTCTTACACAGTTCCGGATAACGTACTGCGCTCTATAGGTACCAAGGAGAGTTATAGTCTTGAGAATAAGGCTTCCACGTCTACATGCACATCAGCTGCCGAGCCTGCCGATGAAGACGAAGATATTAACATTTTATTTAGTAACATAGTCGATTAAAACGTAGAATAAATCAAAATTTTGTTGATTAATAAACATTTAAAATTAAATGACGTTGTATTTGACATTGAAAAATGTTAGCTTATTTTCTGGCAATATTATAACGCAATTAGCATAATTTTGGCAGAATTTTAACATCAGTTTAGCAAGTTTTAGATTCACCTTGTTGGCAACACTGCAAATGGCTGCTTATTGCGTTTTTTGATTGATCGTCCCGTGAACGGCGCAGTACAGTTTTTGGAAAAAAATAAGACCTGTGAGTATTTCATAGTTAATCACTGATGTTGTTAAAGACCGTTAAACTGTATAGTTACGCCATTTCTAACCTTTTAATTTTCAAGGTTATCAAGAAACAATGGAAGGATGCGCGTCGAAGCTTCTAGAAAATGCAAATCGAAGATACGCAGTTACCTAAAGGCGACGCTGATCCTAAGTTCCTGAGACAGACCAATTACAGATGAGGACTAGACGCATAAATGCCCTGATAAGGGTATAAGGTATAATCCAGGTCCAATAGAACGAAGTGTAACTGACACGTTGCAGTTTAGCTTTGTTCACCACGGTTTTATAAATTCTATGTATTCCAATTGCCCAGCGTTTCTTAATTTCACTCGAAATTAAGGTTAGACAAAAAAAAAACATGTATTTACTTACCTGTTGTTCTTAGTTCAAATCACTAAAGTCTGGGCTTTTGTAATACATACCAAGCGGAATGAAAGTTCCGATTTAATCAATACTAGAATTAACTGTAGGTAGGATTTGCAAGTCAAGGTACATGTTGGTTAAATGCATCAATATGGAGGGTTCGATTCCACCATACCAGGTAAAGTGATTGTTGCAAGTGGATTAGGCCTACAGGGGACACCACTATAAAAAAAACGCACCTTGTGCTCTACCTCTAAGGTGGTGTGGAAATGAGCACCATAATTTTCAACAGGAATTTTTCAAGACTGCGAGACAAATCAAAAGCATGATTTCTGAAGTCGTGAGAAGGTAAGAAAACCCAGATCTTTTACATAGTGTTGAGTGTATTGTGTTCAACTTTACTCTTACAATATTGTTCATCAATATAAAGAATCAATTTCGAAACCTGATAAAATGATTTTTCTTTTCTAAAAATCTAGTTGATTATCCCCCTTATTCATAAAAACTGCTTAAAATTAACTAGTGTTTAGCGATTCTTTAACCATATATTTTTGACCTTTTAATGTCACTTAAGTCATCCTTTATGAATAAACACCAGAGTGTTTAGGGGGTTTATTCATAATCAATTATTAAAGTTAAAGTGATGTGCAAGCATCTAAAATGTTTGTTTAAAAAATCGCTAATCACTAGTTAACTTTAAGCAGCGTTTATGAATAAGGGGGAATGATTTTAAAATCAATGGCATTTTTGTCTACCTACACAGCACACAAGTTACAGTTAAACAGAAACTACTCAAACCACAATAACTTACATGGTGATTATGAATCCTTTCGGTTTAACTGCATCCAATTCAACATTAGTCTGCCATCATTTACTAGTAAAGGAAGGTCTTTTGGTACAAAAACGAGAACTGGTTTGTAAATTTACCCATGCGGTTTATAGTGAAATATTTTACCTATAATAAGGTTGGAGGCAAAATTTTATTCTGAGATATTTGCTCAGAACAGTCAGAACTGAGTAATGAGTCTGCGTTTTAGCTTTTTTTTGCGGTCTATGAAATTTCTAGTATGTATTTAGCAGTACATATGGGAGTTAGTTGCTGCCACTTTTACCAGTGTGTAGGTTGATAAAAAATTGTTTAGGTGGCAATCTAAAGGACTTGGAATATTTTAAAATAACTGTTAACAAGCTGTACTAAGGTCCAGTTTCACCAAACTGTGTTTGTTAAATCCTAATGAATCATTTACTAATCAGTTGTTAATAATTAACGGGCTGTTATATCATTACATGTCCCAGGAAGAAAAATTAACAAGCCGTTATTAAATTGAACATTTAACTGGCCCTAAATAAGAGCTCTTGAAATTACAAGCTGTTCAGGATAGGTTCATTAGCTTGGTTGTACCAGTACCTACCAGCTAATAATCACTGGTCTAGTCGTAATATCCAGAGCTGGATTGAAGAGTCATAAATTATAATGTTTTTGGCTCTCTACCTACATCGTCCAAGTTGAAACAATCTAGGACCATCGAGACATTTGAACAATCGAATGAAACCCCTCGCCATCGCGCATCGCTATTAAACAGAGACAGGTGTTTCCAATTTGATCTTAACACTCTCACCGCCAAGCATGTATACAGTTTGCCAAAGCAGCAGGCCATGTGGGCGGCGCGCCGCCCATCCCATTTCTTTAGTGACCCGCCAAGCTTAATTTTAGAGAACTTTTACGGCACGCCAAGTGGCACGCTGGCAGGACACGCCATATATTTAATCAGCGGGCCGTGTGGTCCGCTGTGACCCGACGAATTGAAATAGATTTTTTGGTTTTGGCTTGCTCGATACAGAGTCAAAACCAGTTGTATCGAAAAATGTATTCAAAAACCTACCTATGAAAAAAAAAACGAGGAAAATCAGACTCTTTTGCCATGACCATTCAGTTGGCAATTAACTAAGAAAAACCAGTTTCCCAAGACGATATTTATTAATATTTTGCTCAAAAAAATCAGCTTACAAAATTTAAAAAGAATCAAACATTGGATACATCAGACAAAAATATTATTTTAAATGAATTTCTGCGTAGCATTCCGTACAAACACTAGGTTGCGTTGGGCATTTCACACAGACAGTATTCACTTTCTTTGTCTTGTTCCTGGCTTCTACGGCTGGTAGACCCTGAGCTCGGTATCTTTCGTAACAGTGAATGCATCTTCGGCGAACTAGTCTTCCTCTATGATCATTGAGTGATGTTTTGCTGAATTTATGTTCTGACTGCCTATTTGAGCTCGCTGCTGAGCCTTGCCTAGGGGTCAATCCTAACATCTGTAGACACAGGTTTTCCCTGAATTTAGTCACAGTATATTTCTTGCTACTAAGCCGCTTGTGCTGTTTATAAATGATGTAGGCATTCGTAACAGCTGTAGAAAACAATACAGATTGCGATGAACCCGATGCATGCGATGGTAGATAGTCGGGATCGCTTTCGGAATCCGACATGTTGCACACGCGTAAGAAAAAGCGCACGAAAACCCTTTAGCAGCAGGCTACGTGGGCTGCGCGCGGCCAACTGACCTAATTACAGTGATGGCCTGCATATTTGATTTATTGACAGTTAGTAACGGACAAAAATGCAAAAGTTTTAGCGCTAAATTTTTGGTGCGCCGGCCGCCCACTTGGCCTGCCGCAGCAAATAAAAAAATCAATATTAGCTTGCTGCACTAGAATTTACGTGGGCGGCCGGCGTACCACATGGCGGTGAGAGTGTTGAACATCTTGGTTTTGCTGCCTTCCTGATTTCACAGTGATCCAATCTTTATTTCCCTGTCATACTAGTTTCATGTTATGTTGACAAGTTTGTAGTTCACCTTGAATAACAATTATTTATGTAACCTGAGTACCCATTTTTTAAGTGTATCCGATCTACAATTTCAGAGTGAGCGCCATTGTGCATACTTTTTATACTAATTAATGCCTGTCCACATGCTGCTGTTGTGTGATTGGGTATAAAAACGAAAATAAAAAAAAATCCTTATTTATTATCCGTTGCACTTACATCGATTCACTGTACTCATTGATACTATCTGTTTTGTAACTTAATTAGATTAGTTTCAACCATTCACGCGGTCTTGCAAAAATAATACACGTCTTCCACTTGTAACTTACAATTTCTATTATTATTTTAAATCTAAACAGTAATGTACACATGAGATATTTTTACAAACAGGTGAAAGTACACAAACTGTTAAATAACCATTAAATAAATGTCTAAAATCTACACATCAACTTAAGTATATGCAAAAATATATCTGAGCCGAAAAAAAGTACGGGAAAATACCCATTATTTAAAATAAATTTTTAATCTACTGTCATGTTATTTTGATATGTAGGTATAAGTATAAATTTTACTTCAAATTCTATTTTCTCAAAAGCAAGTTTGCTGACTGTATCCTTTTTGCATAACTACGTCCAATTATAATGATGTTATTAATAATTACTAATAATAGTATTTGCAGTAGTAATTATTGTGAAATTGCCCTTATTACACTATATGCGACAAATACGATTACCTAAACGATATTTCGTAATATGCTTTTTATTACATAAATTGAGATGAAGTGCTGCTTGTTCGAAAATATAAAAAATGACAACACTGGGGATCAACGCAAGAGTAGGCTAATAACTCGGCGGGCGGCCTTAGATAACCTACTGTTCTGTTTACTGTGGTAATGATGCCGAAATTAGGAAAATATTTTTTGTTGATTGGTTCGTGATCTTGCGAAAGTTAATTAAAACAGTTCATAGTGTAAGTTTCTCTAACTCAAACGAATATGAAAAATTGTCAAGCGCAAACATTAACTGCTATGATTTGGAATATTTCAATAAGTCTTGCAACGCCTACCCTCTACTATAGAAATGTCTAAGTACTTGACCATCAATTGGAATCTGAATCATATTGAAGCATATTGCTCCGTAGCACGATATGTTCGTACAATGCGCTTGCTCAACAAAGTAAATAACGTAATAAATGTTGAAACTGTTAAAATGAAACCCATTGCTACAGACAGTGTGTTACTCCATTGCCTGCTGGTAGGCGATCATTTGAAGAGTTAAAACGTATACATGTATATTATTTTTTTTCGGTGGTAGGCCATAACATCGGCCGCTGGCAGAAGTTACCACCCACCAGACAAAGCCTTGCCGCCAAGCGATTTGTCGTGTTCCGGCATGATGTCTGGTGAAGCCGTACGGAGGATGGGTCTGAGCAGTTCTGTTGCGATGTGTGCCGGGTACGATGCGCCTAATGTTGCTGTGTTGGGAGTTTGGTCCTGGAGGGTCTTCAGATCAATCTCCCTTTGGCGCAGCATCGTTGGTCGTGTTGTTGGGTTTAACATTGCATCACCTCGCTCAACTGCCGTCTTCCTTCCTATTCGCTCAGTTTTTCTGAGTGAATAGGCTCTTAATAAACTAGCGCGCTTTACCATCAACGATCGCATCACTGCGTACCATCAGGCGGGTTTGCGGTCAAGTGCTAGTTTAAAACTTAAAAAAAAAAAAATCTTCGTGGAGAACTTTTCATGCAACTCGGAAAACGGGTATAAAACAACAAGAAATTGTTTGGACTTCTTTATTTTGACGTTTTTGTGTAATGTTTTGATAAAACAGACTGAGAAGACACGACTTTGCACATTCAATCGATAATGTGTTAGTACACCTCTACTGTAAGATGCGTGTATGAAGATCGACCCGCGTTACGCCAAAACTGTTAGGTAGATATTTAACATAAATGTTCAACACTCATGTAACGATTGAAACCACGTTCTAACATCATCATTATTAAATTAAATCTAAATTTTAATGAATGGCTAATTTGCACACATTTCTTACATACTACAATAGTTTTAATCATAACTATTCTCCGTATTTCTTAATAATTCAGATCATCACTTAACTACGAAGTAAAGACGACAACAAACAATTGCACCATTTCTTAAAAGTCTGTTAAAGTCATCGAGAAATGCACTTAACTAATCACATAAAAAACTATTTTTTTTATTACATAATTAGGTTCAATCACAACTTTCGTCATTGTTTGTTTTTAAGGAAGCATTCCATTTTTACATATTTCTTTTTTTTTCAAAGTCCTCCCAAATTGTCTACAGAGAGAATTAAAAGAGGTTGCTTTGTGTTTGGTCAAAAAATAATGCCATAGACACGTTTGAATCAATGACAATAGACGTTTGATACCAAACTTTTTTCTTCGACTTTACAGAAAAGAGAACACCTCATTCTTATTTTTAATCTATATGCCATCTCTGTCTATGTATTTACAGCGGCGGTATGTACTGTAAACGCTAGTCTTGGGCAATGTGCCCATCGAGCGACTCTCAAATGTTGTTCATATCGTATAGAACTTGCGCGATCGTTCGAGAAGCCTCCACACTGCTCAGCGCGATCGTTGCTAAGTGAGCCTCGTACGACCGGAGTTGTCTGTAATATAAAAAAAAATATTGAATTCTATATTACAATCTTTTTACACGACTGCCAGGAAGAGTTTTGTTTTTAGTACGTATCTTGAATGTACTTTATGTCTCTAGAACCGATTTGTCTTAATAGCCCATACTTGGGCTTAAGAACACTTTCTTAAATAGGTAATATAAAAAAAAAACAAAATGGCGGAAGTTTGGTATCGAGTGGGGTATAAAAATGAAGGATTTTAAACACTGATTATGTATATAACATATTAAAAAATAAGAAAACTAAAAAGATAGAAAATAATTAAAAATCTATTATTTACAAACAAAAAAACTCGCCTGCATAAAAATCTTCCGAACTGAAAAGGCAGAAACAAGTTGAACAATCGCGGTTGGGGGACCTCTTAGCTCTAGATAAAGAAGTGTTCTATAGAACAGTCCCCCAACTTGAAGGCTGAAGAAGAAACAAAAAATTGGTAATCTCACCTCCGTCCAGTATTGGAGTAAATCACAATATTCCTCAATATAAGCGCTGCTGTCAACCGTATGCTCTTCGTAACTGGACCCTCATTTTCATCCTGTCAAACGGATGACATTATAATCAATAAATAATAACTTTGAAAATATCTACAGGCAAGACTACTTAGCGATAACAAACAAACAACACAGAAATCCTTTACTTCTCTTTCTCTCTCTTTAACAATCTTATTTCGTTATCTCCCTCTGGCATGTTAGTGTCATCGCTAAATAATCGATCTACTACCCCCTTTTTTTACAAAATGAAACTAATTTGTAATGTGAATTTCTAGTGGCATCGAAGAGTAGCAAACGTGGACAAATAACATGCATACTGTTTATTTGATACACCAGTGTGTCTACCATGTGATTTCATTACGAAACTCGATCATAAATAAGTATCGACCGTGTTTGGCGCTCTCATTGGTTGAGAACTCTTAAAACCTTTAAGCGGGCGATCGAGTCTTCGTAATGAAAACTCATGGTACCGACACTGGACATACATAATAACACATACTTACACGAAAAACAAAATACATGGTGACAGAGAAACTGACGCGCAAACCGTAGTCATGAATTCGGCAGATTAAATTGATGTTATTTCAAGTTATATAAACAAACATCAACCTTATTCCAATGGTTATTAAGTTTGATTTTAGTAACTAGGGCTCTTTAAAAGGTTATAACAATATTTGACGCTTTAGCGTAATTTGAACCTGAGGTAAGGGGTCTTAAGAGACGAGAATGAAATGCCATTTTTTTTTTTTTTTTTGGTACGGATTTAAAAACCTACTTCATATGCACGCATTCATGTGTTGGACTTTCGCGGTCAAAACTTATGGAACAAATATTAATTATTTTTTTAATTAACAATTACATATATAGATATTTAGAATCATGTACTGAATCTGATAACAGTTTGCGCGTCGATTTCCATGGCCTTGTATACAACAGGTATGAAGGTCTTTTATGCAATTTCAACAAACATCAGAGCATCAAAATCTACCAAATATCTAAAAATAATACACATACAGTCAACGGATACATAGTAAAAAACCATGTTTAAAAAAAACGACAAATTATAGACACTATCAAAATAACGTACACATTGACATACACAAGCGACAAAGAAGGGACCATAATTATGTGCGATTCTCTAAGTTGATCGTGCGACTGAGTTCAACATATCACTATAATTTGTTCCAAAAGTATCAGATGACAATGTAAATATGTGATGCATTAGAAAATATACGCGTGGCTGTGAATTTATAGTGCCAACAAATTAGGTAGAGACGACAGCACATCAACCTACTACAATCTGTAAATTTATTAGATTTTCAACTTTATTTCTAAAGCATTAAGGCTTAAGATTGATTGAGAATATTTGGCAGTTTCGGGTAGCTAGACCTGCTGTCGCCCGTACTTTGATTTGATTATCTGTATACTTAGACACGACTATATAATTTAAACCATCCTAATGATATTTCTCAATTAAGGTTAATTTATAACCTCAATTTACATCGATGATATTGTGATTTAATAGGCTATTTGACAGTATGATTTTTTGTGATTATTTGCTTTAAATGCATAAAATGAGGGTTCTTTATGTCATTTACATGAGTTTTAATAAAAATAATAACAATTAATAGGATATCCATAAACACAAAAATATATTTGACTTTTGTATCTCGCGCCACATTGTGAAACGATCCGGATTGGCTAATGTCACGATGACGTCATACACGCATCAAGCACTTGTTGTTGTTCTATGTGTTCTCAGGTGTTCTATCGATGTATTTATACAACCCGGTACAGCACACCACTTGTAAACCATTTTATTAGATAAACAACAACAAATAACAGATAAATACAAGCGCGCGAAAATCGTTTATATACTTGTGACGTCACTTACATGGCGCGACGCCATATTGCTGAACAAAGCGTTTCGGCGGCTTATTTGAATTTTTAATTTTTATTTGCATGTTTATAAATAATAAAAAAAATACTTTCGGTGAACTTCTTAACCGCAATCAAGTAATTCAAGATAAAAATTATAAATCTGTCAAATAGTCTATTATGTTACCCCTTAGTAAAGTCTGTCTGTTAGACTCATGAGTTATTCAAAGAATTATATGGACAATTGATGAAATAAAAAGTTGAAACCTTATATTATTCACTACATAATATGCTAATAATTCTCTTCAAAGAATGATTGCGAAAGAATTTTTACATAAACAGTGTTTATATACATTTTCTACAGATACTTTTGAAACAGACTATACAATCAAACAAACACACGGACACACAAGTAGCGATGGGCGATTCCGAGATGTTTTATCAATCGAAAGAATCGGAGTCGTTAAAATAAACTATTGAGTAAACCATCGACTCGCCTTTCTACAAAACAATCGAGATGTTTTTCCATTGTTTCGAGTCAATGGAATCGACCGCTGGTTTTCAATTGTTCGAATCATCGAGTCTCGCTCCACTTGATGAATGAGGGAGTCGATGGAGGTCAGTCGATTGCATGCATCGAGTCAAGGTGCATGTCAGAGTCAAGTCGTGCGACCCGCGCGAACATTTATTTATACCTTTACTTACGATGTACTGTTTTATTTTTAGCTAGATTTTTACCCGATAGATTTTACATTGAAATTTATACATGTCTAATTAATAAAAATAAAAAAGATTCAATAAGATCCCTTGATATGTTTTATTATTGTATTTTTACGACTCCTTCTATCTAATTATTCATACGTAAGTTAAGTACTTACGTTTATTTATTCCCGTCGCGGTACTGCATATTTTCGATTGTTGAAAAAAATAGTTTGGATTCCCAAACACGACGCAAGACAAAAACTCGCGTCTAAACCATAGAGCAACAACTCTCGATTGCTTACGAATGAACACGCTGTGACTCGTGAGCCCGTCGCAATAACAGACCGAGTCGGACTCGAGTCCAAATTGAAACAATCGAGGACCATCGAGATATTTGAACAATCGAAACGATCGAATGAAACCTCTCGCCATCGCGCATCGCTACACACAAGCTAATACAACACAGGTGTTAGGTGCAACGAGACTGCGGTCGACCGATGAAATCAACCGTTATGTATGATGCCTAGTGCGACTTTTGAACGCGATCGATACAATTATGACGTTCAGCCGGCCCAATTATAGTATCGAACGTCAGAAACGCGTCGAATTCGTTAACGGCAAACTTACACTAGGCCCTTAATCTAGTGCGGCGCTTTTCGCCGAATAGAGAACAAAGCTGTCAAATTAGTTCAGTGTTTGTTACTTTCGTCTACTAATCTTGTCACTCTTGTACTATGTCTTGTCATCGATTAATCACTTCTCATTCAAGATCACTTTGACAAATGACATGCAGCGGTTTCTGGTGGCGGAGGTTCCAGCGAACAACCCCATTACGGACTATCGACGCCGTCAACTGTTTTCATAGGTGAAATCAACTTTTATCACCCATCGATCGATATGATAATACTGTATCTGACCTTGGCTTTTTTATGTAAAATAAATTGTTAAATGAAATACTGAACGAGGCGATCAAACAAGACAAGAATAAATTCTATTTTCTTGTAAGTCTTAAGATTCTAAAGTGATTTTTAGTGCTTTAAATGAATTGACTTTAATAATATCGAATGTTCGCAGTCGATCGACCGCAGTTTGGTTGCACAAAGGTGTGAGTCTCACCAGTTGTTCCGGCGTGCGACTGAGTTCGGCCCTGTGCTGCACGTGCACAAACACAGACACGTTAGTGACGTCACACGCAGCGTGACACTATTAGTGGTTGTGACTAGAGTAATACCAGGATCTTTTGGCGCCTGAATGATATTTATTGACAACGCGATGCTGTTAGCGTATTTGTGAAATTGTATTAACAACACAAGATGGCAGTGTTAGTTCCAATTTTGGCCACGCGCCAAAAGCACCTGGTAGCGTTGTATGTGGGTTTACAGTTATCAAATTGCGAGGTTCAATGCGTATAGGATAAACAACAAACTAGCAAGAGGAGACTACGTATCTAAATATTTACCTCTGTATAAATGTTGATTAAAGCTTAGTGACGCTTAACCTCAAAAATGTATGGTTAAACAATCGCTGATCATTTCAACTTTGAGGAAATTTGTGGAATACTGCTTACTTGCTGAGGAAATATATGCTTTACTTTGTGATTGAATATGGTACCTCACAATTTGATATCCTTTAAAATACGCAGGATGAACTAAAGAACAGACCACACAATATTTTAAAGTAACACAGTTTGGACTGTGTACTGGCAACAATCGCTATATCGCAAATAAATGTTATTTTCTCGAGACAACGTTATTTATTACAGACTCCACAATGGTTGTCATACATAAGCAAGACCATAGATAGCCATATGAGATTTAATTTCAAGTAAAATGATACTGGGTAGGTATAAAGGTTATGATAAGCTTTCTTCATCCCAACAAGTCAGTCATTGTTATGAAGGAATATACTGGCCCAATTCTCTTGATTACAAACTAATCTTAAATTAAGTTCAGTGTATTTGTACCTTTTAATTTCCTTGACAAAAGGACAGAAGAGTCCTGCCAAATTAGTTGGCGCCTGGCATACGAGTAATTCTCATACGAATGAACTGTGCACCTCGCTCTGTAACGTCATTCGGAATATAATTTTTACTAACTTTGCAAACAGTAATTTTCAAAAGAAAAAAAAGAATTATTTTAAAAATATATAAATTACATTTTATTTATTTACTAGCTTTCCGCCCGCGGCTTCGCCCGCGTTAACTTCGGTTATATCGCGCTTTTTAGATTTCTCTCGGGAATATCTAATTTTTTCGGGATAAAAAGTATCCTAATATTTAATCCGGACTTCTAACTTTACGTTTGCAAAATTTCAAAGCAATCGGTTCAGGAGTTACGGCGTGAAAGTGGTACAAACAAATTCACTTTCCGATGTATAGTATTAGTAAGGATATATTTGGTGTACACATACATATATTCCAGTAATCTCCCTTGGGAACTTGATGTTTTTTTAGGACCAAAAGTAGGCCTATGTTACTCGCCTAGCCTTATCGTTCAACTAACTGTATGCCAAAAATCAGGTCGATTGATTGCTTAGCTACGGCGTGAAGGAATGACAAACAAACAAACAAACACACTTTCACATTTATAATATTAGTATGGATTATTTATTTTTGATGAATTAATAGGTTTCACTAACGCGTCGAAAATGTCCCAACATAAACTCCACAGAAACAGTAATAACAACAGACGATTTAAACTGTATTTAGACAATCAAAACGGGCCACGCCTAACGGTAATAAAGATGCTATCGCTACTGAGCGCTTACGGCGAATGCGGAGCGACGCGCGGGGAAGCGGGAGGGAGGTCGCATTCGAGCGGGGTGCACAATTGACTCGTACAACTAGTAAATCGAATCTTTAGCCGCCATATTTTTCATCGCGTCTAAACTGTCTTTGGAGTATCTTAATTTGACAGGAGTAAACTAATATCCTATCTTCTATCCTTTTCTTAATGAAATAGAAAGGAAAAGATGCATTGATAATAAAATTAGTTTGTGAAGAAGAAAATAGGGAATGAAAAAAATTCAACAATGGTGTTGAATATTTTCAACAACGGTGCCGATTCTCGAATTTAGAACATACACGCTGTTTCTATGTATTTCTTATTGTTATTAAATGCCTGTAATGTCCCACTACAAGGTAAGTACCTGTCTACTCTCCACTTTTCTCTGTTTAAATCTTCTGAGGACCTGTACTTGTTGAAGGAATCCAACTTATATTACAGTTAAGAAATTAGTTGTAGGGGATACTAAGGTACCCGGTATAAACTAATTTATCTATTACGCTCTGGCAAACTTAAGGAAATCCCGAGTTGCTACATGCAGATATTGTCAAACAGGCGCGAAATGATATTTTTATTTTTTATTCTGTAAATAGGATATCCAAATTACAAGGTGGTGGTGATAATAGGACAATAAATTAAACTGTGAAAAAATACAAATATCCAATTGAATTTATCCAACACGTAGAACACTGATTATCCGAATTAATTAGGACCAATTTCGAACGAATTTTCGATTAACCGAATCGACCACATATATGGGATCGATTTGGTGAATCGAAATTCGGATAATCGGATATAAATAAAAACGAACTGTCACATCTTTCTCTGTCTCACAGAGACGGAGTAAACTTTTTAAGTTTACCAAACTCAGTTCTTCAATAACGCTCACTTGAACATCTCAATCAGAGTAAGTTGCAACCCCATCAGGCCTTAACAAAAACACATCTGGTTTTTATTGAAAAATTACTTGGTTTTAATTTTTTAAATTCGGTCCTAAGATTGTTCGGATATTTGGGGATTCAGTTAATCGGTGTTCGGATAATCGACGTTCTACTGTAGTTACTATGGCACTATGGTTAGACAAAAAAGTGCAAAATTCATAGTCGGTCCGGCACTGCTATATTTATTTTGCCAGTGTTCATTTATTGTCGGATCGTTGTCACCACGTTGTAAAAGGTTAGGTATATATATTTAGAGATAGATAGATATATTTAATATTTTATTTTATATATAATTAATATATTAAGTCAAATATCTATGGGTAGTAAAGAAGTCATTGCAACTTCTTTTTTTTTTCATCCGTAAGACCAATATTTGTGTTATGTGTCAAGCATTTTTTTTTTTAATGATAGTTATGGTCGGCAATAAAAGTTGATTAACATAATTCAATAATATACTTTTTGGCATTTCATAATAGAAGCTAAGAGTAAGAAAGTATGAGAGTGATGTTCTATTAATTGTTACTTCGATTTCCATTGTAATAATATATTTCGCTCAGTAATTTAGATTTCTAAAGTCAGTGTTAATAGTTTTTTCGCTTCTATGACCTCTTTACCACCTATAGATATTTATCTTATATTTTCTGTCTGAAAACCATACCATAGGTATATTAAAATTATTTTATCAAAAAATAAGCATTATGGAGCCGACATCTCATGTAACCTATGTGGGCCTGACGACCCCTGAGACGAAATGGTGAAACAAACTCAGATGTCAAAATTTCCACTGAAACGGAGCGGAGAAACTGTGAAGCAATGGAATAGCATACTCTTTTAAAAAATTTGCTCCACTCTAGGAAATACTGAAAATAGGAAATAATCATGTATCTCCTGTAGTAGTATTTTACTGGTAAATACAAGGTGTCTCAAAAGAAAGTTCACATTTAAATCTTTTTTTAAAAGAAAAGTCTTAGCTTTATTGAAAAAATGTTTATTTTATATTGAAGTACACTGTTTGGGAATTTATTTTTTAAAAATAACATCGTCCAAATGTAAACCGTTGCGCTCTCGGCATTCATTTAGTCGGGCACTAAAATTGCCTATGACAGCTCGGCAGGTAGTCTCCGTGATGGCTGCCATTTCATGACGGATATTTTCTTTTAATTGTGCCAGGGAAGTCGGTTTATTAGCGTAAACTTTTGATTTGACATAACCCCACAGGAAAAAATCCATAGGCGTTAAATCGGGACTCCGTGGAGGCCAATTTATGTCACCTCGCCTGGAGATTAATTTGTTCGGAAAAATTTCTCGAACTCGAGGCAGAGATCTGTTGGACGTGTGTGAAGTTGCTCCATCCTGCTGGAACCATGTTCTTTGGTTGTAACTAGGAAAGTTTTGCAGTTGGGGTACGAAAAACTCGTCTAACATCTCCACATAACGCTCTGAATTCACTGTGAGTGTGCGTCCCCTTCCATCTTCAAAAAAGTAAGGGCCGATAATTCCTCGCGCCGACATCGCTGCCCATACGGTGACTTTGGGTGAATGTAGCGGTTTCTGATGTTTTTGTTTTGGGTTGGTTGCACTCCAGTAACGACAATTTTGCTTGTTTACATGCCCATTCAGGTGAAAATGGGCTTCATCGGAAAACAAGATGTTGGTGAACGTTGGAAAGCGCTCAATCATCTGATTTACAAAGGCAAGCCTCTGACCAGCATCTTGAGGCTTCAGTTCTTGCACTAACTGAATTTTGTACGGGTGCAGCTTTAAATCTTTGTGTAAAATGCGGCATAATGAAGATCTGTGCACATTTAAAGCAACAGCACGCTTCCGAATCGAGAGGTTTGGATCATCTCGAATAGACTGAGTAACACTGTCCACGTTTTCGGCTGTTCTTGATGTTCTTGGTCGCCCAGATTTTGGTTTCTCCAGAGTTGACCCAGTCTCTTCAAACTTCTCAACCCATTTTGCAATGAGACGAGTGCTAGGCGCATCATTTAAGTGACGAATATGTCGAATACTGCAGAATTTTCTACGCGCTACAGTCGCCGAATTACCGTTTTTGTAAAACTCACGTACGCACAACGCGGTGCGGACCGTGCACCAGAGAAACGCTCCATAGCGACTAAATTCCCAAGAGCCAGACTACCGACTGACATACCCCCCGCGCCCCTCAGAATAGTTGCTTTCGCGTAATAAGATAAGCAAATGTGAACTTACTTTTGAGACACCTTGTATTTTGTAGTTTCTCCGCTCCACAGCCTCGCTTTGCTTCAATGGACAGGTAGTCTTAATCTGTATCAAATCATGTGAGGACGATATCCCCCTTATTGCAAAACACTTGAATTTTATTTAGATTAGGTTATTGAATTTCGCACGTAACCGTTATAGAAATGCTGTTCTTTATACATATAAATGACAGCTTAGTTCGGTACTAATTTGCAAGCACGTGCCATCTCTTCACCACCTTTGGCTGATTGTTAGGAAATACCTAAGGAATTAGGTTCCCCTTCGTACACACGGCTACACATCAAGCCTAGTTATTCCAGTTTTAGCTGACGTCGTATTGTATAGGCTCTTCGTGCTTCTTCAAGCTTTATATGTAGCCGTGCGCACCTATTTGTGAGCGAAAGAATTAGAATATAAAAAAAATAAATCATGCGTGGACAGCGTGGGATTTGCCTCAGTACAACCAGAGCTTAGATTTTACAGATATGTGTGGCTGCGATGAGTTTTCATTACGAGACTCAATCGTCGATATCGACCACGTTTGACGCTCTCATTGGTTGAGAGTTCTTACAACCTTGAAGCGGGCCAATCGACGAATCAAACTCGCTTATGAAAACTCATGGTAAGCACACTGAGCGAGACCGTGTTTTTGTTCTAACTTATGGAGTAATTTTACCTTCTTCAAAATTTTAATTTCTCTATAAATGTGTTAGAACGTTATCAAAATATAATGTAGATATAATACATGTGGCGCCATGTATGTTCTATCGTATCGTCTTTAAGTATGAATTAAATTAGTCTATTCGTAATTGCCAACCAACGTGTTTTATTAAAATGTAGGAGTAACTTTTATAGTGTCCTTACCATTAATTCCCTCGGGTTGAACATATCTGCCGCATGTTTGTTGAGAGCAGCTAGCGCTGCGTTCGGAGGGTACCCGAGCGTCACTGGCTTGCCGTCCGCTCCTTCAGCGGCCGCGTGACGGCGGGAATTGTAGATCGCTTTTAAAGCCTGTAAAGTTGGGTAACATGTTACATCTTACTATCGTGGGGACATGTCAAAAAATCGAGATTCCTATAGGTACTATATGAGATATTTGATGTATATACCTGCACCCCGTGGTTTTACCTGCATAACTTTCGATCCTGTGGGAATATTTATTTATTTATTTAAACTTTATGCACAAACATTGCACAATGGCGGACTTAATGCCTAAGGCATTTTCTACCAGTCTACCTTGAGCTGATGCAGAGACAAAACAAGGTAGCCCTGGTAGGTTCAAATAAATTAAAGTTAAAAGATAAAAAAAAAAAATATAATAAATACATACATACATACAAAATATAAATAGTAGAGAGATAAAATATTATAGATAGAGAAAAAGAATAAATTATATGTGGGATGAATCTGCCAATTTCTTGCGTAGGTATTCCCGAGCTTTAACTTTAAATGTGTACCGACTGGTCAACGTCCTGATATTGAAGATCATTCCAAAAGAAAACCGCCTGGAGAAGAAATGAAAACTTAAGAAAACCAGTGCGGTGAGAAGGACATCGTAGAAGACAATTGGAAGAACGAAGATTCTTATTATGCGCAGAGCATAAATATAGAAAATGAGAAGTAAGATAAGAAGGAGAACAGGGTGTGTGTAGGAGCGAAAACAAGGCCGTCAAGGCGTGTATCGGTGTAGGCGGCGTGGTCGTCAAAGTGGTATCGGCCGCGACATACAAGCTGTAGGTCGTAGGTTTCGTCCCGTCAGGCGCGTTACTTTGTGTATATTATTTCCCCACTACTGCTCTCGAAACGGTGAAGGAAAACATCGTGAGGAAACCGATATGTCCTAGAGTCAAAAAAACTGTGACATGTTTAAGTATTTTAATTATTAAAATAGGCTATTGAACCCTGTTAACAATGAAAGACAATGTGAGTTTCTCAATGTACATGTTTGCAAAGGCAAGGTGTTAAGAGTTAAATCAATTTAATATGTACACATTCGTGGTTCAATACTAATCACAGGTTTTCATCTTGACGCCGATTCCTCGCCTCTTGCGCGACATTCAATATTTAATTTCTAATCGGTTTCTCCAAACAAACGGGTTACGAAACTCTCCGTTTCAAAAAAAAAACTACCTACACTAAGCTTCCTTCAAACGTCATGTCTAACCTTTGACCATAGACTTCTTTTCTTTTCACAACATTAAATTACAAATTTAATTGCATATCTAGAAAAGCTTATTTTAGTTATTTAAAATTTAATTAATGCATTAATTATACATTACAAAGAAATCGATTTGTAAGTAACGCCATCTATTTGAACTTACATGTCACTAATTATAATTTATTCCCATTTGCCGCTAGATGTCGCTACTTACCTCATTTACGAGTAGACAGATTTTTTAAACGTTACACATCTACCAACCTGCACGGGGCTCGTGTGGTAGATTACGGCCCACTCCCTCACATCGAGAGGAGGCCTGTGTCCCAACAGTGGGACCAATATAGGTTGATTGTGTACCCATAGGATACTTTTTTATCTTTTCCTATATTCCTGGTCATAAAATATCTGTTGGGAATGAGACCCAACATGGTCGCGGCATGCACGCGCGCAGTCTTCATCGGCAGCGGGCGGGGGGACATGACCGAGTGAGCGGACCGGCTCGGACCTCACCTCACTCGCTTCCACGGACCCCGCCGCCACACACACTTCTTTTAAATTTAATAATTGTTTGTCCGGGATCTTGTTATATATATAATTTATTATCAACGGCAATATACCAGACCTTAAACATACAGTCCATTATTTCATCATCCCTTATACATTGATCCGGCTCGAAGGACCAATGTATAAGGGATGATAAACAATTATTAAATTTAAAAGAGGTGTGTGTGGCGGCAGGGTCCGTGGAAGCGAGTAAGGTGAGGTCCGAGCCGGTCCGCTCACTCGGTCATGTCCCCCCGCCCGCGTCCCGCTCCCGCTGCCGATGAAGACTGCTCACGCCGCTGGCGTGTGCATACCACGACCATGTTGGGTCTCATTCCCAACATATCTATGTACCACATTTTATCCAGATCTGTCCAATTCAGTTTTTCGTGTAAGAGTAACAAACATATGTACAGACGACAGCACTTCAAACTACTACAATCTGTCAGATTTCCTTATTAGCTTTTCAACGTTATCTCTAAAGTATTAAGGCTCAAGGTTAATATCTGACAGTTTGGGGTAGCTTGACCTGCTGTCGTCCGTATATCCTCACAATCTTTCGCATTTCTATTATTAGCAGGACTGGCGTCGTCCCGCGGTTTCGTAAACGTAAGCTTCGACCTCATGGGAATATCGGGATAATAGCTTTGAAAGAAAGAGAAAGCATAAAAGAGTAACGAACATCCACACACTTTAACGTTTATAATATTAGTAGGAATGAGGATAGCTCAGCTCAGCCTGTCGGTGTTCTATAGGATGCATTTTGGGGAGTGTGCAAGGGAATTGCATGATTTATTTCCCCCATCATCCGACGACCCGTCGTACGGCGAGTTTCCACCCTTAAGTTGTTGACATCACATCGATCCGAACGAAGCGTTTCGTCTCATCTTTTATACGGGGTACATCAAGGGACTGGAACACGGCGATGTTTCCATCGAATTGCAATTTAAGGGTCTTCAAGGCTAGAGTGAATAGGCTCTTAATAAACTAGCGCGCTTTACCATCAACGATTGCACAAAAAAAGGAATGAGGATATTAGGAGGATGTGTGTAGGTTGTATGTTAGCTTTTGTAGCGTTATACTTACGGGTACAGTGCAGTGCTTGTCAGTGAGATGGTTGAGGAGCGCGAAGGTCTTCCTTGGTACCCGGTCACAGTCCAGCCACATGCAGGGCGCCTCTCCGCCGGCCGATGGCGGGCAGTGAGTACGTGCTGCGTGCGTGAAAACTTCCGCTGCATTGGCAAACGATCTGACACAAGAATTATATAATTAGTTGGTTTCGAATCTTGATTATAATCTAATCTTCATATTCTTTCTGTTTAACCAAAGTCAGCAGTTAGACTGGTAAAGCGGACCCCATACTCCAAAGCTGAAAAAGCTTCGGATACAACTGGGATTAACGCTGAGGTGATGAGTTGGTTTTTAATATTCGCATTAGAAGCCTTAATAAATTATGAATTCGGGAAATATGCAACGAATTGATGTTTTAAAGCTATACAAAGGTGTTTTTTTTTTTTTAATTTTTTTGAACAGCGAATTTACAGTGCTATGCTGTAAAATCGCCATGCGCGTGCGACTACGATACCCAGACGACGAACCTAACCCGAGCTTACCGGTCGGGCGACTGATGCAGTAATATGATATGGATGTTTCCTGGGTAAAAAAAATTATTCTATTTAGTCCGTCATTCAGAATCTGAATTTTTTTTTTTTATCTTTTCCTTAATCTCTTTTTTTAATGTGAATTTCAGATTATAGAAAAATATTGGATACGTATATTTTGTTTTACCAAATCAATAAAAAAATACAAATATAAAAGGCATTCAAGATTAGGCTGGTGACGTCGCTGCGCGCTAAAAAGTGTAGCGTGCAGTGACGTCACACGCGTTTTCAACGTACTGTGTCGTCATAATTTTTTGTTTATATGAAAAAAGAAAAAATACGTGTCTAGTATTGGAAATCTGACTGACGGACTAATTAGTTTTTTTATTCTATTACGCAATATACAATACGGAAAGAAAAACCCTGTCCGATCCGTGAAGGTATTGTTAGGTATTGATAACTGATTCTACTAATGCCTACAAAACGGGCTAAACCTAAAAAAAATCCCCCTAAAAAAATAAATATTATTTTGCAAAAGGAGGTAACTTAATACAAGTGTGGCAGGCAATACATGCGCCGGCGAAGGGGGACAGAGTATGCGGCACGCGGTCGCATCGCTCATTAAAATGGTGTGGAAAAAAAAATATTATTTCAAAATTCGTTAGTAGGTATTGTTATTATGATGATTACGTAAAATTTCATATTTTATTTGGTCATGTGTTTACCTAACCTTTATTATTAAGGATAATAAAGGTTAGGTTAGAAATTGATACTAAAATGGTTAACCTTTTGAACGCCCATCTGTATAATATATAGCGATGTGTCCTCCTGCGCCACGCTACAAATGTATAACGTATCTATAGTAAAACGTAGGGATGGGATTAATGTCCTATCGACAAATAATATTACACTAGTTTACAGTACATCTGTTGCCAAAGAAATTTTAGCTGTTGCTGACTACATATGATATGCTATTTTCAAAAATATAAGTAAAAGATTTTTATCAGCTCTAGTTTCTGAGTTTCAGCTATGTAGGTATAAAACAGAAAAAAACATGTATTTACTAAGAAAAACTTTATTAAAAAAAATAATTAATCATTGAGTTCTAAAAAACTTCGTTTTAAAGCTCTTCTCTGATGTGTAGACTTTGGAAAATGACGTATTAGCGACCAACAATAGTCGGACATCATATTTGTATCCCAGAAACCCTGATAGCGCTCTTCCATGACACGTAAGTCCTGATGCATACGCTCTCCCTGCTCTTCGCTCATATCTCCTAAATTTTCTGGAAACCTGTCCAGGTGACTATGGAGGAAATGGAGTTTTATGCTCATATTGCACCCCATATTTTTTAACTGTAGCAGAAGGTCTTCTACAAGTTCAATATAATTTTCAGATTTTTTATTTCCGAGAAAATTCTGCATCACAGAGACGAAAGCTGTCCAAGCCTTTAGTTGTAACTCAGTCATAGAATTTCTAAATTGAGTATCTTTCGTAAGTTGTCTAATTTGGGGGCCGTCAAAAATACCGGCTTTTATTTTTTCCATAGTGAGCTGAGGAAATTTTTGGCAAATGTAAGAAAAGCAGTTCCCGTCTTTATCTAGTGATTTAACAAACTGTTTCATGATGCCCAGTTTTATATGTAATGGTGGAAGGATAATTTTGTCACGAGCTACTAATGAATTCTGGACTATATTTTGCTTTCCAGGCTTCATACTTTCTCTCAAGGGCCAGTTTCTTCTTATCCAATGCTCTTGTTTAGCTCTACTGTCCCAAAGACATATGAAACAGGGAAACTTAGTGTAACCACTTTGTTGACCGAGAAGAATGTTCACCATTTTTAAATCGACACAAATTTGCCACTTATGGTCATTGTATTTTATTTTGTTCAAGACTAGCGAAATGTTACAATATTCTTCCTTTAACTGTGTACTGTGGGCAATAGGTACCCCAGCGTATTTATTTCCATTATGTAATAGAATACATTTTAGGCTACGTTTTGAGCTGTCAATGAATAAACGCCAGTCGTTTGGCTCATATTGTTTCAAGCCCATTTTTATCAACAAGTTTTTGATATCTGAACAAAAGGTACCTAATACCGTTTTCTTCGGAAAAATAACGCCGTAATTCTTTATCTCTTTCACGATAAAAACTTATTTTAGTATCTGAGGAAAGCAAATTTTTTTCTTTCAGTCTTGATGCTAACAATTCTGAAGCTTGTTTAGAAAGATTTAAATCTCTTACAAGATCATCTAACTCATTTTGGGAAAAGCATTTTGGCTCATTTGACATACCTTCAAAATCAGCATCATTTTGTGATGAGCTTGGTCCTTCGATGTCTTGTTCCATGGGTTCAGATATATTTTTAGGCACTGAAGAGTCAGTTGAACGCTGCACTGGACGCTGAACACAACTAGTACTTGGGTACTGCCATTTAGCTCGATTTTTAGTATTTAAACCGTTTACGTTTACGCTACAAAAATAACAATCTTCGAGATGATTTCGTGGTTCTCGCCAAATAGTCGGTGTTCCAAATTTAAAGGCACTTCTTTTACCATTTTTCCACAATCTTAAATATTCCACACACGATTTACAAACACAATTGGGAGCCCAAGACTTCTCATTTTTATCCAAGAGCATTCCAAAATACTCAAAATAGGTATTTTTCACCAACTCTGATATAACTTTTCTACAATCGTTGAACACATATTCCCCGCATATATAACAAAAATGATCTGGATTGTTTAAACAACGTCTCCTTGAACTACTCATGACGCAAAAACTTTGGATACTAATCTTAACACAGTAAAATATGCCTATTATCGCTTAATATATACGCTTAAATGACAAAAATCAAAAACAAAGTAACTCGAGCTGCTCAAAAAATTTTGAGGGTAGATTTGACGAAAACAAGTCATAAGTGAACATTATCAACCACAAAATTCGCGGCAACAGACAAAAAGTTAAATTTTGTAAACTAGTGTTATACATTTTAATTAATGTTTATTCAACAATTTACGAAGCTAAATAAAAACTGTAACCGTACTTTCATATTTTATTTTATTTCATAAAAAAATCAATATGAACACTTGGATATATTTCCCATAATAAAGAAACGAATTGTAAATTTATTAGACGTGTGTTCTAGAAGGCACATCCCTATTTGTCTCCAAATGTAATCCTTTTACTTCATATCAAGTAGTTGGCGCTCGAGGCACGTCAAAATCCTTGCTGATATAAGGATGTCTATATTTCTATGGCATATATTTTTATATTCACTGTGGTCGAGTTACACGTGCATAAACTCAACCGATTCCTGCATAATTTATTTCGTTTAGTAACAATAAATACAATAGAAGCTAAATACGTAGTTTTCTACATTTTTTAGAGTTCCGTAGCCAAATTGCAAAAAACGGAACCCTTATAGATTCGTCATGTCTGTCTGTCCGTCTGTCCGTCCGTATGTCACAGCCATTTTTTTCCGTATTCTGTGAACCGTATTAAGGTATTGATGCAAAAATAAAAAAATAATAATAAATAGGTATTGGGGGCTCCCCATACTTAGAACTGAAACTCAAAATATTTTTTTTTTAGGTCTTCAAAAATGATATCGAGGTTTCTAAAATATTTTTTTTCTAAACCGAATAGTTGGCGTAACAGACGTTTCCAAAGTGGAAAAAAAGTTGGTCCCCCCCCCCCTCTCTAACTTCTACAATAAGAAAATGAAAAATCTAAAAAAAACATATGATGTACAAGTACATACATTACTACAGGGTGGCGCAATAGAACGTGCATATTGCATCATCTTTTTTTGCGGGGTAGAAGGGGCGTGGGCGAGGGGAGACCGATATCGTTGGGTAGCGCGGTTCATGAAGTTTTAGTCACTATGAGTCACTTCGACGGGAAGCGTCGCGCATTTTGCGTGCGCGCATTTTACGAAAACTCTCGTTCGTACGTAGTTGTCAGGCGACTATTTTGTTCTGAGTATGGTGTACGGCAAATTAAGGAGGCTCAGAGTGCTAATTTAATTAAAATCTGGATAAAGCGGTTTGAAGAGACTGGATCGACGTTTAAACCACACGTAAAAGGTCGTCCACGCACATCTAGGACCGAAGACAATATTGAGAGTGTTAAGCAGTCGGTACGAGAAGATCCACAAATGTCTACTCGCCAGAGATCGTCTGTCCTAAACATATCGCGACGAAGTTTGCAACGAATTTTAAACTTGGATCTTAAATTGCATCCATACAAGCTGCAATTAACTCAAGAATTGAAAGACTCTGACTTCATAGCACGGCTCACATTTGCTAATGAAATGCTCAATCGGTTTTCAAATTTTGAAAACATCCTTTTCTCTGATGAGGCACATTTTCATATGAATGGGTTCGTAAACCGCCAAAATTGTCGTTATTGGAATAGTGAGAATCCCAGACTCAAACATCAAACACCGTTACATAGCCCTAAAGTGACAGTTTGGGCCGCAATCTCTGCCAAAGGAATAATTGGTCCTTATTTTTTTGAAAACGCACGGGGGCACAACATCACTGTTAATACCGAACGCTATGTTGCGATGTTGGAAGGTTTTTTGGCCCCAGAACTTGAAAATTCAAGAATAAAGAACTCTAGGACTTGGTTCCAACAAGACGGAGCTACCAGTCACACATCAAATGACTCCATGGCGGTTGTGAAGCAGATGTTCCCTGGCAAACTGATTTCGAAAAGAGGTGATATCCCATGGCCTCCGCGCAGTCCAGACTTGACGCCTCCTGACTTTTTTTTGTGGGGATACCTCAAAAACAAAAGACAATTGATGTAGAACCAATAATCCGAGAAACATCAGTCAGCTCAAGGAGAATATTCGTGGTGAAATGGCAGCAATCATACCAGCACTACTTAAGAAAGTTTTCGGTAATTTCCGTTTGCGGTTAGAGGAGTGCCAACGTAGAGAGGGTCATCATTTAGATGATGTTATTTTTAAAAAATAAACTTCAGTTATCACTTAATAATTGCTTAGTTTTATTTTAACTATACCTTTTGTATTTCTTTTTTAATAATTATTTTAATAGTGCACGTTCTATTGCGCCACCCTGTATAAAAACTACTAACGAAAATTGTTTTGAACGAGATCTAGTAAGTAGTTTTTTTAATACATCGTAAATCGCTTATTACCGCGTAATCTTTCATACAAATAACTTTAATCCTTTAATTTCATAAATCAATGGTAAGGAACCCTTTGTACGTGAGTCCGACACGCACTTGGCCGATTTCTTTTTATTAAAATTACTGTTTTACACAGATGTTACAGACCTATTTTTAATGGTGTCTCAAAATACTCGCAATTATTTTTCTGATTTGTATAAACTAATAGAAAACGAAAGAAAATTACTGAAACGGAAGTTGACGACATAACAGAATGTCAAGACGACGAACTATTTCAAAATTCTGATTCAGACTTGAACAACTCGCAATAATTCGTCATATTCACCGTCACATTTTTTTTTTTTTTTAAAAAACAGGTGCGTCAAATTAAGATGTAAATATTGCACTACACTAAAATGCACAAAGTCACTATGACCTTGAAACCTGTCCGCTTATGACGTCACAGAGTTACTTCTATACAAGTCGGTGGCGTGTGCGGAGTGACAAATAACTAACTTTGTAGGGATGGGTTTTTCAAACGGTGTTTCACTATCGACAATGATTAGAAAACCTATTTATTCTTGATTAAGGTGAATAAAACCTAATTTATAGATTACAATATTTATAAAATATTATTTATTCACGTAATTTTCTTGCAATAATAGTATTTATGATCATTTCGACGAGATGAAATATAGCGAGGTCTTCATTGTGTCCCATCACTGGCTTACTTGATATCAAGTAATTGGCGCTGGGGGCATTAAAATATTTTCTGGCGTTTTTGTTTCTATTGAAAATAAAACAAATAAGAACTTATTATGCGTGAAAAAGTTAAAAATATGGTTGATAACATGGCAATTTTCCATAAAAACAAAATAAAAGATCTTGTAAAAGTCGTACATTTATTTTATACTGTGATTACTTCTAATCAAGTAGTGGCGCTGAGGGCATGAAAATCTCGAACTTGTATAGAAGTGATTGGCGTTCAAAAGGTTAAGTAGCGCTGCGCCTACAACACACGCGAATCCTGCATTACGTAATCAGTTTTCTGTGCAACTAGCAAGTAGCAGGCATACAAATTCGCGACATCAATCGGCGGGCAAAGTGGCCCGCCAGACAATCCCAATAATCCAATCAATCGGAGTATTTACCCTTTTCTATGGAAGATGTGCGAGCTTTACATCCTGATCCTTATACCTCGACAGTTACGTCGGGGGCTTAGTTTACAATAGTGTCAGAATGGTCTATAAGTGATCTCATAATGATCGATTCTAAGTTTCGTAATCTACTAACAAAATGGCGTCATTATGACTTTCCAGTGGTCAATCACTGACATTCCACTCCATATTAATAAATTTTCAAATTGAGTAGTAAATAAATAAATAAATAAATAAAAAAAATAAATAAAAAGCCTTTTATTTCCTACTAATTAATATTACATTATTCTTAAGTTTACTACTTATTTTTTTTTTTCTTTTTTTATGACCTTACATGTTTATTGTATATTTATATATTTAAAACTAAATTTATTTATAAGTTAACTTTAAAAAAAAAAAACTAATTTATAACTTAAATTTGTAAATAGTTTATTTCTCAAATTTATTTAAATGTACCTAGTTTTTAACTTAACCTGATTTTCAGGAACCCCATTATTGGGTAAAGGCCTCCTCCAAAGCTCTTTCTCTAGTTCCAGTAAGCGTTCGTATGACGATAGTGTCCTGACGTTATAAGTTGAGATTTTTAGTTGGGTTGAGTGCTCGTTTTGATTGCTCTTCTTTTGTGTGGTTGTGTTTGGAGGGTTTTGGTCAAAATCTTCCACGGTGACCAGCCGGGTTGGAAGATGTTTTCTGTTGTTTCTTTCTGTTGCTTGTTTATGGTATTCGTGCGAGAGGGGGGGGGGGGGGGTTGATTGCTATATGTTGCTTTCCTTGTTGCCATTTTTTTGCTCTGTTGTTGCGTTGTTAATATTTTTATTTACCAAGAAGTTAAGCATACTTGGCTTTATGACCCCTTCAGACGTGCTGTTTGATCTTTGTAAGGGTTTGTGAGAGCTTTGTGTTCGGTTCTTTTTATGAGCCTGCATGTTGGTGTTGTTATTTGACAGAGATGCTGAAGTCGGTGTGTTTCCTGGTGATATTTGAAGTGGCCTTTTGTTATTATTTTTTACTGCTACTAATCTGTCATACTTTATTCTCACATTGTTACCTTTTTCTTTTTCTATTTTCACCTGTTCTTGTAATTCTCTTCGTTTTTGTAAGACTTGCAAAGGGTAGTCTTCTTTCACATAGTATTGTGTATCCTTTAGTAAGCTCTTTTGCTTCAAAATATTAATTTTTAATCCGAGAGTAGAAAAAGTAACCGTTATTGGACGAGGTCTGTCACCTTTTATCCCAATTCTTCTTACCTCTTGAATATCTCCGAGTTCTAGGTCGGTGCCGAAGTAATTTTTAATAAAGCTAACGATATTATTTTGAAGATTATCGTATGATGACTCATTGTCTTCAATACCAAAAAATACTAAGTTTCTTCGTCTTGCCTGTTTCTCCAAAAAGTATATTCTTTTCTCTTGATTATCTACTTTCTCCTTCAGTATGTCGTGTTGATCCTGTATCTTGGAAAATTTTTCTTCCAAAATTTTTTGGATATTTTGTGTAACTTGTTCTGTTATCTTATCAGAACTTTTACGGATTTCAGATTTTTGTTCCTCAAGGTCATTTTGTATACTTTTAAGTGCAAGTAAGATGTCTTCCATGGTTATCGATTTGTTGATTTTGTTTTGGTATTAGTAGATCCCTGCAGCGGTCAGCTCGTGTACTACTTCTGTTCAATGTGTGGCGCCCTCTTTTGACTATAACAAATAACTCTTAAATTTATGACAGCTTGCTGGAACTCGGTCTAGTGGTAGTTGACCCGTGATTTCAAAGGTGGCGCTAGGTGGATATTTGTGTGTAATATCGATCTATGTAGTGAATTTGCAAATCATTGTACTTTAAGGTTATATTTGACTTTCGAATTTCTCCCTTAACTGTGATGGCTAATGATGCACATTCAGAATAATTAATATTTGTTTCTGCACTAGTTGTTATCGATATCACTTAAAAACAAGTCCCCAAAACACCAAACACACACGAAGTTATCCTTAAGTTCTTCCGGGTTTTTATTGTTGTTTTAGCACTCTGTTTAGTCTATCTTCAATAAATGTTTTTCTATACTTATTTTATAAGCACTTGAAACATTCACACTTTAAAAAAATAACTTATTTATTTTTAAACACTTTATATTTACGCAGCTGATCTTAACCGTGGCTCAAGTCTACCCTCTCTCTCTAATTGAGTAGTAGTTTATAGAAAATAATTTCTACTAACGGGTTTTATAATGATGGCAATACGGCAATGTCATTCTATCACCGTTCCATTACGATACGACTGACAAATAATTGATCGATCGTTATGAATTTAGCAGATTACGAGCTTTTAGCACAATGGCAATGGAATCGTGTTGGAATGACAAATTTATAAAAATAGCAGACTAGGGCCCCTGTATGTATGCTAGTTGCACGGTAAACTCTGCTTGCTTCACTTACCGACATCACGCGGATCCTGCTGCGTGTTGTCGGTAAGTCGCGTTGTTCTCGTTGCGTTGTAGATACCGCTACACGCAATTACCCATTGGCCGCTATTCCTCGGTGGTAGGCCATAATATCGGCTGCCGGCATAAGTTACCACCCACCAGACAAAGTCTTGCCGCCAAGCGATTCGTCGTGTTTCGTCATGATGTCTGGTGAAGCCGTACGGAGAACGGTTCTGAGCAGTTGTGTTGCGATGTGTGCCGGGTACGATGCACCAAATGTTGTTGTGTCGGGAGTTTGGTCGTGGAGGGGCTCCAGATCAATCTCTCTCTGGCGCAGCATCGTTGGTCGTGTTGTTGGGTTTAACATTGCATCACCTCGCTCAACTGCCGTCTTCCTTCTTATTCACTAAGTTTCTTAAGTGAATAGGCTCAATAATATAGCGCGCTTTACCATCAACGATTGCTTCACAGCTTACCATCAGGCGGGATTGCAGTCAAGCACTAGTTTGTAATTATTAAAAAAAAACCTAGCTGGATCTTTCTTCTCGTTAAGAGTACAGTGGGTGTAACTTACTTGCCACACCCTCGCCAGTGACAAATCCAAGGCGTCTCGTCCTGCACACTGACGGCTTGTATTGGCGTCGGCGTCAGTACGGGAGGTGGAGTCGCGGACGGTTTCGGAGTAGGCGGCTTCTGAGGCTACAAAATAATACTACATCAACATCATCATCCTTTCAGTCGAAAGACTACTGGACCTCCCCAAGATCACCACGACGACCGGTCCTGCGCCTCCCGCATCCAGCGGTTTCCCGCAACCTTCACCAGGTCATCGGTCTACCAGTGTATACTAATAACATAATAACCACATACCTAGTTAAGAAAAATTTTATTTCGCAATAACACGAATTCAATGGTACTACTTACCTACTTCCTACTTAATATTATAACTCTTTCACCACGGGGTATAACTAATATTGAATGAAAATGTTTTTTTTTTAATTTATTTCTGGCTCGGTTACTGGACCCACTGTTAGTGTGTTACTCAATTACCCCGCAGCACTGTCTCTGCCACTGTCCAGCAGTGGATTGCATTAGGCAGCACATAAACAAGTTTTCCACCAGAAAACGTGTGTATGACCCTTCACATTAATAGGCTATTTGACAATATGATTTTTTTTGTGATTACTTGCTTTAAATGCATAAAATGAGGGTTATGTGTGTGTGTGTCATTTACATAAGTTTTAATAAAAATAATAACAATTAATACATCTGAAAACACAAAAATATGTTTGGCTTTTTGTTTCTCGCGCCACATATTGCGAAATGATCCGGATTGGCTAATGACACGATGAGGTCATTTACGAATTTTCTGACTTTTCGGCAAAATTATAAACAGTTTTTCGGGGGGTTTTTATCGATGTTTTTGTACAACCCGGCAGCATACCACTTGTAAGCCATTTTATTAGATAAACAAAAAGAAATAACAGATAAACACAAACACCACTGTGGAACCGAAAATATTTTCGTCATTTACAAAGCGCGACGCCATATTGTTGAATAAAGCGTTTCGGCGGCTTATTTGAATTTTTATTTGCATGTTTCTTACGAAATACGTATTTAAAATAATAAAAAAATACTATCGGTGAACTTCTTAACCGCAACGAAGTAATTCAAGAGAGAAATTATAAATCTGTCAAATAGCCTATTAAAACCATGTATTCACACACATTGTATTTTCATCATACACAATTCAATAATAGAAAATAATATTCTAGCCGTGGGTGCAACATTAAACACAATTCTATTGTTTTTCTTTATAAGATTTGTGTTGAATTGCTGATACCATGCGCCTGCACGTGTCTAGTGCCTCAATGCCGATGTTTTATGTATTTAAGCTATAATATTTTGCAAAATTTAGCAAAACACAGATTTAGAATAGAATTTACCTCAGTAATAGGTTGGTTGACCACAAGTTCTTTATCACCGATCTTTGTGTTGCCCACCATGACTGGCTGGCGGGTGATCACTTGTCTCATCACCGGTTGTGTAGTGGCCTTCTGTAATTAAAGTGACAGATAAGAATCTTATTAAAACGAACGTCATTTACCTTTATGCAGGATGCAATTGAATATTGCAAAAAAAAGGATACGTATAATGCCGCCCGGTAAGGACCAGGCCCGGGTCGGCCATGCGTTGTGTTTGCGCGCCTCAAAGAGATGTCAGCACATCGTGACGGAGTCTACGGGTTGATTGAAAGAGAAACTGTGGCCGTGGCTAACACGCAAGTGAAGGTGAACACGCCTTTCCGTTCCGCCCAAACCGGGAGAGATATGGAGGCATTTGATGATTTCCTATCCACATAAAAAAGGTAGGTATAATAATGGATTATTTACCGGACAAGACTGTATGACGCTGGTTTTCGCCTCGCTCACAACGGAAACCTGGTTACTCTGCACACTGGTAACCACTGGGCTCCTTTGTGGTTGCTGCACCACTCTATGTACGTTGCTTTTCATTGGCGCGTTCATTATGATCGGCTGGTTGTTGGAAACGGCTATGATTTGCTGGTTGCCTTGAAGAAGTTGTTGGTTGCCTTAAAGGTGAAAATGTTAGATTAAATAGGGTTTGTATTTAAGAGGAGGATAATGTTCCTCCTATATAACATAATATTTAATAATCTGGCTGTCTGCTTCATCAATGTGAAAAATAAATGATACTTTGGCCGAACTCGGTTTGATTTACGGTGGTAATGAAAATTATTCTGGTTAAATAATGAAAAGTTCTGTTTAAAAGAAATAGTAAATAAATGTTATTCTGTTTGAGATCAATTTCAACGAGGTGGCACATAAATGATACTCTGGCCGGGGTCTGTTTCATTTTGAGTGGTAATTAAATGTTATTCTGGTTGAGGTCTGTTTCTACGAAATAGTAAATAATTGCCATTCTGTCTGAGGTCACTTTCAATGATGTGGCACATAAATGATACTCTGGCCGGGGTCTGTTTAATTTTGGGTGCTAATTAAATGTTATTCTGGCTGAGTGCTGTTTCCACCAAGTGGTGAATAAATGTTATTCTGGTTGAGATCTGTTTGAACGAGGTGGCACATAAATGATACTCTGGCCGGGGTCCGTTTCATTTTGGGTGGTAATTAAATGTTATTCTGTTCGAGGTCTGTTTCAACGAAATAGTAAATAAATTAAGTTATTATGCCTCTGGAGAACTTCTCCATAGTAAGGTTACTATGCGTAAGTACACTTGGCAACTAGATTCACCTTTCTGACAGACCAACTCTTTGAAAATTCAAACCTGTAAATGGTTTAATCGAAATGAATACTTGGAGTTTGATAGATATTTGACATACCTTGTATAAGTTGCGCGTTACTGGTTACAATTTGACTATTGGTCGACGTGCTAATAAGAGCAGGTGGTTGCTTCTGAGTTACCACAATCTGTTGTGGTTGCGGTTGGTTCATGATCTGAGCCTTGTGTGGCTGTGGTTGGTTGGTTATTATCGGTTGCTGGCTTGGCGTCATTTGTGGGGCGTTCTGTGGATTTTTTAAAATAAAGCTTTAGAAGAAGTTGTAATGATTACAGAAATAGCACTGATAAGTTACATAAGTAAATAATAATTTAATAGACTCAACATTTAAAGAAATTAAAAATATAACTATACAAAACAGTGGCATCTAGTGAAGGATATAAATACATAGATGCATGAAGCTACAGCGTTAAAAATATAACCAGAAATTAATCAATAATTATTAACGATTGTAACACATATAACATGCTTGCTCCTAGCAAAACACGTTTCTTAATCCCGAAGCAAACTTGAACCCAAAAATTTAAGGCCCGACTTCACCATAAATTACCAAATACATTTATAATATCAAAACATAGCTTAACCAACGCATTCAGTCAATGTGGTACAAGTGAGTCTAACGCATTCAGTCATTTGTGGTAAAAGAGAGTTTAACGCATTCAATCATTAGGTAATAGTACAAGCGAGCCTAACACATTCAGTCATTTGTGGTACAAGCAGGTAAAACGCATTCAATAATGTGTGGTACAGGAGGGTCTAACGCATTCAGTCATTTGTGATATAAGCGGGTCTAACGCATTCAGTAATTTGTGGTACAAGCGGGTCTAACGCGTCCAGTCATTTGTGGTAGAAGCGAACCTAAAGCATTTAGTCATTTGAGGTACAAGCGGGTCTAACGCGTTCAGTCATTTGTGGTACAAGCGAACCTAAAGCATTTAGTCATTTGTGGTACAAGCGGGTCAAACGCGTTCAGTCATTTGTGGTACAAGCGAACCTAAAGCATTTAGTCATTTGTGGTACAAGCGTGTCTAACGCGTTCAGTCATTTGTGGTACAAGCGGGTCTAACCCATTCAGTCATTTGTGGTACAAGCGGGTCCAACGCGTTCAGTCATTTGTGGTACAAGCGAGCCTAACGCATTTAGTCATTTGTGGTACAAACGGACGTAACACATTCAGTCATTTATGGTACAAGCGGGTCTCACCCAATAAGTAAAATTACTAATCAAGTTACTCATAAAAGTATAACACAAAAATTAGCCTATTTACACATAACCATTTAGTTTGCGAATATAACTTATTTTTCTGAGTAAATGAGCAAAATCATTTCAAGTTTGCCTTGGATTCAAATATTTAAAAACACAAATTGCTTCACTAATACATTGTGAAACAATTATGTAAGTACATATACCAAAAGCATAACAATAGCCCGCATCCAAAGATTAAAATGTAAGATTACCACAATAACATAAAACGCATCAAATTACATAAATAAACACAGACCAATAACCAAGCTACCACCACGTGGACTGTAATTTCTATATGGCTTTAAAATCACGAAGCTCATAAGCTTTTTGAGCTTTAAATCTAAAACCACAAAGTATAAAACAGCATGTCATGCCTGCATTCAAAACATAGAAGGAATAATACTCGGTACACGCATTTTAACTTTTTTGTTTTCAATAATACAATAATGGATTACTACAATAATATAACAAGTACTGGATATGAGAAAGTACTGTATGATACTCAAAGTACTCATGCACATGGACAATTACAACAACCTACTCAGGACAGGCTTAAGGTACAGTTGGCCCAAGGTTAGTACCCACCTGGCCAATTATACTGCTTGTTACAGTGGATACTTTTCTCTGGCAACCGACCGTCGAGACGGCCTAGTTGCAAACAAAAATATTAAATAGTTATTTTCAAAAATATTATGTATGTACCTAGCAACACATTAACTATTTAGCTATGTATTAAAAATCTATAAAGAAGCTACAAAAATAATTGTTAGCTATTTTCAGAAATATAAAAGAAATAAACAAAATTGAATTTCTTTTTTTATTAATTGATTTTTTAATAACAAAGATAGTTATGCCTTTAATTTTCTAATGCTGGGAAAAGATGTCAATTGTAACTCTTTAAGCGAACAGATGTGCAGTCAACTACACTGTCTCGCTGTTTCAAGGCTATATAGGTACTGAATCAATTTGGCCATATCTTTACAATCAGTCTACAGTATTCCTACTGTGGGAATACAGCCCTTCTCTCTATGAGAGGGAGTAGTAACATGTAATAAAATTTTTGGTTCTAACACATTTCCTCAATATTTACCATTTGGAGAGCAGTGGTGTTGAATTAAAGCGTCTGGCTGGGTTCGAACTTACGACCGTAAGTCACTGGGCCACTACTGCTTACTATTTGGCAAATCGAAAACAAATATTTCCACACCAAAAATATTTTGTTGGTCACAAAATGTGACAACATTACAATAACAAAAACTCAGACAGTACTTATGACATCTTTCTTCTAATTTGAACTTTTTAGGCAAGGCATCAAATAAATATCAAACCAAACTTGAACCCAAAACCTGTCCTACAAGCTAAAGCCTATAAATATTATGTGCATGGAACCTGAGCGAGGGCATTCTTCACCATTGTGATGGCCTGCGAAGTACTCACTAACGTAGGCTGAGACAACACCCTCTGTGTCGACTGAATCACACCCGAGTTCTGCGATAACCAACTTTATTTCAACAACGCAAAGTTCAAATTCAATCTTATGCTACTTGTTCTATGTGCTGATCTAGAGGATTTAAAATGTATAGGGTGTTTATGCACTGCTGGCTGTTCGATAAATTCTATGAATATTTTTGTACTGATTTCGGTTCCAATTATAAGCTTACGTGGATTATCTGTACGAAATGACAGCAATGCATTTACACCATTGATATATTGTTATATATTTTCTTACCGTGCACGGGTTTTTCATAATTATGTGTGAGTACTGCTTTTAGGTTTTATTTCTATGAACTTGAAACTCTCCCCCCTCCCCCCATGTACGAACTATACTGGGGTCTTTATTAGTGTGCTCCACGCGCAATACAACAATACTCGCACATTAACATGAATTCACTTACCAAACTTTTGTGAACAATTTTAATATAATTTTGCCACCATTGATATACATAGGCTTAATCTACATATAATTTAGTAACCCATAAATTAGTAAAGCGTCGATTATTATTTAATGAGCCGAATTTACACGCAACATAATAAAAAACGTGCAATCCCCGTAAATTTTGAAAATGTTTTCTTTTATTAATAGGGGTTAAAGTATGAAATTGGCGATTTGTACTGAAAATCAGAATTGTTAATTTTTTCTATCAAAATAGTTACCATTATTATTATACTTTGCTGCCATCTAACACGAAGGTCATTTATGCCTTTGCGATAGAACTCTGAAGATCTAGACTGCACAAACTGTGTGAAAGCATTTTATACTGCCTTCTGGGAAGAAAACTTCTTGTCACGTAGATAATGGTCCAAATCACGAAAAAAATTGTAGTCCGTTGGTGCAAGGTCTGGCAAATACGGAGGATGACGAATGGTTTCTAACTGCAGTTCCTGAAGGGTCAATATGTGGTTTCTCGTGCTGTATGAGGTCTCGCGTTGGCATGGAGCAATAATGGTGAGGATTGATTCATAAGTCGGGGCTGTTTTACGGCACAATAGACATCTGCCGTTATCGCTTGACCAGACCACCAGTTACCATTACCTTAAGTTTTACTTTAGGACACTGTTGTGGCGTTTACCTGGGGTTAGCCGTTACATTTTTCTTTAACGATTATCATAAAGAAACCACTTTTCAGCACACGTCACAATTCGATCCAATATTCCTTCATTTCTATACCGATTCAACAAGGCAACAAAAGTTTCAACACGCGTTTCTTTCTGCAGATCAGTCAAATCCCGAGGCATCCATTTTTATTTTTTTATTTTATTGATTTGAGTCAATGTTGTGGGTAAAGTAATGTTAAATCATGCCGCTAATTCCTGGGTAGTTTTGACTAGGATTGGCTTCCACCATCTCTTTTAATTCATCGTTATTCGCCTGTGTGGGCGGTCTTCCTCGTGGCTTGTTCTTCAAGTCGAAGTTTCATCACGAAAGCGTTAAACCAAAATCTCACGGTATTTACATTAGTACACCCCTCTCCAAACGCAACAATGATATTGCGAGCTGTTTCAGCCGCGTGACTTCCGCGTCGGAATTCGCTATCTTGTCAAGTTGAATAACAAAAACAATTGAAAATCGATATTCAAATGTTTCACATTTTTTTAAATAAGAACATCATAGATATCACGTGAAAAAAGTTTCTTTCGAAAACCTCAAAACATGAAGATTCTATATCAATTCAATGAACCTAATGCAACAAAACGCCAATTTCATACTTTAACCCCTAATATTTTTTGTCAATCATTCCCTCAATTTACTTTCAGGGTTGTGTTGGTGGTTTGGTAGGTGTTGTCTTTATTATTTTTTCAGAAACTTTCAAATACCTCGTTTGAAAGATATTTCAATGCTGAGCCTTAATTGCTCCAGCAGAGGATACTCTGCCACTGCAATAAAGGCCGGTGGCAATAAAATTCGTTACAGGACAGTACGTATACTGTGACAGCATTAAAAACTCTTTACAGCTATCGAACATGTAATAACATATAACAAATTAATAGTATCAAAATTCCTAATAAAAACGATAAACCCACTTCACCTGTAGACGATTGTTAGACACAAAGAAGCGAAACAGAAAGGAAATGAACATTATTATTATGAGAACCCAAAAGTTACTATCAGGCATCATCTGGAACTATTAGTGTGAGTTGAAGCCAAGATTATTAGCACAGTATAACAATGTACTCCATACAGCCGCTCGCATGTTATACTAAACTGTAACTTTCACGGCCGTTGAAGTCATATAATGCGGGAGCAAGACGACGCTAGACAAAATAATCACCGTCCTGCTCACACGATTTATGGCCGCAACTGCCGTGAGCCGTGTCGTTTAGTTTAGATCTTTGACATGTTATATTTTATCAGATGAATATATTTTGACTAGTTTCATCTTCCGAACTGACTGATCCCTTTGACTTTAAAGGTGCCTGTAATCATTTGTTTTTTAGTTGACTGTTAAACAGTCACCGTCAATCAGTACCTAAGTCTTAACTTTAAATGACTCATCCCGAATTGCAATACCGCAACTCGGGACGTTGATACCCACCGCTTCCTCCCTTGGCGTTGAACGACTATATGGAGTAAAATATTAACTGTGGGTGTTAGCTACTTGATTTGAGTGTAACCTGTATAATTTGCTGTTGGGTTATCGCCTCTGTTGCCTGCGTAATAAGGCTGTTAAGCGTCGCCTCGTCCAGGCCGCCTGGGTTGTTCACCTTTTTGTCATAACATTTATGTTATAAAACCATTTTTGTTGATTGAAATTGACATTAAGGACAAGTATTTTATTTATTAGTTTTATAGTTAAGTTTAAAATTTCGCCAGTGCTTATAGTGAATTTATTTAAGCCTAAGTCGGCAAGGGAGTTTTCTTTTTTTCGCGCACTTGATTTTCAAAGTAATAGGTACTTAGCGCCGAGATTTGAAAATCCAACAGTGCTTTATGGTCACAGTGTGACGCGTTTTGTTGAATTTTCAACGCTCTGCTCAACATCGAGGGATAAAAGTCCAGTGCACGCCAAAATCCCGCCACAATATTTTTCGTACGTGGGCTTACTCTTTACCATGAAAACTATCGAAGCCCCGTGTTCAAGAAAACAAAAGTTGCACAGCATTGCTGCAGCACAGAGTTGCTGGTAACATGAGCCTGATACATTCCATACATAATGTCGCCGGCAACATGTGTATAGCAACACAAAACACGTTAGCAAGTTTAGTTTACCATAAATCTGATATTTTTCGATCTTTAACGACAAACATACACAAAAATCTACATATACAAACGACATTTTACTTTCGACTATTACGAATCCTCGACTAACTTTAGCATTTACTCTTTAAATACAAAAAATAACTCATAATTATTGTATATTTGTGATGTACATACCGTCAAAGTAAGAGGTCCCCCTCCGGTTGGCCCTTGAACTATGATTATAGTTTTCTGCATCATATTCCCTGGGATATTTTGGGCAATGTAACTTATACCACCTGCAATAAAACAATGATTTATTAGCACATCCCATACACAGTCTTACTAATATTTTAATTATAATATCTGTAAAGGGAATGTGGGATAGTACCTTGAGCATTGCTTGGCGTTGCTATGATCTGCATTGGTTGTTGCATGTACTGTGTGGGTTGTGTCGATATTGTTTTCTCTATAAAATAAAAAAAAATCTAAATAACAACTTCATTAAATCAGCAAACCCTTTAAAAGGTTAGTAAAAAAAATATATATTTTAATACCCACTAATATTATAAAATTTGTGAACCTCTGTTATCCATTCACGTAAAAACTACTGAACGGATTTGGATGAAATTTGGCACACAGATCTTTTATAACCAGGAATAACATGTAGGATAGTTATTCTCAGGATGTTCCCACAGTATCGTAACCTATACAGGTGAAAATAAACATATTTTAATCAAATTAATGACCGAAGCTCTCTTCCTCTCTCCTTATTTTTGGTGTACCCGACAGGGTCCCTATTGATCCTTTACCTTCTAATAACATCTATGAAACACTTATGGAATGCAATAAAGATTTGAACTTGAGAGCAATACAATAAGCAAGTAATTCCTAGTGTGGGCCGCTGCCCACACTAGGAATTACTTACTTATTGCTAGGAATTTACTTAATTATTTCATATAAAAAACATATCGAAACCTACGCGGGTAAAACCGCACGGCGCAGCTAGTAAAAAATATTTCCAATTTACTTTATATAATACTAGCGGCCACCAGCGACTTCGTTCGCGTGGAGTTAGTTATGCTCCGCTCCTATTGGTCGCAGCGTGATGTTATATAGCCTAAAGCCTTCCTGGATGAATGGGCTATCCAACGCAAAAATAATTTTTCAAATCAGACCAGTAGTTCCTGAGATTAGCGTGTTCAAACAAACAAAAAACTCTTCAGCTTTATATATTAGTATAGATTAATAAATTGTTTACCTTGCAGTATAAGCTGTCCGGCCTGCGAAGCAATCATGTTCTGTACATCCATGGGCTGCATTTGCAGCATCGGTTGTTGCATTTGTATAGTCTGCTGTTGAAATAACAGAAAAATATCTTAGTACCCGCTTACTTGCATGTTTTTGTTCTGAAATAGTCTCTAACTGATCAACGTCTGGGAAACTTTGAGAAGATGAATAATTGAGTCAAATCTTTCACAGACTTAGAAAGTTTCATAACTCTTTTGTTGGGCTTGGTATAACATATTATAACAAGATACCCTCTGCTTTGATAGACTTTCCCTCATAATCATTTAAAGCAACCATTGTTCAAAGGCATATTATTCCTTTTACGACTATTTGAATGATAAGAATAGCTGGTCGCTCTGATTAACTCAAGACAATGTTTGTGACAACAGACAGCTGCTGCGTGCTGTTGGGGAGTTTGTTCCGCCACTTCTTCTTCCCAGCGAAAACACTAGGAAGTGGTGTAGGGTGGGAGGCTAATTTGGACGTTCAAAAAGTGCTGCTTCTCAGCTTAATTTGAATAAATGACTTTTGATTGTGATTTTAAAAATATATTCAGTATCAATAAGATTCTGATAATAATATGGTCTTAGAAGGTTGTAACTACAACAATCATAATTTATAACAATGATTTAATTATTATAAATCTATACTATACTTAAATCTCAGCGTTAATCCCAGTCGTATCCGAAGCTTTCAGCTTTGGAGTTTAGGGTCCGTTTTACCAGTCTAACTGCTCATTTTAGCTAAACTTCGATATTTTCCATGAAGCAACTGCCGTCTGACCACCACAACCCGAAGGCGATATCGAAGCATTGCAGTTAGACCAATTGTAGGACTTTTGAGGGCTCCAACAACCCATAACGACTGCCATTAAATGTTCGTATGGCAACCGGGACCAACGTCTTAACTTGCTTTCCGAGGCACGACCAGACCAGTGCCAATATTCAGGAGGAGTCCTGTCTTAGAGGACGAGGACTGCAGGAGGCTCTCCTGTACTTAAATACATTGGCGAATCATTTTTTCGCCAACATACAAATTAACCCGACGTTTTAGCATAATCAATGTATCATAAACGCCCGAAGAATAATTATTATTACCTGCATGGAGGGTCCTTGCACTTGTAACGTAGGTTGTTGAACTTGGAGTGTGGGCTGTTGCACCTGCATCGTAGGCTGTTGCACCGACATTGTCGGTTGTTGAACCTGAGTGCGTAAACCCCATTGTTATCTCACGGTTGTAATAGTACATTATGATAAAAGTGGAAAATGGAGAGGATAAAAGAATGTTTTCTTTCTATTCCATTAAGAATAGGACAGAAGATAACATATTTGTTTACATAACATAACATAATCAGCCTATAATGTCGCCACTGTTGGGACACAGGCAGGACCTCGGTGAGAGGGAGTGGGCCATAATTTACCACGCTAGCCCAGTAGGCCTAGTATGAGTTTTCAATACGAAACTCGTTCGATCGTATCGAGCGCGTTTGGCGCTCTCATTGGTTGAGAGTTCTTACGACCTTGAAGCGGGCCAATCGCGGAGTCAAACGCGCTCGATACGATCGAACGAGTTTCGTAATGAAAACTCATACTAGGCCTACAGAGCGGGTTGGTAGATGTTACATGTCTTTGAAGTATTTTTGGCTCTAGGACATGCCTGTTTCCTCGAGGTGTTTTCCTTCGCTGTTTTGAGAGAAGCGGTAGCTTAGTGGTATCGCCCGCGACTTACAAGATGTAGGCTGTAGGTTGAAACCCCATCAGGCACTTTGTGTAAATTATTTCATCACCATATGTTTATTTAGTCGTATCAAATTAAGATACACCATAGACAGTTTCTTCTTCTTCTTGAGCTTATGGATGTCCACTGCTGGACAAAGGCCTCCCCCAAGGCTTTCCACGCTGACCGGTCTTGTGCTGCCCGCATCCAACGGCTTCCCGCGACCTTCACCAGGTCATCGGTCCACCTTGTTGGGGGCCTCCCTACGCTGCGTCTTCCAGTACGTGGCCGCCACTCTAGAACCTTACTGCCCCATCGGCCATCGGTTCTACAAGCAATGTGCCCTGCCCACTGCCACTTCAGTTTAGCGACTCGCAGAGCTATGTCGGTGACTTTGGTTCTTCTGCGGATCTCCTCATTTCTGATTCGATCACGCAGAGAAACTCCGAGCATAGCTCTTTCCATTGCCCTTTGTGTGACTCTAAGCCTTCGTATGAGGCCCTAGACAGTTTAGACGCGTTTAAAAACATTACCCCTTATTCATAAAGGCTGCCCCTTTAATGACCTTTTAACCTGTTGACCTTTTAATGTTACTTTACTGAAATCATCCTTTATGAATAAACACCACAGTGTTTAAGGGGTTTATTCATTAACGATTATTAAATTTATTTGACAAAAATGTATGGTTAAACAATCGCTAATCACTAGTTAACTTTAAGCAGCGTTTATGAATAAGAGGGATTGTGACTAAACTAATATTTATCTTCTGTCTTTTTCTATATTGAACTAAAACTAAGTTTAGTTTGTGAGGGACAAGGGAATCGAGGTCGATGGGTTATTTTGTAATACCTATAAATTCTTGGTAGAATGTTGAAATGCCTTACCTGTAGAATTGGTTCTTGTATGATGACAGAACTTTCACCAGCTGCCATCAAAACTGGCGGTTGAATCACATCAACGGACTCTTGTTTCGGTGGCAACTGGTTACAACAAAATATATTAATTTTTTGTCAAGAATTACTAACATCGCTAGCAAAGCAACGCTACGTAAACTAATCCATCGAAAATACTACTTCTAACACATATACAAGCCATAAATATAAGAAAGGTTCTAACACAACACACTAAATAAATAGAATTACTTAAGAAATTATATTTATATTATTTATATGATTGACACTAATTTATCAACATCATAATTTTACTAATTAAAAAAACTGTCAAGTGCGAGACGGACTCCATGAATTTTCATTACGAGACTCGATCGTCGATATCGACCGCGTTTGACTCATCAATTCGTCCTCCTTGCGTTCCGCGATTTACCCTCATAAGTTTAAGTACGAGTACGGAATCCTAAATTCTGTCAAGGGCTTAACTCTTCGCCGTATATTATGACACTGCAATGGTTCACAATGGGCGTCTTGTGAAATATGAGTTTATAATTTTGTTTGAGTTGCTCAACGGAAGCCAGTGTTAAGTGTAGGTGATTTGTTTCTCATTTTAAGTAGTTCTAATGGTCTGGAATACTGGTTCACTTTAGTCTGCATCCTGCCTTGTGAAAATGATCAGAGATGTGATCTTTGCATAACTACAGCGAGGTAATTGCGTAGCGGAATACGCAAGGCTGTAAGAACTCCCAAACTCTCAACCAATGAGAGCGCCAAACTCGATCGTTACGTATTAATCGAGTCTCGTAATGAAAACTCATCGTAGCCACTCAGAACCATTCGCGTGCGAGTTCGTCTGGTACAGACCACGCCCTACAGAAAACGGCGAAAACATCACGTTTCTTTTGTAAAGACCAACTTTTATTTTTAACTTTTATTAATATTTATTTCTGTTGTTAAAGCGGCAATACAAATTTAAACTCTGTGAACAATTCAACTGTCTCTCATTGCGTTTCGTGAGATATAGACAGATGGACAGACGAACAGCCTGTGGTTATTAATAGGGTCCAGTTGGCTCTCTTTAGTTACGGAACCCTAAACTACTACTCTTCTTAAACATCAACAAGAGTAATATTTTCTATAACACACTACCTTGTAGACATCTAATTATTTTCTAACTACATAAAAAAACAAATTTGAAAGCTGACTTACGACACAAATTTGCTTTAAACAAATCTTGTAAAGATTAATATTTATATGAGTTTGGCGGTTTGATTTCTCAAATCTACTAAGGTTTGACGTTTGTGATATGTCTTCTCTCCTATACATACAAATCTGTGCATACAATAAACGTACAAATGTTAGATTTATAAAATAGTACATGTTAGTGTCAAGACCTTTGCTCGAAGTGCTCCCAATAACATCGCCCCCACGCTGCCAGCGTGAGGGCGCTAAGATACGCCAGAATCGACAGACATGAAATAAAGATCAGGGTACATTTGACTTTTAAGCCCGTTTTCTGAATTGGTAAAGTATAGTTGGACAAGTTCTTCCCTTCAGAGTCGATGGTAACGTATTGACTTGCGCCCAGTAGTCACGAACAAAAGTATGTATACACTCGGCTTTATTCAAATACGAATATAGCATTTTAGAACCAACCAACGTTGCTTTAGAACATGTTACGTCATTACGTGTAGTCGACATATTGTTGGTCGTGATTTTACGTGGCATCAAAGCATCAGTGGTGTTTTTAGGTCCTCGGAAATGAAGGTATGTGGACACTCTAGACATTTCAACATATGGAGTGTGGTTTGGTCAGAAGCCCCTCACTAGCATTGAGTGTCAGTTGCACCAATTCACATTTAGCTGGATTGTGCTTTTAGAGGGTCAACTCGTTCGTCGTTTGAATGCTTCCCTTTTTGTATAACAGCAGTTCAAATTCGGATGAGAGGTGACCCCTGTGGCTGAACAAAGCTGGTGGGTTCTCAATTCAGAATTCGGGTGTAAGTCATATAAAGAACCGAATAAATACTAACAAGGTCAATCACATGTTGTATATCACCCATATCCCATATTCATGGTTAACAAAAGTCGTGCAACATTGCTGTAACAACATACTATTTATGTTGCTGGCAATATTTTCTGTAATCACATAATATATGTGGTGCTAAACACTTCTACGGGTTTGCGCATTCGATTTGACAGTAGAAAACAACTCGGCTCTGCAACTTCGGCTCGTGCTGTTCGGTATCTGCATTGCCTTATTCATTTTGGGTTGGCTCGGTATAATTTCAAATCAAATCAAAGCATTTATATCAAATAAACCAGTTACAGGCACTTTTGAATTGTCAGAAGGTCGGTCAGTCAGTAAGGTGAAGCTAGTCGCCCATTCCAATGAGTAGGCACCTATGGAGAAGAACGGGCAAGAAACTCCATGGACACTCTTTTAAATTATCAAGCTATTGATACAAATATTTGATTACATCATTTATGTTGAAATCAACCGTGTGAGAATGATGCAGATATATATTGTACGCTAAGAGCGTCCATTATGGCAAACACAAAAAAAAAACAATGCAGAAATTTAAATACGCCGTGGCAGCTAAGAGATGACCAGTTCCCTCTGACGGCTCAACCATATTGAAGGGAACTTAATGACCCAACACACACGTCACCACCAGCGAGACATTTGAGTGAGCATGACATACTCTTAACAGCCAGAGCACAATCAAGTCAATAAAAAAAGACTAACCCAACAAATAGATGCTTTACAGCAAGTACATTGTGCTCACACGTGTGCCATGCAATTATACAATATTTCGATCTCAAAGTCGAACAGCATTTTCTTAAAAATATATCTGGATTTCAGAATTGAATATAGTCGACCTAACCATGTATGTAGTTAGTAGTACCCCTTATCGAAGCAAGGTTGCGCAACTTTTGTTTCCCAGAGATACATCTAAGCATTTAACATTTGCCATAAAATAATTTCGTAAAGGTTAATAATTTGGTAGAGTTTTGTTTTATATGTAAGAATCACACTTGTATTAAGCAAAGTAAGGAGGTTAGTGCAACATTATAAAAATAATTATGTATTAATTATATTTACCAAATCTTCTTCATCTTCCAACGCTGAGGCTGCAAGTGCTGCATACAGATTCGCTGCTGTTTTTGACACACTTTCTTGAGGCGCCATGTTCTAAAATTATGTGAACAATAATCAAGGTAATCGCTTCATATCATCATCAGCCTTATTTATTTATTTATTATGGCACTCCAACGATTAGTTCACATAAACATATATAGAAATTAGTCTTGAATACAAAGTTCTACAGTGAATTTATCAATTATAGGTGTGCACAGCACTTACACATGTAGTTAACCTAATTTAACCGATTAAAACAAATAATATTAATAATAATGAAATGAAATGAGTTATTCGGGAATTCTTTTTTAAATGTACAGACAAATGAACAAAATAAATTAAATTAAAATTGTTTTAAATGTCAAATTTTGAAAACACAAACAAATGAGCAAAATAAATTAAAATTAAAATAAATTAAATTAAAATAATAAACATTGATTAAAAAGTTGAGACAAGCGCAGAACTAACATAAGTGACGGAATTGAGACAAAAGTCAACCATCAGCAATTTGTATGTGTCGCAAAAGATGCCTGCGAAATTGAACCAGGGTGTTAGAAAAGATGTCGATGGCGTCGGTGCAAGAGTGGATTTCATTATACGTCTTCATCAAACGGTACAATGGTGCTGAACGCCCGAGGTTAGTTCGAATTATAGTTGGTGTTGGTGTAAAGACATCTAATTTACGATCGGGCCTGGGTTGGCTACTACGGGGAACAGACACATTTATGCCTTCCAAAAGTCTTGGAACATATATTTGACCATTTATAATTTTGAAGAGCATGATTAGGTCCGTCAGTTTTCTGCGGTTTTCAAGAGATATCATGTTGAAGCGACTCAATCTTTCAGGGTAACGGGATGTGTTTGGGCAGGTGATAGATTTATAACGCAGGTACCTAGTGAAACCTTTTTGGATGCGTTCGACTCGATTGATATGAACCCGGTAGATAGGATTCCACACCTGCGATGTATAATCGAGAACACTTCTAACGAGCGTGAAGTAGAGGAGTTTGAGGGTGTGAGTAGAAGTAAAATCGTGGCAGACACGCTTCAGAAATCCCAGCATCTTAGTTGCCTTTTTGACAACATTTTCTATATGTGGCGTGAAAGTTAGCTGACTGTCCAGGCAGACTCCCAGATCGCGAATTACGTTAACCTTCTGCAGTGTCTTAACATTCAGTGAATATGAGGAGGGAAAGGTATTTCTTTTTTTTGTGAAGGTCATTTGTTTACATTTTTCGGCGTTAAGGATCATTCGGTTCTTTAAGCACCAGTTCTACACTGAGTTAAGGTCCTCCTGTAGCAAGGATATGTCTCTAATTGAGTTTATTTTCCTATAGAATTTCACATCGTCTGCAAAGAGTGAACATTCACTGTGCTTGATGCAGTTCACTATTTCGTTGACAAATACAAGGAACAATATCGGACCCATGTGGGAGCCTTGTGGAACTCCAGAGGTGGAGTAATAGAAAAATGACTGATGCCCCTTTACTACGACCTTTTGTTTTCTTTCAGTCAGATAAGACTCAAACCATTGAAGAAGTTGTCCAAATATACCGAGGCTTGAAAGCTTGTGAAGTAGGATCTGGTGGTCGACCTTGTCAAAGGCGCTACTGAAGTCAGTGTAGATGGAGTCGACTTGTGCGCGACAATCGACAAGTTTACTTACGTCATTGACATAAAGAGCTAGGTTCGTCGTGGTGGATCTTTGCACACAGAATCCATGTTGTTGGGGAGCTAGCTCTGTTTTGAAATATGAAGTTAAAATAGGACACATGAGGGATTCAAAGACTTTAGAAAACACAGATAAAATTGATATTGGCCGGTAATTTTGAACGTTCGCTGCTTCCTTATTTATCTTCCCACTGCTGGGCACAGGTCTCCTCTCATACAGAGAAGGATTGAACGTAATCACCACGCTTGCTCAATGCGGGTCCCATGATAAGGACATCAGGGTTTGATGGTGGAAGACCAGAGAAATCAAGGGGAACTTTCAAAAATCGTAGGGGCAACTAGTGCGCTTGTGAGTTTTTTCATTACGTATTTTAGCGTCAGCATCCAGTCTAACCGGATGCAGCTGAACAGTACTTTTCACAACTAAAAAGTGTAAAATAAAACTTTTTTACAAAAAAAAAAAACAACCGGCTTCCAAAAAACCCTACAAAGTGAAAAATAACTAATTTCGGAAGTCGGAGTCAAAAACTAATATACAAAAACCAAAGACGGTGTCTTTGGTTTTTCCTTACTTCCCAAATTAGTTATTTTTCACTTTGTAGTGTTTTTTGGAAGTCGGATGTTTTTTTTTTGTAAAAAAAGTTTTTATTTAGTAAATCAAAACAATCAGCCTAAAACATTTGTCAAATTAAACAACTAACCTTTTCGTCTACCTTTATTTTCTTAGCAGGCGGCTCGGTGTATGAGTGATCAGTAACCACAGTTTCCGTGACATCCTTATCAGTTTTAATCTGAATCTGACTGTCGGCCTTCACCTGAACCAATTGACCTTGCTCGTTCTTGTATTGAAGAATCGGCGCTTGTAATTGGTCACTCTTCAACTGAATGATTTGACCTTGTTCGTTCTTGATTTGAATTAGCTGGCCCTGTTCGTTCTTTATTTGAAAGTATTGGTTTCCTTGGGATACTAAGCCGGAGTCTGCGTTTATTTGAATGACGGGCGTTGGGTCGGACTTGACCTGAACGATTTGACCCGTTTCTGTGATTTGGATAGTTGGAGCGTTGATTTGGGGTCCCATTTGAACGACTTGTAGTGGAGGGTTGGAATTTTTCTTTAGCAAGTCCGCTAGCATTTTGTTTTGGGCGGATTTCTGAGAAAATAGGATTAATTAACCTTTATTATTATTATAAAAGAGAGCAGTGGTATGCCAGTGGTAACTGTCACATACAACTTGTAAATGAAGGTAGTAGGTTTGAACACAGATAAGGGATTTACTTAAGTTAAGACAAGCTTACTTACAATAGTCAGTTGTGTTTGCTCGTCTATCTGAATTTGCACTGGTTCTTCTTTCGGTACTGTAAAGATATTGTAATAAATTTTAGGCGCCATCATGATTAGGGAGATAAATAAGTAGTTTGTGTATGTACAATATGTAAAGAAAACCCCGTCCGACCCATAAGGATAATAAAGATAAACACATGACCAAATAAAATATCAAATTTTACTTAATCATCATAGTAACAATACTAATGAATTTTGAAATAATCTTTATTTTTCCGCGAATTAATTCCAACTTGCCCAAAATTTGGTATTTAAAAAAAAAATGCATTATTTTCGGCTGCACTGTTATGAGCGACTCGACCACGTGCCGCGTGTCCTGCCCCCCTTTGCCCGCGCATGTATTTCCTACCGCACATGTGATAAGTTAACTCCTTTTGCGAAATAATATTTATTTTTAGGGGGATTTTTTTAAGTTTTGCCCGGTTCATTAGGCATTAGTAGAATCAGTTATCGACACCTAACAATATCTTCACGAATAGGACAGGGTTTTCTTTTCATATTGTATATTTACATATATAATATATATATTTGTTATGTGTATTTAGTGTATAATAAATAAATAATTGAAAATATTTACCAACTTGATCCTCTGGCTGATTCAGATGGACCTGCAAATAAAAGTTTTATACAATCAACTATGATGCAAATAATCCTAAGTAGTCTACTCTTTTGATGCATTTTTTTTAAACGGTAAGGAATGATGCAACTGTTGATGGCAAATCGCACTAGGTTATTAAGACCCTATTAACTCTACCTTTGAAGACGCTTAAATTATGAGACGGAAAGACCGCCGCTGGCAAATTGTAACTTAAGTGTAGACGTCGCTGGGCACGCCACAATAACGGCGGTAAGTCCCCTCTTTGAGGAGGGCTAGAGGCGCCACGGCGCCCTCACCTTCCGCCTGACGCAGGTCCTCACCGGACACGGTTGTTTCGGGAGGTTCCTGTTCCGCAATAGACGGGAGGAAACGCCAGGGTGTCACCATTGTGTGGATCGCCCTGAGGACACGGTGGAGGTCTGCCCGGCTTGGGTAGAGCACCGCCGTGTCCTCGTAGCGGCGATCGGCGGTGATCTCTCGCGACCGACCCTGGTCCAGGCCATGGTCCGGAGCGAGAGTGCATGGCAGGCCGTCACCTCATTCTGCGAAGCAGTGATGCTGGCAAAGGAGGTGGCGGAGCGCGTGAGGCAACGGGAATCCCAGCGCCCTCACGCCACTAGCCGCCCTGGTAGACGCCCTGGTCGGGAGACGACACCTAACTCCCAGCCACCGTAGGCGCGGGCCTGCGGGCGGTGAGCAGTGGGCAGCTCGCCGCCCGGTAAGAACCAGGCCCAAGTCGACGGCGCGTCGTGTTTCACACGCGCCTCAAAGAGATGTCAGCACATCGTGACGGGGTCCACGAAGACCGATGCCTCCTGGGTCAGGGTTGCGGGTTGGTTAAACAAGAAACCGCGGCCCTGGCCGTCGCACAGGCAAGTGAAGAAACACGGGTGGGTTTTAGTCAGTAAAAGTCTGACACACCCTTCCGCTCCGTGCAGAGCGGGAGAAGTCATTTGATGAATTTCCATCCCAAAAAAAAGGGGTGGACGTCGCTGTACGAAGGGTAGTCCAATGCTGAAACGGCTATGTCATGTAAATCCCGCGCACACTCTCCAAAATAAAGTTCTATAGAACACTTAAAGGCTGGCTACCCTACGCCTGTTCTTCTGTGTTCTTGGTGTGTTCCGATTGTTGTCGATGGGTGTGTTTATAAAAGGGCTTTCCAGATAATAGATGTATACAGACACAATCTGTTGTACTTAAACCTGGAAAGTCTAATTGATTTTTTATATAATTATGTATGAGCGACATTCATGATGCGGTAAGGCGCGACTAGAGTTCTTGGAGGCGCGGCTGGCTCTCAGAATGGCTAATCGCAGTGCGCCATCTGGCGGCGACGCGGCAGTAACACTGCTCTAACCGATTCGTTGAAAAAAAGTTACTTTACGTCATATTTTACCTTATCTGTGGGCGTGCTACTGGCAACACCACCTGGTGTAATTGTCGTACATTTGATCAGGGCTTCTGGGTCAACGTCCATTACCTGTACAGGAAATAAAAATAAAAAAATTACGTGTAACGAAAACGAGTACATAAATATCAAGGACAAGGATTATTCGAATGATATCAAAAATATTTAAAGAGTTTTACAAGGTACAATACATTGTTACAAGAAACTGAACTTTTTAAATAAACAGACCACTCTATCGTGATATTGGCAAATAACAAACAAATAACAAAGTTGTTGACCTACATAGTGCTGTGACACGTTTGTTATGATTTGAACTCCCGAAACATTATGAAACCAAAAAGTGGTATCAAGAGTACTTTATTTTGAGTCGAAGCTATGTATTTTTATAGGATAGTTCTATACCCGCTGTTATCTTTAGTACTTAATGATAGCTATAAGATTTCTGTTACAGATTGCATGTATTTGTATAAATAAAGGAGAACAAATAAATAAGAATAATGTAGTATTATAAATGCCTAATTATTTTGTATAAATATAGGAGAGAAATGTAGTATTATACATACTTAATTATTTTGTATAAGTAAAGGAGAATAATGTAGTGTTATAAATACCTACCTAATTGTTTTGACCGTCCATTGTGTCACCCTTTGTAAAATCTTTATATTTATGTTTTTGTAAGCTATATATGTACACCATTACATAATAAAGAGTATTCTATTCTATTCTAATTATTTTGTATAAATATTGGAGAATAATGTAGTATTATACATACCTGATTATTTTGCACCACAATTGTGCTTGAGGCAGCCGGTACTCTTTGCTGACTCTGTTGTCTTTGCGCAACCTATATTCATTGTAAATATTGAATTACATCGTCCATATATCGCACTAATAATACAATAGTGTATCAACTCAAAATCGATCATTTTTCAGAATTAACAAAAAACTTATTACTCACTTCCTATAATAGTTGCAATTTGAATAACTGCCCTATGAGCTATTAAACTGAATTGAAATGAATAATATGTTTACAAAAATAAAAAAAAGAAAACAAATAGTTTAATTATTTAGAAATTTTGAGTTAAGACTGTCTTCCTCCATAAACTTTTTTCAAAATGAAACATTATTTTTAGTTAAATCATTATTGGTGAAATATTTTGTGTTGTTACAGTTTGAACAATATTTTTTTCCTACGGTTTTAACTTACTTTTTGTACATACAACATAGGTGAAAACCGATTCCTGGTATATTGTATGTCTTTACAATGTATGTTTATTCTTTTTGTAATATCCATAGATCAAACTCTGCTTAGGTTGACACTAGGCGGTATTATCTGAATGTGTTAGAATATTATAATTATATACATTTGAATAAGATAAGTTGTTTTAAATGAACTGTTTATTATATTCTTTTGCAAATTAATAAATAAAACCAGCAATTTTTTTTTATTGAAGATTATAATTTAAAGTAAATTCTTATATTTAATCAGTCAGTTACCGGAGTACACATGAACTAGACATTTAGATAAAAGAACAAATATTTAAAAAAATTGACAACATTTCGTGAAAAAAAAATTAAAACAATCTTCTAAAACAAAAATAACAAGTCTTAAACAAAAACAGTCGTTACTAATACTGATAACATTAAAAGTATAGTTTTTCTTAGCCATTTATCAAAATAGATCTTTAAAAACAAGAAAACACAAATATTAAAACAAAACAAATTATTTGCATAGTACTATTCATATTTAAAAAATATACTTAATAATTATTTTAACTTAATTCCAGTCTGAAAATCACAATTTTTTTTATGAATGTACTAATGAAAAAAGTAATACTTTTTTAATCAGTCAAATCCTTATAATACGTTTCGCGGTAATTTCTGGGTATTATATTTTTGTCGAGTAGTTCTTTAATATCCCGTTTCTTATTTTGAGTTAAAGGTATATTGCTTGTGTATTCTTGGGTCAAACCATTTGAGAATAATAAAGTCTGATTTCCAGTTCGTCGCAAGTTACGTACGAAAACCTTCTGGTAGGTTTGATCTTTGTAAGAATTTTTGTAAAAAAATGATAATGGGTGTTCTTTTTCAAGACGAAACACCTTAACGTCATGCCATTTTACTTGGTTTTTATCCTCATTTATATTGAAATTGTTACCCCATTCTTCTTGAACTAATTTAAGATTATAAAATTTATCGTAACTCATTTCAGTCACTCTATAGGGTTTGCCTGTTTTTTTAGCGGTCTGAATTAATGTTATGTATTGGGATGGAACATACACAGGACTAGATTTAACAAAACGTCTTACTTGCTTCTCGATGACACTGTGTACGTTGTCACCCTCATTTTGGGAGTGACCGCGAATCAGAAATTTATGCGTAATACTTTTAATATTCATTTTTTGTACTGCATACGCATAAGCTGAAAGGAGATATTTGTTCTTCTGTTGCCCACAACAATTGTCAGAGTAAAAGATAAAATCTAATTCTTTACCAGGATTAACCTGTATAATTTGCTCAATATATTTCAGAACACAACTCCCGATCTCATTTGCACCACGTTTGCCATTTGTTTCGTCCCAAAAAAAACATTCAACATTTTTTGCGTATAAGTCACTTACAGTAAAATTATAGCAGTTAATTCTACTTTTATAATAAAATAACGAAATTTGACCCTTTGGTATTGGCATCACAGCTTGTAAATCATATACAGCAACTATTGTGGAATCTGTGTTACCCTTTTTGTCTTTTTCTTTCTCTTGTCTGGATAATTCTTTTTCTTTTAAATGTGTTTCGTACGCCTCCATAATGCTCTGTTTTTCATCCTCATTAGCATTTTTGAATGTTTCACAAAGATCACACTGATCTTTTTTTGGCGTGTGAAAGGAAATATTAAAATCTTTATTAAAAATACGATTGAAAGTAGATGCTGACGCAAATGGTAAGTTTTGTTCTATACATTTATCTTTGTAGTCACGGTATAAATCAGTCAAAGACTTATCACATTGGATGTATTCCCGTGACGTCTGGGCTCTAAGGTAATGGGATTCGACACGAGGTATAGTATTTATAAAACTCTTGACACCTTCATAGACCTCAAGTTCCACAGTAGGTTGCTTACCATGTTTCCCCCGTAATTCTTCCTGTATAAAACCGCACTGTGTTTTTTTTGACAAAGCTGTAGCAATAGGTCTGTCGTTTATTGCCAGAGTATTTTTAAAAAACGTTTTACAGACTCTAATGTGTACGTCGTTGACTAGAAAATTAAATGAAGTGTTTAATTTACGAAAATTTTGAGTACTTGAGTACCTGTATTTTGGTTTAATGGCTGTAGTGTGCCTAATAATGAATTCTCTTTGTTTTTGTATGTTTCCTAAATTCCAATATTTTTCAAAAAGTTCCTGCCTTGAAGTCTCGTTTATTTTTGAACTACAAGTTAACCTGCATTTTTCACCACACGTAGGACCAATTTTTCTTTCAGGTACTTGTTTTTTATTTGCAGATTCATACGCTTTGCCAGTATTACGAAGTCGTTTAGCTACACTATGTTTCCAGGCTTCGACGTTACGTACCCTCTTTTTGCCCTTGGTATGATTGCATTGGTCTTCGGTTGAAATATTTGATTCTGTAGTAAAGCTACTGGTTCCAGCAACGGGACTTAAATTATTTACAACTGCTTCATCTGAACTGTTTGATGAAGAACTACTAGATGAAGAGCTACTAGATGACAAGCTACTGGATGAAGAGCTTCTTGAAGAAGAATCACTTGGAGATTTTCTTGTTCGACCTCGAAGCAGATTGGAAGTTTTGCTTTGCGTATCAGGAACAAAATGCGGATCATTATCAGAATCATCAAAGTCGCTCTGGCCTGAGTGGATGGGTGAAATGTAATATTTCTTTTGGTTGCATTTTGTTATCAGACTAACATTACTAGCCATATTTGGAGAACTGTATACGTCAGTTTCTTGAAGTACTGGATGAATTGTTGATGACCCTGGTATAGAAAGTGTTGACTGTTCAATCGCATAATCGCTGTCTTCTCTCTGTGTATTTGTACACACTGATGACAATAATGACGGTGACGAATTCCTGACAAGTTCGTGATTTTCCTTATCGTGGTGGCTGCTTGTAATACTTCTTACCATATCAACAAGTACACGGCCACGATGCATACTGAACCTACAAATAAATAAAGTTTTGGTCAAATAAGTAATTGATTGATGGCTGTCACAAATAGTGTATTAACTCTAAATTATTGAAATAATAATTCTAAGTAAGCATTTTTCTCATAACACTTGTACAAATTCGAATGAGTTATAGATATTAGTGCAATTCACATATAGATATTATGAATTATAAGTTTATAAACCATACAAAAATCAACTTAACCTCATGACTCAACAAAACTGTATCATATCAAAAACTACTAACCAAATCAATAATAGTGTCATAAGTAGAAATAATACTTTAATTATTGTTTTTGTAAATCAGTAATAGTGTAATAACTCGAAATAACACCAAGCGCGTGATTAGGTTAAATCAACATTACTGTGTTAATTCAAAATAAAAATATGAATTTTACATACCTTATTGAGTAATACTGTTGCAACTCAAAATGTTACGCCAAGCGGCACGTGCACTCCCGATCACTGATGGTCGCAACTAAAGATGACGCAATGTTGCGGGGGGGGAAGTGGCAACCGAAATGTCGTAAATAGTGACTTATAGCGCCACCTCTTATCTGTTTTTTGCACTATTGGAACGACGGTTTTAATGACGTGTGAGGAATTAAATTTTACGTGTGTTTATAGTATTATGTCAAGTTCGACGTATTTTGAGTTGATACACTATTGTATTATTAGTGCGATATATTTTATATCCCTGATCCTACGTATAAATGAAAAAGAGATGATAAACAAATGGATAGGAAATGGAATCGAAAACAGAAAAAAATTTCAAAAGGAAAGTTGCTTGAAAAATATAAATAATGGCTCTATTCCCTTGTTGACAAGCTAAACTAATTTTAAGTTCAATGCATATCATTCTTTCTTTTTTATTGAAATAGACAGAAGACAATTATTAGTTGAGACTTGTCAAGTTAGTCATCATCATGATCATCAACCTTTTTATCGTCCCACTGCTGGGCACAGGTCTCCTCTCACACAGAGAAGGATTGAGCACAATCACCACGCTTGCTCAATGCAGGTTGGCGATTTCAGACATGCCCCTTATTCATAAACACTGCTTAAAGTAAACTAGTGATTAACGATTGTTCAACCATACATTTTGACCTTTTAACGTCACTTAACTTTAATCATCCTTTATGAATAAACACCACAGAGCTTAAGAGGTTTATTCATAAACGAGGATTAAAGTTAAGTGACGTGCAAACGTCTAAAATGTATGTTTAAACAATCGCTAATCACTAGTTTACTTTAAGCAGCGTTTATGAATAAGGGGGTTAAAGTACAGGTTTCCTCGAGATGTTTTCCTTCACCTCAATTGGTCATCGCCTGACGTAAATTGATGTATTTTTAACCGCCATGTTTAAACTTTTTAATAACGTCAAAACTGTCTATGTTATATCGTTATTTGACAGGATTAAACGAATATTTTATCTTCTGTTCTTTTCATAATTAAATAAAAAGAAAAAGTTAAACTGAACATAAATTTAGTTTAATTTATGAACAACGGATAAGGTCCATTGTTTCAAAAGTAAATGTTTTAAAAAAGTGTTTGAAAAGTAAACTATGATGAAGTTTTTAAGTGTCATTTTAAAATTAATTTATATTTTGCTAATATAGTTTGTAGGTATATATAGTATCAGCAAAAATATCTTCCAAATTACGCTTCATGTCTAAAATACCACCAATAAGATATGGTAAAGTCTATAAAAAAAAAATATATCCTTAAAATTGGCAACTCTTAAAAAATAACAATAAATCCATGCTCAACAAATAAGCTAGCAGAATACTCATGCCGTTTCAATCCAGTTATTTTATTATGTTAGTTTAAACACTAGTCATAGTGCCATGCCTTTCTACGTCGCATTTAACTGCCACTACTTGTCAATGTTGCCATACATAAAAACTGTTTCGTTTTTTTTTTCTGTCAGGCAATGATCTCAGTATAGTTTCAGTATGTCAGATGAGTTTTTTTAAGTAAATGTTACTTACACAGCCTTTTTGCAAGCTTTTACTCAAAAATACGTTGGTACAATACATGCTAGATTTAATAGTTCCGAACAGAACCACAAATCATTGTTATAACGTTCCTATAACATGCAAATTGTTAATATTCCACTGTATTTTGTAGTTTATACCTTTCGTCGTGATACGCTCGTCACCTTCTTTGTTCTATAGTAAATTATAGCAGAAAATAAAGTAAAAGAAAAGAATAAAACTGATGAAATTAGGATTGAAAAAAAATGTGATGACCAAGTAAACTTAATTTTACCTTAAAACATTTTATGAACTAAAATTTATTAATCATCATCATCATCATCACCATATCAACCTTTTTATCGTCCCACTGCTGGTCACAGGTCTCCTCTCATATAGAGAAGGATTGAGCGTAATCACCACGCTTGCTCAATGCGGGTTGGCGATGACAGACTTAAAGTCCAGGTTTCCTCAAGATGTTTTCCTTCACCTTCACTAATTGGTGTCAAAGATATACTTAGAAAGTACATATAACTTTTTAAAAGTTACATTGGTACTTGCCTGACCTGTAACCCATACACAAGTAAATCATTTTCTCAGCAGCTTTCACACAGAAATCTTTTATACATAATTTGATTGAACAAATGTACACACATTCTCATTAAAAACTCATCAACCAAATCCACATCAACAACTTCATCCCGCGTCCTATTAGCCCACGTTTGCAAAAAACATCGTAACGGGATTTTACTACACACTGAATTTTCGACTCTCGATGTTGAGCTGAACATTGAGATTGCAATGGAACGCATCCCAGCAACAACAAACATACTATTGGGTTCTGTACTCTCGACGCTTGACTGTTAGTTGAAAATCTATTACGCCAAAAATACGCGGAACGAACGCGCGTGCGTAACTGGGCTTAGAAAGCGATCGACGCGATCCTACCTCGCCTTTTTTTTTTTAATTATGGCATCTCGTAGTTAAACTTGAGAGGTCGTGACTACTTAACCTGTGGCTTCCTTAAATGAATTTAATGCCTCCAGCCAGGAGCAACTAAAAACTAAGCGACAACATGCTAAGGGTACCCTCTGTGGGGCACGAACCTCGGCTTAAGGCGTCGCTGAAGAGAAGAGCAAGGGACGGGTAGATCGTTTTTTTTTTATTAGTTCAATTTGATGACCGCGGCGTTTCCTAGTACTCGCTCTGAGAAGAAACGACCGAAATAAACTCAGAGGTCATAGTCGGGAATTAATATTTACTGGCTCAGCTGGTGCGCGGGCTGGTCTTCAACGGACAAGAGATGGGGCGATGGACCTCGGCGGCGAGATCGGAAGGTCGGTGTAATGTACTTTGTAATAGTGGCCCTATTGGCCTCTTGGAGGGTTATGGGGTCATCAGGGTAGGTGAGAACGTTCACTTTTTGTCCGAAACGCTCGCTTTTTATAACGACCCGGATTACGTCACTACCAGACTATCGATAACTCATCCCCACATCCCTACAAACAGTGGTTAAAGTTAGTTTTGTTAGTATCACTTACTTGCGGCAGTGGTGTCGGTAGTGCGGGGCTTACTTTATGCGCTAACAAGTGTTTGATGAGCGTTGTGTTCGACGGAGTTGATTCCAGGGCTTGAGAAAGATGCGGGTGGGAGGTTGGTGGTTGTTGTTGGCTCTGAACAAATAAGGCCAACTTAATAAGTTTGTCCAACAGAGGAGGGAGCATAGAGTAAATCCAACACTCATTTCCCACTGAATTATCAGAGTGATGTCTGTGGTATTTTTTATATTAGAATTTTACACTTGGAGTTTTGGCGGGAAAGTTAAGCTGAGTGTCACACTCATTTATCATTGGACTTTTAAATTATTTATAGTGTTGTTTACTAAATAAAAGTGCGTGATTTATGCAGTAAAAAGTGCATTCAGTAAATAATTTAAAAATAATATTGACATATCGCAGCATAGTGGCCTCATCAACACTGCCTCAAACCACCCTGGTAGACGGCTCTTTTTCAACATGAATAATTCATTACGTGACATTGGCTAAATACACAACGCGTGCGAAGCCAAAAAAGATAGAAATAAATAAATTTTACACTTCCGAATTAATGCTAATAGAATTCGTAATTGTCAACTAATATTTTCCATTTAAACTAAAGTATTGCTCTGATTAATCCGTCTCAAAATTCCTTTAGTGTATATTTAAAATAGTTTGTACATCGTGGCGTTTTAATAGCGATATTAATTTAACACACGGATACGGTTTGTTAATATCGTTTAACAAACATATTTTAATTTAATTACACATTATTATTTATTTTCATTTTACCAAATTCGTATCATCAAGCGACCTGCAGGATAATTGTGTAAAATACTATCAGTAGCAGTACAGTTCTAAAATATTCATTGCTTTACTTACGTTGTTGAGCAGACACGTCTTCGTACATATGGAGCAATGGATTAGCAATATGCTTCGAAATGATTCCAACTGATAGTAACAATTAGTGTGGTACGCAATTAGGGTGCTGTACTCAAAGAACTGTAGCGCAGAGGTCATTTTCCGGGGGTCAGGGATCATAACAATGCATGAATTAATTTCAAACCAATAACGAGCAAAGAGTATGCCAATTGAAAAAAAGAGAGAGAGAGTTATGTCCACAAGCAGCGCAGACGGTGATTTTCAATATACGAATTATTTTATGTTGTTATGGTTTGTATGATTACGGGCCACTAGCCCGACTCCTCCGCGTGGTACCGGGTTTAGAATAGTACCACCCCATATCATGCCGTGGATGTCGTAAGAGGCGACTAAGGGAACTCTCAGCAGGAAAGCGGGCAGCAGCTCTTCTCTGTGGAATATTAAACTACTGCGATCCTCAACCCGCCTGCCAAGTGAGGATTATGGAAAACCGCCCAATGTAATGGAAAACCTTGGGAGAGGAATTTGTTCAGCAGTGGACCTCAGAGAAGAAGAAAAAGAAGAAGCCCAACTCGGGTGTTAAATTAATATCACCAATGTAGCGCCACGTTTTATACCTATACCTACACATAGCAATGGATTTTATTACTGAAATTGTTACCTGCACTTGCGGTTGAGATACAGGGGGTTTCGCTTCTACTGCTGCCTTATTCGTGAGCTGCGCTTTGAGTATCGGTGACGATGGTCCTAAAGAAAAAAAAAAACACAAACATATAAAATATGTACAGACGATAGCAGGACAAGCCACCCGAAACTGTCAAATATCCCCAATCAACCTTGAGCCTTAAGGATTAAAAGATAAAATTGAAAATCTAATAAAGATTCTGAATTTTTTTTTTTTTTGTTTAATAAAAAAAAGATTATTATAATTATAAACTAGTGCTTGACCGCAATCTCGCCTGATGGTAAGCAGTGATGCAATAAATAAATATATACGGACAAATCACACGGATTGAGCTAGCCCCAAAGTAAGTTCGAGACTTGTGTTATGGGACATATTGATAAACAGCCAAGAACCAATAGTTGTTGGTAGAGCGCGCTAGTTTATTAAGAGCCTTTTCACTTAAAAAAACTAGTGAATAGGAAAGAAGACGGCAGTTGAGCGAGGTGATGCAATGCTAAACCCAAAGCGACCAACGATCGATGCTGCGCCAAACCAAACTCCCAACACACATTAGGCGCATCGTACGGCACACATCGCAACACAACTGCTCAGACCCGTCCTCCGTACGGCTTCACCAGACACCATGCTTGATGACTTTGTCAGTGGGTGGTAACTTCTGTCGGCAGCTTAACTGTATTTACCTGCAGTAGGATTGGTTCTGTTCTGCATAGTTCTGGATCTGATGCCGACATACGCCTGTTGAGTCTCGCCAGTCGATAACGTCACCGTGTTTGGCCCCACTGTACCTCCAAATACCGTTCTAAAACAGATAAGAAAATTCAATGATAAAAAATAATTTTGGTTGTCTTATGTCAGTGTCAATAGATTTGTAGCTTGTAATCATCGATCACCTTGTAATGTAGAATATTGACCGTCAATCATACAATAAGCTGCATGTTTATGTGTTAAAATATTAAATAAAAGATTGTTCAAAAGCAAATTATACAAATGGTTGACTGGCAAAAGTTTTTACTGTGTCAGGGATTTCCTAGAAAATGAAATTGTATGATGAAATGAAAAGATATTGTTTGCATGTATAGTTTGCACGCTACTATGAATCAAAACATGTATGTTCTACCACTTTTTGTAAAGGAGTTTATTCATAAACGATGATCAAAGTCAAGTGATGTTTAAACGTCAAAAATTTTGTAGTAATCACTAGCTCACACATAGTCGCTAATCACTAGTTTAAAGGAGATGTTTCATTTTGGGCCACCACTATGTACGCTATATAGATAAAAAGGAAAAAAATAAAAGATTTTCATAAAAATACTACGAAATTAATTTGAATAAAAATACAAGTATATATAATTAATTATTTGAAACGTTTTTTAGTGAGATAACCCTTTATTAAGGTAGACATGACAGTGGTTATGACGTTTGATTGGCGACTTTGACAGTTCTATTTTCCCGTTGTGTTCGTGTCGAGTGCTGATTTGAGTTGATTGTGTTTATTTAACGGGCCGTATGTTCTGAATTCATGTTTAGTTTTTTTTTGCAGTCATAATTATGGTAGATAATATAGATACGATAGCCTTAGATACATGACACGTAAATCAAATGTCACTGTCGAAATCTTATTTCGCTTATTGCTGACCACCATATTTATTAGTTGTTGTGTTGCACTCCTTGGCCGAGTTAAATTAAATCTTTTATAAAAACTAAGCCAAAATATAGGAAATTAACATTAAAAACAACTGTTTTTAATGTTAATTTCCTATATTTTGGCTTAGTTTTTGGCCAGCTCATTGTACAATGGCCCAGGCTCCATACATTTCTGAAACATCTCCTTTTAGCAGCGTTTATGAATAAAGGCGAAAATGTTTTATGGAAACATGTATACAGTATGTTAAGAAAACCCTGTCCGACCCATAAGGATAATAAAGGTTAGGTAAACACATGACCAAATATAATATAAAATTTTACGTAATCACCATAGTAACAATACTAATGAATTTTGAAATAATGTTTTTTTCCCGCGAATTAATTCCAACTTCCCCGAAATTTGGTAATTTTTAAAAAGTGACAACACCGGTATTATTATGAGCGAATAGCGATGCGATCACGTGCCGCGTCCCTGCCGCCCGCCGCCTCCACCGCCTCCGCCGCCGCGCGCGTTTGTGTGGATAACGCAGATTTATTAAGTTACCTCTTTTTGCGAAATAATATTAATTTTTTAGGTGGATTTTTTTTTTTATTTAGGCCGGTTTTGTATGCATTAGTAGAATCAGTTATCGATACCTAACAACACCTTCACGGGTCGGACAGGGTTTTCGTAACATACTGTATAATACTATTATCAAAAGGGGGGTATTTCACGTCGGAATGCGTACGTCAAAAATGACGCTCACGGACACAAAAAAAGGGTTGTTTAAAAATTACAATTACAAAATTAAGGCCTGGCCGTACGTCAAGTACGTAATTGTATTTATTTGACATACCTACGTATGCTTCGGAGGTCCAGAAATATGTTGTTTCCCTCAAGGACGCTTTACGGTCGACAGTACTTTATAATAAATCTTACCTGACTAGTCTAGGGAAGTGTGCGGGCGCGATGACTCCCTTCCGAGACAGTTTGGTGCAACACGCGACGTACTGGCGGTACATTTCGTTGGCGTCGCACGCACTGTTGTCGTTCGCTGGGAGGACTTCGTAAGCCGAGCGGAGCCATGCTTGAGCGAAGTGCTCGTTTTCCTGTTCAAGATTTTTTTTATGTTTAAATATTCTTCTTTGTCTTTCAGTGTCGATGGTACTCTTACTTTTTATTTAACTTTATTTGAACCTATACTCCAACTGTTTAGGTAGTTAACTAAGGGTAAACAAAAAACCACGTGACTTAAGTTAACGCTAGTAACTAGTTCGACTTTTAAACGTAATGAATGATGTAATCCGACCGATTTCGGCCACGGACAGTGTGGTATTTGGACTCAAAACTTGGTCAAAATTATTTTTTGCTTCTAATGATTAGATATGTACTTTTCGATGTGGTTTAACATTAAAGTGTAGTAAAACAATGCTTTATTTGAATAGAAAATCGTTTATTCATCATTACTAGAGTCAGCCATAATATTAATATTCGTAACGTCACTTTCGTGAAGTAAATTTAAAACAGCTGCCGATATTTCTTTCTTTTTTCTATTTGAGGTTTCCCTCATGCCAGTAATCAGTGGATCTGAGATCAATAAAAGTCGATTTAAAACGTCCATATTGCAGGCCACTCGCGAAAACTTTCTTGTAAAGTTCAGTCTGAAGGATCTTATGTTCTTGTTCCGTGCTTCTGCCACTTCTTCCGATAGCTGACCAATTGGTAGTATTGCTGCTTTAGTGACAGCCGCTCCATGCCGAAGCACTTTGTGCATGGTAGGAGACATTGGATAAAATTTATATAGTGACACATATAGTTCTGCTGTCTCTAGGCAATATTGTTCGAATTTCTCTGCATTTACTTTTAATCTCGAACACAATGTCTCCAGAATGACTTTCAGCCGATATATTAAATCTTTATCAATCCCTGTTATTTCGGCTGAAATTTCACAATTCTCCTCCTTTTACTTCTTTCACTTGAGTCTATAAATGACTTCTGAGGACGCCCGGGGCTGAGTCCTGCAACAAATAAATAATAAAAATGTTGTTATATAAAACAAAATCAATTTAGTTGGCTTTGAACTCTTCCGGCATTGTTATAATGTAAACAATAGCAAAAGGATCGCATCGATTGTGCTCCACCTACCTGCGCTCGGTAAAGTTACAATTACCCTTGAGCCACGTGGCATTATTTTCTTCGAACCTCTCTTTGATTTTGTGAGCAGCCAACCATTTCTGTTTAAAATCATGTTTGATAATTGAGAGTTTATGCTTCATATCAGCTATTCTTGAGTCATCTTGAGAATAACCTTTTAACAATTCTTTCTCCATAAATGCAAGCTTTCCGTCAAATGTTCGTTCATTTGAACGTTTAGCCATGTCATACAACTCGTTTCGAGTCACTGTTTTCACGCCAGAAGGTCCTAATGGAAATAAAAACGAATAACATTAGCAAAATATTTCAAGCAAATATTATAGGTCGTTACAAAAAAAAAATTGTAATAAAAAAAAGGGCGGTTTCGTGCGGCTAATTATTTTATACCCAGCTTACCAATTAATAATCTCACATTATACAATAGTTTTCAATACACAGAAGTGTTCAGAAATATAAAAAAATCCCTTTTGAAATATCTAAATAATTATTTATACAACAGTAAATAACACCTATATTGTCGACTAAATAAAAAAATATCAACAAGATATTTGCCCAAATATATATATTTAACTGAAAGTACATACCTGGGATAGAATGATCCATAATAAAAACCACCACTAAACCACTTCATTGAACTAAAACAAAAGCTTTGAAAATAATGAAATCAGAGCGTATCGAAAAATCACACATCAGGCGTAATCGAGCAGTAACTTCCGACTGATCGCACGAAGCCCAGTGTTGCGCTAGCGCTTCACGCGTTTCACTATTGGCTGCAGTGACTCATCAGCTTAATAACTGATTACAATACTAGATAGCTAATAGGAAATTGAAAATTCCATTTTTGGCCAGGTTTTGAGGCTAAATACCACACTGTGGGACGGTGGAAGCTCAGTAGGAGGTTTCCTGTTGGTATCCTTTGGAAATCCTATGTATATATCGTTAGTGTATTTGAACGTCTTTGGCGCTATGTTAAACCCGTTTTTCCGCGTTATATCTAATACCCCCCCCCCCCCGCAAAAAAGAAAGTAAAAAAAATAAAGTAAAAAATTAAAGTAAAAAAACATAAAAAAGAAAGCGTCCCTCACCTTACTATCACTCACCTGCACAGTCCGCTGCTGTAGATGCGACTGCTGTATGGACGACACCGGCGCCAGCGACGACACTGCCGTAGTTGTAGCTGTCGCTGGGGTCAACTGCGGAGGCTCTTGTATGGGTTTTGTGGGGGTTACGGTCTATGAACGAAAAGGTAATCTATCAATTCGTAAATTTAATAAAACTATACAACATAATTTTTTGTTTATGTGAAACCCGAAGCACGTGTCCAGTATTTTTAAATAAAGAATCTATGTACAAAATTTCAAAAAGATATCATGAAAAACCACAAAGTTATGATCTTGTTATCCTACATGGCTGTCCCAACAAAAATATGGTGCACGCTTCGCTCAGGCGGGCGAGCCGGGCGTTGACCTCTGGCGTGGCTGTTGCGCCGGCGTGCGCAGTACTATGATCTACCGTGCGCGCTCGGTAACCACAATGCAACAATTTCTAAATGTATTTGGGAAAAAATATAACATGGTGTAAAAATAATTGGAATCGATTCAGCTGCTTATTCTGAACAAACTATATTCAGGTTTCGCATATTATAAACAAAAATTAACGTTGTATAAAGATCATTTGGCTCGTGGCCAAAATCTGAACTAAAACCGCCTTCTTGTTTTTTCAACAACACCCATCTTTTTTTTATCGGTTTCTACAAGGCCACATGTGAACAAAGCGTCATACTGACGTCACGCACATCCTGCATCTTGAAAGCAGAGTTTGTCGTGCAAATAGCATACATACAACTTCCCAACAACCGCGTCGGGCAAGTGACCGCTAAACACAACACCCATCTGATTGGAGAATCTTTCCTTTTCTATGGAGGATGAGTAAAGTGAGTTTACACATTATCAATACCAATGGGTTTCATTTTAACAGTTTAAAAACATTTATTGCATTATTTACGTTGTTGAACAGACACATTTTCGAACATAGGGAGCAATGGAATAACAATAAGGTTCAAAATGATTCCAACTGATATTAATGGTGTGTTAGGCAATTAGGGTGCAGTTCTTCAAACCTTGAATAGTTATGCCACTGTCAAGCAATGATAGCTATTGTAACATGAGTGATAGTTTGTGCCACGAAGCGCAGCACGAGTACTACAATAGATGTTTGCGACAGTGGCATACAAAACTTTTTCTACGACCTTGAAATAAATCGCGGCGCACGCAATTTTATTTTGTTGTTATAATCCCACAAATGAAAGGCAAAGGCAAATCATCCATACAACCTATACACATGCGATGTTTACTCGTGACGTTGATTTTTAGTTTCATTTCAACACGCCTTGGCAGGAATGTATACCATTGAGATATGACTTATGGTAATGTATTAAGCAAATTACCAAATGGTCGTAGAAAAACAGTATTTGTTCATCTTGTAATACAAGGTAAGGGTTCTTACCGACTGTTGTGCCTGCGTTTGCCTCTCTTGCGCATCACGTTCGGCCTGTGCCGCGATCGCGCTGGGTCCACTCACCGTTTCTACAACCCGCATAAGTATACAAGCCCGAGGGCCGTAGCTTTGCGCCTAAAATAAAAGAAAAATTATTTAACTATCTAATATCAAATTCCGGAGCTTACCCACTCTTTTTATAGGTCTGAGAAGGATTTTCGTGGAATAGGCAAATGAACCGAGTGGGTTTAATAATCCTCCCAATTAGCTCAGAGCGTGAGAAGTTATTTAATGAATTCCAACCCAAAAAAGTTAAGGTAACGTTATCTTAACTAATTGTTGAATATCTTTAAACGGAATGCCACCATAGAGGACCACCTTCTTCCGCCTATCACCGAACGTCGTGACGAACGCACTTCCTTTCGAACTGTCAAGCTAGCGACTCATGGCCACGATCATTAAACGGTCACAAAAGTGTAATTATTTCTAAGTATTCAAAGTAAGCCCCGGGGGGATTTAGGCATCAAAATCCAAAATGAATAAAGTTAGGGTGTCTCCCAGTGAAGTGCGTCGACGTGCACCATCTCCTGATCTGGTCTTGTGGTCTACGAACTACGCATCTGAAGGTTGGAGGTAAGTGGTTTGCCGATTTTAGCACTTTTACCAGAGAGATATACTCCATGCATTGAGAATGGCAGAATGCATCATTCTATCAGATATTAGCTTATAGTTTCTAATATATTGCTATCCTCCTAAATACAGTCCATTTGAATCTTGTTTAAAATCTTTCGGGTAGGCACTTTGCAGCCACACTAATTGTGTCAGGACTTGCAATTTGATTTAAAACAAATTGGTTATTGGAAATTCTGGAAAGTATCGGATAAAAATGAAAAAACAAAACAAATGAATGAACTGAATTTCGAAATACATATAATACATCACATTTTTTCCTTTAAAATCCTGTAACACTAGAACCTTTATGTCACCTGTAACACTAGAACCTTTATGTCACAGACATGGTACACTGCACTACATACCTCGACAGTGACGAGCGACACCAGCGTGTGTATGAGGCCGGGCACCCTGGCGACGGACTCGCTGGCGCGGTCGCCCAGTGACGTCAGTACATACCTCGACAGTGACGAGCGACACCAGCGTGTGTATGAGGCCGGGCACCCTGGCGACGGACTCGCTGGCGCGGTCGCCCAGTGACGTCAGTACATACCTCGACAGTGACGAGCGACACCAGCGTGTGTATGAGGCCGGGCACCCTGGCGACGGACTCGCTGGCGCGGTCGCCCAGTGACGTCAGTACATACCTCGACAGTGACGAGCGACACCAGCGTGTGTATGAGGCCGGGCACCCTGGCGACGGACTCGCTGGCGCGGTCGCCCAGTGACGTCAGTACATACCTCGACAGTGACGAGCGACACCAGCGTGTGTATGAGGCCGGGCACCCTGGCGACGGACTCGCTGGCGCGGTCGCCCAGTGACGTCAGTACATACCTCGACAGTGACGAGCGACACCAGCGTGTGTATGAGGCCGGGCACCCTGGCGACGGACTCGCTGGCGCGGTCGCCCAGTGACGTCAGTACATACCTCGACAGTGACGAGCGACACCAGCGTGTGTATGAGGCCGGGCACCCTGGCGACGGACTCGCTGGCGCGGTCGCCCAGTGACGTCAGTACATACCTCGACAGTGACGAGCGACACCAGCGTGTGTATGAGGCCGGGCACCCTGGCGACGGACTCGCTGGCGCGGTCGCCCAGTGACGTCAGTACATACCTCGACAGTGACGAGCGACACCAGCGTGTGTATGAGGCCGGGCACCCTGGCGACGGACTCGCTGGCGCGGTCGCCCAGTGACGTCAGTGCGTACACGCACTCCAACGTACACACCAGCACCATTATATCGCGGAGGGTCAGTAGAGCGCACACTTCGTGATATAGCTGGAATAAAAATAAATGTATGAACGTGTGTCCGTGTGTATGTGTGCGTGCGTGTGTTCCGGCAACTGGAACATTTCGGGAAACCGATAGAGATGAAATATTTACAACTCTGGAGTAGTGAACCTCAATCTTTTGCGCGACTGTCGGTACAATCGCACACAAACACATATAACAAATAATTTAAAAAGGTTTTTAGTTCACATACCTTAGACTCGAGCGCTTTAAGCAATGCATCTTCATTGACCTCATTCTGAGCGAGTTTGTTAAGCAACTCAAGCGCTGCAAGCACTCTAGCGCGGTCCTGAGATATTAATGCCGATTGAATTGTGGATAGCACGTGCCGGGATACCAAACATGTCGCTGGATCCTATAAAAGGAAAAAAAGAGTACCATTAGCCATTATTAAGTCAAAACCAAGGTATAAACAACTCTAGTCATATATTATGATCTCATTTAAGTAGTTTAACATCTTTATATAATTACAAAGTGTTGAGTATACTTTACCTTGATTATAAGTTCAGTGGATACATTGCCCAGGGTATCAAGACCAGATTGCCGTAGTGTGCCCACCCAAGAGTTAGCACATAACAATAAAAACCTGAAAAAAGTTTATTATTATTTACCATGATAATAATAAAAAAGGCTAATACACATTATCATCCATTAGTCAACAAATATTTCATTTTGTTTTTGATATAAGATTCTCATAGAGTATTCAACTGACAGTGTTTTAAGATTAAAATAAAACTATATAAAATCTACCACTACAAGCTGTTCCGTCAAAAAGAAACTGTTCAAAAAGATGTTGATGTTGTCCTGTGTTCTGATTTCAATAGATTCAATTTCAACCCTTATAAATACTTACATTATTAGAATTACTGACCATTTTTACATGTTAATAGAGTTGAAACTCAATTGGCGGTCTCAAGTCTTTTAGTGGCATCACAAACTATCCTAATATAATAAAGATGAAAATATGGATAATAAATGTTTATTACTCTCTCACTCGAAAAACATCTTAATGAATTTGGATAAAATGTGCCAAAAAGGTGGTTTATTTCCAGGATAAATATCTTCATCACCATCTCAGCATCCCAGCAAAACCAACATTCCAAATCAAATTGTAAATACCTGTCTGTTTAAGCTACTGTCAGGAGGCAAGAGAATTGTCGGCTGAAATTAGTCATTACCATCATCTCAGCGTTAATAATCCCAGTCGCATCCGAAGCGTTTTCAGCTTTGGAGTCTGGGGTCCGCTACCAGTCTAACTGCTGATTTTTGGCTAAACTTCGATATTTTCCGTGAAGCGACTGCCGTCTGACCTCCACAACCCGAAGGCGAAATCGAAGCATTGCAGTTAGACCAATTGTTGGACTTTTGAGGGCTCGTATGTCAACCGGGACCACCGGCTTAATGTGCTTTCCGAGGGACGACCAGACCAGTGTAAATATTCATATTCAAGCATACAAATATGCGCGGGGATCGAACCCGGCGCGGTTTGCTTGCGCAGCGGCCGCGTTCGCTACTGCTACGCCACGGAGGCTGTCAATTAATTTCCAGGTTAAATATATAGGATACTTTTTATCCCGATATTCTCATCAGATCGAAGCTTATGCGTGTGAAACCACGGGGCACAGCTAGTTATCTACAACGTTATTTTTTATTTAAGCGAAACCTGAATATAGTTTGTTCAGAATAAGTAACTGAATCAATAGAATCATGTTTACACCATTTTATATTTTTTCCCAAATACATTTAGAAATTGTTGCAGTATTTTTTTTTTTTTTTTTTTGGGACAAAACCCGCCACACTTTTCCCAACCACTGCAACTCCTGAAAGCCAGAATCAACAGTGGCGACCGCCAGAAAAACGCCGAGCAATGAAGCTCGACGAGTCCCGGAGAAACGATTCAACTGTCTTGGGTCCCGCAACAAATTAATCAGAAAAGAATAGCGGAGGAGTAAGAAAAAAGATATTTTTTCCACTTCCCTCCATAACAAGCAGGAGACAGAACAGAACTAGGCCAATCGGCACAAAGGGACATTATTGCAACTGGGAGAAGCCCAGATTGCCAAACACCACGGAATAAAATTTGATTAAGTTAATGGGTCCTAAGTAGGCATTAGCTGTTACAATTGATTCCAATAATAGGTATGGCAAAAGCGCCTGAACGCACGGAAATTGGTTCTAGTTTCTACAAGGTCCGTATAATAAACGACTCCGGATGTAACTTGTACACTATCCAACATAATATTGCGTTCATTCTGCCAAAGAACACACTCCCACAAGATGTGATGTGCGGACTGTTCAAATTCACAGTTCGATGTAGAACACTGACACAAAGGGGAAGGAACAAGTTTAAAAGAATACAGTTTACTTTTAAAGTTGCCATGACCTGTGAGAAATTGGGCAACGCAGTGGTCAACCTCCAGCCATGTCCTAGCCAGCCGATCGCCAACGGATGGAAAGAATAGATGGAGGTGCCGGCCCTTGATGGAATTATCCCACCTACTTTGCCATTCGGATAAGAGGTCCTCCCAGACTTCAGTCTGAGGTTTAAATAATCTAGAGATTTTATTAAAGTCGCGTTGTGTAACAAAATTAGTGTCCATGGCCTCCCCCCTCGCGGAGTAGTACATTGAAGCACGTCGCTGTACCTCAAGGTCGACTGGAAGTACACCTGCCAGTACCGGTAAGGCTTCAGTACTGACCGTTCTATACGCCTTGCATAAAAATATCAATGCCAAACGTTGGCTTTGAAGCAGTTTACGTCGTGCCGCCCCTATGCTGGCCCTATCGGCCCAAACAGGTGCACCGTAGCACATACATCCTAAGTAGGTAGCTCCATATATAGTTTTTAAAGTTAGGAATGATAGACCCCAAGTTGCTTTCGATATTCTAGTTAGGGCATAAAAGTTCCTTTTAGCTTTTTCACCAACTATTTTTATATGTTCTATAAATGAAAAATTCCTTTCTAAGATCATACCAAGATAGCATACGGATTGCTGTTTTTTAATGGGAACGTTATTAAATTTAATAGTAGGCAATGATTTAAGATTACCTTTTAGTAGAAGTTGATAGGTTTTATGTGGCGCAAACGTTAGGCGGTTACGATCACCCCACTGAGATATTAAATTTAGGCAAGTATTGGCCAAGTTCTCAAGTCCAGCTCGGGTACTTGACTGAATGAGCAGTAGGCCATCGTCCGCGTAACCAGTAAGTGAACAGCCGCAAGGAAGCGGGATCGCGAGGAAGTCATCAAAACCCAAATTCCATAAATAAGGACCGACAACTGAACCCTGAGGACATCCCATGGTTAGTGTTTTAGTACTAGAAAAATGACCGAGCTTAAGTACCGCGGAACCGTTTATAAAGTAAGAGTAAACGAGATTATATATGTTTTTATAGCAACCGCGGGTTTTTAATTTTAACAACAGCATAGGCCACCAGGCGTTATCAAAAGCCCCAGAAATATCCAGGAAGATCCCAATTACGTACTTGTTTTCGGATTGGTTAACGGTTCTTCTGACAGAAAGCGCCGCGTCGACTGTAGATTTACCTATGGTGAAGCCATACTGATTATTATGGAATTTTGGACCGTTCGGTAGTAAACGTGGAACGATGAGGCGCTCAAGAAGTTTACCCAAAGATGGTAGAAGTGTGATAGGACGATATGACTTCGGATCATCCGGTGGTTTGTCACCACACTTTGGTATTATTCGTATGAAACCGCATCGCCATTTACGAGGAAAAACGCCTTCAGCAATGCATCGGTTGTATACAGTTAAGATGGCATCACCCGCTGTTTTACACGCTTCTTTAATCATCCTATTAGATATTTTATCTTCACCTGATGATTTGTTGACCGGTAGTTTTCTAACAATATTTATAAATTCGTCATTAGATGGTACGTCTGACATTGGTGATTCAGGTGGCACAGGAGCCCACGCTCTAATCTGTTGGTGGTAGTCGCTATCGTTAGCCGGTGAATCATCAGGGATAAGTGTATTAATTAGCACTTCTGTTGTTTCCTCTATGCCTGTGGTATGCTTATCATTGACTTTAATGTTTTGAACGTATGCAAGGTCGACCGATCTGTTAGCTTTAAATTCGTGATATAAGGGAGACCACGGACCCTCCCTGTCAAGTTTATCAACGATTTTTCGCAACAAGTTACCCTTAGATTTTTCCACCGATGCTTTGTAGCGTGACTTGGCAACTCTAAAAGCATTTAAAGCGAACGTAAGAAGATCTCCAGTAATCTTTCGGCTCTTGAGTTTATTTAACTGTCTACGCGCTCTGCGATATCTTTTACGCTGTTCAACTAAATAATCACTCCACCAGTCACATCTACGAATATTGGTCATAGATCCGCGACCAATGGCAATGTCAGCACAGTAGGTAAAGGTTTCTGACATAATGTCAGCACTTTCTTCGGCTGACAGCCCGTCCCGAGTGAATTCTTTGGCGAGACACGCAAAAAGCGAGCCGAAAAATTCCCAGTTCGCGCCTTTACATCTATATCTGAAATTACCGGGAATATGAGACGGACCCTGAATATAACCAGGAACAAATTCGTACACGATCAGGCGATGATCACTACAAGACGCGTCCGGTAGGACACGCCACCTATCCAAACGTACGTCGGCACTTGAAAGTGTGACGTCAATACAAGATTCGCCCATTTGGCTGCAGAAAGTAGGTGGTGCATCAGGGGTATTATGAATCGATAGGTTCATCTCAGCAATGAAATCCTCAACAGCGCAGCGTCGTTCGGTATCGGTGGCCCGAACCTTGCCATACCACAGAGACGATGACGCGTTGACATCCGCGCCAACGATAACTTTGCAGCCCGCGAGTGACCGCAAGACATGACGGAGATTATGTATATGAGGAGTAACAGGATCTGAGTATTGAAAGTAACAGCTTACAACGAATACTTTAAAAGAAGCTGATGATACTTCGGCAACCGCACAGTGTGGCGTCATGAGGTCACGTAAAGACGTTACCGTAAAGTTAGAAGACCGCGCAACATAAATTCCGGCTCGTGCCTTGCAATCCAGTTGTACTACCCTGTGACGTAAACGTGAGTTTTGATATTGTTCCTGAATGAGTACAAGGTCTAAGTTGTAGTCAATAATTAATTTATCTAACTCTGATGTCGCCACCTTATCGTTGTGAAGGTTTAATTGCCCTATGATTAACCTATCCATCTTAATTAGTAATTAGTATGTAGGATAAGTTGTTCGAGTTTTAATTTATAGGTACCGCACTGGTCCGACCCGCATCTATGATCATAGGGTTTTTTAAATCGTTTACACGCCGCGCAAACCGGGGTAAAATTCGAATCGCCCTTATGCGGGCAAACATTGGTTTCGTGAGCCTCGGAACAGACAGCGCAGGTTGGTGATTTATTAGCGCAATGCTTTTTAACATGACCGAATTGTTGACAATACGCGCAACGAACTACCTCGATATCATCATTGTTGCAGTATGGTTACCGAGCGCGCTACGCAGCTTACAATAGCGCACGCCCGCGCAACAACTGACGCCATAGTTCAATACACCGCTCCGCCCACCCGAGCAGAGCGCGGACCATATTTTTGTTGGGACAGCCAAGTAAGATAAGGGTCATTCCATGTAACGGGTGTTACAGGTTGTACACTTCTACTTGACAATTAATTAATGATGCAAAAAGAAAACAATTAAGTTTTATGACCTTAACACCTTCCATTTAGGACTGTTTACCGGTATCTGTAATAAATTGGACAGTTACAAACAGCAGTCAAGAAATGAAAGGTAAGATATGTGTGTAACGGGCGTTACACGATTTTGTCTAAGCTTTCGGGCTTAACCCAAATGAAAGCAAAACTCTGCGAATTTATTTACTTTACGTTAATCAAAAAATTGGAACTACGTAGCTAAATAAATTCTTTACTTTGTAGTCCACTTGGATTAAAACAAAAACACAAACTTGATTTTTTATCGAAGTTTAAAACTGTAACGAGTGTTACGAGTACGAAATTAAAACAATATTTGTACCAATAAAGGTAATTTAATAACAATAGCATTGAAATAATCATGTTTACTGCTAATTTACGTTAATATTATTGGGGATATAATAATATTTGCTCCTTCGTATGGACAAATTTGGCATAGCCCTGCGCCCCTGTACTATTTTTTCTTTTTGCTTTCAGAGAGAGTATTTTGACTAAAAAACAAAAATCAAAAGTCTCTCAACGCGATCTCTAGTTCTTTGTCTGGTTTTAGGCTTTTAAGTTTGGATCTTGTACAATTTTTTCTTTATCATTTCTTTTTCATTTTCTGTCCCTCTCTCTTTCTTTTTGCATGGTGTTCTGCATGTTTTTCAGATTTTTTTTTTTTCAGTCTTTGTCTATATTTTTCTTCATTCTATTTTTCTCTGAAGACATCGTCAATCTAAAAGAAAAGCTAGCTCAACCTAAGCAAAGTACACCATACTGCATTAGGCATCAGACATAATTATTATTTTGGGGCCCGCCAATAAATCACGTTACTAAATCGGCGTTTTTGCTGAATTGCAACAGTTAGTGTCAGAGACCTGTCGTCAAAGGCTGCTTGAAAACAGCTAACTATAATTCATCTAAGTGTCTTTTTCTTAATTAAATAAAAAGAATAACATGTAACTTAAATTTAGTTCAGTTTGTGAACAAGGGATTCGGGCCTAGTGAATGGGTCAAACAACTCAGACATTACAGGTTACCATTTGCGAACAAGATAAGAAGTAAGAATAAAATACAAATATTTTCTTCAACACAGCAAAATGAAAATGTTGTCAACTGTTGATGACAACATTTTTTACTAACGAAAGACACAAAAAACATATCATTATAATATGTGGAGGACCCCTGAACGTAAAACCTTAAAAAAATCACTAAACTAGAGCCATTACGTTTTTATTAGTTCTTATCAAAGCATGTGTGTGTGCTGGACAGTTTGCAGACTTTTTTGAGTCTGTGTACAGCAAGGAGCCACCCAAACTGGATGCGTGCGCGGCGGCGGCGGAGGTCGGCGCGACCAGTGCACGTGTACACATTGAGAAGCTGAGTCTCGCAGAGGTTCAGCAGGCGCTTGGGAGTCTCAAGCCTAAACGTTCGTCTGGCCCAGACGGTATACCTGCGTTTCTATTCCGAGACTGTGGGAGAGTACTAGCGGAGCCATTACTTCACATTTTTAATACATGTTTAGAACAAGCCACGTTCCCGCATAGGTGGAAGATCACGCGCGTTGTTCCGGTTCCTAAAGGAAAACCAAGTTCGGATACCTGTAACTATAGACCGGTGGCTGTACTCTCCACGCCTGCTAAAGTACTAGAGTCGGCTATTCAGCGCTCCATTCAGGAACAAATGCGTGCGCGTCTGTCAGATGCGCAACATGGGTTCCGACCGGGGCGCAGCACTGCTACGAACCTTATTAACTTTATGGTACAGGTGGTGCCGGCAGTAGACTCGGGGGTACAGGTAGATACAGCCTACTTCGATTTTAAAAAGGCGTTCGATACGGTTGATAATGACATCTTGTTACGGAAGCTCGCAAAAATTGGGTGTACCCTGCCTCTGCTACAGTTCTTAGCTAGCTATATGAAGGATCGCCAGCAATATGTCGACTACAATGGCTGTGTATCTCAACCATATTACACGAGATCGGGCGTGAGCCAGGGCAGCAATGTAGGGCCTATCGAGTTTGTTATAATGATAAATGATTTACCGGAAGTTGTCAGACACGGGACTTGTTTATTATTTGCGGATGACCTGAAATTGCTGCTCGAGGTTCGGGATCACTCGGATTGTGAGCGCCTGCAGGATGATATCAACAGAGTAGTTGAATGGAGTAATAACAACAAACTGCATTTTAATGTTGCTAAATGTTCGGTGATGTCGTTCACTCGCGCGCGAACTCCTTTGAACTATCCATACAAGGTTGAGGATGTGCCGATGCAACGAGTAGCTCAGGTACGAGACTTAGGGGTAGTCTTCTCTCAGGAACTAACCTTCCGTGAGCATATCAATAAGATATGTAAGAAGGCATACCGAAACCTGGGTTTCGTACTCAGGCAGTGTCAGGGGTTCACCAACATCACAACACTTAAGGTGTTATATGACGCATTAGTTAGAAGTCACCTCGAACATAGCGCATTCATCTGGGCTCCTCATGAGGCGAAATATAGTGGTATGTTGGAACGTATCCAAAATAAGTTCACTAGACACTTGTACTATAAGCTGTATGGAGTATATCCAATGTACCCATTGATGTACCCTACACTATTCGTTCTGGGTATGGTAGGGTACAATACTTTAAGGGTGCGGCGGGAGTTCTCACTCGTAGCGTATGTGGTGAAGTTACTACGTGGCGTGGTGCAGAACCCGGGAGTGCTACGGCACCTACAGCTATGCGTGCCCGACCAGTACGTGTGGAGGCGGCGCCGCCCGCCCCTGCTCGCTGTGCCTGCGGCCAGGACCAACCTACTGGCGAGAACTCCTCTCACTAGAGCCATACGTGTGGTGAATGAGGTTCATGAGAGGGTTGATGTATTGTGGTGCAATATGAGTGAACTTGCTAAAGTTACATTATATATAATAAGTAACTTAGACTAATTGATATTGTTGCTTAGACTAAGAATTAAGTACCCACTTAATTCTTGGTCTAAGTAACAATATCAATATGAATATTTTTATAATGTGTATATTTAGAATTTAGTTTATACGGCCAATCTGTCGCATTGGATCATGGATCTGTAATGATAGAGATAGGTGAGAATAAATAAATAAATAAATAAATAAAAATGTCAAAATTTGGTAACACCCGTTACGTAACGGGTGTTACACACTGTTACCCGCCAAAATTTCAGAAACAAAAAGGCCAATCTTCATATAAATAGCAAACTTCAGTAGTTATCAATCATATCCTTACTTTCTTAAAAGCATTTTATAATGCGTGCAATACCTTAATCGCCAAACAAACGAATGCATTTTTTGTAACGGGTGTTACAGGTAGGAGGCATAATTTAAAAGTTAAATAAATTGAAATTTACGAAATAATATTACACGCAACAGCTGTTGAAAACTTCTCTTTTCGAATAGCGGGAAGCATAATGGCAAACTAACAATAGTTTTCTTTTTTCAGTGTATCCAATTTTGATTAAATTTATCAACTATCAATCGTTCATAGTAACCTAACTTAAATATGTTAAAAAAATTTAAAAAAAAATACATAACGAAAAAATAATGATATATTATTAAAATATGGGGTTTTAAGATTATCCTAAGACACATTTTAATTTAAAAACACTAATTGAAAAATTTATGTTGTGGTAGCGTTTTTCATGGAATTACCCATAACATGCTCATAATTTTGTGGTTTTTCATTAAATCTTTTTGAAATTTTGTACATAGATTCTTTACTTAAAAATACTGGACACGTGTTTCGGGTTTCGATTAAACAAAAAATAATGTTTTATATTTGAAATCAACACTTGGTCACTTACCTGATAAGCGTAGTATTCTTAGCTAAATATTGCACGTTCTCATCGTGGAATGAGAGCGAGCGAACTATGGAGGCGATCTGCAACACTCGCTGCGTGTAAACACAAGCGGCGCCCCCTGGAAGTTCTGGAGCGAAGAGTTGGTTATCATCCGGTGGGTCTGCCATCCAGTCTTCTACTACGTCCTAGGGGAAAAAGACGAGTCGTGTCATGTTAGGTGTCATGACTCATGATATGTCAGGCTATAAATAATCCATCGCTTGAGAACAGTTAGACCGATTTGGTTTTTATTTTGTTTTAAAATATTCATAATGGTCCGAATCTGCAGGGTAATTGCGTAACACACTATCAGTAGCAAAGAGTTTTATTTTGACAGTTTAAGAACATTCATTGCATTATATGTATACATAGTTGAACAGATGCATTTTTAACCGACTTCAAAAAGGAGGAGGTTACTCAATTCGATCGTGTCCAATATGTAAAGAAAACCCTGTCCGACCCATAAGGATAATAAAGGTTAGGTAAACACATGACCAAATATAATATAAAATTTTACGTAATCATCATAGTAACAATACAAATGAATTTTGAAATAATATTGTTTTCCCGCGAATTAACTCCAACTTCCCCAAAATTTGTTAATTTTTAAAAAAGTGACAACACAGTGGACTGTATATTATAGCGATGTGACCACGTGCCGCGTGCCCTGCCCCCCGTCGCCTGTGGAAGGGTTGCCTACCGCACATGTATTAAGTTACCTCTTTTTGCGAAATACAATTTATTTTTTTAGAGGGAATTTTTTTAAGTTCAGCCCGGCTTTGTATCCATTAGTAGAATCAGTTATCGATACCTAACAATGTCTTCAGGACAGGGTTTTCTTTACATATTGTATATGCTTTTTTATGTTTGTTCGCGGATAACTTCGTCGTTTATGAATCGATTTTGATAATTCTTTTTCTGTTTGAAAGTAGACATTCCCAAGGTGGTCCCATGATAAGGACATCAGGGTTTGATGGTGGAAGACCAGAGAAATCAAGGATAAACTTTCAAAAATCGTAGGGGCAACCAGTGCGTTTGTAAGTTTTTTCGTTAAGTATTTTAGCGTCAGCATCCAGTCTGCAGCTGAACAGTACTTTTCACAACTAAAAAGTGTAAAATAAAAACTTTTTTTACAAAAAAAAAACAACCAACTTTCAAAAAACACTACAAAGTGAAAAATAACTAACTTCGGAAGTCGGTGTCAAAAACTCATCATCATCATCATCTCAGCGTTTATCCCGGTTGCATCCGTGGCTTTCGCGTTGGAGCCCGGGGTCTGCTTTCCTACTTAATTTCCTCCATTTCGCGCGATCTTTAGCATCCTGTGGTGTGAGATTGTTGGCACGCATGTCATCTCTCACAACGTCAAGCCAGCACCTCTTTGGTCTACCCCGCTTGTTCCGGCCCGGCGGAGGCGCCATGGCAGGACATTTGTGACCCACGTAACATGCCGGTTTTCGTAAGACGTGACCATACCAACGTAGGCGACCCTCCTGCAGCTTTTCCGCTATGTCACGGACATGAAGACTGCCACGGATGCGGGAGTTCCTGATGCGGTCCTTCTGCGTAACTCCACACATCCACCGCAGCATGTTCATCTCCGTGACACGCAGCTCTTGCTTGTGTCGCTCAAGCACAGGCCACGCCTCGCTGCCATACAGGAGAACAGGTCTAATGATGGTCTTATAGACCTGCCCCTTAAGCTTAACCGGCATTTTGGTGTCACAAATGACACCTGACACCTCACGCCATTTTGCCCAAGCTGCGGAAATGCGTGCCCTGACGTCGCAATCAATGTCGCCGGACGCGTGGAGTACAGACCCCAAGTATTTAAACTGGTCTGTGCACTCGACCATGTCACCGCCTATGCGCACGGACATGGGGTCTGTCGTGTTGCTAGCCATATACACGGTCTTCGCCACATTGAGTTTCAGACCTCCGTTCTCGAGCGAGTCCTTCCACACATTCACACGCCGCACCAACCGATCCCTGTCCGCGTCCGCCAGCGCGATATCGTCAGCATACATAAGCAACCAAGGAGGTTGCTCATGTGAATCCCTGATGCTATCCGACAAGGCGTCTAATATCACGCTGAACAGAAACGGACTAAGAACGGAACCCTGGTGGACTCCGACGGTGACGGGGAAGGGTTTAGTGTCACCAACAGCGGTCCTAACAACGGAATCGGAATTGAGGTACATGTCTCGAATTATGTCAACATAGGCCTCTGGTACCCCTTTGGACCTCAGTGCCCACCAGATCACCCCCCGAAGGACACAGTCGAAGGCCTTCTGCATATCAAGAAACAGCAAATGCAGAGGCGTGTTCTTCGATCTGTATCTCTCCATGGCGATCCTTAGTGCGAAGATAGGATCCATGGTTCCGTACCCTGGACGAAACCCATATTGACACTCCGAGACAGCACACTCCCGCCGGATCCGGGAGTCCATGATCCTCTCAAGGATCTTCATGGTGTGGGACATGACCTTTATACCACGATAGTTGCCACACTCCTGTACCGAGCCGGAACCGGAAGTCGGTGTCAAAAACTAATATACAAAAACCAAAGACACCGACTTCCGAAATAAGTTATTTTTCACCTTGTAGTGTTTTTTGGAAGTCGGTGGTTTTTTTTTTGTATAAAAAAGTTTTTATTCTAATATACGGAGCTATGGATTAGCAATATGCTTCAAAATTATTCAAATTGATAGTAACAGTTTACGCAAATAGGGTCAAAGCTGAAACGGAAAGAAAAAATTGAAAAGTCGCCGGGAAAATTCAGGCACCAGTTTTGTTTTGCCAAAGCGATACCACAGTACCGCGTCCTGTGGCAAACAAAAAAAAAAAACACCACAAAAAATAAAAGATTTTCGAAACTCACTTCCTCATAAACCTTCTCAATAACCATCTCCTCTTCCTCCGAACCATTGAGCAAACAATCAGTTAGCGTATTATACGCCGCCCTAGCCTGCACTATGAGATCTGGTTGTTCGACCCCCGGCTGCATAAACTTGGTCTCGTCAGCTAACTCTTTAGCCCCGCCCCCTCCGGCCCGAAGTCTCCAGAAGTCATCGGGGTAACGACCTCGCGCTTCGAAGTAGGAACGTCCGATTGTATTGCGGAGACTCGCTGCAAGTGAACAATTAGATGACAAATGGCATAGAAGTGCAAGATATTTTTCATTTTACAGTGAAGTTATATGCATTTTGGAGATGATAGTTATCATTATAAACAAGTTTACAAAAGACAACTATATTACCACAAATTACTGTTTTTTTAAGACTACGAAGGAAGCTTTATAGGACGAAAGTAATATCTTCCGTCCTTTTCATTTAAAAAAAAAAATACTGAACTTAAAATTAAGACAGATTTACATGGTGCAATTAAATTGCCTATGGCTTCAATTAAGTTGAAGCAACAATAAAAGTTGTATTGTCTAAACACCATTTAGACGATGCAAGTCATCTGTTGCATCACTGTTATTGGCGCCGATTCTGTTCTTCACAAACTAAACTAATTTTAAGTTATGTGCATCTTTTTCTTTTCATTTCGTTAAGAAAAGGATAGAAGATAACATTTTAATTTAATCCTGTCAAATAAAGAAACTCCATAGACAATTTAGACACGATTATAAACATGATGACTAAAAATACGCCAGTTTACGTCAGGAGCGCACTAATTTGACAGGTTTAAACTGACATTTTATCTTCTTTTTTTTTTATTGACTATAAACTAGCGCTTGATTGCAATCCCGCCTGATGGTAAGCAGTGATGCAATCGTTGATGGTAAAGCGCGCTAGTTTATTAAACCCATTTACTTAAAAAAACTTAGTGAATAGGAAGAAAGACGGCAGTTGAGCGAGGTGATGCAAATTTATAAACCCAACAACACGGCCAATAATGCTACGCCAGAGGGAAATTGATCTGGATGGACCATGATCAAACTCCCGACACAACATCATTTGGCGTATCGTACCCGGCAAGCTTCACAACACAACTGCTCAGACCCGTCCTCCGTTAGTTTGTGAACAAGAGTTAATCTTCTATAAAATTATACTCACAATGATTATAAACCCCAGCATGTGCCAATAAGAAATCCAATATATGCGGCGTGGTACTCAGTGGCAGCCTGTTGGAATGGTCCGCAGCAAGCACGGTACACACGTTGACGGCGAAGTCCTGCTCGTTCGGCATCGGCGATAAGAGCGAGAGGGCCAATCGCTCCGATGCTGCGGCGACGCGGGCGCCCCCGGTGCGGAGCGTCTCACCTGATGCTTAGATACCGATAAATAATTTTGCCTTACAACAGGTAAAGTGGTGTTTTGATTATATATAATAGCAGAAGAGAAAATATTAACAATAAAGTATTGGACTAGATTTGCTATCTTCGGTTTTGATTTGGAAGTTTAAATATTTAATAATAATAAATTGCAAAGTATAATAATCACTAACACCATTACGATAAAGACCAATATTAAATCATCAGAAATCTTTTGACAGATAACGATGAGACTTAAACAAAATATTTGAATATTAATAGGGATGTATCCAAGGTAGGAAAATCAAAAAAATAATTAGTCCGTATTATAGATAATAAAAAAAATAAGACTCGTATTTTTTTATTTGTCAAAATTACTAAAAACTACTGAGATATAGCGTATTAACCTTTTGAACGCCAATCTACATAATACGCGATGTGTCCTCCAGCGCCACGCTACAAATGTATAACGTATCTATAGTAAAACGTATGGATGGGATTAATGTCCTATCGACAAATAATATTATACGTTTAAATTAATGTTTATTCACCAATTTACGAAGCTAAATAAAAACTGGAACCGTATTTTCAGATTTTATTTTATTTCATAAAAAAATCAATATGAAAACTTGGATATATTTCCCATAATAAAGAAAAGAATTATAAATTTATTAGACGTGTGTTCTAGAAGTTCACATCCCTATTTGTCTCCAAATGTAATCCTTTTACTTCATATCAAGTAGTTGGCGCTCGAGGCACGTCAAAATCCTTTCTGATATAAGGATGTCTTGTCGACGTATTTCTTGTCGATGTATTTCTATGGTATTTATTTTTATATTCACTGTGGTCGAGTTACACGTGCATAAACTCAACCGATTCCTGCATAATTTATTTCGTTTAGTTACAACAAATACAATTAATAGAAGCTAAATACGTGGTTTTCTACATATTTTAAAATTCCGTAGCCAAATGGATTCTTACAGATTCGTCATGTCTGTCTGTCCGTCCGTATATCACAGCCATTTTTTTCCGAAACTATATGATCTATAGGTACTGTTAAAACTTGGTAGGTAGATGTATTCTGTGAACCGTATTAAGTTATTGATGCAAAAATAAAAATAAAAATAATAAAGATTGGGGGCTCCCCATACTTAGAACTGAAACTCAAAAAAAATTTCTTCAAACATACGTTTGGGGTATGCATGGATAGGTCTTTAAAAATGATATCGATGTTTCTAAAATATTTTTTTTTCTAAACCGAATAGTTTGCGCGACAAACGCTTCCAAAGTGGAAAAAAGTTGGTCCCCCCCCCCCCCCTACCTCTAACTTCTACAACAAGAAAATGAAAAATCTAAAAAAACATATGATGTACAAGTACATACATTACTATACAAACTACTAACGAAAATTGTTTTGAACGAGATCTCGTAACTAGTTTTTTTTAATACCCCTTAAATCGCTTATTACCGCGTAATCTTTCATACAAATAACTTTAATCCTTTAATTTCATAAATCAATGGTACGGAACCCTTTGTACGTGAGTCTGACACGCACTTGGCCGATTTCTTTTTATTAAAATTACTGTTTTACACAGATGTTACAGACCTATTTTTAATGGTTTCGCAAAATACTCGCAGTTATTTTTCTGGTTTGTACAAACTAATAGAAAACGGAAGAAAATTCCTGAAACGGAAGTTGACGACTTAACGGAATGTCAAGACGACGAACTATTTTAAAATTCCGATTCAGACTTAAACAACTCGCAATAATTCGACATATTCACCGTCACAATTTTTTTTTTTGTAAAAACACGTGCGTCAACTGAATACAACAACAAGCTGTAAACATTGCCATACACTAAAATGCACAATGTCACTATGACCTTGAAACCTGTCCGCTTATGACGTCAAAGAGTTACTTCTATACAAGTCGGTGGCCTGTGGGGAGTGACAAATTACTAACTTTGTAGGGATGGGTTTTTCAAACGGTGTTTCACTATCGACAATGATTAGAAAACCTATTTATTCTTGATTAAGGTGAATAAAACCTAGTTTATAGTTTACAATATTTATAAAATATTATTAATTCACGTCATTTTCTTGCAATAATAGTATTTATGATCATTTCGACGAGATGAAATATAGCGAGGTCTTCATCGTGTCCCATCACTGGCTTACTTGATATCAAGTAATTGGCGCTGGGGGCATTAAAATATTTTCTGGCGTTTTTGTTTCTATTGAAAATAAAACTAATAAGAACTTATTATGCGTGAAAAAGTTAAAAATATGGTTGATAACAGGGCAATTTTCCATAAAAACAAAATAAAAGGTCTTGTAAAAGTCGTAAATTTATTTTATACTGTGATTACTTCTAATCAAGTAGTGGCGCTGAGGGCACGAAAATCTCGAACTTGTATAGAAGTGATTGGCGTTCAAAAGGTTAAAGTTACGGAGTGGGGGCTAATTACGACACGCCGTGGCATATTTTGTACCACGGCGTGACGTCATGCGACATTTCAAATCAATATATCTTCTTAAGTATTTGAATGAAAGAGAAAATAAAAAATACCTGTTCAATATTTTTTATAAATCGATCTGATGGACATTAAATTATTTTTAGGATACAACCCAATTGGCTTGTATCCTAAAAATAATTTAATGTAAAGATATATTGGTTTGAAATGTCGCATGACGTCACGCCGTGTTACAAAATATGCCACGGCGTGTCGTAATTAGCCCCACTCCGTAACTTCAATACGCTATATCTCAGTAGTTTTTCGTAATTACGACATAATAAAAAATACGGGTCCTAATGTTTTTAAGTATCTATAAGACGGACTAATTATTTTTTGGATTTTCATACCTTGGATACATCCCTATTCTTTGCGGGTTGGTCAAATAAGAAACCGTGCCCTGGCGCACAGGCAAGTGCAGGAACACGGGTGGGTTTTAGTCAGTTAAAGTCCGACACGCCCTTCCGCTCCGCCCAGAGCAGGAGAAAACACTTAAAAAAAGGTGCGTAGTATTCGCAACCAGCGTGCGTGCGTGCATGACATGATATATGAACGTAAACGAGTCAAAAGAAGTGTATAAGGATGTTGTAAGGTGGCTTTCTGTACTTCCTTCCTACCTATGGGTGCTTACAAAAAGAAACAGGTTTCCGGGACAGACAAATCTGTGCGGGTCAGTACCGACCGGTGCAGGGTCAACTTGCATAAAGAAATGAACACGTTTAAACCTGTTTCTTTATAAGTGAGCGCATAAGTAAACAAGTAAATATTATACCTGCATCGGTCGGTACTGACCCTCGCAGATTTGTCTGTCCCGGAAACCTGTTTCTTTATGTAAGCACTTTATAACAAAAAGCATTTTTATTCAAAAATAGGACATAAACTTACGTTAAGTTTATGTTCTATTTTTGAATAAATGCAGGCCAACAGTTCCCTGATGATTTAAATAAAATTGGAACTAACTTAGTACAAATCATAGAGAAGAATAAGCACAGGTATTATATGTTTCCGTTTGAAACATACCTGAAACGTACGTACCCCCTCCAAAGTTCGTGCGTGGCGTGGCACCACTTCGACCGCGTCGCGGGTCTTCATCCATGTCGTTGTCATCATCCCTGCCTGGTGGGCCTTTGGCTCTCTCATACCTAAGTAAATTAAAAACGCCCCATACGAATATCACATCATACTGATGTCATGCAGAATATAATAATAACCTCAGGACCTACTGGACCGATATTGAAAATGACTACTAATAGAAAACCACGTTCGAAATCATCCTAATAATTATAAGACTTTTTTCGTGGTAGTCAGATTACTCATAAATAAAAATTTTTACTGCCTAACAAAATGGGTACGGGTCAGCTAGTCATTGAATTAATTCTCGTTTATTTTATCTCTTCTTCCTCTTAAAGAAAAGCGTTGCCCCATGCTGGTAATTACAGGGTGTCTCAGAACGGTCCATTTTACAAGTGAACGAGACGCTAAATACGTAGAGCGGAGGTGGGGGAGGGGTAACGCTAGCAAGCTCAGTTCTTATATTTTCAGTTGGCGCTATGCCTTACACCGGAGAGCAACGCTCGTTCTGCGTGCGCGCGTATTTCGAGAACAATCGATCGCTCATTCGTGTTCGTCGTCTATTTCGAATTCATTACGGATTACGCAATATTGGAGAAACTCCTAGTAACGCCACTATCCTCGCGTGGATCCAGGCATTCAAGGCTACTGGAAACACATTAGGCGATATTCATCATGGTCGTCCAAGAACAGCAAGAACCCCTGGGAACATTGAGTTAGTAGCGGATTCTGTAAGACAACAGCCTCGTGTTAGCATTAGAAAGCGAGAATCGCAATTAGGCTTATCTAGAGCAACAATTTACCGCATAATTAAATCTGATTTGCATCTTAAGGCCTATAAAATTCAGATTGTGCAAAAATTGCACGAAAATGATTATGTTCTGAGATTAAATTATGTAAACATATAGCCCAGTCATATTAGGTAAAAAAAGGGGTCAACCTCGGAATGAAAGATAATAAGCTGCAAATTGGTATGAACCTTTGTTTTGTCATTCCAAATGTTGTCTCAAAAGTCACAATCGTTATCGTGTCCGCGTCTCAAGATATTCAAGGTCAAAGGTCACAAAAATCGGTTTTTCGCTAATATCTGGCTTCCTATCGGTTAAATGAGATTTGCATTTATTATAAAAGTTGTAGGCTATAAAATTCCCTACAACTTTTGTTTAAACTTTTTTTTCATACGACCAACCGTTTTGAAGGTAGAGCGCGAAGAGTGCACATCGTACAGTCATATACGGCCTAATGCAAGGTCAAGCGTGAGTTATGGTTATCAGTACATTATAAAGTCAATTATTTACTTGGAAATTATAATTATTATACAATGCCCATTATTTATGTACTAACTATTAATTATTTATATTTAATTAAAGTAAGTAACTTGATTATTTATATATAATTATTCATATTTAACTATTTAAGTATAAAATATTGTTAATTCTGGATTATATATTTTAGTTTGTAGGTTACTTACCTAACCTACATACCTACCTACTTACCTAAAGCTTTACCCACACTGTCCAACAAACCTACCTAAATATCTAAACCCTATACCTACACTATCTAACATTTACAAAACTAAATAAACCTGTACAACTGTCAACACTTCCACCAACAAGTGTAGCAGCTCATCAACACATAAAACGTGTCTACTACCAGATTCAAACGTGGTTAGGGAAGGACTTAGAACCTCAAGAATGAGGCTGGATGCTTGAAAATGAAATCCTGGAATCCATACGAACGTTATTACCTCCAGCACCAGCCGAACTACTAAACGTAATATTTTGCAATTGCAAAAATGGTTGTGGTTCCCGCTGTGGATGCAGAAAATCAGGGCTACAATGTTCTTTAGCTTGCGGCCAGTGCAACGGACAAGCTTGCCTCAACGCTTCACTGTATCCAAGTAATCCCGATGAAGAAAATACATATGATCCCGATATTCTGGAAGGTTTGGAGATGAACATGACAGATAATGAGGATGATGACAATGAATCGATCATTTTTGAGCGACAAGAAGAAGAAGAAGATAATTAGCTTCCATTTCCAATTTCATTACAATTAAAATCAACAAAGATACTTTTGATATTTGAACTCACATTTTGATAAATGTATATTATGCCGTATTTAATAATAAATAAAAATATGTGTAAAATATATACTCTTACTATCATTTTAACTTAAAATAAAACTAAAATATATAATCCAGAATTAATAATATTTTATACTTAAATAGTTAAATATGAGAAATTATATATAAATAATCAAGTTACTTACTTTAATTAAATATAAATAATTAATAGTTAGTACATAAATAATGGGCATTGTTTAATAATTAAAATTTCCAAGTAAATAATTGACTTTATAACGTACTGATAACCATAACTCACGCTTGACCTTGCATTAAGTCGTATATGACTGTACGATGTGCACTCTTCGCGCTCTACCTTCAAAACGGTTGGTGGTATGAAAAAAAAGTTTAAACAAAAGTTGTAGGGAATTTTATAGCCTACAACTTTTATAAAAATGCAAATCTCATTTAACCGATAGGAAGCCAGATATTCGCGAAAAACCGATTTTTGTGACCTTTGACCTTGAATATCTTGAGACGCGGACACGATAACGATTGTGACTTTTGAGACAACATTTAGAATGACAAAACAAAGGTTCATACCAATTTGCAGCTTATTATCTTTCATTCCGAGGTGAAAGCCCTAATATGACTGGGCTAATAATGTTAGACAGATTTAATGATTTTGACAACATTTTCTTTAGCCACGAGGCCCATTTTCATTTGAACGGTTATGTGAATCGCCAAAATTGCCGATTTTGGGCCGAGAACAATCCAACACTGCTACACCAACGCCCTTTGCATAGCCCTAAAGTTACAGTTTGGGTCGCAATGTCGAAGAAGTGCATAATAGGCCCTTATTTCTTCGAAGACCATAGAGGCAGAGCAATTACGGTGACTTCGGCGCGGTATATTGAAATTATACGCGATTTTTTTGGACCAAAACTTCGAGAAAGTGGACACTACAACTGCCTTTCGTGGTTTCAACAAGATGGAGCCACGGCACATACCACTAACAACTCGCGAGCAGCATTACAAGAATTGTTCCCTGAAAAAGTGATTTCGCGAAGGGGTAACATTGAGTGGCCACCACGAAGCCCTGATTTAACCCCACTTGATATTTTCTTGTGGGGTTATCTCAAGAGTATTGTTTACGAGAATAATCCACGAACTTTGCAAGATCTGAAGAAAAATATTGAAGAGAAGATCAAATTGATTCCTCAACAACTTCTTAGTAAAGTCTTCAATAACGTCCGCACAAGGTTCGAAGAGTGTCGTCAAACAAACGGGCGTCATTTAAGTAATGTCATATTTAAAAAGTAAAATTTCCCTCATTGTCTATATTTTGGTATAAATAAATAACTAATTAGTAATAGCATTTTTTTTTAACTGATGTTCGAAATAGTTGGATCGTTCTGAGACACCCTGTATAACTCGCGCAAATTAACTGTGCACCTCGCTGGAATTCGACCCCTCTCCCGCTTCGCCGCGCGGCGCCCTGCATTCGCCGTAAGCGATAAGTAGCGTTAGCATCTTTGTTAAAAATGTCTAAATACATCAAATCAAATCAAAGCATTTATTTCAAATAAATCAGTTACAGGCACTTTTGAATTGTCAGAAGGTCGGTCAGTCAGTAAGGTGAAGCTAGTCGCCCATTCCAAAGAGTAGGTTCCTAAGGAGAAGAACGGGCAAGAAACTTCATGGACACTCTTTTAAATTATCAAGCTATTGATATTTGTATCAATAGCAACATGAAAGATGTAATCAAATATTTGTATTTGATTACATCATTCATGTTGAAATCAACCATGTGAGAACGATGCGGAAATATATTGTACGCTAAGAGCGTCCATTATGGAAAGTAACACAAAAAAAAATAACAATTCAGAAATCAATAAAAAAAAGACAAAAATAGATGCTTTACAGCAAGTACATTGTGCTCACACGTTTGCCATGCAATTATACAATATTAAGAAATTGAATCTACACAATGCAAAGATAGTTTTGTTCAAGGTTCAGCAGCTCCAACAGTGTTCCCGAATACTAAGTTTAGCTCCTGTGTAGCTGTACCAGTGCCGACAACCCCTGTCAGCGATGCAATTCCGTAACGTATATAATATGCTTGGCTACATAGTGTATACTGGCTTTGAGTAAAAAAAAAGAAACAATTACAAATTAAAACTACAAGAGGAAAAATCAAAGAACAATCAGTGTATAGAAATCGGACGCAGCTCAAGCCCAAGCCTTTTTGTCCTCAATATAAACCTTAACACTATAAAATGAAATGTTAATGTGAATGTTTTGTCCCTGCATCACTTTAAGGTAGACTGGTAGAAAATGCCTAAGGCATTAAGTCCGCCGTTGTACAATGTTTTTCTTTGTGCATAAAGTTTTAATAAATAAATAAATAAAATGCTTTCTGACACAGCTTACGTTTAATGAAGGATTTGAATTTATTCAGGCTCAGATCTTGAACCACCTCTGGAAGTCTATTGTAAAAATGTATACATTGGCATCCAAAAGAGCCACCTATTTTCTTGAGCCGTGGTGTAAGTACAATAAATTTGTGCCTGTTCCTAAGTATTTATATTATGGACATCACTGTATTTTATAATCAATTTTATATTTTTATGAGCATACAAAAGATATTGAGATGGCACGGTCAGTACATTAATCTCTTTAAATTTTTCTCTGAGAGAGTGTCTCGGACTTAATTTATAAATTGCACGAACAGCTCGTTTCTGATATTGTTTGAATATCAGCGGCATTTTCCCATAACACAATGCAGTACGACATTACGCTATAGAAATAGCCAAAGTACACTAAACGGGCCGTCTCAATATCAGTCAAATTACGAATTGTTCTAACTGCATATGCAACAGAACTTGTTTTTTTGATAATTTTTCTATATGTGGACCCCATTGAAGCTTAGCATCCAGAGTTATACCCAAGAATACTGTACTGTCTTCAGATTTCAATTCTTCGCCCTTTATCAACAGTTTAGTTTTTTTTCTCGTTTAAGAGTAAATTAAGTAAGTTTAAATAAAAGTGAAGTGTCATCTGCAAACAACACTATATCGTGATTATCCTTTATGAGGTACGGCAGGTCATTGATGTAAATAAGAAACAAAAAAGTACCAAGAATTGACCCCTGTTGGATTCCCATTGTTACTAAAGATCCGGAAGATCTTTTTCCATTAACGTCAACGCTCTGAATCCTACCACTCAAGTAAGATGTAATAAGATCAGAGTTCCGGATCCCGTAGTGGCGGAGTTTCCTGATTAACGTATCGACACAACGTATAGTACAGTTTAAATTCTCTGTTGTTATTTCTGTTTCTGTGGCGTTTCTGCTTTGTTAAGTTATTTTTTTATTAAGTTTGTTTTTGTTTTTTACATTTTCGACGCGTTAGTGAAGCCTGTTGATTGCACCAACATTATATTTCAGTGCATATGTATCAACATAATCGCAAAACGTCATGAGTAAAATGATCAAGTATTATGACGCTTTATCATCAAAACGACTTTGTATTAACATAAAAAAATATATATAATTTATATTTTTTTAACATAATTCTCATTTTTTACCAACCGAACTACGTCACAGAGCGAGGTGCACAGCTAACTCGCGTGAGTTGTAGTCCTGTATTGTGGATGTGTTTACACCTGTTTTATATGTTCCGTACTTCCATAGAACCCATGACACTCTGTCCAGCAATTGATTGCTTAACCACTGGGCTAATGAGTGCAATCGCAGGGCGCAGCTAGTTTTATGATAATATGAAACCTTACTTTTCCAAATATGTTCCATATATTCTTCTAAGTAGTGTAGATCCATTGATACATGGATGTGGTAGTCTCAGCGGTCGCAGGAATGACTCCCACGTATCATTCTGGTTTACCTGTAAAAATTAGTCATGTGATAATCACAGCTCATTTTGTAATATATAAGTATTATACAAACACATAATTGTAAACTAGCTGTAACCCATGAATTTTTTCAATTGAAATAAACTAGTGTGCTTTACCATCTACAATTGCATCACTGTTTACCATCAGACGGGATCGTGATTAAGCACTAGTTTATAATATGTAAAAAAGAAAAAAACAATATATTGCATGGAATTTACAGTGCGATTGGGTTTTCACATTAATTGATACCAAATAGTCCACATTATGAATTTTAAACATACACAATGAAAAGAATTTATAACAATTTACACTCTATTTGTAGGACCTCTATTTACACTTTAGCATTTAAATCAAATCCTTGATATAATAATCGGACTGTGCATATACAGTATGTTAAGAAAACCCTGTCCGACCCATAAGGATAATAAAGGTTAGGTAAACACATGACCAAATATAATATAAAATTTTAAGTAATCATCATAGTACCAATATAAATGAATTTTGAAATAATCTTTTTTTCCTGCGAATTAATTCCAACTTCCCCGAAATTTGGTAATTTTTAATAAAGTGACAACACAGGTATTATTATGAGCTAATAGCGATGCGACCACGTGCCGCGTGCCCTGCCGCGGAAGGGTGCATAACGCACATTTATTAAGTTACCTCTTTTTGCGAAATAATATTTATTTTTTTAGGGGGATTTTTTTTTTAAGTTTAGCCCGGTTTTGTATGCATTAGTAGAATCAGTTATCGATACCTAACAACATCTTCACGGGTCGGACAGGGTTTTCTTAACATACTGTATATGCCTTATTTTTGTATATTTTGCTCCTTACAATAATTATGCTTTTTTATAACAAAGCACATTTTATGCAATAAAAGGTAACAATTATTTTTGGGATTTTTAAATTAAAACATCTGTTTTACAATACGAAATGAATCCCAGCAATTACCACATCCAGAGATTTTGTTATTTAATAGGTAAAGGTTCATTTACACTATCTTATTGATGTATATTTCAACAGCACAAATTAATCAGGAAAGGCTTATAAATAATAAACCTTATTTTGTAGGCTAGCAGAAAAAAATAAACTTTATAATTTTCCTAATAAGAATTAAAACAAAAACTGTTATAGACTATATACAATGATTTTAACAAATTGTCTTGAAAATAGTGTAATTATTATAATGATATCATTTATTAGTCCCCATATCACAATTCAACATGACTTACCTTGCCGAGTCCCCCTCGCTGTTGAACCAATGTGTAGAACAGATAAAGATCTATTTCTATGCCATTTACTATTGGCACTTTTGTGGGCAAACTGAAAAATAAAACATTATTTTGGCTATAATATTTGTTTTTTTCACTGTATAGGATTATGATTTAAAAATCCAGCAAATGGATAGAAGATAAGTTTTAAGGTTAGCTGCAATACATACAACTAGTTTTCAGTAGGCGGTTTTTAGGAAAAAAGGTGCATTTGAAATGTCCAAAGTATATGAATAAAGTTAACAAATTCCATAACAGTTTCAACAAACTTCCTGAGCATTAGATAATACGGCATAGATTGCATAGTCGATCAATGCATACCGATTAAGAGGACAGATTATGTACTGTAAGTATGTACTAACAAATAGTACCATAAAAACGACATGCTTACTTTTTACTCTCGTTGAATTGCTTCAACTCCTTAATAAAAATTTCCCGATCCTTTATATAGTTGCTAGATTTTGTATTTATTTGTGCTTTTGCCATTATAACAGTATCTGTAAATGGTTTACAACACACACTTAATACACAATGTTCCGACAATTTTGGATGGCGTCACGCGTTGATAGTGTTTATGGAAGTACACACATTTCACATAATTAGTTAATTAATGTATTTTATCTCATAATTAATAAAGAAAACGCAAATTTTCAATATTGTGAACAGTTTGCTTGGTTTTCTTTGACATTGACAGCAAGCCGGACGAACCACGCTTGTTTGTTGCCAGTGAAAAAATCTTAATACGATAATTAATCCCCGAAAATGAGGAATCTAAAAAGCGAGATATAACAGAATTCCACTCGGGTGAAGCCGCGGACGGAAAGCTAGTTACAAATAGTTCACACCATCACTATTATGCTCGACGTTTAAGGTACGCTATATAAATGGGAAGTTGTATATTTATGCTAGTTGCACGGTTAACTCTGATAGCGAAATGCAGAATTCGTGTGTGTGACGCGTTGTTTCCTTGTGGCGTTTGTAACACCGCTGCAGTTTTGATTCTGATTGCTAATAGTTTGAATTTTACACTACATGTGATGAGGACAGAGGCGTGTGTCTTTTCATTCATTCATTAGAATATTTTATCACTAGCTTTCCGCCCGCGTGGAGTTCGGTTATACCGCGCTTTTTAGATTCTCTCGGGAATATACATTTTTTTTCGGGATAAAAAGTAATCTATTATTTAATTCAGACTTCTAACGTCTGCAAAAAACGGAATAAACAAACAAACAAACTCACTTTCCCAATTATAATATTAAGTAAGGATTAGATCTTTAGTTTGTTGGATTAGTAAACATTTAAAAAAATAAAACGTGTGGCATTCGGGAACTGCCATGGCTATAGCTAAGCTATTGCAAAGCATTTTTTTTTTACCAACACGATGTGCAATTATTTTATACTTTCTTCTTTCTTTCTTTTATGGCTTCGCACGGTTTGTGCATTTAGCCAATGTCACGTTATCACGTTATGAATTGTTCATGTCGAAAAAGACGGCGTGATAAGTCTTACGATTGATGTTTGAAACAAAGTCATGATGTGGCCGCTATGCTGCGATATTTCACTGTTCTTTATGAATTATTTACTGAATGCCCTTTTTACTACATAAATCACGCACTTTTATTTAATAAACAACACTATAAATAATTTTAAAAGTCCGATGAAAAATGAGCGTGACACTCAGCTTGACTTTCCCGCCAAAACTCTTATAATACTTATTTTTTATTTATACAGTTATTTTTTCTTTGATCCTAATACAGGGTGGGCCATGAATTAGTTAACAATTGAAAAAAATCGTATAAAGAAAACTATTTAACATATTTTTAAAATTGTAGCACGGGCGCCACACAAAGGACCATAAATCACTCACACCAGATCACAGCCACACAAAGGACTATAACTCACACCGAGGAACGCGGAAGTCATGGCGCGCGTCACGACCTACGCGCTACAAAATTATTTATTTACAAGAAAGTTAATTATTTGGAATTTATTTTTTAAAAATAACATCATCTAAATGTCCACCGTTTCGATTTTTGCACTCTTCTAAGCGAGCACCGAAATTTTAGAATACTCGTCGACAAAGAGACCGCGAGATCGCTGACATTTCTTCCCTAATTTTTTCCTTTAGTTCACGTAGTGTTTTTGGTTTATGGATGTAAACAGGACTCTTCAAATAACCCCATAAAAAGAAATCTGCTGGGGTTAAATCTGGACTCCTGGGTGGCCATGGGATATCGCCTCGTCTGGAAATCAGCTTTTCCGGAAACATTTCTTTGACTACCGGCAGGGACTCGTTGGATGTGTGACAAGTGGCTCCATCTTATTGAAACCATGTGTTACGATTGTAGCCAGCAAATTCCAGTAGCTTCGGTGCCAAGAACCCCCGTAACATTTTCACATATTCAACAGAATTCACAGTAAGTGGCCTCGCGTGTTTAGATTTGGGATTTTCCCTGCTCCAATATCTGCAATTCTGTTTGTTTACGTGTCCGTTGAGGTGGAAATGGGCTTCGTCGGAAAATAAAGGGTTGTCAAAATTATTGAATCGATCTAACATTGTTTCGGCATAGGACTTGCGCAAATTTAAATCATTAGGTTTTAATTCCTGTACTAACTGGATCTTATATGGATGTAATTTCATATCTAATTTCAAAATACGGCGCAATGATGTTCGGGATAGTCCTAATTCAGCCGAACGTTTGCGCGTCGATAAATTTGGATCACGTCGAACTGATGCGGGAACTCGCTGCACGTTCTTTTCGCTCCGAGAAGTCCGTGGGCCGCCGGTTTGCTTCACGTTTAGTGTAGATCCGGTCTCTTCGAACTTTTTAACCCATTTCTTTATTAATGGAGCACTCGGACACTGATTTAAATCTTGTAAGTCGTATTCAACGCGAAATAAGCGTCTCACAGTAATGAGCGAACTGTTGTTTAAATAAAATTGTTTCACACAATAAGCGGGCTGCGGCCCCGTGAAACGATCCATTGCGACTAAATTTCCGAGAAGCGAGCTAGTGGTAACGCCCCTCCCCGCTCCCCGCTCGGCTTGTATTAGCGCGGGGTGTTAAGTTTAAATGTTAACGAATTCTTGGCCCACCCTGTGCAAGTTACATTTTTTGAGGGCCCAATAAGAAAACCTTTTTGACGTGACAACGTCTATTAAATTGGTACGGCGTGGAGTCATTCTCGAAAACACCGTAACGGCCGAATCTGACGCCACACGGAGTCCACGCCTACTTTACCCCCACCCCTAGAGCGTGTGTCACACTCGTGCGCGAGGTCTATTACCATGTAATAGACGTTGTCACGTTCAAATATCGGCAGTAGACGGAGTTCTACAAACAACCAATTTTTTGCTTTTATTCTGTAAATGAGAAGTTAATTATAGCTGTATAAATATTTCTATTATCTTACAATACATACAGGATAAAATTTTATCCAGTGCGCAAACTTTGTCATGTTATAGTTAAATAAATTTTATAGATAAAAATATTATTACTTTGATATGTAATAATATTGTACAAAAAAATAGTTATTGATAACAATAGATGTTTATCATGAAGTCGCTGTTATGGTCACCGCACGTGGTTCCATTCATGTTCGGCGGAGTGCGGACGGCGGGAACATCACAGGACCTCCGCGCGCCCGCGCCGCCCGCATGTTCACTACGCGGCCTGTAGGTACGGGCATCCCACGCGGCCCGTCACATGTTCCCTGACCTTAGGTCAACGCTCTTTATTTATAAGAATGATATTTTATCAGTTTCGAATTAGCTGTTATTTGTAGAGTAATTCCAATTTTTCCTTCATACTTTTATGGGCTTAGGACCATCGAAATGCAGAAAATAAAGCCTCGATTAACAATAAACAAAACAGATAATTATTTTCCTTATAAGTGGTAGCTCACAAGGCACAATTTTATGAATACAAAATTAGAGACTTACTGCGATGTATTTTAAAAACTATGTCTTATGAACAACGCGTTAAGGATTGGCGTTTATCGAAAAAATGAGTCAGTAAACTTTTCATAAAAACGTAATGAATTCAAATTATTCGCATCGCGTCAACGCGTAGGTACAGTCGCCGCACATCAATCTGTCAGATTTCTTTAATAGATTTTCAACTTTATCGCTAAAGCATTACGGTTCAAGTTTGATTGGGAAAGTTTGACAGTTTCGGGTAGGTTGACCTGCTGGCGTCCATACTTCTACATTAAGGCGTATTTAAACAATTGGAATCAACTACTTGTGTACAATAATGTTCAATCAAAAATAGTAAAAAAATCCTTACCCTTAAATAATGTCAATCAATCTTAAATAAATCACTGTATTTTAATAATTGTTAGTTGTTTGCATCAATCCTCCGAGAGCTGGGTGTCACAATAAGACTCTCCTCTGTCTGCCTTCGAAGAATTTTGGAGTATTTTGGCCATATTGCCAGAAAGGATGCAGATAAACTCGAACATCTGATGGTTACTGGGAAGGTGGATGGACGACGTTCCAGAGGTCGCAGTCCAATAAGGTGGACAGACCAAATTCGTTCATCTCTGGACACCGACCTGCATGATGCTATACTCGCGCCCAGGGACCGTAACAAATGGCGAGCTATTGTGCGGAAGGAAATAATTTCACAGAGACATCACGACCCTCAGTAATGAGGAGAACGACTTGAAGAGGAGGAGGAGTTGTTTACTTTGTAAGTACACTCACAAATTTTTGAAAAACTCGTGGTTCGTGTATTCTGGCACTATTCACAATTCGTAAACCCATCCCGATAACTGCAGCGGACTTTGCGCGCGAAACGGGCGGACGCGAGTCGGTCCGGAGCGCGCGTGACTCACTGTCATGACTCACCGACTTACCGGACTTACGAGTTAGGTTTTATATTCGTTACGGAATTGCAGCAGCTTAGAATTCCGGACTATAAAATCCCCTATTAGTCAGTACTCTATAATCCGACAAATCGATAGTTCGACACAGTCGTAAAATATTTATCGGATTACGAGAATACACTGTAATTCTATTATTTTAGTCTGTGATCTCTGTGGGATTGTCAAATTGAAAATGACAGTTGAAATGAATATGACAGCTTGTTATAAACATGCTGCAGCTGAAGCCGTGTGATTATTTGTCGTTTTAGGTTATAAAGTGAAGCAAACCCTTTTTATTTCTTGTATTTGTGAAATAAGCTAACAAAATGGTGAAAAAGAAAATAGATAACCGTATCAGAGTAATGATAGAAAATGGCGTTAAGTTGGGACATCGTACTATGATCCTTCTTGTGGGGGACAAAAGTAGAGATCAAGTAAGCACATTATTTTGTTATTATACTATCACGACCACACTCTTATTTGTTTTAAAACAAGCCCCAACATGACCCTCCAACGATACATTAGCCCGTTATTTAGAAGAGGAACAAAATTTCATGGAGAATTAAAAACCATGCTCACTTATGTACTTCATGATCCATACAACACTATTTGGCGTGTTGTGTTTCACAGTGAGAAAAACGCGTGTTCGGAATGTTATGGGCCTTATAGGGTTAAGCTAATCTTGAAATATGGTTTTCGAAGCTTTGACATGTCAAGGCAACTATCTGGTTCATTTATTTATCAACTAAGCTTGCTGTAATCCGCAGCTACTTCAATGGAGGACTATCTTTAATGACCCATATGACATAATAAGTTAATTTTTTAGATAAACCAAGGCTTTATTTTATTTGCCTTTTGGTCTTGCTCTGAGTAAAGTCCTTCCTCTAATCTTATGATGTTTTTCAAAACCAATGTTTGCTTGTTTTTTTTAAATACAAAATCTTGTTTTTTTTTTTTACAGGTTCCCATTTTATATGATATGTTAGTAAAATCTACTGTTAAGGCCAGGCCAACAGTTCTATGGTGCTATAAAAATAAAGATGAAGCTGTTAGCAAGTAAGTTGAAATAATCATGATTTTTATGCTTGCAGACAAAAGAGAATATTCTACTTATAAACAAATTTTATTAGATTTTACAAAGAGTCATCCTTTGTAAAATCTTCACATTTATGTTCTGTAATTTATATGGTGTAAATAGTAAAAAGTATTCTATTCTATAATTTCTGAATGATTTACACTACTACAAAAAAAAGTACCACCCTTGGAGGGTGGTATTTCAATGCTAATTATATTTAAATTAAAATTGTTCGGGGTTGGATTAAGATAGAGATGTAGGGTGAGTTAAGAGATTAAAGCCAGTTTAAAATTAATAAATTCACTGTATTATCTGTTTCCACAAACGTAAGATTAAGATTAATTTATACTAGGATGAATGGTGAATGATATGGGATTATGAGTGACGCGCACGGTATGTCTCCGAATTACGTACTAAACTATTGCGGTGTAAGTGCAATAATATAAATGGTCGATACATACCGAGTGTGTGGCGTAATAATGATGACCCAGGTAAACTTACTGTACGGTGATTGACCCATACAAAAATAAACATTTGCTTTCAGTCATGGCCGCAAGAGAGCAAAGAAAATAGCTGCAGGCAAGTTGGAAGTGTCAGAAGAATCTCTTTTTGATGCATTCAGAGTAGCCACCACAATACATGGACGTTATTACTCTGAGAGTCACGCTATGCTGGGTCAGACATATGGAATGTGTGTATTACAGGTAATGTAGTAATTTTGTTAGCATTTTTGCTTCTTATCATACAATAAACTATTTTGATCAAGAATCAACCATTGAATAGTCAAAGGGATATATATACCCTGTTACTGGTTTGGTTTCCGCACTCAGTCCCTTCAGTGGACCATTGTGCGTGTAGGGATATACCAGAGAGCTAATTCTACTAATTTTAACCCTAGAGTGGGTGTGCTATGAGCATTTTGTCGCCCGCGCGAAAAAAAAACGTTAATAATCTTTAAAACAAATGTCTGTTAGGCTTGCGCATTTTAATAGGTGATTCTAATGTAGTTAGCAATGTGTGCCGAAAAGCTGGACGCCGTCAGTGCGCAGGGGACCGCTTGAGGAGAAGGTTGTTACCACCAGGTGTTGCTGGGCGGCAAATTGCTCACCGCGCGCCCACTCACATACATAAAATTGAGTAATGCGTTTTTTGCAAACTTGAAGTGGCACATTTATGCTTAAAACAAAAAAAAAACATGTTTCATTTAGCATTTAAAATATTAATTGATTGTAAAAAATAAAAATGGATACAATAGAAGCTCAAATTGTGTCTTGGCTAGAGGAAACATCTGATCAAAGGCAGTTCAACACTGATAATTCAGCAAATGCTTTAGTACAAAGATTATCCCAAAATATCCTCAACACTGGCCGCTACATCACTATGGATAACATTTTTACTTTAATACCTCTTGCTGTTCAGTGGCTTACTGATTTGCAAGATCTGCAGTATATGTCCCTCAAAGAAAAACAGGTGTACGGAAAAAACGTGTTCCAGATACCCAAAGTTACTGTGCAGCGAACATTACACATACCATATCGTGAAGACTATTTCAATAAAACATGACCTTTTAATTTAGAAGATATATAATTCTGTTATTTAAAGTTTTATAGAGTATTATATAGGACAAGGAAAAAAAAAACCGGCCAAATGCGTGTCGGACTCACGCATATAGGGTTCCATACCACTGATTTATGAAATTAAAGGATTTAAGTTATTTGTATGAAAGATTACGCGGTAATAAGCGGTTTACGATTTACGAGGTATTAAAAAAAACTCATTTTCCTATTTTAGAAGTTAGAGGGACCAACTTTTCCACTTTGGAAGCGTCTGTCACGCAAACCATTCGGTCTAGAAAAAAAATATTTTAGAAACCTCAATATCATTTTTGAAGACCTATCTATAGATACCCCACACGTATGTTTGATGAAAAAAAAAAATTGAGTTTCATTTCCAAGAATGGGGAGCCCCCAATATTTATTATTATTTTTTTATTTTTGCATCAAAATCTTAATGCGGTTCACAGAATACATCTACCTACCAAGTTTCAACGGTATAGCTGCTGTGACATACGGACGGACAGACAGACATCACGAATCTATAAGGGTTCCGTTTTGTGTCATTTTGCTACGGAACCCTAAAAAGTCAGTTAAAATGTTAAGTTTCCTACAGTCTTTTGTGCAGCAACATTTTCAAACCGAAGTTTAATAAATATGTTGATTTATTATTACTTGTTAGTGTGTTATTTAAATCCTGAGTAAAAATAATGATTAAATTGCTGTATTACTAGTCAAAATGCTCAAAGAAAACGGGCGGCAAAATTCTCCCCACGCGCCCACTAACGTATTGCAAAAAGACGCGCTCACTCTAGGGTTAAGAATGTTCATCGTCTGATCTCAGTCTCAATTTCCATAAGAAACTTTTTGACATGTGATTGTTGCTGAAACAAGACTGCGTCAAGATTTTTAATATTTTAAATTACAAGAATTGTTTTTTTTTTTATATAGTTTGTGTTTATTTTTTCTCTTATAGAAGATATACCAGAAAACAATCTTTAGAAAATTCTGTAATAACATTTATTCCACATACTGGATAAATACACTTATCCAGTAGGTGGAAACTGCAAGTGAATTATGTCAAAGTCTTGTTAATTTCTAAAGCTTGGTATAACTATCAAATATCAATGTTTTTACATAACTTATAATTCTATTCAGGACTTTGAAGCACTCACTCCTAACTTGATGGCGCGCACAATAGAGACAGTGGAAGGAGGAGGCTTGATTGTGTTCCTGCTCAAATCCATGGACTCCTTGAGGCAGTTGCATTCCATCACTATGGATGTCCACTCCAGGTATACCTTTATTCATATTATTGATGTTGTAAAGTCAAGAATTAAGTTTGTTGTATACAATAAATGATATTGAAAAATTTCCAAAAATAGTATATGAAAATACATCTCTTTGTTTATTGCTTACTCCTGATATTAAAAAAAAATAGATGGATAGAACTCAAAATTCCTGAACTATCTATAATAATACAAGGTGTCTCAAAAGAAAGTTCACATTTAAATCTTTTTTTAAAAGAAAAGTCTTAGCTTTATTGAAAAAATGTTTATTTTATATTGAAGTCTTTTGTATTATAAAGAGGTAAGGTTTGTGAGGTTGTTATGTATGGAGTAATCTCTAGACCCGATTTTGAAAATTATATTTTGCCAATGGAATGCTATGTAAGTTTCACAGACTATATGTACCCAAAGTAATAGTAAGACCTTTTTGTTGGATGGATATTTTTGTCTATGAAAACAACAACTGCTCGAATTCGCGCCAAAAGTTAAAAAATACAGCAAGCTTTATTTAACCATTTATTTAGATGCTGCAGATTAATTTTGACCTCTTTGTTTGTCCTGTGCCCAAATGTAAATCCAAGTACTTTTTTGCAGGTTTAAGACGGAAGCCTATGACACGGTTGTGAATCGCTTTAACGAGAGGTTCCTGCTGTCGCTAGCTGATAACCCTCGTTGCTTGGTGCTAGATGACTCTCTGACCGTGCTACCTATATCGTCTAAGACTGCGCAAGTTGAGCCTGTTGATGTTGCTCCTGAGGTAAAAAAACTTTTATTGTGATTAAAAAGAAAAGTACTCAGTTATTACAGCCGACAGCACATTAACCTACTACAATTCTTTATTAAAATTTCAACTTTATTTCTAAATTATTAAAGGTCAAGGTTGTTTGGGGATTTCTGACAGTTTAGGTAGTTTGACCTGCTGTCGTCCATACAATGATACACATGACAGATACATGAGTAAAATAATGAATAATTATTATCTGAAAGGTAAAGATGCTGATTCTCTTGTTTACAAAGTCAACTACTACTTGTCCTTTCTATTTCATTAGGAAAAGGATAGAAGACAACATATTTGTTTAGTCCTGTTAAATTAAGAAACTCCATCCAACTTGTTTACACTAGATTAAAACATGCCTACTAAATAAACTGTCATACTATAACTCGCGCAAGTTAACTGTAATCCACATTCGCCGTAAGCGATGAGTAGCGTTAGCATCTTTGTTGCAAAAATTAAACACAGTTTAAATCCCCTGTTGTTATTACTGTTTCTGTGGAGTTTTTGCTTTGTTATTTTTTTATTAAGCTTATTTTTGTTTTTTACGTTTTCCACGCGTTGGTGAAGCCTGTTGGTTGCACCAACATTATATTTCAATGCAAATGTATCAATTTAATTGCAAAACATCACGAGTAAAATGATCTAGTATTATGACGATAAAGCGTCATAATACTAGATCATTTTACTCGTGATGTTAAAACGACATAATTCTAATTTTGTACAAACGGTACTGTCTGAATGACGTTACAGAGCGAGGTGTACAGCTAACTCGCGCAAGTTGTACTACTTTTTCTTTCTATATCATTAACGGCCGAATACTGAAAAGCCACTCAAATATTTGAGACCCGCTTAAACTTTTGAGCAGCTCCTAACCTTCAATTTCGTATACACAAACGTCAATTTTAAGCGTCTGTTAAAAATAAATGCAACTTGAATTAAGTTGTGCTCAGAGACCACTCAGTGAAAAAGTCGTATACAGAAACGCTACTCAACGTTATTTAGCTGTCAAATCAAATGTCAAACTGATTTGAGCAGCCCTTAGATCTGAGAGTGGTCGCGAGGTCCCTCAAATCAAATAAAAGTTGTTAAAAAGTTTGTAAACAGTGGTAAAAATGTCTCTATCGTCATTGTCTTCACTTTCGGATCACGAAAGCCCAACCGTGAGGCGCAGAAATGAAAAGAAGCTGGATGCTTTTCTAAAGTACAACGACGTGGAATTTCGTTCACGGTTCCGCATCTCAAAAGATACCGTATTGTATTTGGATTCAGTTTTCGGTAACACAATCAAACCATTAACAAAAAGAAACCGAGCCATACAACCAGTGGACCAAATACTAATTACTCTACGGTATTATGCGACTGGTAGCTACCAACGCGTAATAGGAGATATTTTTGAGGTCGAACAACCCACGGTGCATCGAATAGTGCATAAAGTAACCGCCAAAATAGCGAGCCTAAAGTCTCATTATATAAATATGCCAACACAGGAAGAATATCCAGTTGTGGCAAATGAGTTTTTTGCTATAGCAGGATTCCCAAGAGTTGTGGGAGCTGTGGACTGTACACATATTAAAATAAATTCTCCAGGTGTGTATTTACGAAGTTTATTTATTATGTTCCCAAATTGTATGCTTGATTAATAGTTTTGTAATATTACCATTTATAATATAACCTAAAGTTGTGTAAATGTTTCTACTGAAATATAGGGCTCTAGTAAAGTAGGTAATTACTGTCTCACAGTAAAATAAATTATTATTATTTTTCAGGAGGTGCCCAATCTGAAATATATCGGAACAGAAAAGGATATTTCTCATTAAATGTTCAAATGGTATGCGATGCAAGATTGAAGATAAGGAATGTAATCGCAAGATGGCCAGGTTCTGTTCATGATAGTACAATATTTAATGACTCACCATTGTGTGCTCAATTAGAGCGTGGGGATTTTGGCACAGGTGTAATTCTTGGGGACAGTGGATACCCATGTCGACCTTATCTACTTACCCCATTATTGCACACAAGAACAGCTGCTGAAGAAGCTTACAATCGGGCTCAAATAAGCACCAGGAATCCTATAGAAAGACTCTTTGGTGTCCTTAAAAGGAGATTTCCTTGCCTACAAACTGGAATGGGGCTAAAAATAAAAAACATTCCACCAATCATAGTAGCGTGTGCAGTGCTACATAATATTGCCCTCTTGCAGTCGGATATATTTATGGAGGATGATGACCCTTTACCTTATTATGAGGAGGAATCCTTGGGTCAACAAATTGTAGGTCTTGAGACCAATCAGAACTTTTTAGTAAGGACTAATTTAATAAATACACATTTTACCTCTTAAATATAGTTATATTAGTGTAAATTATTATATAGATTTCACTATTTCAAGTTTTGCAGTCTTCGTTTCCAAAATTGCATTTTTGCTTTATATATATTATTTTCCATTTTGTTTTTATTTATCCAGTATTTTGTTTCTAATTTTGCATTTTTGAGTTTTGTCCGAAAATATTGTTGTTTTATTCCATTTTGTGATGGTTTTATTCGTCCTGAAAAATGGTTTTAGTACAATATTATTGAAAATCTCACATCACTAGCAAAAAGGACAATAATGTTACATAATTACCAGCAGAGTATGATGTTGAAGGTTTGTTTTTTTCTCGGGGTATGGCTGTTGCAGCTCTCTGGTCATCTATCAAGGTAATTGTCAAGCAATTAAGATGCTGTTCATAGTAAAATTAATTGATTTAATAATTAGTACAATAAAAAATTATTACCAGCAATACTTTTTGATTCAATTGGTTTGCTATTGTCCATTATGGAAGCCATTGTTGCATCTTGGTTGTCTGGAAAAAAATCTGTATGTGAGTAAAGAATACACAACAATAAGTATAAAATAAAAAAATGTACCAATGTTGTGAAATGGCAAGCAATTGAGATGCATTTTAATAGTAACATTAGTTTAATAATTAATACAATAATTAAAAACTTACCAGCAATACTATTTGATGTGACTGTGCAAGGTTTGGTATTATTTGTTATGTAAGCCACGGTTGCATCCTGGTCTTCTGGAAAAAAATCTGTATGTAAGTATAGAATACACAACAATAAGTATAAAATAAAGAAATGTAACAATGTTGTGAAATGGCAAGCAATTGAGATGCTTTTTAATAGTAACATTAGTTTAATAATTAATTCAATAATTAAAAACTTACCAGTAATACTATTTGATGTGACTGTGCAAGGTTTGGTATTATTTGTTATGTAAGCCATGGTTGCATCCTGGTCTTCTGGAAAAAAAATCTGTATGTAGAATTTATAACAATAAATAAATTAACACAAAAATAAAAACAAAATGTACCAATGGTGTGAATATCTGGCTCTGCTGTGTAAACATCGGATTGTGTAAGGAGTTCTGGTTCTGTATCACCTATAAAATAAACAAGAATGTAATGGCTTGTTGATGTCAAATGTATTAGGATATAAATTATTACACAAACCAAAATATAATGCAGCATCATCATAGTAGTTAGCTAATGGTTGAATCTGAGGAGCAGCCATGGCTAATATTTGAGCATCTTGCTCAGAGAGTGTACTCTTGTAGGTTCCACCACCAGTGCGATTAATTTCTTTCTATAAAAAATAAAAGTTATAATTAGAAGATATCCTGAATTTTAGAAATATTTAATTTAAACAAAACAAACCTTATCAATTGATGCCTTCTTTTTAATATCTTTGGTGATCTCATAGTACTGCAACCGCTAAAAAAATAAAGTGAATAAAGAATCACTTGTGTAAATGATAATTTCAAGATATCACAAAAACAAACTTACATTTGCTGTGGCAATGTTTTTTTTAGATCTCTGTTTTATATTTTCATATAAGTGACGGAACTGTTGCCAGGTTCTACAGCCACTCACAGAGACAGCATTATATTGCCAGCATATAGTGTTCCATACTTCTCGCTTCTTTAAAAGCATGTGAGCGTTTGTTTCCTTATTTTCAATTAGCCCAGTCAAATTAGGGTTTCACCTCGGAATGAAAGATAATAAGCTGCAAATTGGTATGAACCTTTGTTTTGTCATTCTAAATGTTGTCTCAAAAGTCACAATCGTTATCGTGTCCGCGTCTCAAGATATTCAAGGTCAAAGGTCACAAAAATCGGTTTTTCGCGAATATCTGGCTTCCTATCGGTTAAATGAGATTTGCATTTATAATAAAAGTTGTAGGCTATAAAATTCCCTACAACTTTTGTCTAAACTTTTTTTTCATACGACCAACCGTTTTGAAGTTAGAGCGCGAAGAGTGCACATCGTACAGTCATATACGGCCTAATGCAAGGTCAAGCGTGAGTTATGGTTATCAGTACTTTATAAAGTCAATTATTTACTTTTTAGGGTTAGGGAAGGACTTAGAACCTCAAGAATGGGGCTGGATGCTTGAAAATGAAATCCTGGAGCCCATACGAACGTTATTACCTCCAGCACCAGCCGAACTACTAAACGTAATATTTTCCAATTGCAAAAATGGTTGTGGTTCCCGCTGTGGATGCAGAAAATCAGGGCTACAATGTTCTTTAGCTTGCGGCCAGTGCAACGGACAAGCTTGTCTCAACGCTTCACTGTATCCAAGTAATCCCGATGAAGAAAATACATATGATCCCGATATTCTGGAAGGTTTGGAGATGAACATGACAGATAATGAGGATGATGACAATGAATCGAACATTTTTGAGCGACAAGAAGAAGAAGACCACGAAGAAGAAGAATATAATTAGCTTCCATTTCCAATTTCATTACAATTAAAATCAACAAAGATACTTTTGATATTTGAACTCACATTTTGATAAATGTATATTATGCCGTATTTAATAATAAATAAAAATATGTGTAAAATATATACTCTTACTATCATTTTAACTTAAAATAAAACTAAAATATATAATCCAGAATTAATAATATTTTATACTTAAATAGTTAAATATGAATAATTATATATAAATAATCAAGTTACTTACTTTAATTAAATATAAATAATTAATAGTTAGTACATAAATAATGGGCACTGTTTAATAATTATAATTTCCAAGTAAATAATTGACTTTATAACGTACTGATAACCATAACTCACGCTTGACCTTGCATTAGGCCGTATATGACTGTACGATGTGCACTCTTCGCGCTCTAACTTCAAAACGGTTGGTCGTATGAAAAAAAAGTTTAGACAAAAGTTGTAGGGAATTTTATAGCCTACAACTTTTATTATAAATGCAAATCTCATTTAACCGATAGGAAGCCAGATATTCGCGAAAAACCGATTTTTGTGACCTTTGACCTTGAATATCTTGAGACGCGGACACGATAACGATTGTGACTTTTGAGACAACATTTAGAATGACAAAACAAAGGTTCATACCAATTTGCAGCTTATTATCTTTCATTCCGAGGTTGACCCCTTTTTTTACCTAATTTGACTGGGCTAAATAATATTTTGATTTCTGGAAGGAATTCAAAATAATAAATATTATATTCTTTCATTTAAATATTCTTTGTGTATTTCAAACTATTTTTAGTGAACTATAATTTAATCATTTGATGTATTAAGATAACTTTTTTTTTTACTATAGTTTAGATGATGGGATATTTAATTTTTATATTGTATCTTTATTATTTCTAAATTGTTATTTATAAAAAATGACTGTAAAACATGGAGCACTTTTATGAAAAAAAAAAAACTATCTATATACTAATTTAACCAAGTTTGCAAACAAATAAATGATTTGATTTAAATGTTTTTGTATATTATTTACAACATGACACAGTTTGAAATTACTTAAACTGAAGATCTGAGAATCACACAAAACTTCGATGGCACGTCGCAATTGGGACGAAGCAGTCTCTACTTTGCTTCGTCCCAATTGCGCCTCTGCGCTACGGCTTCCTTAGTTTCCGCCTGACGCAAGTCCTCAGCGGATCGGACGTAGATATTTCGGGAGGAAGACATGCACCAGGACGTTGCGGTTAAATGATTCTATTTTCATTCTTTATTTAGGTACTTACTTCTTTACGAGTTCTAACAGCATATCTTTTTCGGCAGGCGTATAATTACTTCCGCGTTTCTTCTTTTCCTCCATCGTCAATTAACTTATTAAATAAGGAATCACCAAAAGGTTGAAGATTTTTACTAAATTATAGTAATTAGAACTTGATTCAACATCAACATTCGCGCGTAAGATAATTGTAACGTTCCAATCAACGACAACAATATTAGCAAGTAAATATTATTTTCTGATGTCTTCTTTTGATATTTATCTCATTTCAATATAAATAATTTAGATCATAATGCAAATTATACTTCTAATAGCTGTTAAATTTCAACTAATTAATAAGTTTAGAAAATATTTATTCAAAGAACACTGCGTAAAAAGAATACAAGACGTAAGCCAAAATAAATTGTAACTGAGAACGTGCTGAGTATCATTTTTTTCGCAGAATGTTGCCATGACGTAAACATTTGAGCCCTGCTTGCTTAATCACGGCATCCAATTGCTTGAGTGACGTTTGTGTATACCACTTAAAATTTGAGGGATGCTTAAATTTAAGTAGCCTTTAGGTGAGAATGAGATTTGAGTGGCTTTTCAGTATTCGGGTGTAAGAAAAGGATTGAAGATAAAATATTTAGACCTGTGACAAACCGTATGTATTCGTTACTGAGTAACGGGTGCTTTATCTAGTATGAAGTAACGAAACGTTACACTCGAATGCATTTCGTTACTCGTACTTTTCGTATGAGCACCTACACTGTTTCAGTTCACGCTAGTATAATGCATCAGAAAAGTCATCATATAGTATAGTATCAAAACATCGTTACTACTTTATATTTCCTAGTAGTATTTGTTGCTTTTTCTTTAGTATAATCGATGCGTAATGTATTACGATTTACAGTCGTATGATATATAACGAATTCAGTCGTATTGCGTACGCGTACAGTACGCGTAAGGTGTCAGAAGTAACGAGTAACGTAACGATACGATAGTAACGAGTACTGATTGTTAAAGTAACGAATACATGCGGGTACACTTTTTTTCGTTACTTTTACACCTCTGAAAATATTTGTTCAGTCCTGTCAAATTAAGATATTCCATAGACATTTTTTTTTTTTTTGTTTTCTTCTTTCCGTTCAGAGGAACGGAAAAGGCAAAGACATAGTACGCCATAAGGCCTAGTCTTCAGTAACTTTTTTCTTCAGTTTCTATCCTAACTTATCCTTTTTTTTTTTTTTTTTTTTTGATGTCGCTGGGGAAAATGTCAATTACGCATCCCCGCCCGTCGAGGGACGGGAGGGGTATGTGGGACTCCCCGGGAGAGAGCCTCCCGGTATACCCACTAAAAACCCCAGCGGCACTCCGGCATTGCCATAGTGGCGGGGGAGTGGGAAACTAGCGGAGCCTGAGCTACCACTCCTCCGCCGGCGGAACCCGCCTAGCGAGGCGGGCCCTCATTTGCCCCTCCTAGGGAGGGGCCGTGGCTCCCACATGGTGAGCGGGCAAGGCGGGCGCGTGCACCCCCGTGCCCCACGCCCGCCGCTCACCTCAGGGAGGGAGAAAGCGGGCGAAGTCCCGCCTTCTCCTACCCCTACGCCGCCTGCGGAGCGCCGGAGCGAGGGGATTCTCCTCTCGCTCCCGCTCCGCGGCCTCCTTCTGCGACATCACGACCTCGCAGAAGGAGGCCATCGCCGCCCAGGCCTCCTCGCTCCCCACCATCGCTCTGACGATGACGGGCACCGAGAGGTCCCCTCCTACCGCCGCGACAAGATCGCGGCGCGGCACGGCCCACGACGGGCACACTGCGAGGGTGTGTTCCGCCGTGTCCTCCGCCGCGCCGCAACCATGGCACGACGGTGTCTCCTCCCGTCCTATCCGGTGCAGGTACCTGCCGAAGCAGCCGTGACCGGAGAGTACCTGCACCAGACGGAAGGAGAGGAACCCGTGACGCCTGTCGAGCCAGTCCTTCAGGACCGGCCCGATGGCGTCGAGGGTGCGACGGCCAAACACGGCGGAAGCGAGGTCCCGTGTCCAATGTTGGACAATGGCGTCCCTCGCGTCCCGCCGGACGGCCTCCCTCTCTTCTGGGGCCATACGCCCGCCCAGCGCCCTGCGCCCCGCCGTCCACTCGTACACTCTGGCGAGCACCCACGCCTCGAGCTCCCAAGGCGGGGTGCCCGCCAGAGCGCACGCCGCTGCGAAGCCTACCGTGCGGTAGGCCCGCACTACCCGCTGGGCGATGGCCCTTTGGGGCGCCCGAAGGGCGGTGAAGTTCTCCCTTTTGTGGAGGGAGTCCTCCCAAATTGGAGCCCCATAAAGGGCCATAGTTCTCAGTATGCCGGCGTATAACCGCCGGCACCGAGTGCTCGGCCCTCCCATATTCGGCACGAGCCATGAGAGGGCGTCCGCAGCCTTCAGCAGGCGCGTCGACAGCCCGCTGAAATGCGGGCTGAAGCGCAGCCTGCTGTCCACAATGAGGCCCAGATACTTCATCTGGGCCTCAACCCCGACCCTCACTCCCTCCACAAATATGTGGGCGTCGGGTGGGGGGCGCTGCCGGGGGCCGTGAAAGAACACGGCCTCCGTTTTGTGCAGCGCCACCCTCAAGCCCAGGCGGCGGATCCTCCCCGCCACTAAGGATCCGCCCGCCGATGCCAAACTGGCCGCCTCCCGGAAGGTGCTCCCGCGGGAAGTGAGGAGAGTGTCATCCGCGTAGCAGATGACACTCGTGCCTCGTAGGAGGGTTCCCCGCAGGAGCCAGTCATAACCGACGTTCCACAGAAGAGGCCCTAGAACGGACCCCTGTGGAACGCCGGTTTCCACGCCATACCGCCGGACCTGGCCAGCCCCGTCCACGAGGAGGACGGCACGGTCCTCCAAGTAGCTGGCCAGGAGGATCCTTTTTTTTTTTTTTTTTTTTTTGTTCTCGCTGGGGAAAATGACAATTACGCATCCCCACCCGTCGGGGGACGGGCAGGGTATGTGGGACTCCCCGGGAGAGAGCCTCCCGGTATACCCACTAAAAACCCCAGCGGCGCTCCGGCATCGCCATAGTGGCGGGGGAGTGGGAAACTAGCACAGCCTGGGCTTCCTCTCCCCCGCCGGCGAAACCCGCCTAGAAAGGCGGGCCCTCATTTGCCCCTCTTAAGGAGGGGCCGTGGCTCCCGCGTGGTGAGCGGTGCAAGGCGGGCGCGGGCACCCCCGTGCCTCACGCCCGCCGCTCACCTCAGGGCGGGAGAAAGCGGGCGAAATCCCGCCTTCTCCTGCCCCTACGCCGCCTGCGGAGCGCCGGAGCGAGGGGATCCTCCTCCCGCTCGCGCTCCGCGGCCTCCTTCTGCGACATCACGACCTCGCAGAAGGAGGCCATCGCCGCCCAGGCCCCCTCGCTCCCCACCATCGCTCTGACGACGGCGGGCAGCGAGAGGTCCCCTCCTACCGCCGCGACAAGGTCGCGGCGCGGCACGGCCCACGACGGGCACACCGCGAGGGTGTGGTCCGCCGTGTCCTCCGCCGCGCCGCAACCGTGGCACGACGGCGTCTCCTCTCGTCCTATCCGGTGTAGGTACCTGCCGAAGCAGCCGTGACCGGAGAGTACCTGCACCAGACGGAAGGAGAGGAACCCGTGACGCCTGTCGAGACAGTCCTTCAGGACCGGCCCGATGGCGTCGAGGGTGCGACGACCGAACACCGCGGAGGCGAGGTCGCGCGTCCAATGTTGGACGATGGCGTCCCTCGCCTCCCGGCGGACGGCCTCCCTCAGCTCCGGGGCCGGACGCTCGCCCAGCGCCCTGCGCCCCGCCGTCCGGCCAGGAGGATCCTACCTTATCCTAGCTTAACTTAACTTAACCTATCTCCTTTCGTTTCCCACGTGAGACCGACCAAGAGGGGTTTGGGGTAAAGACATGATGTGACCACTATGCTACAATATTTCACTGTTCTTTATGAATTATTCACTGAATGCACTTTTTACTACATAAATCACGCGTTTTTATTTAGTAAACTACACTATAAATAATTTAAAAGTCCAATGAAAAATGAGCGTGGCACTCATTTTGGCTTTCCCGCCAAACTCCTTCCATAGACAGTTTAGACGCGATTTTATAATCGCGTCTAAACTGGCGACAACCCCCAACACGATGGCGTGTTTATACACGCCATCGTGTTGGGAGTTTGGTCGTGGAGGGTCTTCAAATCAATCTCCCTTTGGCGCAGCATCGTTGGTCGTGTTGTTGGGTTTAACATTGCATCACCTCGCTCAACTGCCGTCTTCCTTCCTATTCGCTCAGTTTTTCTGAGTGCATAGGCTCTTAATAAACTAGCGCGCCTTACCATCAACGATCGCATCACTGCTTACCATCAGGCGGGATTGCGGTCAAGCGCTAGTTTATAATTATTAAAAAAAAAAAGACACGGACTAATTTGACAGATCTTTTTCTTAATGAAATAGTTAGTAAAAGATGCATTGAACTTACATTTATTTTAATTTGTGAGCATGGCAATGGTTTTTGGGAAAAACTATCGAAAAGTGTTATAAAAAATAAGAAACTAAAATAGTATAAAATACCATGTGCAAAAACTGAATTTTTACGCAACCTGATTTCTTATCCTTTTTTCAGCGTGTCAACCCGAAACTGACAGAACTGATATCATCGTTATCAGACTCACCGCCAGCCGGTCCACTGGTCGCGTTATGTCGCACTTACGACCAAGCGACCGCACTCGTCGCCCTTATCAATACACTTGCTGACAAACAGTCAAGGTAAGACCTCTTACAAACATCGTAACCGGCATGTCCTAGAACCAAATCTTCGTAGTCATGATATCTATTGTAGTATTGTTGTTGTTAATCCCGAACCGATCCTGTACCGATGCCGACGAGAAACGAACGTAACTCTAAGCCAGAGCCCAGAGGGCAGTAATGTAGGCATGTAGCGGTATCTACAACGCTACATGCGAACAACGTGTCATACTGACGTCACTCAAATCCTGCATCTGGCAAGCAGAGTTTACTGTGCAAGTAGCACGCATACAAGTTCCCGACATCAACCGGTGCGCAAGTGCCCGCCAGACAATACCAGTCTGGTCGGAGGATCATACCTTTTCTAATGAATGAACTTTACACGCTGTTCCTCATACCTCCACACTATCAACCAGCACTGAGGTCGTGCCATGTGTTGATTTATGGCCCACTCCCTCTCAACGAGGAGGCTTGTGTCCCAACAGTGATTTCGTTATATGTTCTTACTGCTGCGGCTGATTATAAAGAACTCTCTTTTAAGCTCGTAAGAAAGGGTGAGGTATGTTGTCAATGTGTTAGGTACCTACATACCGGATCGCGAGATTGCGTTCGAAAGGAAAAGGTTCCGAGATGATCCAATTTTCTTTACTGCTTTTGGGAAAACGTGACGTTTTGATTAAAAGTCAGTGTCAAGTTTAACTGGTAATCATTGTGTCGTAAAGGCTTTGTCATTCAATCAAAGAACATAATTACGTCTTTATTGGCGATTTCGCAGCATCTGCAATATATTCAACAACCCCTTTATTTCATACAAAATGCGGTCCACATTAAAGTACGCCACACGCGCGTACTGCGAATCTTGTCTAATTCCGAGAATTCACCAAGAAAAAGCTAAAATGTCAGGGCTTTTATCACATTTTACGATGTTATTACAATAAACCTTCAAAACTCAATAACACGCCTGGTATCACCGATGGGTCAGCAAATGTGTACCCATAGTAACCATCCACATACACCTAACTCAAAGTAGCCACCGCCCAACCACCATCAACCTTTATTTATTTTTGGGATAAGAAAAAAATGTTAAACACGTCAGGACATGTTACCGGATCGTAAATTTGTAAGAAGGAGGGAGAATAGATCCGCTGTGCGGCGTAGAAGACGAAGTGATATCTCCCTCTCTCTCTACCGTGTGGCGAAAATGTATGCCTGATCGGTCCTGCTGTTTCGTTGCGCAGGGCGCTTGCGCTTGTGTGTACCTACACAAAAATTGAGATTGTTAAAAAATACCTGTATATCGGTAGGTATACAGAGTAGTGCTGACAATACGACAATAAATTAAACATCGTGTACTTCAACACATTCTCAATCTACCCATAAAAATCATATAAATATATCCATTAGTTTAGTCACATGAAAACATTTTTCATATTATCTACATAATGGACATGTTGATAAGGAAGCTCTTACAGGTTAATGACCACCTCATCCAGCGGTATTAAACTTTAATAATAATGGCGCCAAAAAGCAAGTCGATACAGGACCGCGCTGTCGCCCGCTGATCGGAGGTCATTGAACCAATATTTTAAAGGATGTTCTATTCCGTTTGCAATTTTATGCGATTTAATTTGTTTGAAATTTTCATTTTTTTATTTTTGATGCTAGGTTTTTTTCTATGGTTTAGGATCTTTCCTATGAACCAGCATAGTCTATGTTTTCATTTATTGCCGTATTATCAGCACCACTCTGTATGTAATCGTTTAACTTCAAGCATGTCATATTAGACTAAGTAGTTGAAAATAAAGGATCGAAGCAAACACTTCTTAATCACTCCAGTCTCTGTGCCAACTGAAAGTGAAGCTTAACACGATAAATATATGGTCCAATGGGTATATTCACGATTGTGTACTGATAGCGCAATAAATAAATATTGTATTTAACGACATTTTCTTCCTCAGACCACCACATTGTCTAACTGCTGCCCGAGGTCGTGGCAAATCAGCCACTCTAGGCCTCTCAATCGCCGCAGCCGTGGCCCTAGGCTACGTCAACATATACGTCACTTCTCCTCACCCAGAGAATTTGATCACACTCTTCGAGTTCCTACTAAAAGGATTGGACGCGTGTTTATATCAAGAACATATTGATTACAATATCGTAAGGTCTACAAACCCCGACTTTAAGAAGGCGATCGTAAGAGTCAATATTGCAAGGAACTCGCGACAGACTGTGCAGGTAAATATTTGTTTTTATTCCATTTTAATTACACTTTAATAGGAATACATAATTAAACGATTATCGCACTTACTGCCACGAAATAATGGCGCTGTCAAATTGAAAACTTTGATGATGCTAAAGTGAGTTCATTTAGGATAGAAATGATAGGTAAATAGGTACGTTAATTTCTATATACAACATTATTTTTTGTTGAAGCGAAACCCGAAGCACGTGTCCAGTATTTTTAACTAAAGAATCTATGTACAAAATTTCAAAAAGATATCATGAAAAACCACAAAGTTATGAGCTTGTTGTCCTACTTGGCTGTCCCAACAAAAATATGGTGCACGCTCCAATCAGACGGGCGAGCCGGGCGTTGACCTCTGGCGTCAGCTGTTACCTAAGCGATGATCGACCGAAAGTAGCGTACCGCGCTCGGTAACTACATTGCAACAATTTGTAAAATAATGTATTTGGAAAAAAATTTAACATGGTGTAAAAATGATTTGGTTCTCTATTGGGAAATAACTATGTATTATTTTATTTTTGTTTTCTTTTCTTTTTGGCAATATTTAGTAGTGTGTATATTTGATCCATAGTACTTTATACCAGACAAGCTCTAGGCGTGAAGACTTATAATTGGCTGTCGGACTATAATACTGTTATTTATGACCATTTTGTTTGGCTGTAAGGTTTCCAAAATTCATAAAAAAAATACGAAAAATCAGAAAAAATCTCGCGCATTTATAATAGTTTATTATTCTTCCAGTACATAACTCCGGATGACCACTCGCTCCTGTCAGCGGCTGATCTCGTCCTCGTAGACGAAGCTGCCGCCATCCCTCTCGTCCACGTGTCCGCAGCCGCACAAAAGGCCCCCTTAGCTCTACTGTCCTCCACAGTCTCAGGGTATGAAGGAACCGGCAGAGCTCTGTCGCTGAAACTATTCGCCCAACTTCAAACACAGCACAACGCACCCCCACCCGTGAGTAATTATCAAGTTTTTTATTTTATTTTTTACTATAGTAATATTTAATGAATCCTCAGTAACATAAAAAATACATTTCGTGCCATTTAAAAATAAATTTTAAACAAACCACTATATAACTGCTTCTATAAAATATAAATACAATAAAAGTATAAAATACTGTTCTTTAATGGTACCATTTTAAAACAAAATACTTTGCTGTGCCCGACAGGGTCCATAATTGATTCTATACTTTAATATACGAACTATTATGTAACATTATGGAATGCAATGAATTATTGAGTATTGGGTAACATATTGGCACCGATGTCCTTCTTCACAAACTAAACTGAATTTAAGTTCATCATCATCAACCTTTTTTATCGTCCCACTGCTGGGGACAGGTCTCCTCTCATACAGAGGAAGAGTTGAGGAAGGAAGGGGAGGAAGGTTTGAGAGTAATCACCACGCTTGCTCAATGCGGGTTGGCGATTTCAGACTTAATGTCCAGGTTTCCTCAAGATTTTGACATTTGACATTTGAAGACATTTGTCACCCACGTAACACTTTTTCGTAAGAAGTGATCGTACCAGCGTAGACTACCCTCTTGCAGTTTGTCTGCTATGTCACGGACACAAAAACTGCCACGGCTGCGAGAGTTCCTGATGTGGTCTTTCCATGTAACTCCAGACATCCTCCCCAGCATATTCATCTCTGTGACACAGCTCTGCTTGTGTCGCTAAAGCACAGACCACACCTCACTTCCATACAGTAAAACAGGTCTAATAATTAAAGGATATAATATTACATATAATTCTGAAACATAGTATACTGATTTTGTACTTGTTAATGATTATATTGTAAATAAAATAAAGCAGATTTTTCCTTCACCTTCAGTCATTGGTGTCCAAAATATACTTAGAAAGTACATATAACTTTAGAAAAGTTACATTGGTACTTGCCTGACCTGGAATCGAACCCGCGCACTCATACTTGAGAGGCTGGTGTTTTAACCACTAGGCCATTACGACATTTTATTTATATCGAATTTAAGTTCGGGACTTCTTTTTCTCTCTATTTGATTAAGAAAAGATCAAGATAAATATTAGTTTCATCCTCCTCAAGTCGTTCTCATTATTGAGGGTCTTGATGTTTTTGTGGAAATGAAATAGTTCACTTTGCAAGTAGGATCACTGATCACCCTTACACGTCATATTTTTTTAAAACTAGCTGGAGCCTGCATTTCCTAACTGACTACATCTGAGAAGAAAAGCCGAAACAAACTCAGGGATCATCGTCTTTTTTCAAGTCCAAACATTAAAAATGAAAATGTTTACAATAACAATATCAAATATGTGTTTGCTTTGTACATAACGATCAATTTACGCGATTAAAAAAAAAACAGTGATTAAAATGTCATAATTGTAGCATAATTACGCATTAATGGCATTGCCTAGCAGAGTGAGCAGCTCAATCCCAAGCTTTATTGTCTTCTAAATATACTGAGATTTTATAATAACCCTTTTTGCAAAGTTTGGTCTTAATACAGCTTTTAAATCTTTTAATGGGCAAGTTTCGTGTGTCCTCGGAATTATCGCCTTCTTTACAATAGTTCGCTATGTGTCACGATCCCTGGCCCCGAGTATAGCATCATGCAGGCGGGTGTCCAGAGATGAACGAATTTGGTCAGTCCACCTTATTGGACTGCGACCTCTAGAACGTCGACCATCCACCTTCCCAGTAACCATCAGATGTTCGAGGTTGTCTCCATCCTTTCTGGCAATCTGGCCAATATATTACAAAATTCTTCGAAGGCATACAGAGGAGTCTTATTGTTACACCCAGCTCTCGAACGATTGACTGATTTGTGCCGAATGCTGTGCAAGGAAGCATCTATCTTCTCCCCCACCACATCTCGAAAGCATCAATGCAGTCTCGATCGGCTTTCTTGATTGTCCACTTTTTTTTTATCATTATAAACTAGCGCTTGACCGCAATCCCGCCTGATGGTAAGCAGTGATGCGATCGTTGATGGTAAAGCGCGCTAGTTTATTAAGAGCCTATTCACTCTGAAAAACTGAGCGAATAGGAAGGAAGACGGCAGTTGAGCGAGGTGATGCAATGTTAAACCCAACAACACGACCAACGATGCTGCGCCAAAGGGAGATTGATCTGAAGACCCTCCACGACCAAACCCCCAACACAACAACATTAGGCGCATCGTACCCGGCACACATCGCAACACAACTGCTCAGACCCGTCCTCCGTACGGCTTCACCAGACATCATGCCGGAACACGACAAATCGCTTGGCGGCAAGGCTTTGTCTGGTGGGTGGTAATTTCTGCCGACGTGTCCCGTCTCTTCTCGTCCTGTCAAATTAGCCAGCGCCTGACGTACATTGGTGTATTTTCGAAAGCCACTTTTTAAATCACGTCTAATTTGTATATGAATTACTTAATTTGATAGAAGTAAACGAATATTTATCTTTTGCCCTTTTGTTAATGAAATAGAAAGAAAAAGATGCAAAACTTAAATTAAATTTAATTTTTGAACAAGGAAAGCAACTAAGTAGGACAAGATCAGATTCTCATGATCTAGACTATCTGTGTACCAAATTTCATTACAATCGGTTCAGTAGTTTTGATGTGAAAGCCGGGCAAACAGAGATACTTTCGCATTTATAATATTAGTATGGATTACTCCGGTATCGTGGTTGCAGTTATAAACATTTCAAACTTACACACACACAAACAACCAGACCCGGAATAACTGCCCAAAGGCCATACAAATATTTATTCCGTGCGGGAATCGAACCCGCGACACGCACCACGGCTGTCGATCGCTCAGCCACTGTGCCCACCGTGTCGTCATTTGAGTGGAAATCATGTTGCCAGCAAAACAAAAACATATTTTTGGAGCAAATTAACTTTTTTAAAACCAGAAACACAATACTAAATTTCGTTATTTCTATTCCAGATAAAATTAGAAGAACCTATCCGTTACCGTTCCGGCGACCCCATAGAGGCTTGGTTGAACTCTCTCTTGTGCCTAGAGGCGCCGCCCCCGAGCGTGGGTGCGGGCGCTCCGCCCCCCGCGGCCTGCGAGCTGTACCGCGTCAATAGAGACGCCTTGTTCTGTTACCACAAGGCGGCTGAGGCGTTCCTGCATAGGCTTGTGGCTATTTATGTGGCCAGTCATTATAAGGTGAGGATTTTAGTTATTTTACACTTAGTTTTAGTTTTTATGACCAAATAGTGTAGATGAGGAATAAATTAGAATGTGTTAAGTGTCTGGCAGTCGTGGTGGCCTAGTGGTTTAAACATCAGTCTCTCAAGTATAAGTGAGGGTTTGATTCCAGGTCAGGCAAGTACCAATGTAACTTTTCTAAGTTATATGTACTTTCTAAGTATATCTTGGACAATAATTTTTTATTTGATTTATTTAGCTCAGGCAACAAAGGCCCATAATAAAATACATTAATACTAATTTATAACATAAGTGAAAACAAATATGAATTACTATACATATTAAAAGTTATAAAATCTATATAAAACACTAACTAATGGCTGATCACAAGGTGAAGGAAAACATCTTGAGGAAACCTGGACTTTAAGTCTGAAATCGCCAACCCGCATTGAGCAACCGTGGTGAATACGCTCAATTCTTCTCTGTTTGAGAGGAGACCTGTGCCCAGCAGTGGGATACAACACCGCCGTGCACATAGGCAACACGCCACGCGGTGTTACAACACGTATCGTGTAGTGTAGTCTCTCACGAAAGGCTGAAGTGTATTGACGTTTGACGCGGCCACGAATTCGATTCTGCTTGAAGACGAGCTAGATGAAGATTTTGAAGAAGATTTATTGCAGATTTTGGGGATATATTTTGTACAGAATTAGTAAATAAAAAAAGACTTACTTATATCACATTACACTGAGTACCGTTTCACTAATTCCATTAATTCTTCATCCGACAATTTAAACTAATTTTTAAACCAAAAATATCTTCTTTTTAAATTATAATCTTAAAAATGTTCTCGAAAGAATGACGCTTGGAGTCGGGTGTTAACTAGAAACACACTGCGCTGATACGTCGGGTGGAGTGTCCCCCCCCCCCCCTCTCCCGGCAACACACTGATCCAAATCGGTTGGATGTTGCAGCGTGTGGTCACATAGCGTGTTGGTTATGCGCTTCTGACCATAATAAGTATATGGAATTGATACGTACTGACATGCGTCGGAAGGCGTGGCGTCGTGTCACGTTTTGGTAGTATGTTTCCGCCCTGATGATGGTGAAGTGTGGCATTATTAATATTTTATGACGGCTTAAACTAATTCAAAGGAACTTCATCCCACCATTGAAAAAATCATTGTTCCATTGTTAGACAAAGATGGAGCTATACAGGTTGAATAGCGCTATCCCTTTTTCACATCAGCCATAATGCCATCATTAACACTGCTCCTGCTTAGTGAAAAATAAACACTTGGAACATTGTTTTTTGTTAAAATGTGATTTATTTGAATGATGTCTCATTGTAAAGTAAATAAAAATTTATATTCATCTATTTTAATTAATAAAACCTAAATATGTCGTCCACAGAACAGTCCGAACGACATCCAACTCCTAGCGGATGCGCCGGCGCATTGCCTGTTCGTGTTGTTGGCTCCCACGCCGCCCAACAGCACGGCCATGCCGGAGATACTATGCGTCATACAAATGTGTCTCGAGGGAAATATATCTGACAAGTAAGTATCATGCTAGGAGTTTCTCTGAGCGATCGAATCAGAAATGAGAAGTGAAATACTAGCGAAATAGTCGAAGATAACAATAAATTACGCGTTACGTTGCATTGTGAGGTGATATGAACGTTCCACAGTGAAATGTCTGCCGATCGTCATCAATTGCGGACTAAAGTAGCAACCAAGTCACATAGCTCTTCGAGTCGCTAAAATTAAGTGGCAGTGGGCGGGGCACATTGCTCGTGGATCCGATGGCCGATGGGGCAGTAAGGTTCTGGAGTGGCGGCCACGTACCGGAAGACGCAGCGTAGGGAGACCCCCCAACAAGGTGGACCGATGACCTGGTGAAGGTCGCTGGGAGCCAATAGATGCGGGCACCACCGGACCAGTCATCATGGAAAGCCTTGGGGGAGGCCTTTATCTGGCAGCGGGCCTCTATAGCCTGACAAGAAGTATGCTACACGTACATAAATATAAAAAAAAACAATCGTTAATTATGTACGGACGATAGCAAGTCAAGCTACCCGAAACTGTCAAATATTCCCAATCAACCTTGAGCCTTAAAGCTTCAGCCATAAGGTTGAAAATCTAATAAAAAAATTACAGTTTTTTTTAAATTAATTTATAAACCAGCGCATGACCGCAATCCCGCCTGATGGTAAGCAGTGACGCAATCGTTGATGGTAAAGCGCACTAGTTTATTAAGTGCTGTCGTCAGTACATCTGACACCCCGGGTGTAACCGGGTGTGTGATCTTAACTGTAGTGTGCTTAATATTTTATTTAGTGTACAATAAAGTGTTTAATAAATAAATAAATAAAAAAAGAAAATGTATTTATTATGACTCGTACAGGAAGATTATAAAACTAAATGTGTTTACATTTAAAATAAAAACAAAATTATATAACAAAAGCCATTAGAAAATGTAATCAGCAAGTCCTATACGAGGCCAAAAGGCTCCTATGTCAGCATGATACTTCAACAATAAAAAAAAGATTGGTGTATTATACTTAATAGCCTTTAAACTTATGTGGAAAATGTACCCCAATAACATTATTTTGTTTATACAACTATTGTAATATTGTACAATAATGTTATACATTATGTACGAGTCAGCCATCGTACATGACACGCGCACATTACCTACATAGATCAGCACTATTCCGTCGCCTTGCACAAATTATACTGTAAGGCGACAGTACACGATCAGCGTTCCAAGACTGTACTCATTTACACATTCATATATTGTTAGTTACGAGTTAGTTAAATAATCAACAAAGCATCATATTAGGCTATCCGTGACTATCATTCATGTTAATAACAACGGTGTGTGCGAACCATTCAGCAGCGCAAACACATTATGTTATAGTACATTTAGCTGCCCCGGCAAACGTTGTTTTGCTATGTATATTTTTTTTTAGTTCAGTAAGAATAATTAGGGTGGATTATCCTTAACATTTAGGGGGATAAAAAATAGATGTTGTCCGATTCTCAGACCTACCCAATATACACACAAAATTTCATGAGAATCGGGAAAGCCGTTTCGGCGGAGTTTAACCACAAACACCGCGACACGAGAATTTTATATATTAGATTAAGATATAGGGAAAAAGTCATGAATAATATTGGAAAAAAAAAATATCAGTTGTCCAGCTGATCGACAGAACCGAGAGAAGGCTAAACTGAAAACATTAAAAAACACAGAATTTACAAAATAAAAGACAAAAAACGATCACAGTGTTGGGTCAGTCACGATATAAGTTTTCACTTCAAAAATGTAGGCTTGTTATACAATTAGCATTAGTTTTTTAAGCTTTTTACGTAGTTAGAGAGAAGTCTTAGCTAGCTTATTTGAAAAAACTCTTTCAGTAGCAGAATCTAAAATATTTTATTCCTACAGATCTTTGTAAGTTTTCAAATCGATTTATTTAACAGGTCAGTCCGCGACAGTTTAGGCCGCGGTCGCAAGGCAGCCGGCGACCTGATCCCCTGGAACATTTGCGAGCAGTTCGGTGATAAGGACTTCCCCAAACTGTCGGGAGCTAGGATCGTGAGGATAGCTACGCATCCTTCTTATCAACGGGTACGTGTTAATTCGTGTATTGTATATTACACCTTATGGGTTGGGCATATAGGGTATCTTTTGGCTTGTGACCAAAATAACTACCACTACAAAACCTGTTTTTTTTTTTAAATATAATATCGAATGGGGAAACTGGGATAGACTGAATGTACAAAGCGGGGATAAGGTATTTTGGTGCAGAGTGGGAGAGATTTACGTCCAGCAGTGGACGGGGAGGGGCTGAGTCGAATATCGTGAAACAATTTCACAAAACTTACCTACAACGTCCCCCTATCGATATCATTCAGGCGCCATAAGGATCTTATAAGGGAAAATCATATTCAATATGACCTGCATGCTTGTTAACAAAAAACGTGGCCTTTTCTTGAAGTATTAATGCTATCATTACTCTGCTACGAAAGCGGAATGGCGTTATCGACCGCCATATAGCTCCGTCTCGCTCTCACACTGAAAAATATATTGACATTATTACGTCATAATCTGGGAAATAAGGCTGTGTTTCCAATTTTCTTTAGTGATGTTGAAATCTGACTGAATCTGATCTATTATAGCATTTAAAGTAACTAAACTAAGAAATTAAACTGTAGCATCGTTGACCATAAGAGCCGGCGCATGAATCACGAAGTTAATTAACACAGCTTAAAATGTCAACCACGTACATTACGTACTTTGAATTAAGCCGAAATTAAACAAACTTTTCTCTTACACTTGACACTTACAGCAGCGATAACCGGGCTAGATCTTCACCAGATGTACGCCTTAATATATTTTATAGCGATAAAACTTACTTTCGCATTGTTTATCTTTAAGTACATAATATTAAGACTCGTTTTCCTCCAACAGATGGGTTACGGCAAGCGTGCTTTGCAACAGCTAGCCACTTATTACTCTGGTGACGTGCCGTGCTTAGACGAGGAGCATTCGGACGACGAAGATACCGTCGCTAACGGAAAGAGTAATACGTTGCAGACAGAAAATATTGTACCTAGGTAAGAATATTTGGAAAATTCAGCGTATATTCGACTCAAAACGCTCTCAAAACGATGAAGAAAATTTCGCGTGGAAACGGGAACTATCTTTAAATATTTAGAGGCAAAAACTCCGAAGACATGTGTCATCTACCAATCCGAACTGGACAGAGAAGGATTGAGCGTAATCACCACGCTTGCTCACTGCGGGTTGGCGATTTCAGACTTCAATTCCTGCCCCCTAATCGGCGAACACATTTATGTCAAATAATTGCGGCTAGTTGGGATCAGTTGGGATCGTTTGGGCCGAACGGACTAAAGGGAAGTCAGAAGGGCAGGTTTCTTCAAGATGTTTTCCTTCAGCTTTTAATCAGTCATTGGTGTCCAAGATATACTTCGAAAGTACATATAACTTACATTTAAGTTACATTGGTACTTCAATCAATCTGAAAACAAGTACGTAATTGGGATCTTCCTGGATATTTCTGGGGCTTTTGATAACGCCTGGTGGCCTATGCTGTTGTTAAAATTAAAAACCCGCGGTTGCTATAGAAACATATATAATCTCGTTTACTCTTACTTTATAAACGGTTCCGCGGTACTTAAGCTCGGTCATTTTTCTAGTACTAAAACACTAACCATGGGATGTCCTCAGGGTTCAGTTGTCGGTCCTTATTTATGGAATTTGGGTTTTGATGACTTCCTCGCGATCCCGCTTCCTTGCGGCTGTTCACTTACTGGTTACGCGGACGATGGCCTACTGCTCATTCAGTCAAGTACCCGAGCTGGACTTGAGAACTTGGCCAATACTTGCCTAAATTTAATATCTCAGTGGGGTGATCGTAACCGCCTAGCATTTGCGCCACATAAAACCTATCAACTTCTACTAAAAGGTAATCTTAAATCATTGCCTACTATTAAATTTAACAACGTTCCCATTAAAAAACAGCAATCCGTATGCTACCTTGGTATGATCTTAGAAAGGAATTTTTCATTTATCGAACATATAAAAATAGTTGGTGAAAAAGCTAAAAGGAACTTTTATGCCCTAACTAGAATATCCAAAGCAACTTGGGGTCTATCATTCCTAACTTTAAAAACTATATATGGAGCTACCTACTTAGGATGTATGTGCTACGGTGCACCTGTTTGGGCCGATAGGGCCAGCATAGGAGCGGCACGACGTAAACTGCTTCAAAGCCAACGTTTGGCATTGATATTTTTATGCAAGGCGTATAGAACGGTCAGTACTGAAGCCTTACCGGTACTGGCAGGTGTACTTCCAGTCGACCTTGAGGTACAGCGACGTGCTTCAATGTACTACTCCGCGAGGGGGGAGGCCATGGACACTAATTTTGTTACACAACGCGACTTTAATAAAATCTCTAGATTATTTAAACCTCAGACTGAAGTCTGGGAGGACCTCTTATCCGAATGGCAAAGTAGGTGGGATAATTCCATCAACCTCCATCTATTCTTTCCATCCGTTGGCGATCGGCTGGCTAAGACATGGCTGGAGGTTGAGCACTGCGTTGCCCAATTTCTCACAGGTCATGGCAACTTTAAAAGTAAACTGTATTCTTTTAAACTTGTTCCTTCCCCTTTGTGTCAGTGTTCTACATCGAACTGTGAATTTGAACAGTCCGCACATCACATCTTGTGGGAGTGTGTTCTTTGGCAGAATGAACGCAATATTATGTTGGATAGTGTACAAGTTACATCCGGAGTCGTTTATTATACGGACCTTGTAGAAACTAGAACCAATTTCCGTGCGTTCAGGCGCTTTTGCCATACCTATTATTGGAATCAATTGTAACAGCTAATACCTACTTAGGACCCATTAACTTAATCAAATTTTATTCCGTGGTGTTTGGCAATCTGGGCTTCTCCCAGTTGCAACTGGCCACTGTTGGCCAACAACTTTGCCAGTGCCTTGACGTCGGCGGCGGAGCAGAGGTCACTTTGACTACATGTTTTAGAACAGAAGGCAGGATAGGATAAAGAGGCCCCGTTGGCGCTGTGCTTAAGCCGTTCCCGCACAGAACAAATATTTGTCTGACATACAAGTAGTTGTTCCGGCACTGCCTGTTTATGTATGTGAGTTTATATGTTTGTAAACGCACCCACGATAGCAAATAAATTTGTGATAGAAACAATGTTTTTATAAACGAAACATTTGACAAGTTTTTTTGCAGCATTTCAAACATCTATATATTTGCACAAAATTTTTCAGAGCCAAACCACCAACATTACTAAAGCGTCTAACAGAGGTACGTGCGGAGCACCTGGACTACCTCGGCACCAGCTTTGGGCTCACCGAAGAGCTTCTCAAGTTCTGGAAGTCGCAGAAATACGTTCCTGTATATCTCAGGTATATAAACATATTATTAAGTGCAACAATAGGGTATTTGACTGAAAAAAGTTAATTAGTCCGTCAGTCAGATTTCCAAAAAATACTAGACACGTATTTTTTCTTTTTTCCTATAAACAAAAAATGAAGACGACACAGTGCGTTGAAAACTCGTGTGACGTCACTGCACGCTACAGTGCTCGCTAAAGCACTGACGTCACCAGCCACCACTCCTGATCTTTAATGCCTTTTATATTTGTCAATTTTTGTTTTGATAAAACAAAATATACGTATCCAATATTTTCTATAATCTCAATGACGGACTAAATAGGATCATTTTTTTTTTACCCAGTAAACATCTCTATTGCATCACTGCTTACTATCAGGCGGGGTTGCGGTCAAGCACTTGTTCATAATTATTTATAAAAAAAAAAAATCTTATTCTGTGTGTATTATTTTAGCTTATTTTGTGGTTTATGTCCTGTGGGTTATGTCTGAATCAGAATCAAGAGTTCCAATTTCACTTGCCTTTGCTTTGTAAAAGGCAATGTTAACGGTCACTGTTATTGTTAATTTACTTTAACAAAAACAAAAAATGTTTTAATGAATTCCATGACGAGAAACTTGGTGACTTTTTTATCAATTCTGAATTAAACCAGGTTTTAATAAGTATTAATGTAGTTTTAAACCAAAATTGAAGCAGATTTCAACCAGCTCCCAATCGGCGGACACATTTTTGTCAAATGAATGCGACTAGTTAGGATCTGTTGGGATCGATACCAACTAGTCGCAATCATTTGACAAAAATGTGTTCGCCGATTAGGGGGCAGGTTTTTCAAGGGTTGGTTCTACTGCTTATCTAAACAATTTACATGTGTAATTATCTTCTATAGCCAAAAAACAAACGAGCTAACAGGCGAGCACTCCTGCATTATGCTTCGTTCACTCCGCGACAGTGCATGGTTGAGTGCATACAGTGCGGACTTCCGACGTCGACTGTCTCGGCTACTGGGGCGAGGGCTCAGAAAAATACCTGCGGCACTCGCTTTAACAACGCTTGTTAATGACAACGTCAAGGTGGATAAACCTGGTGAGTTATTGAATGAGTTTAAATGTTGACTTAATAAAACGCATATGTTTTATCTATATGCACGTCAAAATTGTTCCGTTCCGAATTCCCAGCGCCTTACTCAAGAAACACTACCCTTTCGTTAGTTTATTGAGAGCCTCCTTACTTGGGCTAAAGAAACCAGGGCCGTTCTAAAGCGCATTGGGATGAATATATCGGATACACCTCGACCACCTGACAGCCTCCGTGGCTTAGCGGTAGCGAACGCAGCCGTTGCGCAAGGAGGCGCGGTTTCGATCCCCGCACAGTGTAAATATTGTATGCATGAATATGAGTATTTGCACTGGTCTGTAGGCCTAGTATGAGTTTTCATTACGAGACTCGGTCGTAGATATCGAGCGCGTTTGGCGCTCTCATTGGTTGAGATTTCTTATAAACTTGAAGCGGGCCAATCGATGAGTCAAACGCGCTCGATATCGACGATCGAATCTCATAATGAAAACTCATACTAGGCATACTGGTCGTGCCTCGGAAAGCACGTTAAGCCGTTGGCCCAGTTGCCATACGAACATGTAGTGGGTAACTCAAGCCGGAAATGACGATGACGTACCTTCCTCGCCTTCAGTTGCTGTTATAACAACTAATAATAAAAACTGAAATCATTAAAAACATAGAATACACAAAAAGTTAATAAACGGTTAATTTAACCAATTGGGTGCACCATATACAGTATGTTACGAAAACCCTGTCCGACCCGTGAAGGTGTTGTTAGGTATCGATAACTGATTCTACTAATGCATACAAAACCGGGCTTTACTTAAAAAAAAAATCCCCCTAAAAAAAATAAATATTATTTCGCAAAAGGAGGTAACTTATTAAATGTGCGTTGACCACCCTTCGCCTGCCGACCGCGGGGGGCGGGCGGCAGGACACGCGACACGTGGTCGCATCGCTATTCGCTCATAATAATACCGGTGTTGTCACTTTTTAAAAATTACCAAATTTCGGGGAAATTGGAATTAATTCGTTGGAAAAAAAGATTATTTCAAAATTCATTTGTATTGGTACTATGATGAATACGTAAAATTTTATATTATATTTGGTCATGTGTTTACCTAACCTCTATTATCCTTATGGGTCGGACAGGGTTTTCGTAACATACTGTAGATAATAATGGCCATCATTCCTCACAGCCGTAACAAAGGAGCTGATAGCGCAGCACCTGTCCGGACACGACCTCTCTCGACTAGAGGCGTACTGTCGACAACAAGCCGACTACAGACTCGTCACGGATCTGTTGACGCCGCTCGCCAACCTCGTGTTCCATGCGAAGACGTCGGCGAAATTAGATGCTGTACAACAAGTAATAATAAACTATAGTAAACTATACAAGATTTATAATTATGTAGTGGAAACTGGAGCCTGTACTAGGACTACCTGTGTTACAGGTCTCCAGGACTCGTGACTACACCGTCGTGTCACAACTAACACACACAGTATACTAACAGATGACAAAGATTATGGGACACGATTCCATTGTCATTGTACTAAAATTTCGTAATCTGCTAAATTCATAATGGTCGATCAATTATAGGTCAGTGCTCTCGTTATATATTTGTGATAGAATGACATTGCCGTGTTGCCATTATTATAAAACCCGTAAGTTTCAGTGATTAACCACTAAAAAGTCATAATGACGCAATTTTATTATTAGACTACGAATCTTGTCAAAATCGATCATTGATCGACCATTCTGACACTATTGTAATAGCAGAGTAGGGCCCCCGATCATTCTAAAAAGAACTTAATATGCACTGTAATAAAGTTGAGATTTGAATTTGAAACAAATGAAATGAAATTTTAATGTGAGTAAAACTCCCTTAAATCACTTCCTAATAGAATTTTTCACATCCACAGGTGTTATTCATAGCAATGGGCTTCCAGATGAAAGATGTAGACGACATAGCATCAGAACTAGGCCTTCCAGGCTCTCAGATCCTAGCGAAGTTTTTTGAAGCATGCAAGAAGATCAACGCATCCATTAACGCAGTTGTAGAAGATTCTGTTGCCAAAGAAATTGGTATAGAAGATAAGAACACCGACGATGTTAACATGGGACCTGTGAAACAGAGTCTCCAAGATGAATTATCTAAAGCAGCTAAGGTAATATCTTTTGGTGTATTAGTCCTAAGTGTTGTGTTGTGGTTTAGAAATAAATAATTACAGTGTTTTGTAGTTCTTTTTTTGTTTTATTTAGTTATGAGAACTTCCTTGTTGTTTGTAGTATGGGTAATGGAAAAGTGTTGTTATTTTTTGAAAAGCAATTTTTATTTCGTTCAGGGCGCTATAAAAGCGATGCGAAGGCGCGATGTGAAAGAGGGAAAGCGCTGTTTATCCTGTATAGCCCAATCCTTCTCTGATACTGAAACCATGATAGTTTTAACCCCTAACCTAACCAGGACTATTACCTGTTTTTCACTTCTGTGATGCATGCCTCGTCTCTGTGCGATGGAATACATCCTCATAATTCTTCTACCCTAATCCTAGTTTAATAGAAGTTGACGCAAAATGTCTCTTTTTTTTTCCATGTTCCTCTATGATCCTTCATCTTGGTAGACACTCCCTTTCTAACCTGAGTGACGCTGTCACTCACACATCATTCTATAAATCGTCTCTTACTTTCTTTTAATTCTTTGATAAATGATTACTTTGTACCGTCAATACTTATAAAGGAGAAAGCCCAATACTGTGTAAGACAGCTTTCAAATGTCATCAAATCATCCTACTGCTGGTTAGAGATCAATACTTTCCTTTTTCTTCCTTTCTATTTCTTCTTTTAAAGTTTACAGAATACAAAGCTATAATTATTATTTCTTGGTGTTTAGGAATTGGAGCGTAAACAACGTAAGGAGCTGTCTCGTCTGATGGGCGAAGATCTGGCTCAGTATCGCATCAAGGGAAGTGACCTCGACTGGGGACAGGCGCTTTCGGGCACCAACAAGAAACAACTGGTGTCTGTAAAGAGGTACGTAGTTATTACAGTGTGTCTGGTGCGGTTTTACGTTAACGCGATAGACGAGTTTGACGTTCGGCGCTGTGACTGGCCCGCTCCAAGCAGTGACCTTAGAGGTGTACAATATGTGAGAAAACCCCGTCCGACCCATAAGGACAATAAAGGTTAGGTAAACACATGACCAAATAAAATATGAAATTTTACATAAACATCATAGTAACAATACTAATGAATTTTGAAATAATCTTTTTTTTTTCGCGAATTAATTCCAACTTCCCCCTTTGGTATTTTTTAAAAAAGTGCCAGCACCATTTTTTACGGTACTATTATGAGCGAATAACGATGCGACCGCGTGTCGCGTGTCCTGCCCCCCCTTCGCCCACGCATGTGTTGCCTACCGCACATGTATTAAGTTACCACTTTGCGAAATAATATTTATTTTTAGGGGGATATTGTTTTTAAGTTTAGCCTGGCTTTGTTGACATTAGTAGAATCAGTTATCGATATCTAACGGATCGGTTAGGATTTTCTTTACATATTTTATAGTTGAGGCAGTGGAAATAGACCGTGCATTTTCTGTGATTACCAAATTTTTAAGAATACTACAGATACTACCTTATGTCCCTGGAGTAATGTTAACCCTTATTTTCCAGTGGTGAAAAGCGTCTGGGTGACGACAGCAAAGAAATCGACGACCTCATAGAAGCGCACTCGCAGAAGAAGAAAAAGAAAAAGAAGCACGTACGGAACCAAGAGTAATAAAATAAAGTTATACTTGTAATATGTTTGTTTTATTTGTTGTGCCTTTAAAATCAATAATCTTTTAGCCCTGCCTGTCATTTTTATAGATCTTTGACAGAAGTTAAGGATAATTGGAAACCTGAAATTTTGCGAACTTGTCCTACGATGGGCTGTCGTATTACTCAGTAACTGGCCTGTAGAAGTAAAATGCTGATATTTTATTGCATCCAGTTAGACTGAAACCGGACTCTTCATGTTTGACAAAAGGCTAGCTTTTTGTAACTTTAATCAAAAACTCAAGCCTGTCTAGAAGAGTTGCTACAAATTGTGTGCAGTCTACCCTTAACTATATGCATTTGCGACATTATTCGCCGAAATTTAAACAAAAATCGAATTAATGGAAAAACAACTTTAATTCCTACAAAATAAAATTCAGTATAATGCTTCGTTCATTTTGTTTAGTGTAACTTTTAAAATAGCGTTAGTAATAAAGTTGAGTTTATTTAATTTGAAATATAGTGACTATATGCAGCCCTACGCACTCTCTAATACTGCTACGTCCATTGGGACGTGCGTAACTATAGAGTTAGCACATTCCATCAAAATGGGTTCTTTAGTTTATTTCCTATTCGAAGATGAGTACGTAGAAACGTATGTCTAAGAATCCATCCTAAGCCTTTAAATTCTATTTCTCTAACTAGGCCTAAGTTGGTTTTTATATTTAAGGGATGTTCATCCCTAATATAAAAACGTATCTATCGGAAATGGATGGTTGATAACAATATCATCCACCCATTTTTATTACATCCAGGGGATTATAATGTTGCATAACATTTATAAAACATCTAAATTAAATAGTACATCTATGATGTAAAACTAGCACTACCTACGTTTAGTGTGTTATTTGAGTCATGTGTTTTTTATGTTTATATTATTACCTAAACAATTGGAGAGTAGGTACATAGGTATATTTACTTACACATGATCCATTACTTTACTATGATACGCAGCTGTTGCTTGCAAGTAAAATCTATAAGGATTGCGTCTTCGTCGCGTTTAGTTGGTAATTATAACACTCATACGCACAAATAGAAAGGTACAAGGACACAAGAAGAAAACGACAGATTCAATAATAATTTCTATAATTATTGTAATATAAAAAAGTGTTGGTAGTTATTCAACCCTTGGAATAGACAATAGATATTTCCTCTTAAACATAACAAATATGAGTGCCTGCGATGCGGCCGGGGCGGGGTTGCCGCGCTCGTAAAAAAATATCATTTTTTAATCCGACCGTGCGCGCGCGTCGCCTCCCCTGCCGCGCCGCCGCACTCATACTTCTATACCATTTTATTACAATATAATGTGATCTAAGAAAAATAATATTTTCGTCTAACGCCCGATACGGGGCGTCTGGTAAACAATTTTATACTATAATTTGTTTGTCCCTTATTTTATACACGCGTTCTAATCGTTACAAATGTACGCAACATCGGCTCGTGCCGCTACGCGTGTTACAGCGAAGGCCCGGCGTCGGTCTGCTGGCTCGCGCCTGCGGTACAGGTGCGCTGATGGAACACTTCACATCGTATCGTCCACACGCGAGCTCCGACCTCTCCCGGCGGACTCGCCACCTGTGTTTCATTCCTCACAAACCCGCCGCGAGAGGCCGCCACTTACATTTGCTCTAATATTTGTTAACATACGAAGACCACCTCCGTACTTTACGCTATCATATCGAGAATAAAAACATCCACTACAAAACATAATTTAGAATATCATTAACATTAGCTGCTAGTATCGTTAGGTTAAACGTTATGGTTTCGTTAATTTATACACTATTTTCTCACTTTGACTTGCGGGACACTTTCAAAAGTCGAGGGAAGAGACAGGAGGAAGGAAGAGAAACGATACAAACGTAACATACCAAGTACATATAACGGTTTGTAGATACACACATCTTGCTAAAGCTAGGAGGCTTAAAATAGAATGTTCTTATATTAATATTGGTGTTTATGATTAAAAGTATCCCGTAGTAGGTAACTTTGGCTAAGCGAGACGACACCGCGGCGTGCGCGTGAGACTACCACACGTAGATACATAATAGGTACAGAGTAATTGAGAAGGAATTGCACTTAGGAAGGATTCGCGACTCTTGGCACTTTGACTTACGCTAATAACTTGCTTCGGACATGTGGAGAAACTCAGGAGATAGGACAGTGAGGAAACGTGCGATGGAAAGCGAAAGAGAACGTAGTTCGTTATTATGTTGACCGTCACGCGAGTAGACGCGCTGGGCCGTATCTATGAACACTGATGCGCGACACGAGAACATAACGTGAACATTGACCAAACACACAATACTCGATACATTCGATTCACTACATAACTAATTACTTTCACTTGAGTTAATATATTATAAAATATAAATATACTTTTAAAACGTCAAGAATTTGAACTTATTGTACGTACAAGGTGATGTAAGCAGTGTACAGCGTCGGTTCGACTAGTCGCGACTGGGTACTCTACACATATACATCGTTTGATTTATTTACTCAAGAGACACAAAGCAAATGCACTAGACCTTATTGCCACACTTAAAGTTATTGCTACGACATATACATACTGCTCTACGTATCATATATAATTGTAAATATAATCAATCACAACATCCAATAAAACAAAAATATTGTTTAAATATTATTGCATTAATTAAGTTCACCTACAACTCGGAAGGGGTTCTCAGTTAAACCACAGTATAATCTCTTTACAATAGTGCGAGTAGTGTACAGTGCGGTAAATACCAGAAATACTGCGAAGTTAATACTTCAAATCGATATCGATGAAAATAACGTTAGGTACACATCTCTTAACCGCGTCTCAAGATCGAGAGATTCCAAACGAAATTGGAGCTAAACGATTTGTCACTAAGGCACAATTTAAATTTCCCATTTGAACTTTATTTAATTCTAAAATAAACGAATTCAATTCCCCTTCTCACACAAAGGCTGTGTAGACGCGTGGCGGTAGCGTGCCCAAAGCTAGCCACTCGTAGCCACGCGGTACCATATCTATACAGATCAACGCGTATCAAAATCACTGCAAAAATATTCAATGTGCGTGTACGACTTATTCACTTACTATGTACGACATTCATTTTGAGAATCGCGTCGATAGTTTAGAATATACAATACAACGTTAATGTTTTAATGGTTTGCTTACTGTAACTTATAATATAATTGCTTGGTGTATAAAATTGCTGGCTTGCGTCACAGTTTTATTACTATCGTATTGAAATATACTAAACATTTGCGTTGGTTCAGCAAATGAAAGAAGACAACAAACTATTCAATTAAGTTAAGCAAAGTTATAACAGTACAATAATGTCATTTAACAGGCATAACTTTTAACATTTGACTAAGAAATGAGTGTGTTTGAAGCTCTTGCTTACTAAGTACAGAACCACTACTTGAGTATAAAACTTTTAAAAGTTAAGTTTAATTTTAATATTGGTGTTCTAACTGAGAGTACTTGTTCAATATATAAAAATATATTTTCTCGCAAAATAAAGCTTGACTTCAAAGGGCGTTAATTATATTTTGGAAGTAGCAACATTTTGTCTTATACCTATATCTATAGTTGAGTTTATGTATGGAATCATTGACAAACAAACTAGAATACTTCGTACGGAAAATCAAAGGACACTAGCGAAAAATGTAAGGACACTAATTCTAACATTTATCGACCTGGAATGAAAGTAGCGCTGCTATAACTTTATCCACATTAATCTGGAATTTTACCGACTCATGTGTGGCTTGTATAACATATTTAAACTACCTAATCATCACAAGCAATCAGAGGATTGCCACATTATCATCATAAAATTGCGACATGTGAATGCTGCCTTAGTAATGCTGTGGTGCTGTGCTTTTCCGAGTCACATGACATTATTATAGAGTGTAACAGGCACAAAGGCGAAAAAACGATGACACAGGACGCATGACGCGTCGCTGCCCGTGCCAAGTTACGTGGCAAAAATATAATAACGAATCTACTCAATAAAGCACAGCACCGTTAGTAATCCTAAGCTAATATTTTAACGTCAACTATAAATATAAGTGCAAGTGAATGATCTCTATAAATATTATCTAATTTATCAATATATCGATCGCTGCGTAAACATATTTATCGCAAAACTATTATTATCTATCGTATACAAAAGCGCGTTGCGTTAGGCCGACGCACACGAGCGGCGCGTGCGCGGCCCACAGCGTGGGAGCTTGCAGCGGCCGAACACGAATCTAATGACGACACACAGACTACTAGAATTACAAATATACGAGCATTATAATTGATATAATCTTTGCATACTGGTGTTTGTTATACTGTAGACTCGGTACTGTGGCGATAGTCGTAGGCAGTTTAACATTACATTTTGGCATTCCTATAAAACTCCGATTGATTGTACCATTCCCTCGACGCGTAGAGTGGAGCGACGTCGTGCAGTCCTCGCCACTAGTACAGTCAATATGTCGAAAAAAAAGCCGTGAGCTCCGAAAAATGACAAACCGGAATTTGACTTGATGAATCGTTAGAGGGGCGAGTAATAAACTTAATGTTAGATTTCCGAAGTCCCTCCTCCTGCTGTTTTTGAGAAAATCCAAAAATATTTTGAAATTGATTTATCTCAGCAACTATAAGGGCTAGCGACCTTTTTTTTTTTTTAAACTGTTAAGGACACTTAGGACTACATTTTCTTTCATTGAAGTGACATCGTCCGACTTAAACTGCAAAAGCTAGATGGCGCTAAAGTTTGAAAAAATTGGTTTTTTGCCATTTTCATTATGAAATAACAATTTTTTTACAATAATGTAAATGAGAAAGTTGTTTGTCACAAAATTAGCTACAACTTTTGTTTAAAACATTTTTTCGTAAAACTCACCGTTTCCGAGCTGAAGCTTGTTGAAGTGTACAAATCGTACATTATGTGCCTTGCTGTAGGGTGTTTGTCACACAATTCATGGATAGATCAATGAATTGAAATGTTTACATAATTTTCAATTTTTAATAATTTTTAATTTTTTTTTTAATTTTTTTTTTTTTTTTTTTTTTGTACGCTTCTTAGAGCATCTGGCAGATGTTAGAAACCGGTCCATTGTCCAAACTATGCCCACGTATTCGGTGAAAGTGACAAAAGAACCGTTGTTCTGCTCACTGCACTTCTTCACCTATATAGCTCGGAAACGGTAAGTTTTACGAAAAAATGTTTTAAACAAAAGTTGTAGCTAATTTTGTGACAAACAACTTTCTCATTTACATTATTGTAAAAAAATTGTTATTTCATAATGAAAATGGCAAAAAACCAATTTTTTCAAACTTTAGCGCCATCTAGCTTTTGCAGTTTAAGTCGGACGATGTCACTTCAATGAAAGAAAATGTAGTCCTAAGTGTCCTTAACAGTTTAAAAAAAAAAAAAGGTCGCTAGCCCTTATAGTTGCTGAGATAAATCAATTTCAAAATATTTTTGGATTTTCTCAAAAACAGCAGGAGGAGGGACTTCGGAAATCTAACATTAAGTTTATTACTCGCCCCTCTAACGATTCATCAAGTCAAATTCCGGTTTGTCATTTTTCGGAGCTCAAATTGCAGATTGACTGTACTACACTCCCAGTAAAGATGACTAAAGTATTATTGCTTTCATTTACTATTTCAGTAACTACATACCGTTGTACTTTTGTATCTTTTATCCTATTCTAACATCAATATTATGTATTAAAAATCTTATTAATAAATGCATACAATCAGTTAATAAACTTTGAACGTAACTCTGATAGTTATATTAAAACATTATCAGGAAGCAGACATAAATATAATATTTTTATAAATATTTCTGCAGTAAGTAGGTATAGATTTCGATTGGTGTTTTATACAGGTACGTCGTATTAAAGTTATGTATCCTACTTAAGTACAGTTGAAAAGAGATCTATCCTACTTCTAAACTAATGTAAAGCGTGTGTCCCGTCTCACATTGGTTGACTCACACTCGAGCCCCCGTACCGAGTCCACAGTAACTATACTGTATAATAGTGCTTCAAAATTACTCTAAAATCGGCAGCTGAAAAAGACACTTGCTATAAGGCATTACTGACGATCACATCTGCGCTGAACGACAATATTATTGCGACGATAGCTTGAATGGGACCACATGCGAACTGTGGCCGCTTGGTGTCTCGAAGTGGCAAAATTGACGAAAGGCATTTTGTATTACACTATCACTTAATTAAAGCGTCCATATCATATAAAACCCGATCCAAACTCACGGCGAAACAAGTTTCCTTTCATTCACTGTACAAAATATGTTCAAAAATCCGAATTGACTATAATGTTTTGCTAGCCACACACCCATCGCAAAACAAAAAGGAAAAGGTAAAATAAAGAAACAAAAATAAATCCATACATAAAAATTAATGTATTCTATTATCAATAACATAAGGTATAGTTACACAAAAAATAAAATTAGAGGAAAACAAATTTATACATAATCTTAACGCGAATAAAAAAACAAATTATACATGCTATCAACACAAGAATGCTATTAAAAAAAAGAAAACAGTATTTTACAATTTCCTAAAAACAATCACCTAATGCTTTCTAAACCAGCGCTTACTTGTTCATCAACTTAGCATAATAATTGTCAATTTGGTTTCGATTTTAGGGTTCATTTCATTGAGATTTAGGATTCACCTCTGAATGGTCAGAACATCTACACATGTGCGAGGGATAATTGATTAAAAATATAATTAAGTAACCCATTGACATGGTAGGAAAGGAAGGGCATCACTATTGCATAGCTAAGTGCAAACTTATTATGGAGTTATAATAATAGATACATCATCTAAAAGGTAAGCCAGCAGGCTGATCATGTACTTGATAAAAGACAGATATTTGATAACTTCAACAAAACATTGAAAAATGAGTCCATTAAGTAATTATTAATTTCTATAATAGATTAATAATTTGTGGATTCGTAAGTAATAACTCGATCACAGTCCTTTCGTGTATGGTAAATTTTGTGATACTTTTAATAATAAGGCCAAAATAATAGCTTAATCACAAAAAAATAAGCAACAAAACAAAAAAATAATTGTGTTATAACTCATTATGAACTAGAACGATAACAAAAACCAAGTACATAGACGCGAGTTTCCAAACGAGATGCATTTAATGATTTTTGATTAGTTAAAAAATAATAATAAATTAAAAATGTCCGTAAACGGGTCAAAACGCTTAACGAATGAAAATTGTTTGCAAGACTCGATAAAGCCAGATCTTCGATACAATGCCTCGCAATAACTTCTAAAATTTAAGTAAACTTCGCTTCATGTGCAATAAAATTAAAAGTAATACAATGACACAATAATAAATAAAATAACTAAAATTTAAAATAAAACATTTGTGCGGATAGTAAGTACCGATGGTGACGAGATAAACTCAAAGGTTACGGCGAATATTTCAAATTAAGACCAACAAAATAACGTAACGTTAAATTATAAATCAGTACGTTCAGGCGTCCATTGTACGGACGACAGCGCAGCAAGCTACTACTGTCTGTAAACTTTATCTATAAAGCATTAAGGTTCAAAGTTCACACTGAAGTGTTCAAAGCCAAACGACTACAGTACTATCCAGCCGTATCTTAATATTTATGTTACCCTTTAAAACGGGCGAATTCTTAACTAACTTACATGTTTTAACGCACTTGACGATCGAGTACTCAAATAGACACTACGGCACGTAAGTTGGTAAGAGAATTTGTGGTGGGGGAAGTTTGCGCACGCAAAATAGGGTAGTTGACTAAAAGAACTAATTAGTCCATCAGTCAGATTTCCAAAAAATACTACACACGTATTTTTTCTTTTTTCATATAAACAAAAATGAAGACACAGTGCGTTGAAAACTCGTGTGACGTCACTGCACGCTACACTTTTAAGCGAGGAGTGACGTCACCAGCCACCACTCCTGATCTTTGATGCCTTTTAAATTTGTAATTTTTAATTGATTTAATAAAACAAAATATACGTATCCAATATTTTTCTATAATCCGAATGACGGACTAAATAGAATCTTTTTTTTTACCCAGGAAAACTTCCCTATTTCATACATTTTTACATGCGCAAACTTCCTCCACTACAAAATCTCTTGCCAACATTCGTGCCGCGCCGTCTACAGCAAATGCTTTAACATTAACCATAACTCCAGTTCTGACAAGTGACAAAATTACAACTACAAAACTAATTCTAATTGGAATTATATATCCCGGCACTAACATGTGATGTTTTCAACTAGACTTTGAACGTGTGAAATGCGACGGAGTACTGTAACGTTTGGAACGAAACGTAGGTCGAAACTCATAGTTTTTTTAATGATATATTGAGCATCGGTGGTCTACGATAATGTCGTTGACGAACACTGCAGTGTGACTGAACGTACGGACAATCAAATAAACAAATATTAAGTAAGGTCTGCGCTGGCTGGTGCGATTCAACAGCGGGTAACTAGCGTAGGTTATTAATGTACCGGGACCGCGAGAGATTTCATCTGGGGACCGACCGCGTTAACACCTAAACTATAATATATTAATAACTGAACGCTGCAAGCTCATCTACAAACATTTACAATAACCACTTTATTTAAAAATAAACAAATGGTGTGCTCAATGAACAGGACCCCGTGAACTAACACTCTCACGCCAGGCCTCACACATCCGATCACTCACCATTATACAAACATTATTATGTTAATTTCTCCTTGTCCGCTTAGCTATAAATATAGTTTACATAATATAAATTAAAATATAGAATGAAAACTACACATTTCTTATAATATACTATGTACAAGGCATCTCTTGTCGCTTCCTATCATCGTGTGACCGCGCGCGGCCCTCCGCCCTCTCTTACTATAAACGTCCATACAAAAACCTATCTGGCACTAACATGTATATTCATTACAAAATGTATAATATAATAATATTATGTATATACAATCACAACATAAATTTGATAAACAACCGAGAGAAATAGGTTTTATATTGGTGTCACGGACCCCCGCTGCAGAGTCAAATCTGGTCATGTCAACATTGTACTCTTTTAAAGTATTCATTAAAAAATATTTGAACTTTTTTATTATTATTAAACGAAAGGAATTATTTGCTTTGATTTGTTCGGAATTATATTTCACTACCGAAACTTTTACGTTTAATGATTTTTATCCTCCATTGTGTTCTGAAGGGCAGTGTGGAATTTACATATTTACGAATCTAGCTCCCCTAACAGAATATTTATTGTCACTCCAAATAATGTAAAGAATGCAATGATCAGAGATATAGTCTTGACCGCGGACATCATTCCCAAGCGTACAAAATTATACAGATCGCCATTGATTATATTCGTAATGAAACTACCTGATTTGTCCCCAAATTATTTGATATGTATACGAAAAAATTGTTTTGTTTTAATATATATATATATTTAAGACATGACAATAAACAGGGTTTTGCTCAATCATTGTTCAGTTAATATTTATCTATGACGTAGGAACACTTTTCTGGCGTTGTTCGCGTGACGCTGCGTTACTGATGCGACGCGGAGACAACACGTGCGCTACTTTACAGTCCAACTATTGAAAGTCCCTAAGGTCTTATTCAAATTAAAGTTTTCTTTCATAAGCCTTCATGAAATACTATCTGTATGAATATGCTTTCTGCAGCGTATCTGACGATACATCTTTTCTATGTCTGGAATAGTCAGTATGTGCCCACTACTCAAAAAAAAACTTTCTACAAAAAAATAGAAACCGACTTAAAAAAAGCACTTAACAGGAAAAAGTTATTTTACTTTTGTCATGGCTCTAGAAGTCGGTGTCTCGAGGAATTGTCATAACCAACGATTACGTGAATATCAGCTCACGACAGTCACTTATGGTACGAAAGCAGCTCCATTCTTAGCTATGATGACAGATAGCATATTTTAGTACTGTTCGAATCACAAATCCAAAAGTTTCTGAAGATCATACAACAGTCTATATCAAATATTATTTAAATGCAAGTGAAGTTCTGTTCGAGGCAATAATGATTTTTATTTAATAAAACGAAATAAAATTTCTTTTTTTCAAATATTTGGCTCATTTCCAAAGATTAGATTTATGTAGGACATTTACGATCGATGTACAAGGGTAAGGTAACGTGTAAATAATAATGATTGTCTAAGTGTATCGACGATCGTTCAAATTTATATTTTACAACAATACCGTAAGAGTTATATTGCAATGACTGATCTGATAATGATTATACGAAGTTCATACATCGTGCAAGTGCATCATCCTAATTGGATAATGCACTATTATTTCCAGTTAGAATAATTTTTGTGTCAATATATTCGACCTTAGAAGTGACCTTAGACCTAGACCTTATGTGTAGATCGTGGGACCTATACATACGACCTATTGCTACTAAGATTGAGCTACGCATACGATGTAATGCTTCTAAAGTCGAGAATTATGTTCGAAAATTGTGTCTGCTCAACAAATAAAGAAAACACACACAACAAAACTGTCAAAATGTAATCATTACTACTGATGTGTGTTATTACCGACGAGTAGTCAATGGTCTTAAGACCCCTTTACACGTGCAGTCAATGTTCTAGTCAATTTTTTTTTTTTTGGAAGTCTGTAAGTGCAGAAGTATTTTGCGTTAAGTATCAGCTCTAGCAACTTAACGTGTCATGAGGTAGATAAAATAATACGTTATTTTATAGTCACACACAGTCAATTTAGAAAAGGTAAACTTGGTGCGTCACTCACCAATAACCAGCTTAAATGGTTTTTCTTATAAGTAATTATCATAATTAATGTAAACAAATTGGAGTTGTATTCGTCTAGCTAATCTCCAGCACGTCTTGTCTCAGCGCCGCACAACAAATGTTAATATATATTTCAACATCGAATTCAAGTGTGTTGGATCGCCCCGCTATCGTCGCGTAGTCATTGCACTATAATTATACATCTAAACTAAATTATAAACCAAACTACACGTAATTCACTCGCGTAAATGAACATTGCGAAAGTATAAATCTGTAAATTATTGCGAAGACCTACAAGTGATCCCTTACATGTTGAGATATTAATAATATACTCGATTGGCCCACATGCGATCAAAATATCATTTACGTCGTATAACTCTCATTAGACTAAGAAACGAGCAATTCGTATATGTGTTCCCGACAGTAAAACATTTCCATTGATAGGGAAGTAAAACTACAACGAAAAACACTTAAGATATGATTAGTCTATCACTTACATAATACAGAGTCGGTAATCAAATCGGACTCGTCGCTGCCCGTTGCTACGCAACGATGCCTTATTTACAAATTTTCTTACAAATTTTTACACTTTGCTTTTTGGTCATCGATTTGGGAAGAGAACGAAATGCGAAGACGTTGAGTTTAGAGATGTCGTGGAAGAGGATGTACTGCTAACATGGAAGCTACCATCACACAGATAACTCTCGCGTTCTTCTGTCGCTTACGTGTTGTGTTTGGAGTCGGTTCGGTTGGTTTGTTCGTACTAACTGCCGCTCGGACAATGCGAGGTAACGAATTCCAGACCGTTTGTATTATCGGGATAGCTTCTAAAGCGTTGTGGGGATAACGTTGTGCCAACACACCTCTCTTCGTTCAATATTGTTGAGTTTTAAACTTTATATCAGAAGACGCCGACCATCAACTGGTGATCTTCCAATAAATGCGAACACCAAGCCACTTTACACCAATCATAGCGATTGAAGCATGCATACTATTTCCATTGAACGAAATGAGTGATTTACATTCTCATTCGTTCAATGAAACTATAACTACATATTTGCACAGTCAAATCGCTACAACCATAACACAGTATGTGAAGAATTAGGAATCAGGGTTCTGGTCTGTTTTAATAAATCGCCTCCTGAATATTGCTGATAAAATACTAACGCGGACATCACACACGTCTCAACTTAGGATATGTTCATTAATGAAATCAGCATTTATCATTCAATCTTTAAAAACTAAACTTAAAGGCGATTTATTATTACACACCAAAACGCACCAAAAACTATTGATTCACATTGAGACAAGAAATCCCCACTTCAGTATTTAACTAAACGCGACCAAAATCCACTTCCTGATCGTTTAGTCAAACACTTAAAACTAACACCCTTTACAACCCAAGTGATCACATACTGTACACACGACAACACAACTTCACCCCTAACACAGAGTCAGTGACGTCATCACGTCATGTGACGTCACTAGAAGCAGCGACGTATAAAGTCCCAGTGTTTGGCGCGTCGTCACTCGCGCGGCGCGTTCTTGAGGAGAGAGATGGCGTGACGCACGTACTGCACCAGGTGACGGAACGTCGACGACAGGGACAGGGGGCCGCACTTACGGTCCACCGCTATGAACAGATCTGGAACAGAAAAAGAGCGGTATTTATTAGTTAGTTTTGTAAAATGTGAGCAGTAGTGGCCCAATGGTGTCGTGGGCAAGCGCTTCAGGTACTTTGTGTAAATTATTTCATCACCATTGCTGTCAAAACGGCCAAGGACGGCATTGTGAGGAACTTGGCTTGTCCTACAAGCAAAAGTTCGAAGACGCCGCACTGGACCTGCGTTGATGGGCATATTTGGCCACTTCCTCTCACCGAGAGGCATGTGTCCCAGTAGTGGGAACATTATAGGCTAATCAATCCTGAGCTCCACACAGAAAGAAGATAATCTAAAGATACGATTTTACTTAGGCTTTCAGTTAGATTATATTACTTAGAATTTACTTCCTTTTTCACGAACACCTTGACAAAGAAGATTAATTTTTAATTTGCAATTTTTAATTCAGTACAATAATTTTATTGCGCTATTTATTACCACCCAAACGGTCTTTGATACTAATCTCTGAACTTTTAACTATATTTATCGTCTACAGTCGGCCTAAGGTGAATTTGCCTTAAAGATAACATTTAAGAAAAATACTCGAAAATGGCAATACGCAAGCAGCGTCATGCCAAAGGGAAAAAAAAAAAAAAACATTTAAGAAAACTAAAAAAAACAATGTAAAGCATTACTTACCTCTATTAGCCCTAAGCCTGCACAAGGAGTCCGCCTGCTCCCACAGATCGTGCGCGACATACAGGAAGGCGTAGTACTTGTTGAGTAGCAACAGCGCCTGGTGCGCGTGCGCAGGCACCGAGTGCGCCAGCGAGCAGTAGCCCGACGACGCCGAGCCCGACCCCACGGACCCCACCGACCCCGCGGGGGACGGGGTCGGTGACAGCGGGGACACTGACTCGGCTAGGGCCGGCTGTAACAAGCAGAGAGGGGGCGTTGTAGTACAGGAAGTGTGAATGGCACTTAAAACTATGGTGATCGAAAATAGAACCTAAAAAAAATATTATATAGTTCATTTTTCGAGATCTGTTAACAATTTAGCAATCAATTTAATTCTCTGGACAGAAACGAAACAGATCCAATAACATGATTAAATTCTGAGGTCCAAAGTGACGCAAGCCTTCAAATAGAGAGAACACTTAGTGCAATACGTATTTGATATGTATTTTCTCTCTATCTTCATACACGTGAAAATACTACAATCATTAAAAATACACTAGACTTCCAAATCGAAGACGCGTGAATTTTCAATACTGGTTTTTCAATTTAGGTCCCAAAAATGAAAATTACGATCATGTGAAAGTGAAACTTTTATGTAATTTTGAAGCCAAAGTTTGTGGAGCCTCTATTCTTTGCTAAAGCACAAGAAAGTGGTGACAGGCGGATGTATTGGGGACTATCTTATATCATTTGGACTTTCGATATAACTTTTTGGGATTTTATTGTAATCACTGTCCCAATGAATTCACGAACACATCACAACTAAATTACATTTAAACAACTTTTTTTAAATTAATATTTTAACAATTAAAAAAGCCAAGAAAAGGCATTTTTTGTTTTTTTTTTTTTACAATTTTCAGGGTGTTTCGATTTAGAAGTCTTGGAGTATTTGATAGTAAGCAATAAATTAATGAACTTTCTTGCAAGTTATTATTGACGACGGAAATCGAATCCTTTTCCTCAAAACTGACACTATAAATCAGCGGTCGGCAACCTTTTGGCAGTTACGGGTCACAAGGCGACACAATGAGTTAGAGGCAGGGCGCGCTTTTACATAATTTTGATAACAGGTCTATCAATTACTTAAAACTACTAAGTGATATTAGAATCCCAAAAAAAGTTTTTTTTTTTTAATGCCAACAACAAATCAATAGGTAATAAATGGAAATTAAACGAGGAAAGATAAAAATCATAAATATGAACTTGCAGTGTGACGTCTGAGGTTATATTTTTTGTACATCAGATTTCATATTTGTCGTTGAAATTCTAAGAATGGCTTTCAAGTGCTCATCTGTAAGTCGGGAAGCATGTTTATTTTTTCTATAATTGGCTTGTATCCCAAAAAATTATTTAATTTCCATCAGATAGATTTATAAAAAATATTGAACACGTATTTTTTATTTTTTCTTTCATTCAAATACTTAGGAAGATATTTTGATTTGAAATGTCGCATGACGTCACGCCGTGATACAAAATATACTACGGCGTGACGTAATTAGCCCCCACTCCGTAACTTTAATACGCTATATCTCATTAGTTTTTGGTAATTTCGAAAAAATAAAAAAATACGGGTCTTAATTTTTATTATTATCTATAAGACGGACTAATTATTTTTTTGATTTTCATACCTTGGATACATCCCTATTGAGGATAGAAAATGTTTGCTCGCATAAGTACCTAAGTACTGCCAAAAATTGTAATAAACTTTTGAGCAAAGCTTTTCAAATCGTCAAAATCAGTTGGCAAGCTGCCATAGAACTTAACACGATCATTGATCTAATAAAATAAGCAATTGTGAATGTCATTAGATTGAATATCAATCACGTTCATTTGTAAATGACTCTGTATCTACATCCTCAATTTCACACGAAAAAGAATTTGGTAGATAGAAACCTTTTCAAGTCGCCAAATCTGTCACTGAACGGATTTTGCAGTTGTATTAAAATATCTTTGATTTTATCATTTTTAGAATTGTAGTTTATTTTAAGAGGGCTCCGGGCCGCGGGTTGCCGACCACTGCCATAACCGATTGGATTACTGATTCATCACTTATATAAAAGCAAACTCGATTAGCAACAAAAACTGAGCAACAAAAAGTTATATAAAGTGTAAAATCATAGACATATTATTGCGTATATTGGCAATGGTGTATAATAAAACCATAAACAAATATTTTATGACGTAAGTCTTTGCGAATTTTCGGAACATTTGGGCAAAAACTAAACAATGTACACAAGGCAACTCGTCCAATAAATTTCTAGTTTAAGTTGACCTCGCATTGCATAGGTTTTTCGTACAATGTACAGTCAGTTTATACTGGTTATGTACAGCTTGACTAGTAGCCACGTTTGGGCCGAATTCCGTAAACACAAAAACAATTACAGGCCATTTTGCTTAGCGTGGATCCATGTTCCAGGATAGGTCAAAGATTAAAGGCTATAAAAACATTTAAAAAATAAAACAAATTCCTCGCGCAGCTATAATAAATAAATAAGAGAGATATATTGCAAAATACATACAGTTATCTTTTTCCATCATATGTAACTAATTATCGTAAAATATGAAGTGTTTGAGATTTCACAATGAATAAGGGATGTTTCCTGGGTAAAAAAACTTTGATTCTATTTAATCCGTCTTTCAGATTATAGAATAATATTGAATACGTATATTTTGTTTCATCAAATCAATAAAAATTGACAAATACAAAAAGTATCAAAGATCAGGAGTGGTGGCTGGTAACGTCACTCCTCGCTAAAAAGGGCAGTGCAGTGACGTCACACGAGTTTTCAACGCACTGTGTCGTCTTCATTGTTTTGTTTATATGAAAAAATACGTGTCTAGTATTTTTTGGAAATCTGACTGACGGACGGAATTAGTTTTTTTAGTCAACTACCCTATTCTATGCCAAATATTGAATAAACGCCTAAAAATTATCACTTAAAGAAACTGCCAGAAATAACATACATATGTGAATCATAGCTCAATTGTTATTCGCATTGCCAATATGAGTAATAACATATCTAAAGTGTATTTTTATTTCCTTGTCCATTTTGGTAAACACGTACGAAAACACAGTAACAACAAACCCATTCAAACGCGTCAATGGCTAATTGAAAACAGTTTAAAATGCATTTCATAGAGAAAAATAGGACTTTTTAAAAGTGCGAGATCGATATATGAAAAGAAATGATTGTTTACCAAATGTGGCAAGTAAAGAGAAACACACTCTAATATAAAAATAAAAGACAAATTGATACAGACATCAGAACGTACCTTCTGTTGGTACTCGTGAACTATCTTGTTGTACTCCTTCACTTCTCGGTTGTACATCTTGAACATGCGCAGGTACAGGAGCGCCTGCACCCTTAGGCTGGAAATATAGCGATATATTAGCATTTATAAAGGTATTATTATTTTACTAAAACTATGAGAAATGATAGTTTGACTGTGTAAGCGATCAGTGCGTGAGCAATCATTACTCAGTCAATATATCGAGTACTCGATTTATCAATCATAATCGGCCGATGAGAATCGATTCTTTCAACTTGACGTTTAATGTGTTGGAGTTACCCAGTAAAAATATTAAAATTTAAACTCATGGTTTTAGACAGTTGGCTTCTAATAAAGTGGATATCGATGCTAAACATGTTACAATGGAATCAGTAGGTACGTGAATCGTGAACCTTGGCTTGCAAATATAAAAAAAATATTGCAAAATATCCGCCGCAAATGTAAAAAAGTATGAGTTTATAGAAAAATTACTTTAACTTCGACACAATAAAGATCAGTATACACTATAGCTTCAAACACTTTTTATAACTTTTTCAATAGTACTAGTCACACTGAAATCAACTTAACTACTATAAAATTAAAGTTGATATTTGCTTAACTTGAAATAACATCATTTTCAAGTCCAATATTATTCAATGGACTCATACTTAAGTACAAACCAAATTAGCTTGACAGTAATGGAATGAAAACTGATCATTAGAACTAATATAAAAAATCTATAACAAATAATTACCTGAGTATATCAAGTTTATTGAATGTGTCGTGTGGCGACGCCCTAAACCGCTGCGGCATCGAGTGTATACTCTTTATATACTCGATAGTTTCCCGGTAGATAGTGAAGGCTCCTTTGGTGTCGAGTTCTAGCTCCAGTACTCGCCCGGTCAGAACGAAGCACAGCACTGACTCGAGGTACAGCATTACGCGAGGCAATGGTTCCTGTTCTTTTTCGGCGGCTGTGCGGAGACGCGTCGCCTCTTCCAGGTAGTATCTGTCGAGTGAAACGTTTGTGTTACAGCTGGTAACAACAATGGATGGATTAGTAATATTGTTGATGAGTTAGTGAAATTTTGAAATTCTATTGAAAACGCGTTTTAAAAAAATGTCGGGAGCTGAAAATTGAAAATATAAAGTTAAGTTTGTTGATGAATGTTCGATATTGTTGAGTATTAGCTTTCAAAATTGTTCTGTTGAAAAAACAAAGAATCTTTAAACCTAAATGAACCTATGGCAGACATCCTGAAAATTAAACATCGGGATTGTAATTAAACATCATCATTCGGGATTGTATGGTTCATCATCATCATCATTATCAATCTTTTTATCGCCCCACTGCTGGGCACAGTAGGCCTAGTATGAGTTTTCAATACGAAACTCGTTCGATCGTATCGAGCGCGTTTGGCGCTCTCATTGGTTGAGAGTTCTTACGACCTTGAAGCGGGCCAATCGCTGAGTCAAACGCGCTCGATATCGGCGAACGAGTTTCGTAATGAAAACTCATACTAGGCCTACAGGTCTCCTCTCATACAGAGAAGGATTGAGCGTAATCACCACGCTTGCTCAATGCGGGTTGGCGATTTCAGACTTAAAGTCCAGGTTTCCTCAAGATGTTTTCCTTCACCTTCAGTCATAGAAGATATACCAAGATATACTTAGAAAGAACATATAACTTTAGAAAAGTTACATTGGTACTTGCCTGGCCTGGAATCGAACCCGCGCACTCATACTTGAGAGGCTGGTGATTTAACCACTAGGCCACCACGACTTCAATTCATTGTATGGTTGAAAGTTTATAATTGCCGAAAGTTCATTTGCCCGAAAAATTAAAATCCCGAATGCCGAGTATTAAAATACCAACGGGTAAAATTTAAAGGTTCAATCCTTTAAATTTTACCCGTTCGGCATTCGGGATTTTAATTTTTCGGGCAAATGAACTTTCGGCATTAAAAAATTATCTCTTTAAAATAGAGAACTGATTTATTTTTATTTGCCGATAAATCAGTTTTATTTTGAGAAGTAACAAGTGCGCTACTTCCTGGCCCGGCCTCTGTCGAGGTACCGCTCGCTTCGCTCGCTCGGCTCACGGTTGTACACAGTTCTACCATAACCTAACCTATTTCACCCAGTTCAAGATGACGAATCAAACCTAGATTTTTACCGAGCGAATGCGAACGCTACGTCCAAATTCCTCGCAGATGTTATTTCATCATTTTCTAATTAACCGGGTCTTATCTTTTCGAGCATTTAAACATCAATATTTCATGACCATTGATGAGGATTTTTTTTGGACGTGCGGATAACAATCATAGACAAAGTGAAATTTCGGGATTTTAATACATACCCCTAGGATAGATCAAGTTCACATGGTTAAAATAAAAAGCATATATTTTTTTTTTGTCAATTATTGATTGCATCATAGTTTTAATGACAACGTGACTTCTATGGGTTGAAATGATAGGTATAGTGATAGAGACTGATTGAAGAAATGAAACTCACTTATGGTCTCTTTCCTCGTCCGAGAGCGCGTCTGCTGGCAATCGCTCGAAGTAGGAGAAGTAGATGGGAGTTTGTCCCGCGTACGTGTCCGTCCGCTCGTGGTTCGTCGCTGCCACCTCGCCGCCCTAGGAACGACAAGGTTGGTTATGTCCGTGTTTATCAAACGGTCACGAGAAAATGTGAAGGTAGACAAATGTATTGAAATTTTGAAATGTGGGTGCAAAACTCTTTTAGCGAGAAATAGCGGTATTAATGAAGATCAGGGTATTTCCATCTGTAGTACTCTCGGGTTTTGAAAGTCAACAGATTGTTAGCTTGCGTATGAAGATGGGGGACCACTGGGGGGGATGCACTACATAGTGTGTTACCTGTTCCGGGTGCGGCGTGTGCGGCCTCTTGGGCACGTTCCTGCGCGGCGGGCGCTGCAGCGCGCGCACCGTGTCGGGGCGCAGGCGCGACAGGCACGCGCCCGCCCGGGGGACCACTGGGGGGGATGCACTACATAGTGTGTTACCTGTTCCGGGTGCGGCGTGTGCGGCCTCTTGGGCACGTTCCTGCGCGGCGGGCGCTGCAGCGCGCGCACCGTGTCGGGGCGCAGGCGCGACAGGCACGCGCCCGCCCGGGGGACCACTGGGGGGGATGCACTACATAGTGTGTTACCTGTTCCGGGTGCGGCGTGTGCGGCCTCTTGGGCACGTTCCTGCGCGGCGGGCGCTGCAGCGCGCGCACCGTGTCGGGGCGCAGGCGCGACAGGCACGCGCCCGCCCGGGGGACCACTGGGGGGGATGCACTACATAGTGTGTTACCTGTTCCGGGTGCGGCGTGTGCGGCCTCTTGGGCACGTTCCTGCGCGGCGGGCGCTGCAGCGCGCGCACCGTGTCGGGGCGCAGGCGCGACAGGCACGCGCCCGCCCGGGGGACCACTGGGGGGGATGCACTACATAGTGTGTTACCTGTTCCGGGTGCGGCGTGTGCGGCCTCTTGGGCACGTTCCTGCGCGGCGGGCGCTGCAGCGCGCGCACCGTGTCGGGGCGCAGGCGCGACAGGCACGCGCCCGCCCGGGGGACCACTGGGGGGGATGCACTACATAGTGTGTTACCTGTTCCGGGTGCGACGTGTGCGGCCTCTTGGGCACGTTCCTGCGCGGCGGGCGCTGCAGCGCGCGCACCGTGTCGGGGCGCAGGCGCGACAGGCACACGCGGACCACCAGACGTGCGCGCGCACGGGGGACCACTGGGGAGATATACTGATTACTACATGTTTCAGACGTACCTATGTAATAATGAGTCTTAGTTACTAAAGAAGAACGATAAAAATCAAGAGCGTAAGGGTATGGCCAGACAAAGCGGCATTCGAGCGCCGCTAGCCGCGCTATGTTTGGACGATTGCCGCGCGCGGCAGCCGCAAGCTACCTAGTACCTACCGCGCACGGCGATCACCGCGAACAGTTTTCGTGTTGTTTGTGTGTGAACGGACGTGTTTTATCAAGTAAAATGGATAACGAAAACGAAACCAATTCGTTTTATTGAAATACAGCGTTATTTTTTGTTTATGCGAAACCTGAATATAGTTCGTTTAGAATAAGCATCTGAATCAATTCCAACCATTTTTATATCATGTTATATTTTTTCCAAAATTTACTTAAAATCGGTTACAATTTGGTCACTAAGCCGTGAATTATGTTGTGCGCCTGACACAACACAATTTACGACAGATCATAGCGGTCAGGAGGAGCGTGTGCACAGCGGGACGGGGGCCCAACAGCCAATTTAATCGCCCGAAAGCAACAGTTTGATTCATACGTCACAAACCCGTTGCATTACGTAATGCGATCCCGCAGTGCCCCTGTATAGCAGCGTTATTGTATTTAAAAAAAATCGGGTAATGTGTAAAGATGTCATTTTCATACACAAACTTTTATCTTTCAGCTCACGTAAAAGATCTTGGGTATCAAACGGAGCCATAGAATGAAACGAACTTAAAAAAAAAATAACTTAATTTGACACAGTTAAACCAACAATTATGCTTTTAGTTTCAATTTTTAATGCTTTCTATTGCTTCTTTTACGTAATTACGAATATTAAGCGGAGCTTCAACACACGCAGCCGCATCCATTGTGGTTTGAATACGAAATAAAGAGCACGTCAAGTGTCGGACATGCCGCGCAGCACTGCCGCGCAGAAGGTCTAAACAAGTCGCGCGGCTAATTTGTGTCTCGCGAATGCCGCGCGTTGCTGCGGCGTACCTTGCTTGCCCGGTCTGGACACACCATAAGGCCAGTTCCTATGACACAAAACCACGAGCTCTCCAGAAGTGCCGGCAAAAGTGAAAACTTGGACATTAACTTTGTAATTTTTGAATATTTTAAAATGGTTAGGGAATCATTTAGCACGGATTTTTTTATTTATCAGTATAAAAGTACTATAACTTATGTGAGACTAACATGACAAAATTAAAACGATGCGCGTAGCAGTCCGTGGTACAAACACACATGCACAGACGTGGACGCGCTGCGTCGCTTAAACGGAATAGGAGGAACAAACATACATTTTCGCCACGTGAGAGAAAGAGAAGAGGATTACTTCGTCTCCTAAGCCGAGTCAAAGGTCTACTTCCCTCCGTCTTACGAATTTTCGATTAGATCCCGTGGCTTCAAGCGAGTTTAACATTTTTGATCCATAACAAAAAGTGCACAACGCCGCTAAAGAAGTTATTGACTTCAAAAATAGCTGTGTGCACATGCACAAGTGAAAGTATATTAATAAGCTGTCATATAAATTGGGTAGTGTATGTATGCATACCCTCAACAAAATCTCTGTGCACGCCCCTGACCACGGTACACGAATGTCAATGTTGAGATGAATATGAAATCATGTCAGCTAGTAGGAAGTGGTGGATATTGACATCCCGTGTATGTGGTCACACAACCTTGTACATTTTGGTCCTTCGAGCCGGATAATTTTTTGCAGGTGTTGCTGATCTTCTTGAAGCAGCACCATACGATACATTTTTTCGTAGTCTGCAGTGAATGCAATTTTATATATCCGTCATCTCAGATAGAAGATATTCCATCTGACCTTAACATGAAAAACTTTACACAGCAAGATCAATTCTGTGAAAATTTATTTATGACAACAACGCGACGCTTACCGCGAGGTTGCCAATGGAGGATGGGTTTGAATGTAAGCTGGGAGATAGCAAACCACAAGCAGTGGCAGTACACAACTAACTATAAGGAAGTATACTAACACTCACCATTGGAAGACGCTTCCTCAAGTCTCTCCGACCCGCGGCCGGACTTGAGTCCTGAACCAACGTCGGCCTCCGCTCGCACGTACCGCTCCGTCGCGATCCGTTCGACTCGCTCCACAGGTTTGTCAATAACTTTACTTTCGAGCAATGACAGCTTGCTGTCGGATAATCGAGGCTTAGGGTCTGGAAGGCGGTCGTGTGACAACTTTTCTCCCGCTATCCGCTCGTTCCTCTCCCCAAGACGATCATGAGATCTCTCTATCGGTAACCGATCGAGCGACTTCTCGCTCGGTACCCGTTCAGTTGACAGCCGGTCGTTGAGCCTGTCTGATGACAGGCCTGATAACCTGTCAACTGAAAGGCGCTCGCTAGCTGACGAAGACCGGTCTGATGTCGACGTTCGTTCCGTCGATATCCGGTCGACTGGTCGCTCGGGTATCCGGTCGTTGGAGGTACGTTCAGTCGGTATCCGATCAGAGGGTGTTCTTTCGTAGGTCCGTTCTGGTATCCTGTCCATCGTTCGATCGCTGGGGGGTCGTTCGATGGGTACTCGGTCGGCAGAGCGACGTCGATCGGATCGGTCGTGTCGCTCGACGGACAGGCGGTCGGTCTCCCGCCTCCTCTCAGGCTCGGGGGGCGACAGTCGCGCCATGGCCTCCTCGTTGCGTCTCTCGGCGGATCGCTCGCGATGTCGCCGTTCCTCCTCGTCAGCTTCGGGAGCTGTGACCTCGATGATGGTCACCTGTCCCTTGCCTTTACCTCCTTTCCCTTTACCACCTTTACCGCCCTTGCCACCGCATTCGTCGCTCTTTTTCGGTGTAAAAACCTGAGGAAATGAAAATGATAAATGAGATGCCGTACACACACGGTGTAAGATAATAATATTCAGTAGGAATTAACCTCATATTTCGCGAAATGTCACGTTTTTTTTTTAGTTCTTTGACGATGTTGAATTTCATCAACTAACTAAAAAAACGCGTCACTCGCGTAGTTTTTAAACTTATTTCCGCTACTAACCCTGCGAAAGATATGCGTCTTGGTGTCTTGCAGTGGACGATGGTGCGGCGGGTCGGGTTCCACGTCGCTGTCGACAGGTACGGGGGGCGCGGGGGGCGCAGGTGGGGGAGCGGGTGGCGATGGGGCTCGCGACTTGGGAGGGCGGCCACGGCGCTTCTTCACAGGCCGCTCTTCCGAAGGCCTGGCTTTGGGCGGACGCCCGCGTTTTACCGCTCCCGAAGGCGCGGAGGGAACCACTCGGGGTGATGTCTAGGGAAGGAATATTCTTATTAAAACATTTATTTATGAATCTTTATCTGAACATCCTGTATTATCTAATGTCCATGTATGTTCAATCTGACATTAATTCGCCTGTACCTACATCCTTATCTGTACGGGCGAACTAATGTCAGAATGGCATAAGTGTTTACGGATATACAACTGACACAGTAATTATTAATCGTTCTGGCTTCCTGATGACCTTGAGGTTGTAAAATTCACACACAGTACCTACAATTTTATCGTAGTATTAGTAGTCCAGCTACGGTATAGTGTTATTGATTTTGTTCAGTACAGTCTAGCTGTTTTATGTTAAAAAGCTAATAAATAAATGTGTAGGGGAAACACCATCTGTCGCGTTCTCTTGGAGGGATAGAGCTGGCATAGTATTATGTATGGATGAAATGAAAATCGGTTGTCATTGCTAGTGAAATGAAATGAGGAAAATATTGTGAGAAGAGTTTTGATAAAAAAAAAAATACATGTATTGTGTGAGGATATGTTTAGAAAGGTGGTGACTACCGAGATTACGGCTAATAGAGAAGTATCGAAGAAAGAGACATGTTTTCGACGGGCTCAAATAACTTGGGTTAGGGCCGAAAAATTACAGGACCCGAGGTGGCCGGGAGTCATACAACTCACTCCCTCCCGCTGACCCGAGGAGGCCCACAGCGGCCGGCACCAATCGGGGGTTGCGGAAGCCAAGTTCGTTCTCGCAACCCCCGGTGTAGGTGTGAGATGGAACACCGGGGTAGTTTTTAGTCAGTAAGAGTCTAACAGACCCCGTCGCCCGCACAGAGCGGCGAACATCCATGAGGATTTTCCACCCCGGAAAAAAAGGGCAGGGAAATTATGATAGTATAGTAAATGTAATAAATGAGTAATGATTACAAGAGGCTTACCGTATGCCTGGACGTTTCCTCGTCACTAGACGCGGCCGACACTCGTGTGGGTATGGACCGCCTCCGCCGCACCACGCCGGGCGACGGCGACGACGTCTCCGAGTCCGACATCTCCGAGATCGGACTCTGTAACAACAAACGATATGCTAGTCTTTAAAATATACAGGAATATTTCTTCAGTGCTTTTGTAAATTGCTGCAAGTGCTGTTTAAAATTGACGTTATTTCAAAGTTAAACAAATATCAACGTTATTTTAACAGAATTAACTTTATTTTAAAGTGACTAGCACTATTAAAGAAGTTATAAACATGTTTGAAGTCGTAGGGTAGCTTCAAATGATTTTCTAATTTTTTTTCCGTAATTCTTTCACACTTGTGTTCACCTCAATAACACTAGACATGGTCGTAGATGCAATATTTCCATGAATCGCTCCCACTGCCTGCCACAACAAATCCTTCAACTCCAGGAACTGGTACCGAATCCTCAGTCGGTCCTCAAAAGGCACATTACTGATACTGTTTTCAAAGTGCATTAGTCCATAGCGGAGGACACTCTTTATTAAAGAAAGCTGGATCCATTTCTGTGTGACTTCCTCTTCAGATTCAGCCAGTAAGTGATGGAGCAGATTGTTAAATATGTCGAAATAAATATCCATTTTATGATACTGTCACTTAGCATTGGCTGTTAATTTCCGTCATCGGCTTATTCTTTGTGGTGTGAATAGTCATGAGCTTAATGTTTTCTCAATATTTTTTTTCAGATTCATTCATTCCCTTCTATTATCTTCTGAAAATTTATCAGCCTTAAAAGTAAGCTTATATCTGAACAGTATTTCGTAAGAGGATTTAGTAACGGAACATCTTGTAACTTAAAACACAAGTGGCTCGTACTCTACACGATCCCAGAATCAACAGTCTTAAGTCTTAGATTGTAACAAACGCTTACTTATATTCTTACTAAGAAATGTATGGGCACTTTGTTTCCTAGAACTGTTTATCATTAAGAACATAACACCTGAGAAAGGGTAGCTTAATATAGTCTGGACTCTGGATATTATTGCATTACGGCTGAATACGGAAACTGCTTGGTAGGTCATTCTTGACCGTGAGAGAGGCAGACGTACTCACGGCTAAACATCAAGCTGTGCATAGCCAGTAAAAGCTAAATTTCTGATTGTAGGACTCTACCAGCCCGATCCAGTTTTAACTGGAAATGTATAGGTTGATGTGTATATGTAGGTACATATGTACCTACCTACCTATTCTATGTTTTAATCCTCGTTTACTTTAAGTTGACTGAATAACTTTACCGAAATATCGAAAAAGTAACTTTATTACTGGTTATTAAAGTCGTTATGTTTGGAAACTAATTTACGAACAATATCATACAGCAAATCAGCATTGGTTTATGGTATCAACACCAACAGGTTTAGACTACTGTCATTATAAAGTGTACGAGACCACTCGAGTTAAAGTTGTTGACGATTCTTGTCGCCACCTGCTGAACTTTCAGTACTTAAACGTGACAAATTGACGACAGCTTCTTGAAATACCGATTTGTCATCCGATCTTCATAAACACGCTTGCTTGCTAAAATAGGACACATGTTTATACTACGAACATAATTGATACATGACTCATGTTCTTCTGTATTTCCACTGCAGTCTCAGCAAGGTGGGGTCCCACGGGACCGGAGAATTTAAAAAAAACTATTGGAGCGGGCTGGATGCTCAAAATGGCAGAATCTTACGACTGCGATATACAAAGTGGTTGCTGTTTTTGTTTGCTGGTGTTGTAAGTTAACAGTTACCAATTGGAAGAACTGTAAAGAAAATTTTAGTAAAAATATAAAACTTGAACTCACCGGTTTCCCCTTGATATCAGCAAGAGCATGTCTGACATCTTTCCCTGATTCATAGGTTTGGTCAGGTGGGTTTGCGGAGGGGGGTACAAAATTGGATAGGCCCCAGGATGAGCGTTGAGCGGGGGCGGGCGCGGCGGCGGCGGCGGGCGCTGGCGCAGGAGCGGCGGCGGTCGGCGCCGGCACGGGAGCCGTGGACTCCGCGGAAGAAGACTCTGATTCGGAATCTTCGGAGGGTGACGAACTACCTGAGGTTGGACTGCCAGACCCGATTGGTGATATAGGCCTGTAAATGATATTTAATGGCATATGAAAATAGTTTTATTTCACGCGCTTAGACACTATTGGTAGAGTTATGTTCAAGGGGTTATGTTCGTCGATATCATTGGTTGAGAGTTCTTACAACCTTGAAGCGGACCAATCGATGAGTCAAACGCGCTCGATATCGACGGTCGAGTCTCGTAATGTAAACTCATGGTAGCTACACTTCAGTATACATATCATTTTTCTACATATACACACCTTAATTTTTGAACGAATATAAAACATTGTTCTGTTTCTTTTAATCGTTTGAAGATGACAGGGACAGAATATTTTTATTTTATTTTATTTAATTAGGGACAATAAACAGCAACAATATAAATACATATACAGAGAGGATAATTAAAAATATTAGCTATATTGTAGCCCACTACATTATCCACATATTAACAAAAAACTATGAGAATTAGGAATATTTTGAGTGATTGAACGATTGAGTGATTTGCGAAATTTTACATTTGTCCCATAGAAATATAGCATCCAAAATATGTACGTAAGTAATACCTCAAACTGCAATCCTTTCAAACCAAATAAACTTCCGTCCACTTGGCTCTTGAACTTGTTGAAATTAATTCAATTTCAGTCGCGTACTTAAAACTTACGAGTTTCCACTCAAGATAAAAATCAATTAAAAACTTAGCGCTTACAAAGGGAAGTGCAGACGCGATGTAATTTTGTTAAGCACGGGAATGAACTTACGGTCCTATCGCGTGTGTTGTCGGGACCTCGTCATCGCTCTCCGATAAGCCAAGGTCCTTGTTCACCACGTCACTGGAAAGAAAAACAAATACAATTATCAAAAAAAAAAAAAAATAAGTAGTCCCTGTTATTTTGCCCGCCTCGTAAAATATTTCTAGTGAGCTACGATGGTATTGTGCCCTAAAGCATGTAATGCCTAAAGCTCTGTTGATATACACTCAGGAACACCATCGATTGTTTTAAGTTTGTTTTCCAAACCAAAACAATTATTTTTTGTGGAGAATTCAATTTTTTCTTTCATGTTATATTGATTTTAACGAAGTATTCAGTATGGCATTGACTGAAGGTGCGAAAAACCTTTCATTTGCATTTTGCATGCAGGAGTTAATGGGCTGTTTCTGTTCAGTATATCAGGAATGGTTTGGGCTTCGTCACTATGTCGAATAGTTTAAAAGTTCTAAAAGATGCGTATGCATGTGTAATTGGCAGGTGCAAAAGCAGATTTTGAAATTACACTTGATTGAAAATAGGGATGAGGTTTAAAGCCAAAATCTTTGTAGCAACCAGCAAAATGTATATGCAAGTCAAAGTGTCCACTGCGCTACCGTGGAAGAGGCGAAATTTTTGGCTAACAAAATCTGAAGAACTTTCGTGCCAGCGACACGAAGATGAAGAAGTATAAAGTATGGAAGCAGGGATTCGGAACAATAGCAGTTCAGTTTTTATGAAATTTGACAGTCCACTATCAAGTATCAAGATGAGCTACAAGTATACGGGCAGATACTTGGTAGGCCATCTTAGTCTAAAATAGCTTTCCAATAGTTAGTTTATGTTTAGAAAACCACAGAAACAACTTAACGAATAACGATATCCCTTTATCGATCCCACAACTCCAACAAAGTAAGGCAGCTGCTACACTCAATGTTTATCTATGCCTCTGTAAATTACGAGTAACCCTTTTAAAATGCGGTACTTACGGTGACACTGAACTCCTTGAGTTCGGTATCCGGTTGTCCAGGCCTGTAACAAACAAAGACATTTATTTAAAACTGTTATAAAGGCTTTCATAGCAAACATCGTAAAATACTCGTAAACATTCCAATTATGTAAATCGTCGGCGTTAATTTGACTTAAACACACAAATTAATAACTACGTGTGCCGTTGCATGAACAATATATTCTCATTAAAAACCTAATTAATATTTCGATGTTGTTTATTGGAGAAAAAATGTTACGTATTGTGTAATAAAGAAGATCTTGATAATTAGTGTCTTGTATTGGTTTGCGTGATCGTTTGTCGCCGCGGTGTCCCCGATCCCAGTTTCTAAACTCAAGGCTACAATACATTAGTCTTTAGAATATTTAGCAACCGTAAGTTCTACCGCAGACTCCATTACTAGAGAAATACCAACCTTATGAATGCGATTATTGTCTCAAGAAATCGCTTAAAAACTTTCCTGATTAAGTTTTCGCGCTGTGCTAAGCAAATTGCCTACTAAGTGCTAGATAATGTGAAACAGAATAAGTATATCAATGTAATTACGTAAAGTTCTATCAACATCGAGAGCAATCGTTGATAATGCGGAGTACTTTCGCTTAAGTATTGACGCTAAGAGCTTTTCATTTTCTGTCATAGTTCACAAGACCTTTGTAAGTACCCATCACTTATTTTAGCGCGACGAACAACGAGTCTAATGCCGTGTCTACGGTCGTCAGTGTTGTGACTGCCCCGCTGGCCTTCTGATTGTAAGCGAGCCTACTGCTCCCAAGTCAGGCAAAGTGTTATTTGGTTTTTCCATTAGGAATTTCTTAGTCATAGGTGCAGTAGGCCTAGTATGAGTTTTCATCGATTGGCCCGCTTCAAGGTTGTAATAGCTCTCAACCAATGAGAGCGCCAAACGCGCTCGATATCGACGGTCGAGTCTCGTAATGAAAACTCGTTCTAAGCATACAGGTTAATAGTGTGATACGACTGGTCATGCGACTGATCTCTCCGGTCGTGTCGAATTGCCGTCCTATCACTCCCATCAAACTAAGATAGTGAGGGCTCTCGAGTGCACCTAGGCGTCCGTTGAGATAGGCCGCCAAATCAAAAAACATTCAGGAGAACTATCATGGATTGTTGTATGAAGCTGTTGACAGGCACGTTTTTCTACGGCGCGTTTTATACCGTAATGTAACCGTGCCGAGCACAAAGGGCCTGAGGTTAGTTATACGACCGAACGTGGCTAATAGTGTGGCACAGAATCCGCTGTGAGTATTCATTAGCTGCGACAAGGCTCACAAATAACCCTATGCATAATAAATGCCACTGTACAAATGGCAACTACCACGATAAATTAGAGGGATTCAAAACGACTGAAGTTAACGTAAGTACTATTCGTCAAAATTCAAATACGTTTCTTGATCGTTACATGTAGCAAAAGATCTTATACTTGTTAACATTTGGTATACAATATTCAAGCACGTTATTATGATTATAAACATTCTTAATATATATATAATAAATCTATATCTGACGACCGTAAGGACTAGTCTTGCTTATAGCTATATTATTAGTTGACCTAAAAAGTCCCTCTTTTGTTATACTACGGACGCAGCTCCGTTACTGTGGCTCTGTGGTGATTATGTGCACGGGATTTTGTTCTCAAAATGGCGAGATGTGGGTTTTGGCATCTGTCAAATTTCGTTATTAGATATTCAACTCTATCGTTGAAGCATTAAGGCGCAAGGTTCATTGAAAATATTTACCAGTTTCGGGTAGCTTGACCTGCTGACGTCAGTACTTGGATCTTCGCTACTGAAGGATATATTGAGACATAAAATGCAGGTTTCCTTTTAAATTTTACTTATTTTTTTCAATGACGAACGTACACAGAGGTAATCATGCATCTGAATAGAATGTTATCGTAACAAAATAACCTTCAACTAACCTCGAGTCCGGCCATTATTTATTTATTTTGTATAAAATAATTTTTGATTGGTCACGCATAACATCAAATTATCTTATTTTTTACATAGTTAACTAAAGGTATAAAAATAACCTGTGCTATTATACTAAGGTTGCATTTTATCCTTTAAGCTGCTCTATCGAAATGTATTACGTAGAATTACTTTAGTCCAATGATGCATTGAATTCCATTGGTAATAACTACAGAGTGGTATCAGAAAAAAAAGCGAAGTAATGTATATGAAGCAAAAGCTCCCTTCATTACTCAAGTGTAATTTGCTAAACAGACCATTTGTGTGGTTTGACTGCAGCTCACACAAGTTGTGTAAGTGCATCGTACAGCGGAGAGCGGCGGGTGTTTACTTAGGCGTAGAGAAATGTAAACATGTCGGTGGTAGCGGGTTCGGTGCCGAGCCGATACCTTGTAGACTTTAAACAACCTATAAAAGTGCCTTGAACTCTACGGTGCACATAATTATGTATAGTGTAAACATTACACTTCTCTAAATTCTCACGGATCCCTTGTCTAAAAATACTTGGAATGATTTGAAGTTCCAGAACCGCGTGGTTATTGTGTGATAGATTAACAGTAGCAATGAATTTTTTTTTAATTATTATAAACTAGCGCTTGACCGCAATCCCGCCTGATGGTAAGCAGTGATGCGATCGTTGATGGTAAAGCGCGCTAGTTTATTAAGACCACTCAGAAAAACTGAGCGAATAGGAAGAAAGACGGCAGTTGAGCGAGGTGATGCAATGTTAAACCCAACAACACGACCTACTATGCTGCGCCAGAGGGAGATTGATCTGAAGACCCTCCACGACCAAACTCCCAACACAACAACATTTAGCGCATCGTACCCGGCACACATCACAACACAACTACTCAGACCCGTCCTCGGTACGGCTTCACCAGACATCATGCCGGAACACGACAAATCGCTTGGCGGCAAAACTTTGACAAGTTAAAAATATTCATTGAGTTATTTACGCTGTAGAAAAGATAAATTTTTCCAACACATGAAGCAATGATTACGCAAAACAAAAATATTGCGATTGCCGTGTGTTACGCTATTAGGGGTTGCGGTATGAAAAAAGTTAAGTGCAAAATGAAACGTATTTAGATAACAACTGTCCTGAAACTGACGAAAACTTGTTTCTCGCATTGCAAGTAATATATTGATCTATACACATTTCCACGACCTACAAAAACCCAGACAAGCTAAAGTACAATCAATCTAACAAAAATATGAACATTCATGAACAGCATACGAAAAGATTGAAAAACTACGCATTTATTTTCCTCGTAAACACCTGTAAATCCCATCAATAATGTCAATGGATGCCGTCGATCAAAATCATTCACTTACTCATTCACGGCTTATCCCACGAATCGGAATAGGGATGTTTCCTGGTTTAAAAAAAAATAGATTCTATTTAGTCCGTCATTCAGATTATAGAATAATATTGGATACGTATATTTTGTTTTATCAAATCAATAAAAATTTACAAATATAAAAGGCATCAAAGATCAGGAGTCTAGCGTGCAGTGACGTCACACGAGTTTTCAACGCACTGTGTCGTCTTAATTTTTTGTTTATATGAAAAAAGAAAAAATACGTGTTTAGTATTTTTTGGAAATCTGACTGATGGACTAATTAGTTTTTTTTAGTTAACTACCCTATTGAGAACAGAGTGTATCCATATGGGGGGAATGAATGCTATAGGTGACTACCTACGCCCCGCGGTTTTACCCGCATAAGTTTTGATCCCGTGGGAATATCAGAATAAAAAGTATGTTAATAATGGTTTCAATCCATCGCTGTGAGAAATTTCATCCGGTTTGGATGAAATTTCTCACAGCGTTTAGTAGTTATTGCGTGAAAGAGTACCTAACAAACGTACGGACGACAGCAGGTCAACCTACCCGAAACTGTCAAAAATATCCCATAAACCTTGAGCCTTAATGCTTTATAGATAAAGTTGAAAATCCAATAAATAAATCTGACAGATTGTAGTAGCTTTATGTGCAGTCGTCTGTATATCCAAGATTAACCTCGTGAATGATGACGTAAGACGAGGACAATAATCGGCAGTCCTTCAGGGTCACCGACCTCTAGGGTTGCGGTGACTTGCCTCAGACAGACGACGGCTATACCTACAGCTCAATCGGTTACGAAATTATAGTTAGGCTATATAGGTCGTTTTTACTTTAATATATGTATTTTAACGGCCCTTGAACTCAAATGAACCCGTAAACTTGAAAATGAAAGCCTAGGACTTTCTTCATTTTGTGTACAATAACTAATGATTTATCTAATGTCAACTCAGGAGCGACACTTGCTTAATCCAATGTCAAAGTTGAAAACGTATTATGAACCTGAAAACCTCTCATTCATAAGTCCCATGCTCAACTCCGAAGCAACTAAAAACACACTCGTCAAACTTTGTCCGCTATAAATAGGTTGAAACTATCGTTGTATCGTCGTAGCGTGAAGCGAAGCTAGTGACGTCATTGTACGCTATTGCTTTACGGACTTAGGACAAGGAGTACAAAGCTAATGGACTCAAAATGCTGAGTGAAGTTCATGGACATCGTCTATCGAAAGTACGTCGTATGACGCTGCCCTTCAATTGTGTATAAACGACTATCTACTATTGAATTGCTGATAAAATTTCTCATGAAAAGTTGGGTGAACTAAGCTTAGAGTGCGCAGTCAATAGGTACTGTCAATGCCTTAGCATTGGTGGGACTGACAGGTCACTTCACCTAAGTTCGCACTGTTGTTGTTTCTTCTTCCAAGGCTTTCCACGATGACCGGTCTCGTGCTGCCCGCGTCCATCGGCTTCCTACGACCTCCACCAGGTCATCGGTCCACACTATTGGGGGCCACCCTACGCTGCGTCTTCCAGTACGTGGCCGCCACTCCAGAACCTTACTGCCCCATCGGTTCTACGAGCAATGTGTCCCGCCCTCTACCACTTAGTTTTAGCGGCTGGAAGAGCTGTCGGTGACTTAGGTTCTTCTGCGGATCTCTTCATTTCTGACTCGGTCCCGCAGAGAAACTCCGAGCAAAGCTGTTTCTTTTTTTGTTGTTGTTTAAAGTCTTAGAATCGGAAGCTAGGGTACACTTACTCTAGCTGTGCTGCGAACTGTGCTAAATTGTGCAATAATTGACTAGAAGACCACCGACGTTATTACAAGCCCTCGTGGCCACGAGACGATTTTACGCGACGTTTTTGTTAATTGGACTGGATTTTCGATTCTGGCCGTTAGGACTAGCATTGAGAACTCAACAGAGCGCATCCCTCATGCGTTAGAAAAGCTGGTTCATTTACTTTCAACTCTCAGCGTTAAGCCGATTATTGAAAACGCAGTACTCTGTAATAAAACGAACTAAAAAAGCGACCGTACATTTACGTAGGTTAAGTTTCTTTTTGCACGTGGGCTTCCGTTGGCGGCTCGAACATGAGTACACGTGGGCTTGCCTATACTCGCGTAGGATTGTTAGAGTTAATATTGCCTGATGTTTTGTAATTATGATATAGTTCACGAACTGATGACTACACATAATTTTTCGAAATTGAATTGAACGATTACTTACAAGTTTCGATAATAAAACGACGATTTGTTTGGTTACTATGAAATTGATAGGTTCTGGTCGCGAATTCGGTAGCCAAACTTTTATTTTTCTACCAGCCCACTGCGTAGCATTGCATCGCCTGACCACGAAATCACTTCGTTTTCGCTTCCAGTTCTTTTTTCTCGGCTTTTAAGGGCCATAGCGTAAGAGCCTTCTTTAAAAAACAGGCTTTTAAATGAAAAAAAAAAAAAAACTAATTACAACTGCTAATTCCAAAGAAACACATTAGTCTGTATTAGTATAGATAAGTAGATGAAGATGTAAGGCTTATAATATATGTGATTAGTCAATTCACTTAAAAAAAAAACAAACATAATTTATTATAAATCAGCAAAACCTACATCGATACACTGTAATAAATTCAAAAGTTAAGTAATTACAAGAAGCAATAAAATAATTTTGTTTATTTTCCTCAGGGCGGGCCAGTGGGCGTTATTTAATCGCGGCCTTATTACAACCGCTGTATAAGCGGCGCATAAGCGCCGTATGAGACCTGTAGGCCTAGTATGAGTTTTCAATACGAAACTCGTTCGATCGTATCGAACGCGTTTGGCGCTCTCATTGGTTGAGAGTTCTTACGACCTTGAAGCGGGCCAATCGCGGAGTCAAACGCGCTCGATACGATCGAACGAGTTTCGTAATGAAAACTCATACTAGGCCTACTGCTGAGTGCGTGAATAGTTTTTCGACTAGTGACGTATACCTACAAGTTACCGTTGCGAACTCATCATGAACATAAAAAAAACATTGCGTTTTAATATTTGTTTTGATATTTGAGGGGCCCATGCCTAAATAATAACAACCGCACAGTACCCTGATTGCGTAAGAACTATTACTATCAGTTGATAGATATGGATTAGCAATATGCTTCGAAATGATTAGCATATTGCTTAATCCATTGCTCCATGTATTCGAAAATGAGTCAGCTCTACGACGTAAATAATGCAATGAATGTGGTTAAACTGTCAAATTGAAACCCATTGCTACTTATAGCGTGTTACGCAATTATCCTGCTGGTGAATCGATCCGGTTAAGCTACGCTTGCCTCGGTTGGTGTTTGGATAGGTGACCAACTTTGCATAATGAAGCCCTCCGTGCTTCGGAAAAGTTGGTTAAGCCGTTGGTTGTGAATCGTAGATCTGACAGTCGTTACGGGGTCGTCAGAAGCCCAAAAGTCTGACAACCCGTCATACCAAGAGATATCATATTAGCCCATAATGTGAGTGTAAGTCTACCCTAGAAGAATTGGGAAACGGCTAGGTATATGATGATGTATGTTTACAAGTTAAAGTTGCGAATTCATGAAAATTATGAAGAATAGGGTAGTTGACTAAAAAAACTAATTAGTCCGTCAGTCAGATTTCCAAAAAATACTAGATACGTATTTTTTCTTTTTTCACATACACAAAACATGAAGACGACACTGTGCGTTGAAAACTCATGTGACGTCACTGCACGCTACATTTTTTAGCGACCAGTGACGTCACTAGCCACCAGTCCTGATCTTTGATGCCTTTTATTTGTAATTTTTATTGTTTTGATAATACAAAAAATACGTGTCTAGTATTTTTTGGAAATCTGACTGACGGACTAATTAGTTTTTTTAGTCAAATACCCTATTGTTTAATATTTCAGCAGTTTTCATGTATCAAATGCGGGTTGAGGAACGTGACATAGTGATGTATTAAGGGGTTAATGGGTTTGGATACCGGGTTTGGTTATTTTGTACTAGAACTTCTCTAAAGCCTTACAATAATATAATAATAACCTCTAACTGAATCATTTCAAAGATGTTGCTAATCCATTTCTTTATATGTTCAAATATCTGTCTGCTTAGTAAAGTAAATATCGCAATGAATGTGTTTGAACTGTCAAAGTGAAGGCCATTGCTACTGATCTGAATAGTGACGCCGATTATCTTATTTATAAACTAAACTAAATTTTAGTTTAGTGCGTCTTTTTCTTTATATTTTACTAAAAAAAAGGACAAAAGATAAGTTAAATTAAACAAAAACTTGGTAACTAAAATACATCAATTTACGCTAGACGCTGTATAATTAGACAGGACTAAACTAATATTTAACTTCTATCCTTCTCTAAATGAAAAATAAAGAGAAAGATGCACAGAACTGAAATTTAGTTTAAGTTTTTAGTACTTCTTTGAATATTTGAGTAATTTTAGAGACTTATTGTGATAGAATAGGGATGATAACTAGAAAAACGTTCGAAGAAAAGAATGTAATTTCAAAGGCATAGCAAAATGAAAAAAATCTGTAAAAAAAGGCTAGGCAAATTGGTTTTTCTTGTTTCGAAGAAGTAATAAAACCGTTCCCTCTATAGGTATTAACAGAATGCGTACATCAATCTCATCACTGTCACATTTCTAACATCATAAGATCACACTTATATTTAGCCTAGAGCAGTAGTACAATTGAAACAAAATAGTAAACAAATCAATATCCTTTGTTATAGCTGGTGTTATGCCGTTCTTACGGCAATATCCGACTCGTTGAGCAAACCTCCTAAAAACCTACTCGGTTTTAGCACTTAACACATTATACAAAACTGCTAACGAATTTATGCGTGTATTACTGAATTAATACACGCAAATATTCGGTAGCAGTTTTGTTGTTGTGTTTATTACACTCAAACAGTGGTTTGAGTGTAATAAAGGCTTAGTTAGAAGCTGATAGAAGCAAAGTAGGTCGAGTAGTATAATATTTTTATCTTTGTCGTCGACTGGAAAACAAGAAGCCTTTGTAAAAATATTAACGACTTAATTTTCAATCACTTTTACCAGAATAAAATACAGTATATACAAACATGACTTATTTGCCAAAAATGTAAACAAATAAATCCTACACATCAAAGTTCAATTTAAGCGACAAACATTTTTATAGCTTTTGAAGTGCTAGTAATTTCAATTTAATTGTTATTGAAATAACGTTCATATATGTTTATCTTGAACATTAATTTGAAATAGTAGTGAATATAATCTGGAATAGATTTTACTTAAAATACAAAATGTCAGTCTTTCAGTGCACGTCACAAGTCCAAAGTACTTAAAATAAGGGTCTATCAATATGACTTCTATCTTTAAAGATTATAATTGAGGACAAAAAGGCTTGGGCTTGAGCTGCGTCCGATTTCTATACTTACACTGATTGTTCTTTGATTTTTCCTCTTGTAGTTTTAATTTGTAATTGTTTGTTTTTTTTTTTTTTTTTACTCAAAGCCAGTACACCCTACTCGTATGTAGCCAAGCATATTGTACGTTAGGTAATTGCATCGCTGACAGGGGTGTTCGGCACTGATACAGCTACACAGGAGCTAAACTTAGTATTCGGGAACACTGTTGGAGCTGCTGAACCTTGGACAAAACTATCTTTGCATTGTGTAGATTCAATTTCTTAGTATTGTATAATTCCATGGCACACGTGTGAGCACAATGTACTTGCTGTAAAGCATCTATTTGTTGAGTTAGTCTTTTTTGTTGTTTTTTTTTTTTGTGTTTTTTTTTTTTTTCATAATGGACGCTCTTAGCGTACAATATATTTCTGCATCGTTCTCACAAGATTGATTTCAAAATGAATGATGTAATCAAATATTTGTATCAATAGCTTGATGATTTAAAAGAGTGTCCAAGGAGTTTCTTGCCCGTTCTTCTCCATAGGTACCTACTCTTTGGAATGGGCGACTAGCTTCACCTTACTGACTGCCCGACCTTCTGACAATTCAAAAGTGCCTGTAACTGGTTTATTTGAAATAAATGCTTTGATTTTGATTTTTTTTGATTTTAAATAGAGTTTTAGGAACTTTGTTGACGACATATCGGAAAATGTACAAAATAGAGAATATTGTACATTTTCCGATCTGTCGTCAGCAAATGTTTTGTACAAAACCCATTCCTTTTTAACAAGATATTATTTTCGTATTGGTTTTAGATATAAATAAAGGCGCAGTTTGGACATCTGTCCAAACTGCGCCTTTATTTTTGTTTGCCAAGACAAGGCTTCTGACGTCGTTGGAAAATATTGACAACCGAGCATCAGATATTTATAACTTATGAGTAAAATAATTTTTCCTTAAACGGAATGCGGAAAAGCCTTATAATAACCCACAAAAGGCTAATAAGTTGTATTAAGAAAAGGATTTGGGAGAAGCATTTGCCCAACAGAAGATTACTACTATCAGGATCTTTTTATTCTGCCAATACGGACAGTATTGGCAAAACTACAAAAACGTTATTACCTTATGTATCAAAATATAATTATGCTTAACAAAAAACAGTCAAAAAACTACTTAACCGCATTTTCTGTGACACAGAGCCCAAAGAAAAAAAAAACAGGTTAAAGTAAGTCGAGATCTCAAGACATTAAAGTCTCCTACCAAAGGTAAGGATTAAAATCAACTCGACCGCTGCGATTAGTCGCACTTCTGTAACAAAGTGCGTAGCGGTCCTTAACATCGAGATAGCTATGCAGCGTTACAAATTGCACAAACGTCACGCATGGCCGCGCCTCCATCGGCCACCGGTCAACAACCAGTACAACCACTAAACATTTGTTTACATCGCGTACATTTTCACGTTTATAGCTTGATTCAACATGAGTAAGTAGCCTATCGACCGGATTATATGAAAGGGAAACGGAAATTATTTTATGCGATCTTGTCCTTTATTTTTTGGGTGAAGTTGCGTAAAGGTCAACTTCGAACGTTTATTATATCTATCTTTAGTAGTTATAATATTAGAAACTACGTAAGTGATGTGAATGAAAAACGGAGGCGACCTAATGCCCCATTAGAAGATCCCTTATCCGTTTTCAGTAATGTTAGTGAACGCGGACCCTTTCTTCTGAAATTGTTGACAAAATAACAACGTTCGCATTATTTTGTTATTAAGAGATCAGAATAGGCAGAGTATATTTACTGAAACCTCGTGGTAAGTAACAAAGTGGATAATACCTCCTCGAAAACCCCGGAATAATATTTGTCGTTTAAAATGTCACAGAATTCTGTTTACTACAGTTTTTGCATAGCTCTACTTTGTATACACTATTTAAAAATTTACAAGTGAAGGGAGAAGATGCAACGACGCATACATAAATCATGTCCCAGAGAGTGCAGTTTGCGACTGCGACAAGCCGCGAATAAGAGCGGGGATAGTAAGACAGATATGCTAAACATGGCATCTGTTGCTGAGTTTTCTCAGAACGCAACTCCGCACCAACGACCCTGCACTTGTTGTTTTATATACATAATATTAATATTTTCAGTTCTAGAGACGCTTTATACAAATAAAGTACAACGTATTTTGAGAAAAAATATGTTTTCTTGTTTTCAGCACCCTAATTACGTAACACACTGTAACTGTCAATTGAAATCATTCTGAAGCCAATTGCTAAGCCATTGCTCCATATGTTCGGCAAGTGTGTCTGCTCAACAACATAAATAACGCAATGAATGTTGTTGAACTGTCAAAATGAAATCCATTGCTACTGATAGTATGTTACGTAATTACCCTGCTGGTTTTATACTCGAAGACAAAAAGTGTTAAAAGATTTTTCATATTTGTAATATTTGCAAAATTCCTGAAGAAATGGTGGGTGTTTCCACAGAAAACTATTCATAAATGTAGGTATTCTATATCGGTGCAACAGTTACGTACATTCGCTATTGGATAGTTGACATTCAGTATATTAATACAGGTTATTTTTAACTGTAAAAAAGATAGTGGGCGAAAGGGTGTTAGTTCTGTTAATAGAGCTATCCCACTGCAAAATATAAACTAAAAACCCACTTTATGTATGTATGAATGAGTTACGTTTTGCAGTGTTCTAAAATCACAAGTTCTATGTATTATCTAAAACGTTGTTCAATTTGAATGAGCTCCGCGAATAACACAAATTTAATTATGTATGCCTCGTAATTTTATTGAAGTACCTACGTAACTAAGGTGATTTAATAACCTATCGTCTACTGAAATCTAAGGTCAATGAAAAACGTGGAATCTGCATTTAGGTTCAATTTATATATGTCGCTAGAATCAAATATAAAAACGCTTTGAACAGCTGAACATTACAGCGGCGCCTATTATAATGTAGAATGTTGACGTTTTAATTACTGGTAGTAAGTTATAAATCTAATTAAAGGATATAACAGAAAGCGTTCCAATGTCAAGCAAACAACTTTAATTGAAACTGTACTATTTTGTGTTCATTGTCATGTTCTTCAAACAATACCATGTTTGTTATTCATTAGTTTCTAGTTTCTGCTAGCGACTTGGTCCATGTGAAATTTTCTGTGCTCCGTACCAACACCATTTATGCTTATAGAGCATATTAGTGCTGAGCTTCGTAGCATAATGTTATATAGCATATAAAGGGTGTATCTGACATCGACGCACAAAACTGTGAAGGAAAACATCGTGAGGCAATCGGCATGTCCTAGAGCCAAAACCTTCGAAGCCATGTGACATCTACCAACCCGCACTGGGCCAGCGTGGTAGATTACGGCCCACTTCCCCTCATTGAGAGGAGGCATGTGTTCCAACAATGGATAGCAGCACGGATGGTCGTTTTAATAAGGACACTTATATCAAGTCGTCGAGCAATAGGCTCTTCTATTTTTAATAATAAATAGATAATATATTATTATACAATATGTAAAGAAAACCCTGTCCGACCCATAAGGATAATAAAGGTTAGGTAAACACATGACCAAATATAATATAAAATTTTACGTAATCATCATAGTAACAGTACTAATGAATTTTGAAATAATCTTAAATTTGGTAATAAAAAAACAAGTGACAACACCATTTTGACGGTATTATTATAAGCGATGCGACCACGTGCCGCGTGCCCTGCCCCCCGTCACCCGCGGAAGGGTTGCCTACCGCACATGTATTAAGCCTCAAAGAGATGTCAGCACATCGTGACGGGGTCCACGAAGACCGATGCCTCCTGGGTCAGGGTTGCGGGTTGGTTAAACAAGAAACCGCGGCCCTGGCCGCCGCACAGGCAAGTGAAGAAACACGGGTGGGTTTTAGTCAGTAAAAGTCTGACACACCCTTCCGCTCCGCCCAGAGCGGGAGAAGTCATTTGATGATTTCCCATCCCAATAAAAAAAAAAAAAAAAAAAAAAGGATATCATAGTACAAAATCAGAACAGCGTGTGTGACAACGGAAAAAGTGTAAATGAAGTCCTGAATAAACAAACACTGGGTATTTGTGACAGCAAAAAGGGAAACACAAATATTTAAAAAAAAATAAAAAACAGCAAAAGAAATGTGTCGTCTTTAGAAATTGGACTTTGCGCAAAAAGGGGTGAAATATTAACAGGGCCGGCCCTTTTGGGTCTCATTGTTTACTGTAACCAATTAGTTACAAAATGGGAGGCTAAAATAATGCTGGCATTGAAATATATCTTTCTCATATTCAAATAGTTAAACAATTGTGAGGGAAATTTATTGGAAGCGAAAAAAGAGTCGACGTTAAATATGTATTGTATAGAGATCTGTTACTGTTTACTCTTTTAATAGCTAAATTCACGGTATAAATCGCTGCAGTGTCCAATATTTCAATCAACTCAATATGGAATAGTAAAAGTTGGAACTGCCACTAAATTGTGTCCACTAAACGAAAGAATGCGAGTCCCAAAAAATGCAACTGAAAAGGCCGTACTGCGTGTAATGTTACATTGTTTTAATTTAACCCCTATCTGACAAAAAGGAAACAAAAGTGTTCATTGCTTTACAACAACGTTAACAGTGTTGCCAGTTTATTTATTATATTCATTTGACAAACACTATTCAATTTAATAGTGCCAAGAGTGATGAATGGCAAGCTTCATTTATGGCTCAATATACTAGAAATATAATTTTGATTGCTGCTATTGTACAGTGCACATATTATTTTATGCAGTTGATACTTCTATTACTCTTTGGAATCCTTATTTCTATAGAATTCTTCTTCTTCAGCTAATAGATGTCCACTGCTGGACAAAGGCCACCCCCAAGGCTTTCCATGATGACCGGTCTTGTGCTGCCCGCATCCATAGCATATTCAGCCTCTAATGTGATTGGGTTGCAATCTACCACGCGGCCCAGTGCGTGTAGCTAGTTTTCTACTTTATATTCTGTTTTGTCTTTGCATTTTTTGGTTCTAGAACTTTCTTACGATGTTTTCCTTCACAGTTTTAGAGAGCAGGGGTGGTGAAATTAATTACGCAAATTAAAGTCCTTACTAGTGTCCGATCGAAACTGGTTTTTCTGCCGAAACCGAAACTGAAACCGAATCTTCGGCCAGGGCTTCAGTTTCGGCCGAAACCGAAACCGAAACTCACGTGTCTAAGTATAAAATTTCTTAAAATACTGAAATTTGGCGAATTTTAGGTACCTATTATTTTGCATTAATGGCAACACAGTATATTAAGTTTGTTGTAATCATTTATTTAACATATTATAAAAAAATATATCTATTAATAACATTTTTATTATTTTGACAAATTAAGTTTTCATAGCAAAATTTTAATCATCATCATCTCAGCGTTAATCCCAGTCGCATCCAAAGTCTTTTTCCAGCTCTGGAGTCTGAGGTCCACTTTACCAGCTTAACTGCTAATTTTGGCGAAACTTCGACATTTTCCGTGAAGCGACTGCCGTCTGACCTCCACAACCCGAAGGCGATATCGAAGCATTGCAGCTAGATTATATTTTTTAGTTACCACATTATTAATTAGTTACTGTTTCATTAAATACTATGTACTCGTATTGGTATTTTTTATATAAATTGAGACAACATCACATACATTGTCCTGGAACCCAAATTAAGGTTTTCCCTTGTGTAATGGATGACCAGAAACAATTTTGAGATCTTGCCGCGGGAAACGAAGTTAGGCGAACGCGATCGTGCGGAAACGTTCGAAATAAGTTTCGGTTTCGGCAAAAGTTTCGGCCTATTTTGGCCGAAACCGAAACTGCCACCGAAACTTGATTTTTGGCCGAAACTCGGCCGAAACCGAAACCGAAACCGAAATTTCGGTCGGACACTAGTCCTTACCTAAAGTACGGCTGTCTTTGCCCAGCAGTGGGATATTCATGGTTAAAAAAAAGCGCCTGTCTGGATTTACCTACGACCTATAAGTGGGTGCTGTTACCACTACGTTCTAGCGTCTCTATAATTGTAGATTTACTGTTCAGTGTCAATTAGCGGGAAGGAGCTAAGTAAGTATAATACATATGTTTTACATGTTATCATTATAGAAAAAAAAGGATCACCGACATTCAAGACATACTCGTACTTATGAATCAAAAGAGCGATAAGGCAATGAAGGGGGGAGAGAAGGGTATAATTAACCCACCCCACACTGCATGTTGTAGGTGCTCCAACCAGACAGGTGGCTACCGTCCGATTCACAATGAAAAAATAATATTTCCAAGTTAGTGATACAGGTGGTGTTACACTATATCCTTTTTAATCGGACCTCATTTCAAAACTTTGTATCCTATATCCCGCACGAATTAACAATTTTATTTGCAAATGCCATCAGAGCCATAAAAGACAATTTACCAACACATGTGCAATTTATAACCGACAAAAACTGTTAACTATTAATTGCGGGGTGTTTCGATAATAAATTTAATTTACTATTGCATTTATGACTATTATTAGGTATAATTAATAATAATAATAAAATGTATGTTCGCGTAGTAGTACTACATTGATTTTTATCGACTTGTCCTAATTATTTTCAAGATACTATGTTAGTACAATTTGTTGTATAAGTAATTAAGCGGAAAATTACTGACTCCTATTAAATTAGTTATTATGCTTATTATAAAATATTGTGTATATTGTATGTACGTATTGTATATTATAAGTATGCGTATATTATATTATAATAACTTGGAAATAATAGGAAATGCCTTACAAACCGATTTTCCCAAAGAGACCCGCGTAAGCAAGTTATGGGCTACCAAAAAAGTAATCAATGTTGATGTTTCTAAATAACAGAAATTCTCAATGTTGCCCCTTACTTGAAGGATACCTAAAAACATTCTAAATTAGATTTTTGTCATTTCAGTTAGAACTTAATTATTACTTAGTTTGTTAAAAGAAATGTAAGCAAAAGAAAGTTTATTCTAATGTAAGAAATAATTTATAAAATCGAATAAATCTTCTAAGGGCTGGTAAATGGAAGTTAATTAAAGCAGAAAAACAAGGGACAATGCGACAATAAATAATGAATTGATACGATCGACGCGTGCGCAGTGCCTGTCAAACGGTGTGCCGCATTATTATCGCCGTTCCACTTCTGCAATATATGAGACGATTCGTGGTATTATAACAGTCGTTTTATTAACTTATAGTGGCACCTTATAAGCATAGCATGAAGACGTGACGTTGACCTAAAGGCTGATTGACGATGCACTGTGACTACAGTTTTTTATGAATTATAAACTAGCGCTTGACCGTAATCCCGCCCGATGGTAAGCAGTGACGCAATCGTTGATGGTAAAGCGCACTAGTTTATTAAGAGCCTATCCACTCTAGCCTTTGAAGACACTCAAATTGTTCCAGTCCCTCGCGGTATAAGAGGAAAAGAACTATATTTGATGTTTGACACAATACAATTCAGAACAATATAAGTTTGATTGCTTAAACTTAAATATAACTAGTTGAGCCCCGCGACTTCACCCGCACAAGTTTCGATCCCGTGGAAATATTGGGATAAGTTTAGACGTGATTAGAAACATGGCGACCAAAAATATGTCATATCAAAAAAAAAAGTCAATGCTTGGCGTAAGCATAGCATATGAAAAACTGAGCGAATAGGAAGAAAGACGGCAGTTGAGCGAGGTGATGCAATGTTAAACCCAACAACACGACCACGAGATTGATCTGAAGACCCTCCATGACCAAACCCCCCAACAGAACAACATTTGGCGCATCGTTCCCGGCACACATCGCAACACAACTGCTCAAACCCGTCCTCCGTACGGCTTCACCTTTGTCTGGTGGGTGGTAACTTCTGCCGGCGGCCGATTTGTTAAGGATAAACTAATATTTATCATCTGTGCTTTTCTGATTTCATTAAGAAAAACAAGGAAAAGATGTACTGAATTTATATTTAGTTTAGTTTGTGAATACAGGAATCGGCATCAGTAAAAAATCTTGTAATATCAATGAAAGTAACAATTTCATTGTTGTGGAAAAACAACTAATTGTCTTATTTTTTGCGACGATGGTGTAAAGACAGCTTGATAAATAATTGATATCAATATTAAAGCAAGGAGTTTACATTAAGCATAGCGATACCTACAACTTAATAAAATTGAGCAACAAGTAAAAAGAAATATCGTCAAACGTTTTAAAAAAGTAACGGTTGAGTTTCCTGCCCATTCTTCTCTTGACGAACTACTTTTTGACGAGGCGACTAGAAGCAATTCCATTTTCTTGAAATTGTTTACGTTCAAAAGTACGTTTAATGTGCATTTTTGAAATAAACGACTTTGATAAACTACTAAAAGTTAATCATATTTGTAAGATCTTTAAGGTTAATCGCACAGATCTAGCGTGTGTATGGACCTTTCTTTGATTACTTCCCACGAGAATTATCTATTAAGAAAGTTATGGTTACAATCAGTTCTTGTTACTTTATTATATTCTGATGATGAAACTGAATCATGTACCTATATATCATCTTGATACTCTATAATAATCATGTATGCACGGAAAAGAAAACATAAGAGTGATAAAGTGAATCAGACGCGAGTCATTACCTTTTAAAATTGCTATGTAAACGTCAGATATGGCGGTTTTCGAGCGAAATGCATAACATTATCGTATAAGTCACAATAAAAACGTACCATAAACCAACTCTCGGCCCAAGAGTACATCGCCACACTCAATTAGCTGCTGCAGTAGAGTTATGCGGTTCTGGTAACCGAAATCCGATGTAAGCAATCCCAACATTGTGTCACATTTTCCTTTTATACAAAGCACAGGCATATAAAAACTCTATACACTATACAAGGCACTATTACTCACTGTATACTTAATTCACTGTTCATTGTTTTAAATATTCCATCACCAACACATGTTTTTTTGGCGCGAAAGAGAGACAGATGCGCTTGCGGCGCGCGCTGGTTGCGACTGCGTTGCGTTGCGTCTTCCGAAAGCTATTACAACGGACAGGTGGTGACAAAGGTCCCTACTTCCCCTCTTCACTAAATAAGCTCTACGACTAGTCGCTCTATTGATCGTGCGACTTGCCGGAGGGCTATTTTTTTACGTTCGATTATAACATCTGAGAAATTAATTAATGAATAAATTTTACTGCCTTGTTGGAAAGAAATGACAATATTAGCCCCAACGTCGTGTAGCTCTGATTGTTTCTTTATTAACACTTAACGGATCGAAATAAGAAACTCAATTAGCAAAATTTATTTCTTTTACAAACTAATGAACTAAAAAGGGATGTGATTTTCGCGTTTTCATGTTTAATTTAAAGCAAAATAAACCCCTCATTTGAATGATTACTACTTTTAAAGGCAATACCAGAGCCAAAAAGCGATACGCCAAAGCTTCCAATATTTTTGATGTATGAAACTTCCAGATCAATGGGAATGCCGAATAACCCAATTGAAATTGGCTAAGTACATGTACTCGTATGCACGGCGTACGTGAGCGGGTGCACGTCCCACCCGCGCCCCTTCGCTATTATTACTCGCGTCGTACGAGGGTGGTTGAATCGGGGTTTGATTATTCGCACATCAACATGTTTGCATTGCATCGATTTCGTCTGAGAACAAACGGACAACCTTGGGTCAGAAAAGTGATCGATATTCAGTATACTCATCACACGATCGGTAATTACTGTGGCTTTATAATCGTTGAAGCTATTGAATGGTAAACGATAAGTGAGATAAGGCTACCGGTGTATTATAGGTGGCGGATGAAGCACGCGACGCGTTTATTTATTTTTGTCTGCGCGGCACGTGGGTACCGTCGCGCTCGGAACGTTTCGGGCGGGAACGTCGTGACGCACCGACGCACGCGAGTGTACTGACCGCGCGGGTTTAGGACGCGCGTCATTCGTTGCACTATTGTGCATATGGCGTTAGAATAGTGAGGACATGGGCCGGTAATTAAAGAATTAAATTTATGGGTGATGATGACGAAATGCAAACAGTAATTTTCATGATTAATTATTTGATTGAGAGTTGTTAATACGCAAATTGGGAAATTAATAAATTTTATTGATTGCACTTAGAATTTAAGGTATAGTTTTGACTGTAAATTCATGACTTAACCAAACAAACCAGTATCCGACGCTGATACAGATGAATTAACCTCTCATTACCTTTTCATGAAAACAACGAGATATACGACTGGAAATCCCTGACATTGAGAGGCGATAATGTGGCGCGCGTCGCGACGTGCGTTATAAATATTTCATCCAGCGAAAAGGCGTTTAACGCATCGACAGCGGTCGCACATACCGTACGTGTTGTATGTATGTACATGTGTATACATGCATGGAGTCACAGACAAACTCCATCTATTTCCGTACCCGACAAGTATTTAAGTTATTCTATTCTGCTTAACGACAAACAGAATAAGTACTTAACTAGTGAAACATACGTTTTCCAGCATGTTTGAGGAGGAAAATAATAATAAAATATGTCATGAATTTTTACTTCAATAAATCTCCAAGACAACTAGGTTCACTTAAATATTTTCCTGTGTGTCTAAATGCGCGTCGCATACCAAAGACATCTCTTAGATATGATGTTTTTGTAATTAATTTTATTTGTATAGGTTTTTATGCAACTGCACTTTGGGTATGTCAGATTAAAGGTTTGTTCGATACAGGAGTAATTTTTAGTGTGGGGTAACGTTTTTACCTAACTGCCGAAGAAAGGAATTTAATAATGTTTTTCGAGAGCCCAAGCTGGACGGTTTTTGAAAAAAATAAAACACTATGTATTAAGAAAGCATTCGTATACGCAATTTGAATATGGCATTAAATTCAGCCTATAATGTCCCTCAGCAAACCTCCTTTAACACAAATCAATTTAATAATAATAAAATTCCCGTATCAAATAAACCAAACTGTCGTAAATTTTAAAATAATTGTTGAAAAAAAAAGGCATTTCACTGTCAAAGTGTTGCATAATTAGAGAAAGCGCCGTTTTTATTATAGCTGTAGACTCAGAATCTGCCACAATACAAAGTGTGGGGGCGAACTCCCAAAGGAAGACAAAAGATTCACGAGCCCTCAGGAACAAGGCCATAGACGCTTTCAAATATCTTATTCGATACTCCTAATTCCACGCCGTCGAGCCAATTCTTTATTTTAACTTTAAAAAAAGCATTGACGCGTACGTCTAAGTATTGGAACAATTTGCCTGCGGAGATCTTCCCGTCAGATTACGTAAGGCTAGGGAGAATAGGGTAATAATAAATTTAGTGCGCTTTACTATCAACGGCTGAATCACTGCTAACCATCAGGGAGGATCGCCGTGAAGCACTAGTTTATAACATTAAAAAAAAGACATTATCATGAAAAACAAAAAAATCTCAGTGACTATGTCGTCGCGCCTCGCCTTAGTCTATAGAAGTCCACGCTGGACAAAGGGCTCCCCCAAGCCTTTCCACAATGACCGATCCTGTGCTGCCCGCATCCATCGGTTTCCTGCGACCTTTACCAGGTCATCGGTCCAACTTTGTTGGGGGCCTCCTTACACTGCGTCTTCCGGTACGTGGCTGCCCCTCCAGAACTTTACTGCCCTATTGGCCATGTAATGTGTCCCACCCATGCCACTTAAGTTTAGCAAATGTTATGTTTGTTGGACATGTCGATTCAGATTTTCCGGAACGTCATACAATCCACAGCTGGTAAAGAAATTTTATGCAATTCCAAATCCCAGCTCGTTTTTTATTTTATATTTTTCTGAAACCATTTTTTTTTATATGGAGCGACTCAATTTGTACTCCACAATCCAGTTACCGGGTAATACTTGTACGAAACCACTTGGTAAGACTGATTATTAGACTATTGGGCGTAAGACAATCCATAACGATTGTCAAAAATCCATAAATGACAGAGGGGACGTACGGTTTAACGAACTTTTCGAGGCACGGAGAGGTCTTAGTATGTAAAGATGGTCATCCATCCACAGACAACTCGAGGCAAGTATGCTTGCCGCGAGTTGTCTGTGGAAGGATGACCATAGCTTATGTTGATCGATAGACCTGTGCAAATGGCACTATTAAGCCACGGAAGCGACACACAACTACAAACCTTATTTGAATTAGAATAGGCAAGTTATGAAAATACTAAGTATTTCGATGGAAAAAAAAAACTACGAAACAAAACTTACTAGAAAGCGACCGTTTAATAACATGACTACCAAAGTAAATATCCAAACCCGGATCAGGTTAAGTCTAAAATTTCCCGAAATACCGAGCAGGAGGTAGACAGGAAAACTTTTGTTGCGGCGTAAAATTACTGCTGCCACTTCTGGATTTGACGCTCAGCGTTATTTGATTGAACGTTTTCATAATGAATCATGAAAAATTTAAGACATGGAATTATCGAATTAAGTCTCTCAACTGCTGACGCAAACCAATCAATTAAAGTGATTGCAAACTAGACAGCGAGTGCGTCGCAATTATTTTAAGATACAAACGTCTTCGATTCGCATAATCCACGCTGCATTCAATTAATTGGCAGACTCGCTACTCCACTAGCCTGAGTAGGTAGCCACAGGATCATCATGTGACATCATTTTTGATAAACTCATTCTGTTGATTTATATGAAAGCCCTTTTATCACTCATTACAAAACCACAGTGACAGTAAAGTACATCAAACTGGTGAACTTTATAAAACACAAAACAACACCGCAATAGAGCTCTCACCTGATAATTGATTACAACAATTTAATAACAAAGTGATCCACATTAACATCAATGCTCATCTACAATAGAGGGGTTGTTCTCGCATGAATACAGCGGCGAAATCACTACCCTAAAATTAATATCACGCTGGAAAATTAAACGGACCACTCCTACGTAGCGACGAGCTCTAATTCATATGCATATCTAACTTTGCCACATTGGCACTGACCCTCGCACAAACTCTGCAAAATAAGATAAACGGAGTTCGCCGCGACCTTGCTACACTTTAGTGCACTACTCAAATCGGTGGGCTAATATTATTCCCCTTCAATAGCATAATGGGTGTAAAAGGACTGAGTAAAGATGTTAATTGTTTATACGCTACAACTATGTATGTGTTGCGTCGGGCAGTTGGTAACTTGTACTATTGTGTTTGTGCACAAATTCACCTTCTGCCCCTCATCCGGTGTTTAACAAGGTCGGTAGGTCGGTGCAAACATAGACGTTCCCCGCCCTAGAGCATAAATTATATAATTTACAACTGCTTCTATTACGAAGCTTGCTGGACGGTTAATCGTAAGAAAAGGGTATAGAGACGACGTCAGACATCGATCAGGATTATACTTGGGAGATGACTTCCAAACTCTGTAAATAGGGCACGTGTTAATTTAAATAAAGCCTCTATCCGAAAATTCCTTTAAAACTTGAAACAAAATCCTTAAAGAAGGATCCCATTGCTGGAATCAGGCGGCAATAAATCACGAGCACAATCAATACAAGACACGGTTTGATCCTGCCGAGGCGTGAACAATAACGTGTATTGTTTACGTGAACACTATTAAAACAGTGTGATTTAAATGTGTAAATAAATATTTCGTGACATTATCACCCATGCTCCTTTAAAGCATTCTATAATTCATGACTTCATAATAATATCAAAAAGAGAACATTCCCTACACCAAAGCCAACAGAAACAGAATTTAAAATCAAACTTGAACTCATATGTCACCAATCGTTGTGTGAACAGCATATTAAAAATTCCATCTATGGCAAGTTCTAAACCACAAGCGTTTAAAGACGCGACAGAAATCGCCTAAAAAGCGGAGTAGAAACAAACTCGAAGAAAAAAAATTAGCTCTCGACCGGGAAGCGGAAAGTGCGACGCCTCGCCTTCAGCTTTCAGACGCCATTATTTCATCCGGTATTAAATCGGGGAATATTTCGCAACTGCCACCATCTTTTTAATGTGGAATATAACTTGATGACAATACTGTAGAGTTCAATTTTCATCACGATCGCATTGTTTTGACATGGTTCTTGTTCTGCGGAGCTTGGTAAGTTCCTTCTGGTTGAAGACAATAGGGTGTATATTGATTCCTAGATAAATGTGTAGTTGAGATATTTTATTTCGCGGTATAGTCGATTGTCGTCCTTGTGGATGCGATTCGTCTTTCGTATTGGGGCTTACATAGATTGTGCAGAATGCACGGTATGAGATTGTTTATAGTTTTGATTGTAGTGAATTTTTCATCAGGTCAACGTCTCTCACTCCACCTAATATCCTTTGTTGATGTTATTATTGAATGCACGGAAGTGGTTTGAAACGGTCTTTAAATATTGATGGAACTGTAGAATCGAACCAACTGCTCTGTGTATACGACAAAACTGTATTTTAAATGTACTTTTACAAGTAAAAGGGAAAACAGGTTTCATTAAAGTAAAATGTAATAGAGCTGTAATAAAACCTACTTTTATACCGTGCCTTATGTTATGATTGTTATGAATGTCCGAGAACCTAAAATTAAAAAAATAACTGGAAATTGCAACGCCAACGAAGCGCGCGGCCTTAAATTAGTGCGCTATAAAACAGTAGCCTGAGAAAATTATATGTAGATAAAAATCTATAAGTGTTTGTGTGTGCGTGGACATTGCGTAAGGGAATGATGGGTGTTCGTGGAGCTGAGGAAGTGTATGGCTGGGGCAGAGCACACGCGTGCTGCATTTTAATGCCGGTGTCCCGTATCCAGCGGTGCCCCTACGATTGTAATACGATTACACGTACAACTCATATCTCTTTGTTTTAAATGTCTTGTAGTCGGATATGTGTCAGCTGTTTATCATAAAGCTGCTAGCCCAGGCTAGAATACTAAGGCACGTGGCTGAGTATTACATTCGTTCGCATATCTATGGATTTTCAAAAATACTTATCTTACGTCCTGTACTTACTAATATGATATATTTAACGTACATATTTATTGTATACTCTATGTAATTAGTACACTGTAGACTAACTACCTATATGGAGGACATAATAAAGAGTATTCTATTCCATTTTTTTTAATCTACATAATTTAATTTAAAATTCAGGTAGGTAGGTAGGTAGGTAGGTACTATAGTTTCATACTTCGACCTCTAGACTGCTGTAAAATTTGAACACAATTTCAGGTCTACAAATCCATTTAAAATTCCAAAATTCAGCTAATACCAGTCAAAACTAAGAATTCAATCTATTTGTGACGCGAAATTATTGTTGTAACAGTTACAAAACGGGAATACAGGTCACAATCAGGGCGTTCTAGTTGTTTATTTACATGCAGATGTTTAAGAAATGTCCACTAAACTCAGTATTATAAATAATGTGTATATCGTCTAATAAATAAAATATGAAGTTTATTTTATAACTTCAGAAGTAACGGCTACAACCGACCTCAACTTCCTAATCCAATATCAAATATGTAATCCAAATAAAAGTCGCTCAGTCGTATCGAGTCACACTTCTACAACATAAATATATGTATCAGTATTTCCGTGGGAGTATATTGCTATACTAGCCACTTTATCGTTTCCATGATATTGTCAAGTTTCCACTTCACGACCTCATGGTACATCTTTACACCAAAATGATATAAAATTCGATAAATCATATAAAATTCAAGAACGTGTTAAAATCCCGAGAACCCATGGTTATGGGTCCCTACCCACGTTACGATAGGCGTTTTATCACCGACTCACCCACCTGTAAAACATAACATTGTACTGTGGCATACACCTTCCGGAATTCAGCTCTCCAATCCCTTTGTTCCCAAGATTCGGTGAAATGAGTCACACAGAAGGGCGTTCGTTTCCATCTTATTTATTAAAGAGTTCGTTTGGAACGAATAAACCTTACTTTATTTTCATAGTACTTCGGCCCTCTTAATATCGATAAACAAACAGATAAATTGCGAATTCAGGACAAAACACCACTTATCCTTAATACCATTTATCTAATAAATAAAACACTTCATATGGAATAAAATAACTTATTACCGTTTCTTCAAGTCTACTGGAGAATCAAATAAGGTCTACGAGTTTTAAAGTGTTCATAAGCGACATTGCTTTGAATTACTGTACCAAATTATCATTTATCTTCAGAATGATTAAAGGATATTGTTCTACCGTTGAATCTACCGTTTACACTTTGTTAGTTAACTTTGAATGAGAAGGGGGTCGTTACCCGGAATTACGCCACCTACTTAAAATATTCTCAATTTCCCATTGACCGGAGCGGTTGATGCATTAGCGGTCAATATAATCTAAATCGGTGCACATCAATACAGTAGTAGTGCTATCAGTAGTAAAATAGTGTCTGCTCTCAAAATAGCTGTAGCTACGTTCTCGTATAACGTAGTACCTCGTAGTATTGGCGTCACGGCCGAGGCCGGGGTGGGCCCCGCTCCACTCAGCCCCTGCCACCCCGCCGACCTACCTATGCCGACGATAGATGGCGCCTCGAGATTAAATTGGCATATCGGATACACGATTTATTTCGCTCACCGACCAAAATGAAACATTACTCCTTCGTGTGAAATAAAAAAAATAAAGTCTACATCTCATCTTATAACGCTTATCGTCAAGTAATAGATTATGTTTCAAGATAGCGGAATCCTTCAATTTCCGACGACGCGCGTCGCGATACGGAGTTGCTAAAACGAGTGAAGCTATCTATCTGCTCAGTTTGAAACCTTTTTCTTTAACTCCTCAATTTTCCGCGAGTCAGGGGTTGCGAACTACATATACGCAACTAAGCTAATAAATTATTTATTGGAAGATAGTAGCTTTTGTTTACACAGTACTATGTCGAATTCTTGAACATAACAAAGTGCGCTGCATGTGCGAAACGCAATTGGACGTCACCATGATTTCTACTACTTGAAGAGTCGTTTTTATAAACCAATAATTATTTCAAGCGGCTTAACCATGCAAATAACGTTGCAGATATTAATTCAAGCAGGCGCGAATATAAATTGAGCATAACCGTAGAATTTATATTTCATTAAACTATGATAATCACAAGTATCAATAATAATAACGTGCTCATAAACTAGTAAGTAAGAAGTTCCAAGTCCAAGCCGAGTCCGCAAACTGTACGCGTTAATTAAAAGTTACCGAAGATACGACAACTTTGTTATTGAATAAATAAAACGTCCGTTTAAATGTCTGCGGAGGGAAATGAACGGATCCAGTTGGTGTGGATTGGCGCCTTTTTAGCGGGCAAAACTCCGCAAATGAAAAGTTCGTTCCGATCCGCTCGTCCGCGCGCCCCGCAGCTCAACTCCTTTTCGAACTTATCGCTCAGATTAATAACTGAAGCCGACTACAACTTAGATCAAATAAACAACGATAAGTAAGATGAAAGTTATTGTTGTGTTTAGATAGTTGTTTACCCAAATTAAATCGTTAACTATTAGACTACTCCAAACGTGTAAGTTCTCAGAATGCTTGGCTGTCCGTGTAAAAGCAACACATGCTCCAATTTCAATATCATTGCAATAAATTATGAGATACACGTGAACCATTCCTCATACGTTCCTTATTTTGAAAGCTACAAATTGTATTCGTATCTCGTCATATCTAGATGCCGGAAATAGATAGGGCATGGAAATAGATAGCGAAGTAAATTCCTGTTCTAGAATCCGCCAGATATTGATATACAGCCACCAATGTTATCCCGCAGATTAGGTGTACAGACGAAATTCTAAAATTTTTCGTCTACGCATCTGCCATCCCTCTTATTTATAAGCCTATTTCAAATTACTCAATCAATCAATGAGAATTTTGCAATCAGTTTTAATCTGCTTAGTTTACTCTCAATTTTCAAGATCAAATTTAAAGTAATCTATGAAGATTAAAAATAACAAGAAAACCGTGGTTAACTTTGCTGTGCAAGTTCGTGAGAGTTTGTATTCAAGCACGAGCTATGCCCGCATCGTTTGCGTGCGGACTTTTGTGAAATATATGGGATTTCATGAGTTTTATATATAAAAATAATTGTATAAAAAAATAGTCTTTGTTATACTATCAGACAAAATCGGTGCAGCCGTTTCAAAAGATAGCCAGCCAGCCAACATAAGGAAAAGCTGTTATTTTGACAGGCCCTTCAATTTTATTTATTGTACAGGAAAGTTAATACGTTACGTGTTTCAAAAAGGTTTTCAGTAAGTATAAGAATTTTCCCTGGAGTAAGGAAAGAACTCTTCCGAAAGTGTCATGACACTCGAATAAGGGATTACGTCAAGACATCCATTTGTCAACCATGGTAATTTACGTATGTGTGTTATTTTCCTTCACGACCTTTTATCGGCAGTGGGTAAAGAAAGATACCCATTCCAACAATGTTCTTTTTCACAAAAGAAATCTCTGTAGAATCATAAGCTGTAAATATTTACAAAAGACATTACCATACCATTATTTTGTTGTATCAGTGTCGGGGAGAAGATATAATTTTATTGTTTTGTGAATTTATTTATTTTGATTTGATTTTATTAAATTGGTTTTATTTTGATTTCATTTAATTTAGTTACAACTTTATTTGGTTTATTTTGTGTTATTTTAATAAATAGATAGCAATTGGTGTTGTTCACCTGTAGATAAATTCCACTTATTTTCTTTCTTATTAATTACAATTTCAAATAATCTTATATGTACACATTTTTATCATTAAAAGATATCGTCGATATAAAATAGAATGTATAAGAAGTGCTGATTAATAATATAATGATTGCGAATAGATCACGATAAAGCCTATCTATAAGCTTGAGGCGTCACGTATGACGATAAGTGGCTTTATAGACAATATGTGAAAGTAAATAATCGTCATAGATAAGCAATTGTCGGTCTCCGTGGCGCAGCGGTCACCACGCCTGACTGCGACGTGGAGGCCCCGGGTTCGATCCCCGGCCAGGTCATGATGGGAAACGATCTTTTCCTGATTGGCCTGGGTCTTGGATGTTTATCTATATATGTATCTATTATAAAATATAGTATCGTTGAGTTAGTATCCCATAACACAAGTCTCGAACTTACTTTGGGGCTAGCTCAATCTGTGTGATTTGTCAAAAAAAAAAAAAAAAAAATATCTACTTTAAAAGTTAGAAACACAAAGCAGCTTTTACGAAGTTACCACTCGAAGTTGGCCAACAGAATTCAATATCCTCGCGGAACAATAGTTTGCAAATCAAAAATTCTAACTTTAAACATACATAAAGCGAGGTCTTGCATTCTAAGTGGGAACGGGCCGGAGTCACGCTAGCATCGTTATACAACTGCACATTGCTGACAACCGGGGTTTGTTAATCACCGCCGATCGTCCGCAACGCTTGGCTTTGTTTTTTTTATCATCGACTTCCACATATGGCTAGAATTCATAAAAGAAGTGTGTTTCTTACGGACTTTTTCTATTTGTTTTTCTTCTGTAAAATATGGGCGATATGTTGGGGTCGTGAGTAATAAGTCGTAACATTATACTAATAATAGAACTGGGAAGTTTCTTTGTTTGAACGCTATATCTATATTTATTTATATTTACTTTATTGTACACCAAAAGCATACATTGATTAAAAATACATTCAACACAACAAAATATTCAATGGGCGGCCGCTAATGCAATCTCTTCCAGGCAACCAAAGAATGACCATCCAACCAAACATGTACACGACAGTACAAGTTGGTTTTTTTGTTGTCTTTGATATTTCTTATACTTTACATTACGATAAAAACCCTTAAAAGTATCAAACTAGGCCGCTGCAGACACAATTGGGAAGTTACTGACCCATCCACTGCTTAGTGCTCGTGCGGTGCCCTTGATCAGACCATGCCCCACTTCTAAGTACCCTTCACCTGCTTCTTGGATGACTTAATGAGTGTCACTGATGCCGCTATCGACGTGGCCACATACTGGGCTAAAAAAATATCGAAGAAGAGGAACATCCTTATAAATGGGAAAGTGAGTTTGGTTGTTCGCCGTAACTACTGAACCGATTGCTTTGAAATTTTGCAGACGTAAAGTGAGAAGTCCGGATTAAATAATAGGGTTTTTTTTATCCCAGAAAAAAATTATATTCCCGAGGAAAATCTCAAAAAGCGCGATATACCCGAACTCAAAAACACTGACGACAGCGCGGCCAGAAGCTAGCTTTTTATAAAATTCGTTTTAACGGCGTACCACGTTTAATATTCAAGTGCAATAAAATATCGATAAAGCGATTGAAAATTCTTAACTTCAACACTCCTCCGCGAGTCGCGAGCCGAGTGCTGTAACTTGTGGAGTTTCCAACTTTACATAATAAAAATTGAGGTTATTGCGAACCGTATAAGTAATCTAACACTAGTTGATTAGTTCAGTAAGACGACGAAAAACTTTACGGAATTACTAATTGGAAGTCTTTTCAGTTTTTACAAACTAAAAATACGTATGTGGGCTTATGGAATTTATACAATAAAAAGAACGAATAAAGATTACATACTGAGTCGTAAATTATGATATTTTATCATTCAAGCCGTCGTGCACAAATTGCACTCCTCACATAACAGCATGAGGTACCATTATTGAAGATAATAACTGCAAAAACCTTTAGATATTGTTTTTGTTAATAATTTATTTGCCATCCCTTTGACAAGCTTACTATATATCATAAACATATTATCATAATCCTACACTGTTCTTACTATTGGGACACAGATGACCTTTCTTCAAGAATAGTAAAATCTACCACGCAAGTCCAATGAAGGTTCGTAGATGATATTTCTTCCATTGTTTAGTTTTCGGGCATTTCATAACAATAACTCTCTAAAACTCAATGTAGCTTACATTGAGTTAAAAATTAAACATAAATGAATATAACATTATACATTTGCAACTTAACAATTATCATTAATGAAATGAATTTCGAAAAGTAAATAAAACAATAACGGTTAGTTAATAATTCAAGTACGTAAGTAAAGTCAAGTAAGACCATAAATAAAGAATGTTAAAGTAATAAAATCAATCATAAGCTACAATGTCAAATATCATCTAGGAATGCATTGATACTGTAATACCTTTCCCTAATAAATATAACATCCCGTTTCCTCGCTCTGTTTTCCTTCTCCGTTTTGAGACTTGAGAGCCAGAGCCAGAGCCTTTACCATTGGACCAGAACTGCTCTATATACATATTTAACATGTAAATCCTCATTTAGCTCATTGATAAGGTATTCCACAGTTCTTTGTCCATGAAAAGATGTCTACATATGCAGTGTAGCATAGATGTTCACGCATATACAGACGTTTTTTTTTTGTAAAATTTCCATTTCCCTCCATTCTAAACGTTTTGTAACGGGATCTATGGTAATCGCAGCGACATCGGCTCTCATGAAGACTAATGTTACTTAATGAACGCGTTAAATTATGCTCGCAGCAAAGTAGACAAGAATAAATACATTACAAGTGGACAGGAACGTGGAGTGTGTGAGAAATAGACTAAAAACTTATCTAAAAAGTAGAAATAAGGACATGCCAACTTGGAAACTGGAAACAGAATCTAGCTATGCCCCTGTAGTGGGTACCTACTACATAGGCTGTCTATGGTTACATATGGGAGAGCAACTATCATGAAAATCAACCAAAGTACTGCTGTGATGTATCTCCTAACAACGTTTTTCGATACATATAGCTGTAATAGACGATACATGAATGAAGATTGCAAATATAGTTCTCTTGCACATGATCTGTCCGTTTACTATACACTCCTTGAACAGTGCTGCACATGTCGGCTCACTTATGCAACATCTCGTAGGTGATATTAATTCTAATATTGATGACATTTAGTTTACGACTGCCACGTTCAGCGGTGCGGATGAAAGGAATTCTGTGTTCGCCGCTTTATCACACAGCTTAAGATGGTTTGCACCATATTTTACGACCAAATATATTTTCCTCTACACGTAGTTGATTCTGTCATTGTCATTTGTTAGTATCAGAAACAATTTTAGTTATGGGGAAATCAAATGAATTTGTATACAATCCTACTTCTACATGTTGTGTACTTTGAATAAAAAGAAAGTCTCAATTCATACTAACATTATAAATGCGAAAGTAACTCTGTCTGTCTCTCTGTTACGCTTTCCCGCTTAAACAGGCTTAAAGCTCTCAACCGATTTTGATGAAAATTGTCAGAGACAATCTTTAGACCCTGAGAAAGGACATGGGTTTTACTATACCTTTTATTGAAAAAAAAAAAAATATATATATATTCCCGAGGGAAATCTAAAAAAGCGCGATATAACCGAATTTCACGCGGGCGAAGCCGCGGGCGGAAAGCTAGTAAAAAATAAATTGGAACTGTCCCATCAATGCGCCATTCATCATTATATAAACACTTATAAACTAAAGTTAAACCTATATTCTTTTGTTCAGAAATGATTACGAAACGCTACTAGCCTACTATTTTTAGAAATTTCCTAATTAACACATTTAAGGAACTAACTGGTGTTATTTCATTTTGATTGTTCTATTTTTTTTACGTTATCGTATGCGGCACCGGTTGACGTCATGACGTCAACAGCAGCTGTCGCTAAAAATCAGCGCTGGGCACTGTCTCGTATGGGGTCTTGGTATTTACACTGAACCTCAAACTAGTTCTTTTTTTCTGCCTTATGTTTATTATTCGATTCAGTATAAAGGAAGGCTAATAACGATAAACTACATTAAGACACTTAACTAGTCAATGAAATTTACTCGGCAGCGGTATAAACTTAGCGATTCATTACTTAGAATCGATTATTCGGAACGTATGGATTAATATTTAATTAGTCGACTCGTTCATTAATGCTCCGTCTACCTTCGTTCGCGAACTACATGAAAACTCTTATTTGAAGAACATATTTAGTAGCTCACTCCAATATGTTGAACAGCCCTCGTTTAGCCCTGCATGTCTGTATTTAACGTGCCCAGTCATAGTGGCTGGATGTATTGCATGCCTCACAATGAGGACACTGTTTTGATTGCGCGTGAGATTAATGTACAAAAAAATATTGAGGCAAGAACATCGATCAGTTATACACTAGATACACAGTTTCGAACAAAACTCTTATCAAAAATGGCGACAGGTATTAAGTAGTTAGTCAAAATAAATATACATTAATTTAAAATCAGCCTTAAGTGCAGTGTATAAAGTTCTTATCACAAAGCAGTAGAAAGAGCCATTATTATTTACGACCGAGTCTTTGGTACATCAAACATCTAACTAAATTCAACCTTACACGCATGCATTAAAGTTAGAATTATAAAGTAAGTACTAAATGAAAGAAGCACCTAAGTGCTGTGTTGTGCGCTTGTTCAGTTCAACCATTTTTGACTAATTAGTTTTTTTTAGTCAAATACCCTATTATTTTCGATTTTATTAGAAATGCTGTGTGAACATTCATCGATAAAACATGAGTAAATCATGCCTAGTCTTATTCCTACTATATTGGGGAAAGGTTCCCGTCTAACCGCCTTCAGCTGAGTATCAGTTTTTTAGATGGATCGGCTACCTATCTGACCTCCACAATAGTTACTGGGTAATACGATACCCCTTAGTGAAACTGATTAGATAATAATGAACTAAATTTGTAAAATCCATCATCGCAACTCTTCTTTCAACTTAAATTAACCTATGTAACAACAACATAAAATAATTTTACTTTTGTCATGGCTCTAGAAGTCGGTTTCTGTTGTTTAGTTCGCCACCGATTTCTAGAGCCATGACAAAAGTAAAATTATTTTTTCCTTTTAAATGTTTTTTGTAGTCGGTTTCTATTTTTTTGTAAAAAGTTTTTATTTTATGCTTTCAGTGTCTTAGTCGAAATACGAAAACTACTTTTTCACCTCATAACAACAGTGGCAGCCATAACTCATAAGTTCTCATCAATACGAAAAAATTCGCTATCTCAAAAACTACTGAACCGATTTTGATGAAGCTTGCAATATTCTCTAAGTTGAACATTGATTTCAAAATGAATGATGTAATCAAATATTTGTATCAATAGCTTGATAATTTAAAAGAGTGTCCATGGAGTTTCTTGCACGTTCTTCTCCATAGGTACCTACTCTTTGGAATGGGCGACTAGCTTCACCTTACTGACTGACCGACCTTCTGACAATTCAAAAGTGCCTGTAACTGGTTTATTAGAAATAAATGCTTTGATTTGATTTGAACAATACCTAGTACAACAAAAAAGAATTACTTAAATCGGACTTGTAGTTCCGGAAATATACGCGCGCAAACATAAAAACATACATACATAAACTTTGAAATTTGGCACATTTGTTCCGACGCTGATATAGACTAACATAGGTATACAAAAAGTAGGCAGTTCTGGATCTGGAAATATTACATACATACGGGTCGAATTGATAACCCCTTTATTTGAAGTTGGTTAATAAAACAAACTACAGCTCGAAAATAATATAATGTCCAAAGCATAAAGTAATGGACCTAGGTACATATTGTAACAAGATAATGACCACCATTGTCATATTAAACCATCCGAGTTTAATCACATAATGGTCCGTTATTTATTGCAGAGCACACGTATACATCGTCCAATAAAGGCTATACCTTTTCAATGACCTAAATACTGATTTATTTATCAGCACTGAACCCTCGACATAACTCATAGGGGGTAAGGGAGGAATGCGAAGATGCGTACGGCAACGGTTTTACGATTCGACAATCGTAAAACTTGGAAACAATTCTCTTGAATACGTTATATTAGGAAGTAAAGCTATGTATATTTTCCCGAACGTTTTATTTTCCTTGTTTTATTGGAAATTGATATGTTTTTTTTTTTATAATTATAAACTAACGCTTGACCGCAATCCCGCCTGATGGTAAGCAGTGATGCGGTCGTTGATGGTAAAGCGCGCTAGTTTATTAAGAGCCTATTCACTCCGAAAAACTGAGCGATTTGGAAGGAAGACGGCAGTTGAGCGAGGTGATGCAATGTTAAACCCAACAACACGACCAACGATGCTGCGCCAAAGGGTGATTGATCTGAAGACTCTCCACGACCAAACTCCCAACACAACAACATTAGGCGCATCATACCCGGCACACATCGCAACACAACTGCTCAGGCCCGTTCTCCGTACGGCTTCACCAGACATCAAGCCGGAACACGACAAATCGCTTGGCGGCAATGCTTTGTCTGGTGGGTGGTAACTTCTGCCGGCGGCCGTCCTTAGAGTAGATTGTCTCAAACATAGGTCAACAAAAATTTATATAAAGTGTTTTTCTCCAAACAAAGAATAATAAAAAGATTCAACTTAAAATATGATTTTGTAAAAATATTCACAAATCAGGTATTCACTGTTCATTCACCCAATAGAAAAGGCTCAACCGTCTGGGATTCGAACAAAATTCATACCTTTACATTTTCTACGAAGCCCAGTTTTATTTAGCAATTTTCTGTATGTCTCAGACTGAGCCACTCCTAAATTTTGGTAAAATATTGAGCGGAAAAAAACTTTTTTATAAACAAGGGACATCAAGGCTTAGTCCTGTAATAATGTCAAGTTTGGGCAGATCCTTAATACCGCTCTACCCGGGGAAATAAGTAACGCTGTGTGGTTGTAAATGTGTCGTGAACATTTCATATTAGTTGCTCAAAAAGGATTATGTGAGACGGTTCAAAGGAAACGCTAACAGTTGGAAGTTTTGCAATGTTGCCTTCAATAGGGTCAACCTCAAAACTCAACACCAAAATTGAACTTACCGACAACATTCAAAACAGTAGAATAATCGCGTAACAAACTATCAGTAGGAATGGATTGCATGTTGACAGTTTAACAACGTTCATTGCGTTATTTAGGTTGTTGAGAAGACACATTTTTCGAATATATGGAGCAATGGATTAGCCATAACTGGCGAGTTAGCGAGCAAAATTGTGTAGACTTGACGAGGATCGTTACCTAAATAGTATCAAATAAAAATCTAATTAATTTGATGAGTTTTTATTTGGGGTCATTAACCGACGTTGGTGGTCATTTCACTTGAAATATTAGTTTTCTTTGAATAAAGCTGCGGAGTTTCACCAGCTACATTTGAACTTGTATAGGTCTTGCAGTTTGACAAACTTATCTTTCGGGGTGTTGCAATAGTGGGCAGCTCGTGAACCTCTGCTTTTATTTTGGTCTCTAAATTATACGAGTTACGGTTAATAGTGCGCTGCTCTATGATATTCTATTAAATTGGGATATTCAACGAGGAAGAAGGATTTAATCGCACATCATGAAAAATAACAACCTATAGTCATAATGTGATTTAGAACCGTTTTATTCAAATAAATTGACGGATTTCCAGGACAATGAAGCAATAAGAAAAATCCGCACTATAAGAGGTACAGTCGACCCGAATAATAAGGAAATAATTCAAAAAATAAAATTTGCTATCGGCACCCAGATGTGTCGAGGATATGGGGGAAATTGGCGGAAGGTCCCCGTAGAGATTGAAATACGAACAATAGTTCCCGCCCATGTGATATACAACTTCTACGGAACACAGGAAAATGTATTAGCCCACTATACACCATTACTTGTAATGTAATGTAAAGATAATAAAATTGTATATAATTAAAATTATACTTTTGAATTATAATATTTATTTTGACATTTTAATTATTCTGACTTAAGATTTTTTTTGACATTTATTTAATAAGAACTAGTTCCTCATTTGGGTCTGACATTTTAATTTAAAAAGTAATTACGCATGATTTTATATTGATTATTTTGACATTAAATTAATAAGAAATTGTTCCTCATCTGGGTCTGCCATTTCAATTGAAAATAATAATTATGCATAATTTCTAAAAGTATATTCTTAGTGTTTAAAATTTTGTTATAATGAGCCACATGAACACTATATTTTTGTACGCCTACTGGCATAACACAGCGCGTTATTCTATGTAAGATCTGTAAATATTTACCTGTGTTAACAAATAAAATGATTTCATTTGATTTGTTACACAAACAACGGTTAGAACCATTTCCTTATTTCCATATAAACATTTTTACTAAGTTCCGTTATTTAACGACAAACATAACGCAATGCAATCTAGCCACCATTTACATTTAAACAATAACTCTAAAATGTAGTTATTTTAATAATATTCCACAATAACTGTAGTTATTAGGCCGTTATTTCTCTAATGTTATAATAATAACCTACGTGTACGTAATCATGTAGTAGGGTCAGTCACGTTTTTCCTAAAAGGTTGAACGGAATCCCAGGACGCTCAATAAGGTAAGCTCATAGCGTTTGGCTACAAACAAGTATAACGCATGGTTAGTACAAACATGGAGACATTTTACTATAGCATCGCTTACAGCGACCACTAAGAGACCCGGTGAAGTAGCCAGCGGAATTCAAATTTTCTTAAGGTTTTTAAACGCAAACTCAAAGCATTTGCAATATATCAATTAAACCTTTTACATGAACTTTAAACTTGTCAAAATTAAAATTATATAGTCGCTTAGTTATTGAAAACTCCGAAATTTGAAGCTAGTTTGCCTTTGTTAACGTTTTAGAATTTACAGGTCAATGTCAGGTTTTATGTTGATTAGACTAGATTAGCGATGGCACCAAAAATGTGTTCACAGGAAATATATACCAACCCAGGTGACAAATTTTTATTGCGTTAGAAATCATGAAATGAATGCTAATTACGTTATTCAGCATAAGCTTTTTTCGAAAATATGGATCAGTACTACTAATTTGATAAAGAAATATATATTTCGGCCCCGAATTATATTTAGATCAACATAGGATCTGATACAGACATACAAAGTAAAAAAAAACAAGATAAAATAAAAAAAAACGTAAGAAAATAGAATTTCCCGGGCTACCCTGACGCTCTCAAAGACAATGTCAAATCAATTACTTCAAATAGGCACATAAATGGCACTTCTGAACGTCAAAATTTACAAAAAATAGAATTTATTCTAGTCGCCCCTTCTTTAATATAATTCGGAAAGAAGAAAGAAAATAAGTTTATTTGCGGCAAACATGATGCAAAAAAGAACGTAAAACACACACAAAAACGAAATGGTTGGGAATTTTGCATGGAAAAGGATAAAAAAGAAATGCTTTTTCGTTCGTCTTATGAAACTATTTCTTCTGGTTTATGGATCCCGTCCTCAATAAACTTATCAAATAAATAACTGATACTCTGCTATAAACCACAGCTTAGGGATTTCATTGAGTGCTCGTAATAATGTTAGTCAGAATCGACAGACGCATATAAAGGCAGAAAGACAAACCAAAGAATCTCTCGCCGACGATGATAAAAAATATATTTTAGAACGGTTCAATTTACAGACAGAAAAGGAAGGTTTAGTCAGTTTTCATTGTATAAAAAAGAGGAATCTAATCTGCGAAACTGAATCCCATGTTCGTGTCACAGACAGGGAAGCTGACTTTGCGCTGAAACGATCTAAACGATTCAACTATCAATAGACGAGCCTATAGGGCACAGAGGCGGTTAGCAAAACGAATTTACTATTCGAGAATGTCCTTTGCAATTGAATAAACTGATAACTGAATCCTTAAAGCATTTTTACTATCATTATAACAGAGAGCAATTACATTTCACAGAAACTATTTGTCAGTGAGTATACAACTGCATAAAGCGTTGTAAATCTCTGCAAGTGAATTTTATGAACAAATTCTATTAAAGTTAACATTACCGTAGTACCCAGTTCTAGCCTCTTTTTGTGTGTTTAGGGCAGATAAACTCAAGGTACAAAAGAATGCTCATTGCATTAATTTCTTAGTTTGCGGCAATAAAATGAATGTTAAATGTGTAAAACAAGTAACGACAAAGCGTCAGGGCAGTAATAGTTAGAAATTTTAGAATGCAATACTTAACACTGTTATCGCTGTTGTTCTGAAAGCGTTCGTTATCGCTGCCGCGTACGAATGTACCTATAAACCGTACGATTTTAATCTGCACTTCGCAGTTTTTATTTTATTTTTCGTAGCTCTATTTGCGAGTCGCGACCGCTCACCGCTGGCAGGTGATGCATACGTACTCGCTGTACGTGCACGAATATAAAACTGCGACGCTTTAACGAGACCTCAACTTTAAGCCATTATAATAGGAATGCCGACAGTAAAAATGGCATTTCGAGGATACAACACGTTTAGTTAGTGGTTAGCTAAGCTATTTTTTGTTCGTTTTGGACAATAAGCGTCGGTATAGAAAAAAGGCAGAGTATTTAAACTTCCATGAGAGAAAAAAAAAGAAGATTCGTGATCATCGCGTGCATACAAGAATCGAGTGTTATAGTGATAGCGTATTGTGAAAATGAAATGTGAATGAACATCACACTTTTTAAGTAGCATTTCTGTTAACGCAATACATAGTAACAATAAAACTTGAAATATTGACGCGATTATGAAGTGAAGCCGCGTTTATTGTCGTAAACTAGTAATTATAAAGTCACTAATTTTCAAGTCAAGACATAAAGTCAATTAATATCGTGTATAATAGCAGCAATAGCAAAGGAGTTACACAAAGCAGTAGAAATTACATTGAAACGATTCCGGTTACGTCCGGTTCGGTCATACTCATTATTATTCAGTTAGCAAGCGCAAATCTTTTCGCTTGCAGTCTTGTTTTATGAGTGGGTATATGTGTGCGGACGCGCCCATGTGTGCATTTTGCACGTTTGCGTTTTGTGCTTTTTTTTACAATTTATTTATTCACGTCGCCGACAGGTGGCGCTGGCGGGCGATCTGGGCCCACGATACGTGTAAACTGGCTGTTAATATTTCATTCCACATTTTATTTGGGCATAGCTAACCTTAAACCGCGCAACCTGTACAATATACGATCGTACTGTTTGAAGTGGAAAATATATTTAATACATCACCAGAAAATTGACTGCATTATACTTAAGTAACAGTATCACGGCTACTCCATTTATTGCCGCGCTATGTTTGAGTTCTACATTATTCATATAATTAACAAGTAACACTCGAGTTGGACCAAATCTTTTCTTAAGAGTCTTATTTACACAACAAATACCAAAGCAGTTGGAATTTACTTTTTCCGAGTAATTTTTCATTGGTCGGAGAGTGAGTCCGTGAAGTTATGAGCCAATTAGCGTGCTTCTAGAATAAAATAAAGTTTTTATCGCTTTTGAGGGGAGTGACATTTTAGGCATAGCGGTGGGCGGACGTGGAACGACTCTGTGAGGTTATCATCACTATATACTACTTCACATCGTGCCTTCACACGTCTTCCTTTATCGTTAATAGAACCTTTTTGTACCTGCAATCATTTATACGGTAAGCCATCCCACTTATGCGTGACATCTTGGATCGATTACGGTTCGTCTCAAATCTCCTTCAATTGATCGCCCATTAAATGAGAGTTAATTGCATTAATAAACCCTATAATCAATGTCTAATAACTATTTTCGAAACATCCAACAGGATATCCTTTCGTTTGATGTCTGGCATTAATGCATTTATCGCGTTCTTTATCATAACATGCCATATCAGTAATCGATTGAAAATCATGAGAATATAGAAGAGCATTCACTAAATACAACGCATGTAAATATTTATGAAAGAAAATGTCGATTAACTTTAACTTTGACGTGGAAGGTTTTAACTTTGACGTCACGACCACACAGACCAATAAAAAAGAAAGAAAAATAAAGATGGCACCGAATGCCGGAAGAGGGGCAACCGAGTAATGAATTAAATATGCATGTAATTTAAAGGCGAAACAGGAAAACGCGCGAAACGGTTGGGTAACCCCAAGCTTGTGAATAACCGATAATCCACATAATTGACCGCAGAGGATATCTAGTTAGAGACAAAATAATGAATATTATTTTAGGGTTGCCGGATCTAAATAAATTAATTGAGTATATAAATTATAAATATCTCTACATTTTGAAATGTACTACATTGTTTATTATAATCAGTTATTTGAAAATCTCGAAAAGTGTTTATTTTTAGATTTGGCAACCGTATTCTTAAGTTCTATTGACACTTACCGGGCTTAGGTAGGGGCGTTTTGAGATCGTTGGCGGCCAACTGAGGGTTCTCTTGGACCTGAAAATGTGTTATTTGTTAACTGTGTAAATCTATTGAGTAAACGATACCCAAGTCGCTTTAGTGTGGCAATAGAGGTCATTGACCTTGACTTCTTTCATTTTCTAGTATTCCTTATTTGAAAACTTAAAAGGTTTTCGTTAACGTCCTGAATGAATATCGATCGTGATCTGCAACATGTTACAGTAACGAAAAACTGATATTTTTATATTAGTTCCTACGTAAAAATATTAGGGAAGGGGCAATGACAGTATTTGCCATGGTAAAGCGTATCGGGTATAACAGTTACTAAGGAAAAGAGAATTGTTGTTCGTCGTTTTTCTCAACTTTGTATTTCATCATCAACTTGGTATTTCCCTGAAAGTTATAACGTAAGGTTATAACCCTTAACTTATTAACGTATTAAATTTAATGCTTCCTTTATTCCGTCGGTGTGTAGATTCGTTTATAATATTGATGCGCATCTACTAAAGTTTATCCTTAGAAATACTTCCGAGTGGCCATAGCTTTTAAAAATAATAGAAATATGCTTTTTTTCTACGTTGCTTCAAGCTTTACTTACATTATGTATAGGATCCAGATTTAAAACCAGATGTGCTACAGCGAACTCAGAATATTCCTGAACATTTCATTGTTTCTTTGCCTAAGCGATAGATGGCGCCACTAGTCATGGAACGCTCAATTTACATTTATGCTCGTAAAAACTTAATATTCAAGACATACTGATTCAAGCAAACGTAAAAATAAACGTTATGTACTAAAAGTGATATCAAAGAGATTTGGATCGTATTTCTTTGACAATATGCCGAAAAATGAACCACTTCCAGGGTTCTATCAAGACTGTTCATTGGATTTTCGACTGTTTAATCTATTACTTAAGAGTTCTTTCAGCTTGAGCGTTACAGTGGCATATAATGGCCGCTGCTTGAATAAAATTAATATTTTTATCGCCATGATGAGGATTACACATACATTTTGGCAGTATCTGTCCGTAATATAACCCCTAAGCCTATTTAGGATATTATTTTTTTCGTTACGACTTTTGCATAAATAGGAGAATGTTTTTTAACAGGAATGCATAAATTGGAGAAACCTGAAGAAAACTGTTGTAACAACATATTGTAAATAATAGAGGTGTATATATGATAAGCTGAAATAATAAAAAATATGAAGGATTATCACTTTTTAAAGCTTATATATAACGTTTTATTCGGTCTAATTTCTTTTTAATATCCGGTCTTAGGTCATTTTAATTACAAAAGGCCCATTTAAAAAAAGAAAAATAAGGTTGACATTTCGTTAAAAACATCAAGTCAAAAAAAAAAAAACTATGGCCGTACTGATCCTAGTGTGTAGGTGTACCACTTACAGTTACTACACGGCTACGCCAATAAAATGTTCATGTCCATGGCTACGCAAACGCATCTAATCATGTTTCGTAGAAAACGTTTCGTCGTAACTGCTTCATAGAAGGTATAAAATATAAAGTTGCATTTATTCACTATTAGCAACATAATGAATTTTCTTGATATATTTTCGTTGACACCAAAGCGTTCGGAGAGTAGCTTCAATTGTCTTTTGTCACCATAAATCATGGCCGCTTGCGCGTACTTTTCGTGCGTTGGTCGAGGCGCGACCTTGCGCGGTAAGCATACAAACAAGCATACTCACGCTGTATCGTAGTCATGAACTTGAAATTTACATTTATAATTGTTTTCATATTTTCCGAGTGTTGTGCGAATTCATACGTTTTTCGTATTAGATTTTAATAATTTTTTTTGTGTACATATATCTACTTCTCTACGATATGTTAGCGATTGTATAGTTTTACATCATGTTTAAACAAAAAGTGTCAAGGTTGTCCTAATTTTCACAGTTAAGGCGCAATACAGGCTGGTAATTATTGGACGTTGACTCTGTGAACTGCGCCTTATTTACGTGTAAGTCTAAGGGTAAAGTCTATTCTGAATGATTCAAGTTGATGCTGTTTCAAGTTAAGCAAATATCAACTTTTATTTCGATGGTAATTGAATTAGAGTGACTACGCTCTTTTTAACAGTTATAAAAATTGTTGATGTGTAGCGTAAACTGAACTTTATTTTGTAGGAGTTAAAGTAATATTTCATAAACTTATATTTGTTCATATTTTCGGTAAATAAGTCGCGATTGCAAATTAAGTACAGAAACGTATCTTACCTTATTTGTGTAAGGGTTGAAGATGAATTTATTCTCCAATTCCTTCCTCGGCGTCGCAGCTATTACTGACAGCGGCGTCGGTAGAGACTTCATCTCCTACAATAACAAACAACGTTATTCGTATAACATTGCTGAAATAACACTGATTCAATGTACTGTCGTCTGGACGATACGCACCTTTAAAATACTTTCTATTGGCGGTTGACTGCTGTCGATAGCATTCTGTAAAAGAAACAACAAAATGATAATTTATTTTTAAATTCATTGTGTGTGGCAGTTGTCTGAAAAAGCCTTGTACATTTTGTAACATCATTATAGTACTGAGTACATTTTATTTAAACCGTTCGATATTGAACTGCAATGCTGTCAGACGCAGATAAAATTATATAATAAAATAGCTACCCGGATTCCGTTCAGCATTTAAATCTATGGCAGAACCGCGCGCCCATGGGGAAATGTGGGCACGTGGTTAGACGAAATATTGTGTACATCACAAATGCTCCGGCAACGTTGAACGCTTTATAATTTATATCGTGGGTGAAAAACAGGGGTAGACAACACGATACATAGTCATATGCGTAACAAGATAAGCCGCGATGCTCACATAAAACGTTGGACAAATTTGCACTGGCAAGAATAAAACTACTTTTACGGGAATACATTATGCCTCCTTAGCGGAGCGGGGCGATTAAATTTAGGGCCCGTTTACGGTCGAATATGCTTGTATGATTTACGACTTTACGGCAATAAATGTATATTGTATTGTTGCTGTTGAAGAAATTTGGCGGGGACGTTAAATATTCAATTCAATGAACTTATATCGTCCTTTTATAACACAGCGTCCAATCAATTGCAAAAAGAGAGATATTGTTCATTGGATGGTGTCAATCGGTACTGAGCAACTAGGTATAGACGGTGGATTGTAAAAATTTCTTTTTATGTACAGACGACAGCACATCAAGCTACTAAAATCTGTCAGATTTCTTTATTACATTTTCAACTTTATCCCTAAAGCATCAAGGCTCAAGGTTGATTAGGAATATTTGGCAGTTTGGGCTAGCTTGAATTGCTGTCCTCCGTACACAGTATCGAATATAAATAATTGTCTTCTGCGAACGCCGGTACAAGCTACAAAGGAAGTGGGACTGAAGAAGTTTTTGTATTAAAAACTCTCATATTACATTGTTACAAGAACATTCCATTTATTTCCGCTCAAATAAAATAACACTGTGCTACTTCAATAGGTATCCTTAAAAAATAACTAAAGATTAAACGTTCAATTCGCAAGTTGGAGGAAAAAACTGATTGCAGTGTAAGTATGACATTATAGCAAGCTTTGGAACTCACCCAAATAAGGTTGCCTAAAAAAACGGGCCATTCGTTCAAAATCTGTTGACCTACGACAACAGTAGTCGCAATTGCACCATTTTAATTTTCTTTAAACAGAATTCAAGTCACGCAAGAACCCCTCATTTTGTAACTTATACCATGACCCTGTTTACACCTCGCCAAAATAAAAAAAAAGCCATTAACGCCAGTCAAATTAGTTAAGTTATAAAAGACTTAACACTATAGATTGCAACACCCACTTGTTGACCTATCTAATGTTGGAGGCGTATGATACCTGCGGCGTACGTGTGTGGGTGCGAACTTCAAAGTTGTAACTTGTTCAACATTAAACGGAGAAGATTTTGGACTACTAGTGTTATGCATTACCGATTAGATTATTAGATGAAAGTCTTGATATGGGAGAAATGTTAAAAGACAATTTTTGTGATGACACCACTTTTTACGAGCAGATCCCTGGGAATATGACTCTTTCAGACGACAGGATTACCCGTTTACTAATAATTAATTTTCACATTCTATTAATTAATTAATAATTAGTAGAATGTGCCCCAGCAGCGAGTTTTTACACAACTGCATAGCAAGAAGTAATAAGGACGGCATAACTAAATTCCTGAGTAGTTCTCATAAATTATGAAGGTAATAAAGAACTGCTTTGTAAAAACTAAACAGTTGACGATCTCTTAATTATTAACAAAATTGACGTTACCCGGGGCACTGAAAGGCACCGGACGGTCATTATTCAACCCTAGTGTTTACAATACTTTACAAACAAATGGAAAATTTAAAATCACTATAGTGCAATATTGACCTTTCGGGTTGACTACATTTTATTGAACGGACTGCTGTATCGATGTCGTGAGCACGGTCTTTGGCCTAATTGACAGTTTTGTCGACATCAGTCAGACAGGGTAATGGATAGAAGGAATGTAGATTTTCAAAGGACCGATCTGATCATGCGAAGGTAAGCCATGATAGAAGATGATGAAGGCGAGAGCTGTCATGAGACTTGTCGAAGCAATGAAAAAGGGACGAGTTAATATGAATGAAGCAATGAATATTTCGAGGTGAGAGGTGTATCAAACTGACCTGTGATTGGATACCGTTGGGTATCCTGATTGGAGCCGGTCTGTGCGGGGCTCCCGTTGAACCGGAACCGTCGCTCTGCACCAAAAAATATACATTAATATTCTATTCACCTCCCCTCTTAATAGAATTACGTTTTGGGATTTCTTAAACGACGTCTCTGAATTGGATTTGTTTCGTTTTGTGGGCTCGTTACTCTTCTAAATTGTGTTTAGTTAGAAGATCCTGTACTAAAAAGGTTTTACCGTTTGTAGGTTTACATTGCAAGGTAACAATACACTTACGAAGGTATTATCTGACTTCCTAACTTACAAGATCTCCGTATCAAATGTATTCTGCTATTCATCAGAGTATGTAGCAAGTTTCCCCGAGTGATCGAAGTTGCTGGCGCCATTTTGGAGTTAACCACATTAAACTTAATTACAATGTACGCCTGATGAATAATTCAGCCAGGAATTAACTAGTCCAAGATGTGGCTCTGTTCCGGCATGAGAAGTTTCAAATGAGACGTGAAAAGGCCGGTCACGCATCGTATGACCCCCTTAATCAGCCTTACGACTACAACCATAAGTATTAATGGGAACCCTAACACGCTCTTAGTTCTGTCGTAAATCTAAACAAAAGCTCAGATAAAGCATCACAATAATAAAATGAGTTTTTAAAGAGTTAAACCAGGAAAAAGTTGTGTTGTTGTTAAGCATATTTCAGGGAAGCAAAGCGATCCAGCACAAAAGATGGTGGAGCCCAAAGCGACCGAGTTTAGTGGGAAATTTAAAAAGTTTCATGATAACACAACATTTTCCTGCTTGATATTGCTTTGTAAAGCTTACAGCTTGACAATAAACACCACTGTGTAACGATAAGCAGTTGTAACGAAATTTTTCTCGATTCTCGCAAGGAGCGCAATAACGAGTATATCTGGCACGTTTGAACGCTAGACACGTGTCGCTTTTTATTCATCATAACCTTAGAACCTTATTGTGTTCTGGTTATTTTCTACATATATGAGGAAGGCATCAGCCGGATTTTTCTAAAGAAATAAATGCACAAGCTATTCAACATACTTTTATATCAGCTTAGCTAAAACAATTTGCACTCAATTATTAGATTGCATTCCATTAATACAGTATCTTCATTCGGGCCGCATAACCTAGAGGGCAACATATATAATCCCGTCGCACTGCAAATAAAACATTGGCAGATTGCAGGATGGCTTTGGCTTTAAAACATATAGTTTATTACACTTGAATGTGTTTACCTTGTTGTGCGGGATATGGGGGCGGTGATGGCGCACGCCGTTTTGTGGGGCGTGTGACGGCTTCTTGAATTCGCTCTCTCGCCGAGATGATGGTGGACCTAAGGAGGAAACATTTGTATTAGTATTTCTATTTATAACACCAACTAAGCCTATTGTAAGCACGCAGCTGAAATTTTTCGCCCATCGCCCAAACAAAAAAGGTGATGATATAAGTATTAAGGTTGTTTAATTTTCTTAACAGTTTATTCTGTTACGCAGAAGCAGTCCCCAAGAGACTAAATAATTATTGTTTAGTGTCAACATTTACGGCTTCCCGAGATTTTTATGGATTAATAAAAGACCGACATCACCAAGTCTCGAAATCATAAGGCACTTTAACTCCCGTATAACTAAAAGAAGGGGGTGGGTTCCCCGTCGCCCCCTTACACCCCCGGGAGTCGTGAGGGGAATCTCGGCTAGGTGTTTAGCTGGTTTATGGAGATTGCGATCAGGACAAAGGAGTCCAAGTTACGACGCCTAGATTGCGCACTGATCCATATAGTCCCTTCTAAACAGATAGCTACCTCACCTTTTTTCTATCAGAAAGTTATAGAATGAGTTTTTATAGTGTTTGTATTATGTGCAAAATGTGTAGGGAATATTGGAGTTCTTTGTGTTCTACCGGTATTATTGGGACGGATGTCGTTAACTTAATCCCGCTATTACGGAAGGTTAAGGGAGGAATGTGTCCCATCATAATAATAGCGAATAATATTTGGGTAACTTAACTCACTCAACATTATTCCAATAATGTAGTTTACATCTGAATAGATTATACATATATGACAAGAATACAAACGTTTTTATGGAATGATCAAAACACTCTGCTGAAACAATATTGAATGTTCCCAAGTATTAAAGATTGCATGGGAAAAAAGCTCATGCTCTTCACAACGTAATTGCATTAAGATAACATTCAATCAATAAGATGATTTGGTTTTTTTGAAGTCACGTCTTAATAGTGTGCGTGCGAGTGCAGAATATCTTCAATTACTTGCACGCACGTAATGCTTACATGTGATTGGTCAATTTACTATGTATTTCCCATTACCCGCTACCAGTTTACAACCACTAATGCGATTCACTAACAAGAGCTGATCATAACATTCATAATCATAACTGAATCTCATTAACGATGAAATGATGCTGATACATGTGTTGTATTTTATAGTAATTTTGTTGTAAAGATTTGATTATTTAAACAATGGTGCCGATTTCCTTTTATAGGCTAGCCATCAAGCCGATCAAGCTACTGCAATCTGACAGATTTCTTTACTACTTTTCCAACTTTATCTAGAAAGCATTAAGGTTCAAGGTTGATTGGAAATTTTTGACAGTTTCTGGTACGTTGACCTGCTGTCGTCCGTACACAACCTAAATTAAAGTTCAGTACACGTTTTTCTTTCTATTTCATTATGAAAAAATGGAAAAGGAAACAGAAGATATAATATCAGTTCAGTCTTTGCAAATAAAAATAGTCTATAGACAGTTTTGACGTGATTAAAACATGACGATCAAAAATACGCTAAGCGCTGCCTAATATGACAGGACTAATTTATCTCTGTCCTTTTCATAATGAAAGAACAAGATGCATGCACTGAACTTAAATTTAGGTTAGTTTGTGAACATGGAAATCTGGGCTAATATTTGTGTGCGTCATTTATCTTGATGATATATGTATTTGCTGATAACATTGATGATATTAATATTTATGGAGCTTATATACTGATACTATATGGAACTGTGGTGGCACATTTGTATCGGGCCCGAATTTTGGGTTCTCGAACCGAAGAGGCGCTTAACTTAGTGTAAATAAACATCATCACTTAAACTCACCATACTAAAATCGTGAGGAAACCTAGTACCAAAAATTTCGCGTGTCCTAGTAGGTACCAACCAACCAAGATAAAAATGACGAGTCATCTTTAAATTGTTACATTTACTTTTTATGTACCTCAGGAAATTTCGATATCACTTAATGTCATACCTCTGCAGCTAGACACATGCTTTATCCCGGGCACCGCATCAATAACAAGTATCAATGCAATCCGACCACCTTATTGGATTAGAGGCAAAAACACCAAGCGGTAATCTTCTCGGCAATAACTCGAGTATTTTTTCGGTAGCTGATATTATAACTGGATATTTATTTTTATGAGAACGGGTACCGTGGGAAAGAATCGTTGCTAGGTTAGTTTAGTTGAGGTTTTTTAGGCGTGGCATGGATGCTCTCTGCTCTATGCGAAAACTTTCTGTATTTTCTTAAATCCACGATTAAATCCATGATTAGAGCTGTTCAGATAACGTCTGATTTGTGTTAGAAAACATGCAAAATAATATTAGTAACTTTTGCATTCATATAGCGCACATGATATATTCATAAAGTAGGATTAAGCAGATATTACACATGCTTGCATCGTAACTTTCACAGCACATATACTTATGTATACGCTTCTAAACAACAAATTCAGTTATCAGCTAAGCTTGTGAACGTATCCTCAATATCCAAGTAGGAATACTAAAAATGGTAACTGAATATCGAGGAACAGACCCTCGACAAAAGAAAACGGGCACAATGCAAGTCGGGAGCGACCTCGGCGAATCGGAGCGCGTGTCGAATTTACCCAACAAATAATCACAGTTACGTTATTGTGTCCATTGTTGATTCAAATCCGATACATCATCCTATAACATCTTGTGAGAAATCAAAACAATCTGGAATACAGCTGTATAGGTGTATTCCAACTCATAGGAAATCAATAAATGATCGTAATGATGGCAATTCCTATGTTGGTTTACATACTTCTTAGATTTCCGGCATGGGAATAAACTTACATCTCAACGTCCCATAAGCTTCTCAGGAAAACGCTCTATATCTACACCTTCCATCTGTACTAACATGATTGATTTATTCGCATTTAGCTTTATTATTAGTGCAATCATAATATAGATTATCTGCTTCAAAGCAACGAAGAGAAATTGTGAGTGATGCCCGCAAATCGTTGGCTGTCAATTTACTAGTAGCCACGATAATGTGCAATTTGAACACCTTTTAAATCTAACCCGTAATTAGTTACGCTACATGTTTTAAGTACTTTGGCACTGTCATTACTTGGTCCGTCATCATGTTTAGTACTAAAGGACCAAATTAATCATTTATCTTTGTTAGCCTTTTTGTTATTTGCTAAAGGAAGTCCATTAGGAGGGTATAATTGCAGGTCAAAGACCGTAAACGTCAGATACAACTTGTAATCTTAATCATTGCATCCGTCAGATTACTAACAGGAAATTCTGGATATTTTAGTATGGCGTGCTTTTTGCGGCAGATAAGCTAACCACGCCCTCTATGTATTCAATGCTAATAAGCTTTTCTACTATCATTGGCTCCGGTGTTCGCTACACCTGTGTGAATAAATACATAGCTAATCTATTACACATGGTCTTCTTTTACACATGGCCAATCATTAATATAAATAATATGCTTGCAAATTCATATTTAATAAATAAAAGATACCAGGTGGCGTACGGTGTAAGTCCATATCCTGTGTGAGAAACCTCTTATTTCTTTGCGACAACAGTTAAAGCAAAAAGATTAAGAACCGATCAGCTGCCATCAATGGCAGCCCTGATTACTTGTAGGGTAGTTTTATATGAGCAGGCTCACGGCGGGGTGTGGGGGGAGCGGTGAGAACAATGGCCAATGACGCGAGCACCTGCGGCCGTTGACACGTGCGCACGCGTTCCCGGCGACTCGCACTGCTTTATAGATAATTACATGAATTATATTTGCGCAAACGATTAAATTAGTATCATAGTGGAAAGTTTGGTTTTGAAAGGCTTTTACATAGCGGTAGATAACTACTAATAGATACTAGCTAATATTGTGAAGAAATATTTTAGTATAAATATGTACAAACTTAATACTATTTCCGAACCACTATTTTTGGCCTTCCCTCGGGGCATTATCCCACTAACTAGAATAACAGATTATGTTTATACCACGTTCGTACCGCTCTTTGAGCGTAATTGAATATTAACAACGATTGTATAGCAAAGTAGTGTAGTGTAATTCATAGCTTCGATTAGCATATTTATATTAGAAACGAATGAAACTAAATCTGTGACTAAACACGTAGGTTGGGAAGTGTATTGTTAGTCTTAACAGTGAAGCTTTGAGAACTGTAAATGAAGTTATGCTTATGGATAATTCAACCACAACAATGACGATGCATGGCAATGATCATTGTCTTTATTTTTGGAAAAAATACATATTCTCGAGACAATCAACAACTCAACAGCAATAAATTCGACTTATTGTGGCCGTGGTATTGACTTAGGATCTCGTACCTGTGATTGCTTTTCCGATTCTCCATCTCAGTCGTGTGTTAACAAACTATTTAATTGACTTTTGCACGCGATAATGACAGGATTTCAATGTTTAGAGTGCCGTCATAATAGAAAGTTAGGATGTCAGGATCATCATAAATATTGCATAACTATAAAGGAAGCTTTATAGTGATGCAGAATGATGAGCACTATGAGCAAAATGCGGGGCACGCGTCGTCTTTGTTCAGCTCGAGGTCGCAGCTCACCGCGAAACGTAACATAAGCGGGTCAATGCGATCTACGACGACACGTCTCGAGGCCTTTCCCTCTGCTATAAGGAAGTTAATACGATTTATTCACAACAACGACACTAGTCTGTGTTTTATACAATTTATAAAAGTGCTTAGATACACGGATCATCACTTGCTTCCGTCTCCAATGACCTTTGAATGGGAAAAACTGTTTTCTATTACAACTTTCTATATTGGATACCACTTGAAGTATCGTGGTTATTGCTGCATATAGACTTGCTTGGCATTTATTTGGTTACCGTGACCAATTACTGTTTTAATAGCAAAATATGATTACGAAACCTAAGAACTAGTAAAGTTTTTATATCACCCAGGAGCTACTAAAATACATACAATATTTATTCCTGCACTGAAAAATCTTTTCGCTACTGTTAAAACGCACACAATTGTGCGCATACTGATCAACTAGCGAATTGCATTCTCCCTTTACGACTGCAAGGTACAAGAAGCAAATCATTCGAGAACACAGACCATTTGGTAAACAAAGGGATTTATTTTGTGGAGTTATTTTTATATGTTTTCTATCACAACACGTCGGTATGGCGCGGTGGCGAACAACGCTGTAGTTTGTATGCAAATGACCGACTACATAAACTGAGAACACACAGACACAATCAATGACTACCTCATATACAGAAAGGGATGTGCGTTATTTAACATTTGCACATGGACAACATAGTGACAGCAAATTACTTTAAGACAGAGAAAATATGAGTAACATATTTAATATGAACACAAATCAATAGCGTAACGGAACTTGCCCTCCCACAAGAATAAAAGACTCCGGAAAGAACGTAAGTTATCATTATAGGCGGGACAAAGGAAAATCTGATGAGGGGAAACAAAAAAACTTGCCACCAACCACATAAAACACCGAGTAAAACCAATCATAAAGGGTATATGTATATCTATTGCGGTTCGCAAACAGATTAAATGAGTGAGAAAAGAACATTTTCGCAGCAACTTCAGTAATCTTGGGGTAATTTGCAATACTTTAGCTCCTACTTATCAATAAATAACTAAGTTTCTTCCACGTTGATCCAAGCATTAACATATTTCATTCCTTTCCGTCTTATGCAGAGGAATCTTATCTTCTACCTCTTGTCATAAATAGTGATAACACGCGTCATAATTTCGAAGGCTGAACGTTTTGGAATTTTATTCATAATGAATATTATATACAAGTACGAGGTTTATATATATTTATTTATATTACAGAAATTATTATATAGTAGCTTCTGTTCGTAGTTCGCCCGGGTCAAATTTCTTGATCCCTCGACTCACCCCATCGCATCGGATCACTTACCTGTACTATTACTTAGTTTTCGCTCTCGTGCGGCTGGCTCCTAAGAATCCTAGCATGATGTTAAATAGCCTATAGCCTTTCTGAAGAACTAGGCTATCAAATGGTAAAAGACTGATAGTTCTCGAGACTGGCAATGCCAGAGATTAGTGTGTTCAAATAAAAAAGAAAACTCTTCAGTTTCATTGTTAGTATACATGTGTATATAGATAGCTCGGTTGCGATATAGCCACGATTTAGAATCCCTCCGAGCAATAATCCTGTCCGGGAATAATTTACCATATTACAACAATGGGAAAACCGAATGTGAACCTCTCTAGGTTAACCTTTACGTGGATGAGGTAGTAAAGTTTTTTAGGTTGCCATTCAGTTTATGTAAGCTAGCAAATAATCTTAATAAACATTCAGTTTCTTTGTATCGTGGAAAATATCACTCGGTAGAAAGTACTAAAAGGTTTCCATGGGCATGTTTTGTTCAAAAAGTATCTGATCAAAATGTAAACAAATTGATTAGAAATCGTTTCTGTGGATGCCGATTTGTAGTAGCAATTCAAAATTGAATGCTTTTATTTCATTACTTCAGATCCAAATAGACTTTAGAACTAGAACTAGAAAAATGTTTTTCGTTTTCAACAATTAAGGTTTATTTTATAACCAATTTTTCGTCGCTGATTTTTTAATTACATTTGAATAATCTTATTCAACTCAAAGATTATGTGGTGATATACAAAGTTGAAGTCTACAAAATGTAGAATTATTTTTTCGTCGTTGATTTTTTAATTGCAATTGAATAATGTTATTCAAATCAAAGATTATGTGGTGATATACAAAGTTGGAGTCAACAAAATGTAGATTTATTGAGAGATTGCGTAAGAATTATACCTGAACCGAGGTTGTTTATAGTATCATTGGAAAAACCGACTTTAATATCCTTCTCATTGTGCGTTACTGTTCATTGTTGTCTATTCCGTGATTGCAACGTTAAAAAATGACTATGCCAATCGGAATAATCTTTTACTGTATTACGGACTTTTGGACGTTATGCAGGAACGTTCGGTAAATATTTGCGGTAATGGGTTGCGCTGAAGGTCTAACAAGTCATGTTTAATTTTCGTCTGTAACAAAACCACAACATTTGGTTTTGTTACCAAAGGTCACGGGTAATACCTAAACGAATATTAGAAGATGACTGGGACTGTGGATTTATAAATAAAAATAATAAAATTGAAGTTGACTTGCGTTCAAATGTTGACATTTACACATCGTTGGTTACAAAATATAGAAGAGTATGATAATTTGGTAACAATTGACACTACAACACGCAACGAAATAAATAAATGTTTGACGCTGAGGTTCAGCGAGACAGCTGCGTTGCGACATCATGCAAGAGTACGTTACATCAAAAATGGCATCGCAGTACCAAATGTAAGTAATTCTTGAAATTTACATATAATCAACGTCTATTCGAGGTCTGGCGGGGCACGTTCGACGTCGTGCCGACAACACTCAGCCCATTTGTATGCATGCACATCAACACTAGCGGATTTCAGACGCAAACCACTAATAAGCGTATGTTTTAAAGTATTATTGCTTATTTCGAACAAAAATACTGCAATTCAGGAATCAGTTGCAGTCTCCCTTCAGGCCGATATACAAAGCTCTCGACGCAACGCCTGTTTTATAACACACGGCTAGACTCGTATGTTGCAATAGCAGCTAGATTTAAAGATTGCAGTCATGCCACGATATCGCTTTCATAAACACAAGTCATTTTGTAGAACAATTTCGCAACAATTATTATAGCACTAAAGAAAATACGATGTTTTCCGAATCAAATATTAAACAAACTGAGTATAAGGAAGTCAACTGTCGGGCTTTGATATTTGTATCAGAGGATGGGCGAATATTTTCCAAATAAAAGAGACATGTTGAAGATTACAGAAAATTCTCAAACAGAAGCGACGCACACCCCAAGTCCCCAACCCCGGTGCGGGGTCCCCCAACTCGCACAATGAAAATAGATTTATAAGTGGGTAACTGGTGGAGATAGGAGTACCGAAACGCATAACACGCGTCCAGTGTCAAACGTCCATAAATTGTCCAGTCGTCGACCGGCGACCTACAAGCTACTTTATCGAACGCCACAACTCCTAACCCGATACACACCATATATTATATTTTGTATGTTGTTCATTTTTCTCAGCGGGCGTCGGAATCAATTCTCAGCTGTCCCTAGGGAGCAATACCTCATATCGGTGTCCTGAGAGCCGTGCCTCATGCCAATATACTTTGTAAGTAGATATTACGCACACCAGCAAACGGGTCATGTTGTTTGTTTCACGCGAGATAATCCACAAATAAACATGTTATTATGTCGCTATAATTTCCACGACGATTATAAGAATTTTCTGCGTCGCGTTTCACGGGTTAAGCCGGCGTGTGAGAATAAGAATGAAGAACTAATGAGGCTTCATCCTCTAACAGCCGTAGGTAATACATATGTGCATAATGACGGGAGCTAGTAATGGCTCACACAGCTTCCTGTACATTTATCATATTTTCATGCATGCATATTTCACAGCGGCCCCACAAAGAGGTGAGCGAAATAAAAGAGTAAACTAACAGAAATAATAAGAGTAATTCAGCATTCACGTCGGCTTTACCACCTCCGAAGAATTACCCTCATAAATCTTTCATTCGTGCGCCAGTTCAGCTACTCACTTATTAAAATAACCCTGAACTCTATACGCGACGGTTTACCGTCGTTATTTCGTAAATCCCGATACTACCCCAAATCCGTATCCCATTTAAACAATACGTACATTGTAATCTCGATTACAAATGTAAATTATATTTGCGAGGGCCGTGTTAGCGTGTAATAAGGCCGGGGAGCCTGAATGAATGTCAAGGGTGAACAGACCACGCTTTATGTATATAAAACATCCGCGTTTATGGGCTTGAAATGATGACTGATAGACGAGACGGATCAAGGGCCTAAGCTTGCCACATAGTGTGGATTTGCGAAATATTACGTAATTTGCATTCTCTAATGAAAATAACACGTTGATAAGAGAACATGCGGAAGTTACATTTATCACGGTCGCAAGTCAGAGAAATCTTGGTGAAAAAAATTCCACGTTCATTTTTTAGCTTTTATAAAGCGTACCAGTATTATATCTACTTGTTATGCATGCAGTATTCCATTGTAAGTAGGTATAAATTCTAATTATGGGTAACGTAATTACGACAATGACTCTGTTAACCGGAGGAATATCTACCACTAGAGACTAATAATTCTAGGACATATTTACATAACATTTGTAAATACTTACATACTCAGTTTAACATTTCATTTCTGTGTATAAACTACGTTATTACTCCTTACTTTGCATGTAAAGTTGGGTTATTTAGTAACGAGGATTAGCGAGGATTTTATGGAGCACAAAGTGCAACATGCAAAAACGACTGCGTGAAGTTGAGTAATATACAAAACCAGATGAAACTGAGGCATAATATGAAAAGTACGTTTAAGAGCTGCGGAGTGCGGTTGGGGGGATGGCGAAAAGGCGGACTTTTATTTTATTAGGATATAGTAAAGCTAGCCGTAAAACAGGCACGTCGGTGGTACTCGAAGCGTAAAGCAATAAGTTTAGGGTTTATAGAAAGATATATATACACAGACAGTTTATCTCCGTCATCTTTTTTTAACTTTTTTGAGCTTTTCTACCCAATTCTGATGTAGTATCCTTTTTGAGGACAGTTTAATTTACTTCGGTCTAGACAACAAGCCGAAAATTTGACCTTCAATGTTTGCAATAGGTTCGCTGCCAATTAAATCGAACCTTATGCCTAAATTGTGGGCGTATGACATCTCTGCCTACACGGTACTTTTAACAGGTAACTTGCATACACAAAACAAAACAAACTTTCGTTTTGATAGTAATAGTAGGTAATATTATAAATGAGAAGTTTGTATTTATGAATGTATGGATGTTTCATACTGTTACACGCTAAAACTACTGAACGGGTTTGGATTTAATTTAATGGATTAATATATAGAATAATTTTTATTCAGAAAGTACGTTTCGTACGTATGGGTGGGAAAATCTCAAATGTTTCTTATATATCTGCACAGAATCAAATATTTGTAGAAACAGTAGCAACCAATACCAACGTAGGTAAGCAAAACAATATCGACACTGTTTATCCACAATGCACATAACACAATTAAGAGCACACCAGTCCCCGTAAACCATCGGTAGGCGGCTTGGCAACCATTAGAAATGAATGGTGAGAACAATAGTGAACCACTACGGACACACTGCCTTCCCCGTCGAGATTGGTAAATTGAACCTTGACTCCGAATCTAGGTCAAATACATCTTGTACTATTTATGACTAAAGAGTTGCTCTACCGTATGCCCACTCTATAATGTATCATCCGATGCACAAAGAATGTTAACCTAATTAGAAATTTATCTGTCTAACTTTACGTTATTTCTGGAATTTAGTTACTGCGATTTTTTAAATCTCTTGACTGTTACGCTGCGTGTCGCCTGTATCCTTAACTTGATCACGCTCGCTATATATACAGGTGTATTTGACATCGTAACGCAAACTTCGCGAAAAGCCTACACCGCATGCCACTAATAAAATTATGATAGTCATTTATGTCGTTAATGAGCGGTTACAGAAATCACAGTGTTTAAAAAAAGTGTCGGCTCGATCTTTGAACGTTGCAAGCGTGCCGCCGTGCGGGTTTGTAGGCATGACGTTGATCCCTGATGTGAACTCTATTAAATCAGCTGATAAGATTTTTTTTCGGGTGTTGTTTTCATTGTGCTTTTTTGTGTAATTAACGAATTAATAAATTTTTACTTTAAAATCTTATTTTGTTATAAAAGTATAGCAATTATGAATGGTCTAAAGTGAAAAAAACTACATATATATTTTTTTAAGTCATGATGACGAAATATTCCACCACTGGGGGGTTCAGAATCATGTACTGGATCCATGGTACTCGTTTGTGCGTCGATGTCAGATACACCCTTTATAAGCTACGCTACAGTGGTTCAGGATTAAATGCCTGAACATTTAATCCTGAACTTCTGTGTGGTGGTAATTACACATGACGCTCAATCCAGTGTAAACTTATGTGATTCAAGCGCTATAGCTTGTTTTAGCGCTTTATCAAAAGTACCCTTCGCCTCCATTTTATAGTGTGTTACAAGTTAAAGCGAGGCTTTGTTTTTCTGGTGAAAAGCCACTGAGTCATCTCGGACCTTCACATTTAGTTAAAATTTGTGACGTATCTTAAATGCTTCCCACGCTTTCACTTTCAACTGGTCCCCATACGTATTTCAATGATTAACGCACGTAATTTTATTTTTTTTTATTTTGCAACGTATTTTAGATTATTCGTTTTCACCCTTAATAGCTTTGGTGTTTCCATAAAGAGAATGGAAAGCAATAGACATGAATAACATTTAGTTGAGAAAGAAATAAAGTGCCGTAAGGCAGATTCCGACTTTTGATGACAAAGACAACATATTTTATGCCAAACAAGGGGAATATGACCAGAGTTGGCGTACCAATGGAACATGATATGAAATCGGTTTTTGTGTTTTTATCTATAGGATCATCACGTTCAAAAGTTAAAGACACGTCTTTCAAGTTTAATCAAACTTCGGATTTATTTTAAATAGTAAAAAGAACACATTAAATCTTAAGCACTGTCTCACATCAACACTTATATTCGCGCTACACCACCCACTAAGCGTACCACAGAACCCTTAATTTCTCGCTGCCCGCGTTCTGCCAACACGTTATACGGGTACAAGTAAATAATACAAGCAGCTACTGAAACGCTTCATAACTACCTCACTTTTATTACCAGGCTTATTATTGCGTTGCAATGCACTACTTTTGAAAGCTTTCGAATAAGCTTTTAAAGATTTTTTTTTTAATCTCCGCTACAGTTTATTTCGTTGGTTTTCAGAAAGCGTTACAGTGGCTTCATTATTGTCTATCTTTATACTATGATATACTTATGTACAAAAATGAATAAATAGCTACTGATACTATAAATGTACCTATGGAAGTGTGAAAGTAAGTTTATTTGGTACACTTTCACGATAAAAATTTGGATGTTTGACGAATGTGTTGACCATGACGTGAAACATATTTTAGTGTTCATCCTGTATCGCAGACGAAATCGGGCAATATCGAGTGGTTTAATATAGTAAAATATCAGCTAATAACCAACTCAATTAAAATAAACGTTACTTTATAAAAGCTACCCTGTTATTAATACGGTTATTAAAAACAAAACATGCTTTTTTTCTGCGTTACTTCGAGCGATAATATGCCGCAAGTGGGTACCCCGTACCGCTCAATCATTATTGCATGCTCGTATGTGCGTCATTAAGCAATTCCTCCTTACTTTATAACAGTACCTATAATACCTTTCTCATGTAGACATAAAGTATGCATGTAAGTGTGCATAAATAAATAATATTTAAATCCGAAGCAATAGTATTACGAACCGACGCTCGGCGTTGCAGGTAAGTGCCGAAGGAAATATAAAGAAAAACCTTTTCGACTTTAAAAATCTTAAATTCATTAAAATATTAAACGCCAGATGGAACAATCAGGGACATTAAACTCCACCCAATTCGTTTGAATGTCCCCCTTGGGAGCTAGTTAAGAGGTAAGTTGTCAAATTCAACATGCTACCGGTTAAAATTTTACGAAGATCTGGACTAAAAGTTAAACTTGTTTGACGGAAGAGATGGCGTGTCGACATATTGATACTTAGTCCTAATTAGTAGTATAAATTGTTTTTAAATGGTCTTTTATCATTCCTTTGGAACTTGTAGAGCTTGTTATAATTTACATTACTACAAATAGCAGGACAGATGTTTTTAAAATGGAATATTATGGTTATTATAATGGGCGAAACTCAGGAGCCCTCAGGGTGTAGGGGCTGTGACTGGTTGATATGTCAAAGGAAACACGTCCTTTCAAATAAAAAAGCCGGAAGTGTCACACGGCTCACCTTGTCACTGACATACGTCAGAGCTTTATCGACTCCCCTGAGAATGTTCACCTCTATAAAAGCAAATGTCCCTTAATAAATTCAATTGAATTTGATTTCGCATTACACTCTTAGGTAATACGAAAACAGATTTCATACATCCAACGAATGATTGAGATATTTTTCTTGATCAAGATATTCCGAGAGCTTACTCAATTACAATCACATTACGCGTACATAACATAAATGAGATGCTGGGGCAAACGATCAATATATAACGACTTTTTATATCCCGGGGCTGACCTACCTCTTATTTATCAGTCCGCCAGTTTTCCTAGCTCGTTTACAGACCTCTTTCACGATAATAAGATCATAACCCAATATTTAGAAGAGTCTTTTAGCGTTATTTTCTCCGAGATATCGAAAGCCTTTCAACGTTAATAAATTACGGCTTCTAAATGTTCGTGAAGTCTACTGCAATAATTATGAGAACTTAAAAGTTATTGAATTACCGTTTGGAACGTTGTATCCTTCTTAGAAAGGATTCGTCTTTGGATACATGTATATCTATGTTGTGTGTCGTTACGAGTTTTTTAGTCCTTTTTATAGTTTTTCTACATGAAGATCTTGTGAATTAGCCCGTGACGTCAGTGTTAAGATTCGTTCGATCATGACCATAAAGACTTTTATCATTTGATATGAAGTTGAAGTGTAGTCAGTGCGTGGCAGTCTTCGTATCCGTGACATAGCAGACAAACTGTCGGAGGGTAGGCGACCCTCAGGCAGTTTGTCTGGTACGGTCACGTCTTACGAAAACCGGAGTATTACGTGGGTAACAAATGTCTTGCCATGGCGCCTCCGCCGGGCCGGAACAAGCGAGGTAGACCAAAGAAGTGCTAGCTTGACCTTGTAAGAGATGTCATGCGTGTCAACAATCTCACACCACAGGATGCTAAAGATCGCGCGAAATGGAGAAGAGTGAGCAAGAAAGCGGACTCGAAAGGTCGACGTCTAAATTGAACGTTTCATCTTGAACCAACCACTCATACATCATCATCTGATTCTGACTAAATTTTCATAAGGTGAGGAGACTACTGTGCAGTTCACAGCAGGATATTAGGGCCACAATAATGCAGTGACAAGTCAATTTGTGAGCGTGCGACGCCAGAGCGTACGATTGTCAACACTGACCGATGTCCATCATTTATCATGGCCGCACATCAAATAACCATCGGAATGCAGTGGATACAGAACATGTTGTGACGAGATAAGCCGTCAACGGAATTAAACCAATGCACATCCAATCGCATGTTAAATAATAACTCCTGTTAAATTACCCTTTACGTGGAATACTCTACCGAGATGAGATCAGCCCTATTTTAGTCCGTTGGATCTTTTGTTCCATTTCCTCTATCTCTTCGATATAAGAATTTATTTTCAGTTAGACGACCATTTTAGATTCCTATCTTGTAAAATTTAAGTCCGCATTTTTATCCTCTTTGATTACGATTCACATAAAATTCGTAGCATTCTACACGCCAATATGATTTAGGATTTAATACGGTGTATTCAATGTAAATCAAGTCGACCTCAATAATCTGCAGACTATTCTTAGAATAAGAAATCCAAGCGATACACGCTTGCAACTCAATAACTCAGTGGGAAGTCAAGCTATAGCTAACTCGGCGGCGGTTCAGTACGTCGCAGTCCGTAAGTTATGAGACGCATGCATCAGTGAAATGTGTTTTCTTACACGAAACAGACTTCAGCAAGCTAAACCACTACACGAGCATGTTTCGACACCGTTTGTCGATATCAGGGCGCGGCTAACAAAAACTGCTGGATGACATTATTATACGTCACTAAGTACAAATAAGGCTAGTCGCGTGACAAAGTGTTCAAGCCAATAAACCATCGTCGGTTTACGTGATAAGGCGGCCGGCTGAGTTAGTTACGGTTTGACTGTAGCGTTACAATGGGAATTATGTTTTAACGACTTTGCTCATTGTTCTTTGGACATTAATTGTTTACACACGTATTGCATGCAGAAAGCACGGGTGACGTCATCGATCATATGACTCAACCTCAATATAAGAGTTTTTAATTAACATCCCATGCAACATGCGAAGGTTTCGTGGCGATAAAGTGATTATTCTAATAGTTTTATAAAGCAACAATCATAAAATCCATACTTCCATACTATATACTATTTAATATTATAAATATGAAAGTACCTCTACCTGTCTCGCTTTCACGTTAAAAAGTCTAAACTGATTTGGATGAAATTTGGGACACATCCATCCGAAATTGCATCCAGATCAGTCCTTAACTCGAGTAAGGAGATACGCTTGCAGACTTTTCATCCTAGATCGCAGACGAAGTCGCGGGCAACAGCTAGTATAAAACATATTTCTAAGCCATGCATTATACCGCAAAGACGTGTGTTTGTTATTCCGTGCTAATTATTGCATGAACTGTTTTTTTTTTAGTCGTTGGATGAATACTACAGACGCCACGTAGGCGAGTTGAGTAAATAATAGAATTAGGATATTAGATAATTGTTTGGAACTTTCCCAGAGGAAATAGTGAAAGGCGTTCATGACAAACAAGTGCTTTGTTTCAGTTATTAGGCGTAGTACGCGGGGAGCGGCGCGATGTCGCATCTGCAGGCGACAACGAACGCGTCGCGTCATACGACACGAATGTTTGTCACGCGACACAGGCGTCGCTCGCGATTTTCAAATCATTTATCAACCGCTTGTTTACTCTGCTTTACGCTACTGCGACCGGTTTCGACGGCCGCGCATAAACTGGGTCATTCTTCATGACGGCCACAAACGCGCGAGTCAATTCATTGATTTCCACAATCGCTTATACATTTTTACGTTTAATTTGTCTCGCGTGACGGGAAACTATTCCATTACGATATTGACAAGGGTCAATAAAGATGGAATATTAAAGAGATAACAATCACATAAAATGACATTAAGTCGGTAACTAATTACGTTGCATGAGAGCTCGTTTTAAAGAGACACATAGTTAAGAAGCTAGTCGCAATGGAGACCGACTTTCACAATACAGACGTCGAATGCAAGTAATGCTGTAACGTATATAATGTGCAGTTTCAGAATGAAACTTCTTGCATAAACATAACACAAATGTAGGAGTGTTCGCAAGTAATTTTGCTACGTATTTATCTCTGAACTTTCCCGCAATCTGTTTGGCGTATGTGTTTTGCATGTATAATTTATAGGGCATCAAAGGTCTGGAATAAGGTTAGGTACATTGTTCTAGCCGGTTTAATTAAGAGCTACCGAGTCCAACGAGCAGTCTCCGACTGATCGTAAAACGCGACGATAGTTGGCTCCGCGTCTTACAATTATTTCCTTCTGGGGGAATATCATTATTATATATTACTTCTTTTTATGGGGGTGACGTTTTATAGCGGCTCGTTCTTTCGGATAAATCCCGGTGTTTTGAATAAAATTGTTCACGAAGTGTGTAACGATAGTAGTTACGCTATTTTAGGAGGATCTGTTTTGTAAGCAAGTCATAAAAGGTTAATTTCATACATATATTCAGCGACACACATACCTAAACATAATACCACGATAATACTCCACGCTAAATTACTACTAGTGTTTGATTTAATATCATTAAAACTAATTTTACACCAATTTGCACATACAAATTTCAACCATACTTTATATAAAGGAGTCGATAAAGCGAAGCGAAAAAGAACTACTGTTAATAAGTTAAAAACTTAAAACAAACCGTCAAGTTACGCATGCTTGCCTCTCTGTCAGCAAAGCGTTAAAACATCATGCTATATGTAGCTTTAAACTTGACAGTGTCCACCGCTCAATAGACCACAAAGCACAGTTAACTCATGGAGGACGTGTGAATGCATCTGCAAATCTTTAGTCACGTCGCTAGTGCCGTAACGGGCGACGCGTCACGCTGTCACTGCAGCGCTCTGACGTCAGCGTGACAGAGTGACCGGCCGGTCGTGATCCCACGTCCGAAACCCGTAGACCCAACTGAATCATTTATTATCGGCCAACCGACTCCGGAAACCATTGATCACAAACAAAGCATTATAATATTTACATTATAACACCCCACCGTTTTTTACCGTACCGTGCAATCTTACAATTTTCTCGCCTTGCCACCGCACTAATAGAAATTATGAAATTAATTTCATAATGGTTAGTAATTTTCACAATTTAGATAATGGACGTATCAAGGATTGGTGTGTCACGTTTTATTAAAAAAACTCACGTAAACAATAAGTAAGTTGTATTCTAGATTGTAGAATACTTTGTAAGGAAAAGTCCGCGATAGATGTTCTCCGTTGCATCGATAAGATAATAATCTTCGTTGTGATTATGTATGTTCACAGGGAAATGTTATCCCAAAAAGGCCATCGGCCATGTATCGAGCAGATAAACAAATTGGTCCAAATTAGCTGTTACTCAAATTATTCATCTCAATGGAAAACAAATATCGGATATCCACTCAAGTTCACCTGAAAAATTGTAGATTCTGTAAAGTAGGAAGAGAAACGAACCGCATATCAAATAACTTTATTCTCTTTTGTTATGGTAATGTCCACCCCCGAAATTATCCCAACTGGGTATAATCTTGAGAGGAATAAAAACTTTTTGCTGCGTCCATAAAGAGTATGTTTTCCTTATTGTTTGGTAACTTGACCGACTCTGAGTTAAACAATATTGCGATTAATGTTAATATGATTACAATTTCGTAGTTACGTAAAGTAAATTTTACGGAAATTATACAATATTTGACGAAGCAAACATTATTGTTGTACTTACATGTTTGAAATCGGAGTGGAAGTGGGTGTGCAATGTTCTACATACTGTAAATATTTTGATACGGTTTTGTTACTTGTTAGTAATGGGTGTGTCGTTCGCGCTTTCTCCGGAATTGAAGATTTTTTTGCGAAACCAATCTTTGATGTTCCCCTGCTGGGAAACAGAACTCCTCTCGGTGAAAGGTAGTGGCATTCTAGGACATGCGGGTGTCAGCCTTTTTAAGGGGAACTGGTGATGAAATAATTTATATGACCTATATTTCATAAATGGCAGCCGTTTACGCCACTCGGGCTCCAATGCTCTTCCATGGGCCAAGGGACCAAATAATGAAGAATATAAATCAAAGAATAAAGAATATCATCCAAAGAATTAAGAATACAAAGAAACTCTCAAGTCTACATAACTAACTGTAACTTCTAAACCTCCTCGAGTTCACAAGCATGATAATCCCATTATGCACGAAATCAAGGTAGGTACAAAATATTTTCATTCAATAGAAACGTCACCGGATCGGGGCCAAGACGAAATCTATACGAAATTAAATGGAATTTCCACTCCAATGATTTGCGGAGATCTGAAGCCTTTTCCGGAGGTACAACTACGAGCTGTGATCAAACGGTATAGCCTACGTCACGAATACTCCAATGATTTGGTCAAGGGAAATTTTGATGGAATAGTCCGATATTCTTTTGATTTAAGTTCCTTTAAAATTGTATGCCAATGACTTAGGGTGCCGCTTTAATTCACCGATGAGACAGGTTCAAAAGTTAATACAATATTATATAATGTTGTTAGTAAAAGGATCAGTTTTTGGAAGTAATATAATATTATAAACCTATAAAAATCTCAAGCATGTTATTAGAGACTTTAATTTGAAAATCCTAAAAGAGAAACCCTAGCCCGAACTGTGAATCAAAATTTCAAGCAAGTCCTAGATTCATGCTCATCATACGATTAAAAGAGCCTCCATTACTTTAGCAATTTATTAAAACTCTGATGGTAATGTTAAATCTTTCAAAGTTATTAAGTACTAACGAGTTGGGAACATTTGGAACTCAAACTACCTTCTTCAAGGACTTTTAGAAGTGGACTAAGCTACGTATGAAGCCCTGGTTAATTTCTACAAAGTAACTTTGAACAAAATCGACTGCAGCATTTTTTTATAACGTTCATGTTGAAAATAGTTTTTTTTATCATTGTTTTGACAAACGTATGCACCTATTCTCAGAACTCCTTGAGAAGTATAGTATAGTTAACAAATTGAGTATTTATCACTACATAGCATAAAACAAAGTTGCTTTCTTTTTCCTTATATCCCTATGTATGTTTATAGCTCTAAGACTACGCAATGGACTTTGATGCGGTTTTTTTAAATAGATAGAATCATTAAAGAGGAAGGTTTATATGTATAATAACATCCATTAAATAGTGGAGAAATACTATTATTTTTTAGTTTTCTAATATGATGCCACAAATAATTACATTTTTTCCGCGTTTACAGTGAAACACAGGCAGAACCCTACAAGATTTATAATATAAGCTATTTTAACCTATTGTTTAAAATAGCTTCGAAGAAAAGCATTATTCCTTATTCAATTTAATATCTTAAATACATTGGTGATTTTATGTAGATCTACATCGTCCTTTACAGCAAATGATTTAAATGAATATTTTAGAAAATATTACAGATTTAAAATTGCGGGGTGTCACGTTTGCGACGGTACCGACAGGTCGCATAGCGGTGGCAGCACAGTTTTTTTTGTAGTGTCTTTAGTATCAGCATTGAACCCGAGCGAAGTCGGGGCGGGTCCCTAGTTAATTATAAACAATAAAATAAATTAATTAATTCCTTTAAGAGCAAATTTTTTCAACCCCAATTTTATCCGGGGTATAACTTTGCAATTTATAACGCAAAGTAAAATCTAAGGTAGATTATAAATTCAATTCAATAAACCAACATCGTTCTTCTTTGGTTTCTAAAACGAAGCATATTCCAAGGTGAGTTACTTAGGTCACTATGGTTCTGTTTTACCTTAAAATAAACACAGGTACGATCAAATAGCCAAAATAATTAATCAAAAACTAACCATTACACATGAATTAATATTTAACGTGGCAATGCTGCCAGCCTTTTGGGAACATTTCCTGTTGACAGCGATGTAATTTTTAATGCCATCTAATTATTTCCTTTTCTAGTTTATAGATTTCTACATATAGTTTAATTATGTATTTCTACATATATTAATAGTCTTTATGTTCTGTAATTTTGAAATAATTACACCTCCTGTACCTTAAACAGTACCTCTAAATATACTCTAGAAACAGTTGTTGAAAACACACAAGTTATACTTTGATCCAGTCATCCTTACAGACAGAACAACAGATTATAATAGACCAGATATAACTTAAAGATACAATTAACGAAACTGCGGAAATTATTGATATAGCAGTACCAAATACAACTTACAAAACACTATTGCAGAAAAGCTGTCTAAATAAACAGACTTGTAAATAGAAATAAGTCGAATGTGGCTTTACATGCAAACAATAAATTCACATTATTTTCATCATCCGATTTTACGCTCTAGGATCTCCCTGATACTGTAAAAACTATTAGCAGACATTCAATTATAAACAATGTTTTACTTAATATTTTAAATTTATCTGGTATCTTGGTGTATACCCGAGCACACATACATAATATGTGTATATGTGTCCTGCAGCTTTTGTCATATTTTGTAAGTCTTGGACAAACATCTAGCGCGAGCCTGTGGGGATAGCGACGACTTTCAAAATATACATCGCTTGCTTTGTGTATTCCAGCATATCACGTTCAACCTGCAGCCTAGTTAAAAGTAACCGATGATATCAAACAAGCGCCCAATCAGTATGCGTACAGTACTCCTCTCCTATCAACACACGAGACAGACCGGTAACCAAATTACGATTGGACTTGATTAGAATCCTTTACCTACATACATAGGTAATATGCCGATTCTCATCTCTTACGGGTTAACAGTCAACTCGGTTTAAATGGTACCGGAGGACTATGAAAGCAGGTTTAATAAACATAGGAGCTTAGGAGTTGATAACAATGTAGTGGCAGGTTGCCAGCCTCTAGTCTAGCTACAAACGTATACAGAACGTATACAACTATGGCCCGGACTGACTTTCTGACTTGTGCGAGTTGGAAATGCAGTGAATCCATTTGAATTCTTCTGTATTGATAAGTCAATAACGCACACCAGGCAAACTATAAATTCACTAATCGCTTGCAGCGGGCGGCTATGATAGGAAGGCCAAATCCAGCAGTATATTATGACAGGTACATTAATAAATAATTGATGTATCCGTAACATTATTGAAGCAATGGAACATAGTGCATCACGTGCAAGCTGCAATGCAATTAAGCTGTCCAGAACTCCAGACTCACAAATTGTATTGCAATACAGCATGTTGCAAAAATGCCTTAAAACAGAACTCACATGGTGCAGGACTCGGTGGTTCAGCGCAGATTCCGATGGATTTGCTGGGGTCATCGATGAACCACTGTGCGAGGTGGTAGTCGCCAAGCTTGGTCTGGATCTGCTGGCTCACGCGATCCTGCCTGCCTGAGACCTGTCAGACAAAAAGATATTAGTTATACAGTCTTCAATAACGTCATAAGTATGTGTCTTAAGAATTCCGTTTCCAATATGCTTTAAGTACATTAAGTGGAAGTCGTCAGAAACGATCAAGATATTACAATAATGGCAAACACGTAATTTTATAAATTACTACATCATTTTTCAAGGAAATTAATTAAATCTATCGAATGATTGAGTTATAAAAAATGTAAGTACCAAGTAACGATAAGATATCAACAAATAAGGCCAATAAGACAGCTGACAAAGCTCAGTTTGCTTTAAAGGTTTAAACCGCACATCACATTTACTAACACGCCAAATTTTTGGCCTCGTTCTATAACCTAGTTTCCCAGCCTTGAAAACGACGTCTAGGCAACTGTCTCTACAGTGCCAGGTTGGTATAGTAACTTGAAGCCTTAATTGAATTGATTTGAACTTGTTTGCAAATGTGTTTCAAATATGGGCATTAATCAAAACTAACCTAATCAATATGAAATTAATCGCTTCATCAATTTCAACTTTTAAATTGAGTTTCGTATAGGATATTTCCGTTTTAGGAAACTCCAGATTTTCATTCCATTTTAGGAAATATCCTTTAATATCTAAAAACATATTAATTGTTATTAATTACAATTAAACTATCAATGATGACATCATCATCCGAAATAGTTGTTATTTAAGAGTTTATAACAGAAAGTCTGTTTCAATATCGTCTGTTGTTTGATACATCGTTTGTTTCCACTATTCAACTCTATCCGTCTTTTTTAGTTGATTTAATAAATATTTAGCTTTGGCAATGGATTTTATTTCTATTTCACCGATAAGAATAGATTGGTAACTTATTTCAACTACACTATGCAACATCGAAAAAATTACTGATATCTTGGTGGTGATTTGAATAGGTACGTTTAGTAAACAACAAAAAACTAATTAATATTTACGTCCCAGAACAAAAATAATAATTTTCGTAACTTACGATCTTACTTTATTTACTTTCCGCTAACACTTAGTTGAGGGTAGTTATAAATTATTTCATTGATATGTATAAATGTCATCAAAACATTTATATCATTCATAAATCTACAAAATGCCGCGTAAAAAAAGACATATTTTAGAAACCTCGATATTATTTCTGAACCTATCCACAGATACTTCACCCGTATGTTTGATGAAAAAAAAAATTGAGTTTCAGTTCTAAGTATGGGGAGCCCGCAGTATTTATTATTATTTTTTTATTTTTGCATCAAAACCTTAATGCGGTTCATAGAATATATCTACCTCCCAAGTTTCAAGAGTATAGCTCTTATAGTTTCGGAAAAAAATGGCTGTGACATCACGGACGGACAGACGGACAGACGGACATGACGAATCTATAGGGGTTCCGTTTTTTGTCATTTGGCTACGGAACCCTAAAAACACAACATCATCGTAATTAATGATCTTGGATATTGTTTCGAGTTCTTAAGACTTCTTTAACAAAGTATTTAAAGATCTTAGCTGTCATTTTAGGCCCCTCCGCGCCTCGGATAGCACGTTAAGCCGTGGGTCCCGAAACCCGATTTTCATTCGAAAGACCTTTGAGAGTCGTTACGGGTTATCAGGAGCCTGTAAGTCCATGTAAAGAACTTTTATTCAGCTGCATCTGGTTAGACTAAGAACCAATACCAACATATTTGGGAAAAGGCTAGGAACTTAACCAGTATTTCAGGAGAATATTTTTCTTACCCCAGTTAAAGACTTAAGAATCATAAGAGTTGGTTGACGCTGTATTAACTCACTCTCTGACATGTATTACCCTTTGTATTGAATACCCATACCTCAAGTGCGGGCAAAAGTCAAAAAGAAGCAAAAGCTCTGCATTGTATAGAAAAAGAACTGGTAAGCTTATAAATGGTAATACAATCGTAAATAGCGTATGTATCATCGCGAGGCCGCGGCCGTGTGGCCGGCATGTGTCGTCTCGGGCTAAATAAATCGGCTCACTGTCGACGAACATGATTCAGAGCGCACACGCTTATTGGGGATACATGTAAATAATACCACTATTTTTGCCATAATCTCCCGTTATTGAGCGTTTCGGCAGAGCAGGTTTTATGGTTTTATTATAGGGTTCAGCCCCTACCAGCTAAGTGCTTTCAAGACTTATGAGATGACACGTGATGAATTTAAACACTGCTATTATGCAAAAACTGATGGTAAATTGTTGGTTCATAATTTCTCCTGTCTCGTATATTTCCAAATGTTATTGGATATACAAAATGTTGGTAGGAACGGAATTCACTGAATGCAGTTCGATAAAATAATATAGCCTGAAATATATCAAACCAATTTCGCTGCGATGATTTATTGATCGAAAATCGGAACAGCAAATTGATAACGCCAGTTTAGTTACTATAACAAGAATGTGATTAATTAAATCACTCCACGAAATGGGTCTGCTGGAACCGCTCACAATGATTGTTTAAGCTTTATTTAATAATCGGACTTTAGACTCTGTTCATTCAAATATATTTGCGAGTTTTGGAAAGGAGAATTTTGATTGGATGTATCAAAAGACGGTAGGTCGGTAGAGGATGAAAGCAATATCAATGCTGGAAGTTGTTACATTTTCTATAAAGCTACATATGACGTCATATAAGTAAGAGACGATATTGCATTTTTAAATAATCACTAACTATAATTTTTTTATTATTTTTATTAAAATTATAAACTAGCGCTTGACCGCAATCCCGCCTGGTGGTAAGCAGTGACGCAGTCGTTGATAGTAAGGCGCACTAGTTTATTAAGACCAATATGTATAGCAAATGAATGTATCCAGATGTTGTAGGTAAATTATCTAGGATCTAAAAAATAAACAATATCAACAGCTTCCGTGCTCTACCACAACTGACCACACAAATTGTTCGATATTCACAAACGAGTTCACATCAAAATAATCTCAGCATCTGATTCAATTTCAGAGCACTTCGGTATAAAAAATATATAGTTTTTAACACAATGGGAACAGAGTTCGAAATCGAATAATGTAAACGTATTTTATTTATTCGAGTTTGCCATTAGATGTGCAGAGATTTGATTGAAACGGCAAATCATTTACAGGGGCCTGTTTCACTGGGATACATTCCGCACGGCTATTTACTAAAGTACCTTTTACGTCCCTTTTATTTATGTATTGTATCCACATAATCCTAGACTGTACCGTCGAAGACTTAATCTTTATTTTAGCTGTACGTTTCCACATTTCACTCATGTGTGTCTTTGTAAAGAATGATTCGATTTCGGATCTAATATAATCTCCGATAAAGGTCTTTGGAATTCAGTAAGCGTATGTCACGCTTTCTTCCTAAAGTGACCTTTTTCTAGTAAGAATTCTAACGTTAACCCTCAAGGATCGTGGCTCAGGGCATCAATAAAATGCTTCATATTGTTGATAACATCGATGTTCTTGGTATGATCGTTAACTACAACGTCGTGTCTGTTATTAACAGACATAAAAAGGTCGTCATGTTCTTCCTTTATACACTTGTACATAAAACTGATATATTAACTTGGAAGTAAGTATAAGGCTAAGCAAACATTGACGAAGTTTTAACTGAATATTTTTGATATATGCTTACGAAATTCAAGCACGATTATCGTCACATAAAAAGAACGCTAAGCGATAATGGAGGGCGTGTGTCTACTAGTCTACTATTGCTAGGGTATTGTTTTATGTAGAATCAAAATAGTTACTAGCGTCGCAGTCTCTTCACAATTTGGTCGTTAAATCTCAGTGCGCAGGTAAACAGCCAGCATTTATTTTTAGGTGACGGGCCTGGGGGTCCACTATGACGTGTTAAAACCATTATTATACAAGTGTCAGACAACGATGGCGCTATACCGGATGAATAGCAATATCCCCTTTTCACAACGTAACTGTGATGGTTATAACACGTCATAGTAGGGAAGAAGTCAATATTTTCCAAATACGTTTGGTACCGATATCACGGACTTCAAATATGTACAAATGTCTAATACGGTTGTGTTTAAATTTACAAAACTGTTTACTCTCTCGTTTCGTACGATGGTCACAGATGGAGTGAGATGTAGGTCAATAGGCGCATAAAAACAATCATACTGACAACTAGCGAAATACATAGTATGTGTTGTGACTGCAAATTTGAAGTAAGAATTCTATAAAGAACTCTATGGAAGTAATGTACGTAATTTTGATGGCGGTTCATTCTTGCGGAAATCGCTTCTATTTAGAGCTCTGCATTCAATATTAGAAAATGTTATATACAACAATAAATGAAAATATTGGCAATAATAATGCATAAGGATATTTTGCAACCACCCAATAAATCTTAACATAAAATATGATTATTTTCCAAACAAACTAAATAGTTGTGAAGAACTGACTATGCGTTTTGCTTTAATTTACATATAGGCAAAGCCCATCGTCAGCCAGTTCTGGGTTTTGCCTACCAGTGAACGCAAAACCCATAGTTGTGCCATCACTCTATCTATAGTTTGAACTGACAAAAGTGACTATACTATTACATATTTTTGATTACATTTTTATAGCAATGACATTAAATATAGTTGAAATCAATGCCATAACGTACCTTTTAAAATATAATATAACCGTTTAGAGGAGCTTAAAGTTGTTGTAGACGTGGCAAGATATACATAATATACTATCTTTCGACGCCAAATCTAAATTGCTCGAAGCAACAAGTCGATCCGTCTCGCACACTCCTTCGAAAGCACATGATCGCACGGAATTAACAATCTAGAACGCCTCGCACCTCGTTCATATAAATCTTCCCATTAAGGTGAACAAGTGAATTTCACCACGTGTTATTCGTATCTGTGACTATCATAAATCCCGTACGTGCAATGGTACGGGTGGTATTGCGGAGTTGCGGAGTCAACGCCCCGCGACTACTGTGGGACGGCCGGTGCCGCCCGCGCCCGCCCGTACTATAAGACGTACTCCAGGGGCTGGTTACATCAAGTAAACACGAGTGTGCCATGTCTATGAAAGAGTTTGGCCATCTTAATTTTAGCTATACAATATGTAAAGAAAGCCCTGTCCGATCCGTGAAGTTATAGGTATCGACAACTGATTCTAATAATGCCTACAAAGCCGGGCTAATCTTTAAAAAAATCCCCCTAAAAAATAAATATTATTTCGCAAAAAGAGGTAACTTAATACATGTGCGGTAGGCAATACTTGCGCGGGCGAAGGGGGGCAGGGCTCATAATAATATTATCGAAAATGGTGTTATCACTTTAAAAAAAACAATACCAAATTTTGGGGAAGTTCTAATTAATTGGCGGAAAATAAGAATCTTTCAAAATTCATTAGTATTTTTACTATGATGATTATGTAAAATTTCATATTTTATTTGGTCATGTGTTTACCTAACCTTATTAACCTTACGGACGGGGTTTTCTTTACATATTGTATATTCCTAGGACAAGTCAATCGCACATAAGAATGGCGTATTTTAAGATACAAGGTTGCGAGATGCTTTGATATCAATTCATATCAGCACCTTAATTACGTAACACACTTTACTTTAAGTTGGAATCATTTCGAAGTATATTGCTAATTCGTTGCTCGCATGTGTTCAGAAATGTGTCTGCTCAACAACGTAAATAATGCAATTAATGTTTTTGAACTATTAAAATGAAACCCATTGATACTGATAGTATGTTACACAATTAGCATGCTGATCCATTGATGCAATAAACAAATAGAATCAGGAAATATAAATTCGAAAGATAAAAATCAAAATGTTTGACCAAATTAAGAATAATTTCAGATTTGGTAGATTTGGTCAAATGTGAAGCTTTCTAGATACTGACCACCCCTTATTCTAAATGTTTTTTAACAAGGACACTAGTAGTATAGTATACAAGTATACATAAAAACTATTTGTAATTCTTGGAGTGATCAATAAATTATTATTATTATTATTGATATCAGTACAGATATTAATTTTATTAAGGATAGTGGAAATAAATATGCTGTTTGCATTCTACGATGTATCCCCTGTACCTTGAAATTACCGAAGAAACAGCGATCATTTCCTCGAGGAAATATGACGCACGCACATATCTTCAATTTGGCATCCACACTAAGGAAAATACAAGCACGTCGTCAACATAATAGAAAGACATTTTTTCTCTTTATTGCTATCTTGCATATTATTTGATTTGCACCAAAAGAATATGAATTTGATTTTGCGCGCTTAATCATAAGCGTACATTGGCGGAGCATCAGAATTACACAGGTAACAACTGAGTACAGCAACAATAAACTAAGCGCTCAGAAAAATAACAAAATTACAAATCAGTAAAACAGAATTACATTACATAAATTCCAAATATTTCTTAGAAGTAAAAGAGGAATCATTACAGGTACAACAATAGTAGATACTCAGAGGTTTTACGACACAATAAAGAAAAATATTCAGGGAGTCAACGGCCCAGAGTTCACAAGAAGGGTGCAAAATAAGTACAAAATGGACGCGCTTAGAGGGGTCGGCGTTTTATTACTTACATTAGTAGAAGATGGGGTAGGCACAGGCAATAGCCGACATACAAATATGTACCACCTGGTCTAACAAGATCCACGTGAATAATATCCCAAATTGTGTTACTGTGACAAGTCATCGACCCAAATCGAGTCAACGACATTATCTGGTAGTCGCACCTATTATCTACATTTAAAATAACTGGAAGATGATAGGCCTCGCAAACTACGAAAAATTCTTCTGAACTTGGAACGAGTTTCCATATCATATCCACGTTACGTAACCAGGATCAACGGGGGATAATCTGTTTACCAGATTTATTCATATTGAAGTATTTGTTAACTTATATATGTTGGTTTTAAATTTAAATGAAGGTTTAGTAGAAATGTTTATATTCGTATGATTAAAAAGACATATTTTCATTAGATATTTGTGAGGTGGGACGGGGCGCGCGCCGGAGATGGGCGGCGGGTTGTAATGAGCCCGTCTAGACGCTCCGCAATACTACATTGTATTTGTACCGAGCTCCTATTGTACTCCACAACATTGTACACTGCCACTTAACTTATCGTTTACATTAATGAATAATGAGAAAACGAATTACTTTTGGTCACAGGTGCTATTCTGGAATTCAGCGCCGAATTGGTTAATAATATAATTTCATTTCAAAAGAGGGATTATTTATTCACGGTCGAGTGTCCGAGCGGTCGTCGACTTCGAACCTCCTCCGTCCTTATTGAACTGTGGGTCTGCGGCTTGCCGATGATTAACTACGTTTACATTGTCAACCGAACGTTATTGAAACGAAACGTGCTAGTTTAATGATTTATTATTGTATTATATGGGCTCGAAGATTGAACACGAACACTATATTATTTTTTATCATGACTTTGCCTTTGACTTGACTTGTCTCCTAATAAGAAGACGAAGATTTTACTTTTGATTAAGTTACTTCTAAATTATTGTATTTGACTTCTATTTCTTTACACTAAGTATAGAAACAGCTTCAAATAATTTATGATGTGAAAGATGCTTACTAACTCTGATTCATTGACTCGATTATCGGAAAAGCGAGACAGATTCAAGCTGTATGTGAAAGTAACAAACCACTTATCACAAACAATTTCACCAAAGCTTTTAAAACTTGAAACAGAAATAAACACAGAGTATCTCGTGTTAATGCATGTGCTGATGATAAATGAATTTCCACATGTGTGCGCTGTTGACAGGCTGTATTCGAGCGTCACGTTGGACCTAAACCACCGAGCGTCGCGCAACGTGATCTTAGAGAACGAGTCACGAGCCTCGATCGACAGAACTACATTGATTTTACTGGATAAATGTGTTTACTACAGGAAAATCTCACGTTTTTTATATAAATATTTCAATTTTCCTATGTTGTAGGTTTATTAACTACATATATATACATTTTTATACACAAATAAAATATTTCTGATTTCTATAGGCCATATTACTATTTTGGTGCCGCAAAGATGACCTCAAGGTTTAGGGAGAATTGGCAGGTCAAGTCCCTTTGTTCTACAGACATTTAAGGTAAGTATTGAATTTTTTGACAGATCTGAGAATGAGAGTATTCTTATATGTAGAATAACACCAAAAACTGTGCATTGTGGTGAATTGCATTAGAGATTAAAATACAACAGCCCGACTACTGTTACCGCCCTTGTACGCAGGTTAATATTCTAATGATGCTATATTCACAGAACTAATCAATTAAATTTGCAACATCAAAGAAATCAAACGAAAATACCGCCAATAACAATGAAAGCATATTTAGGAAAGGAAAGGAAACAAATCACATTAACATCTTCAAAGTAATATAACAAACTTTCCACACAAAGTAATAAGAATATCCACGAACGTATAAAAATAAGGAGGTACTGAAATAGATGTTACTTCGAAAGTAACCTATCTCGCGCGTTTACAACTGGAGTGGGATGAGTTATGGAGAAATGTGCTATCATACAGTCACGTTCACCACCTCGCAATTTATATTTACATTTGCGGCCTTGACAATGCGACATAAAAGTTACAGAATTCATTATATATTAGAAACTGGTGCTATATTTAATTTACAGTTCACGAAAGCAAACCCCCGAACAGGTTCATTTATTTTTAAAATTTCTGACCTATTTCCAAGGTCTGCCTTCCTTTAAGGATCTGGTTGCTGCGCTCATTACCGACTACGATCAGGTGAAAGTCAATCAAATTATTCTCATTAAAACTCCCCCGATTGACGTTACTACGCGCGCACCAAACAGCCGATAAAAATAATGAGGTAAACAAAAAAACAAATTCATAAATACGTCGGTACGAAAGTGAAATTAAAATAAGTCAACGTTGCCAATAGCAATAATGACGTAGCATTTGAATAAACTGTTCATTCCGCAAGTATTATCGTGTGTAAACATATGATACAGCGAAGCATATGGCGGTGTTCCACACATGTGAGTTAGTTCCACATGTCCAGAAACCCGGACGCCTAGCGTCGGCCCCCTATCGGCTCCATTTCCTAGGGTGAGCGGGAGGCGAGGGAGCTTTAATTACAGTTGTATTTGTGTTTATGCACATATGTGCGGCTGTATGTAATAAAGTGGGTCGTGCGAGTGCACCCGCCGGCTCAGATAAGCCGACCGCTTTTTAAAAAGTTATTATAGCTCTACTTCGTTTTGGCGCTGTTTCGACGACACTTTATGTCAGACTCTTAAACATGATCAAAGTGTTATTAGGAACTGTGAAAAGTTTTTTATAATCTGGAATAATTTACGCTCTGCTATAGTACTGAGGTCTTATTGAGATAGAATATGATTAAACTAACTCGAGCGTCAACTTATTAAGTGAAATCGATAGATAATATCAAGAACCGCGAGATCAGGGCAATCTGTGGAGTATTAAAGAAAACCCTGAAAAGGAAATATTTTTGCTGAGAGATTTCCATGAACTAGGTATAACTACAGTGTGTATATTCAGAACATTAGTTTCAATTTAACATTACAACTGCTACAAATATTTCGGGACTACGCTAGCTCCATAACATTCGGTTTGTTGTACAACGACCGACACGACTATTTCAGACATAGTTTTACAGTTCGTTCAATCTGCATTCCAGGGAAACTACTGCTAAAGTCAAATATATATCCTCATTTATAACGTACTCTTTATTGAACCAGATTTCGTTACCGTCGAAGCATAATTGAGAAACAACATGCACAAAGGACGGAAGATCAAACATTTTAAAACAAACATATTACATGCTCAAAAGAACTTCTTACACATCTAAACATAAGTTTTATAGTGGAAAAATGGCTATTATCTTAATTTTGTTGTTCCATTTGAGCACTTTAAAATCATTTTGGCATCAATTTACATAGCGCTCCAACAGAACGTATCAACGTAATTACCGAACTCGACACGTAAACAGCGGACGACCTCGAACCCGCTTGACACTGGCCGCGTCCAAACACACTTGATCTCCCTCGACCCGATGCCCATTTAACACCACTAATGAGTGCCGAGGGGTGTTTGCGCGTTATCAGAGACCTAGCCCAAGTGGTCGAACGCGGGCTATCAGTTTAAGGTAGGTGACTACCTACCAGTTAGTATCTACGACGACTAGATCCGAACACGGCACGTGCGGGTGGCAATAAAACGACATACTTCACTTTTACTGCGGCCGATCACGCGATCTGTGGAGACACTCATATCGCAAGAAGTAGATAGATTTCGTAGAAACTGTTATTTGCGCAAACGCTTAGACTTTAGAGTATTTAAAGTTACGTGTCTCCAGTTTGCATGCGTGGCGAGCATTATCTCGTGTTTATTTCAGCGAAGTGATCTAACGCTTAGACAGTAAAACGACAATAAGTTTAAAGTGAAAACTTTTACTAACAGTATCATCGTGACTGTCCGCGTCTGCTCAGACTGAACTTATGTATACTATTGTTCCTTGCCAACCTCGTGTTAAAGGTATGTACCGTGTGTGCTATATGCCTCTCTGCTCAAACTAGTTTGGCAACTGGTCTAGATTTGTGAACATTTTCACTGTTTGACTATTTCAAACCAAGACTTAAAATTGACGCCTTTACGTGTATAAGAAAATCGATCTGGAAAGTTAAGTGTCACTTTTCTTTGGAACACAACAACCTTCTGTATCCACCTATCCGAGTTTATTGGCCCAAGTAAATCAATTAACTACAGACGATGTTCCGACTCTATCGTTACAACTAATTACATATAAACTGATCATATACGTAATAACTTTCGCGGCTTTACTTGGGAGATCTATGAAATTTTCGTGCTATGACACTGTATTGTGGCACGCGCAAGCACAATACCAATCGACACGTGATTGTGGCGCGCATGCTTCAACAAGAACAAAGGAATGCACTAACCAGACACTATAGTTAAGACCCGACCACCTCAATGTATGCACATGCATTTACAATATTCGAATAACAATTGACAGATTAACATTGGCGGTTTTTCCGAAAAAATCTACATTGAGAATGAAAAAAAAAAGTAACAGATTGATATTATCTTATAATCGAATACTGATAAAGGGAAAAAGGTGACATTGTTCATGAATGAAAGCAGAAAGTTTGTGATGAAACGGGTCTGTTTGTTGTATTTACATAAAAAGTTCGGCCATATTCGTTTCGCTTCACGAATCGTGTGTAATATTTGAATTCAAACATTACACACGATTCGTAGAAGCAAATAACGCCTCAAGTTCTTAATGTACATAAAACAAACATAACTTTATTTAGTCGAAAATGTGCGTTTTTGAGTATCTACAATACATCATTTCCGAGTATTTAATCAGAATTGGATGTATGCGGGATTATTGACATATTTCGATTCCTTATTACAATGAATCTTTTCTGCGGCTGTGATTCGTAGAACGCAGAGCGGTTCGGGACACTCAATCACTAAATGTATTTTTGTATACATTTGACGACATCGCTGAATACTAATGTTGGCAAAAATTTCAACAGCGTTGTATTCTGTTCAAGGTTGGTATATAAAGTAATTGTCGTTTAATGAATAAACCCTTAATTAGAATCAGTATCAATTCAGTAAATTAAGTTCCTGCTGTGATTTATGACGGTTTGACTTTAAATATCATCTTCCATTGAATAAAAATAGCAGACGTGTACGTCATGAAACTTGTTCTCTTTTGCTTTATTTACATTATAGTACCGAGGAGAGCTGTAGGTAGGAAGGACTATGATATTAATTTCAATGTGTGTGCAATAGTGCACAAACGTTGAAGGTTGCGCGTGAGTTCCTTTGCTGGATCATAAGGAATATATAAGTAGTAAGATATACAGGGTGTATCTGACATCGTAACGCAAACTTCGCGAAAAGGCTACACCGCATGCCACTAATAAAAATATGATAGCCATTTATATCGTTAATGAGCGGTTACAGAAATCACAGTGTTTAAAAAAATGTGTCGGCTCGGCCTTAGAACGTTGCAAGCGTGCCGCCGCGCGTGTTTGTGGGTATGACGTTGACCCCTGATGTGATCTCTATTAAATCAGCTGATAGGATAGTTTTTCGAGTTTTGTTCACATTGCGCTTTTTTGTGTAATTAGCGAATTAATTATTTTTTAAATGTTATTGGGTTATAAAGGTATAGCAATTATGAACGGTTTATAATGAAAAAAACTGCATATTTTTTTTTTAAATCAGGAAAAAATCGACGAAAAATTCCACCTGTGGGGGGTTTAGAATCGTGTACTGGCTCCATGGTACCCGTTTGTGCGTCGATATCAGAGACACCTTTTATATAATCATCTTAGTGGCTTTGTGAGGTTGCTATTCAACGTTAATATTCGTAAGTAAAAAGTTACTTGCGAGTTTATTTTTTTCCGGAGTATTATCGTTTCCGAACTGACTAAGATTATGACAGATTACTTCCACAGTAATTAAGATTTAAAGGTGTTATAACATAATTTAAAGGATGTTGCTCTTCCATACAAATTATTCCTTCGACTTCGTTAACTCACTTTTTCATTTATTTCTGCGTTTGAAATTAATAAACAATAATTAAATAATAACTTATTTGCTTAATTCGTTGGTTTTAATAACTCATTTGCTTAATTCGTTGGTTTTTTGTTGACTATGTGTAAAAAGTCGGCAATCATTATTAACTCTTAGTCAGTAATTAACATCTAATTAAGACTAAAAATGAGAAATTTGTTAGTAACAGATCTGAATGTAAAATATTCATTATATAATATTCAGATCTGCTGCAAAACAATTTGCACTCCTATTAAGCAGATTTATTTGGCTTTATAGGCATTTACGTAAACATCCTATTATAAGAAAAACTGTCAGATTATCCCTAATTTTCGACTAAAGGTTTGGACTTAAAATTGTAACAATTTGTATTGTTTTTTGGTTCGGAAATTATTAAATTACTTCTCCCACTCTGGGCGGAGCGAGGTATGTACATTGTACATGTCAGATTTTACTGACTAAAACTAAAACCCAGTTTCTTCAGTTACCTGTACCAAGGGCTGCGGTAACTCTACCGAACAACTTCCGACCTTGGATTTTGTATTGCAATTATTTCTCTAACTACAACAACATAATGGGTCCACAGTTCTATTCTGTGCGAAGGTCCTAAACAATGTTATCTTTGCAAAAATGCGCCAGGAAATGTTTTGTGCACTTTATATGGGTTCAGAAAAACACAAAAGGATTCGCAGAACACGGATTTTGGGAAACGACAGTGTACGCATTGATATTCTATTTATTTTAATCCTGCGAAGAATTCGTTGGTGTAGGTGTTATTGTAAATTTTGACGAAAAACAATAAAATAAAAATATTTGTTTTATACCATGCGAACAGTCAGATTTGGAAGAAATATCTGTCAGCTATCCGCTAATACATTACAAACTGGAACCAATATTCCAAAATTTCAATCCACTGGAACAATTTGTCAGCGGCGGTGTCGGACTACAATTTAACGCGCTTTACCATCAACGAATGCATCACTGCTTACCATAAGGCGAAATTGTGGTCAAACACTATATTTATAATTTATAAAAAAAAAATTGACGACTGAAAAACTGAGACGTTCAAGTTTTAATCAATCAAGTCAATCATAATCAGCCTATATCCCCACTATTGGGGTTGGTAGACGACACATGTCTTTGATGTTTTGGCTCTAGGATATGCCGATTTCCCCGCATTGTTTTTAAGCTATTGCATAGCTTCTATCGCGGGCCTTGAGCGCGGGGACCGAATCCAGAAATTCCGTAACGAAAAAACCTCACGCTCCCCATCGTCTAACGTCGTTTCAGTTCGGCAGTCTTCGGCACGGTATGTTTGTGTGCGTGCGACTACATCTTTTGAAAACAATTTATAGATTTTCAAAAAGAGCATGCATATTGCAGGGCGCGAACTCAGTCCTACACACTTGCCATGTTACTGATAGTCGCGATGTGCTAAACTTGCGATTAATTTTCTCTCTGAAATAGGTCTTCTATAGAGATATGTCATAGACGTCATCGACGTTGTCATGGCTACCTTAAAAACTTTTCATATAATTAATTATTAAGTACTTTTATTCAAATTAATTTAGTAGTGTTTTTATAAAATAGCTTTTTTTTTAACGGAAAAGCTAAGATGAATGTCATGCTAATTTTTCATTGGACTTTTAAATTATTTATAGTGTTGTTTACTAAATAAAAGCGCGTGATTTTATAGAGTAAAAAGTGCTCACGCGACCGTTTTTTCAATTGTTGCAAGAATTCAAAAGACTCTCTTTAAATAGTGTTCAGACGATTGCTCAAAGTGTATTAGATTTCATTAGTAATAGAAATGGCATTTCAATAATGACTTTCAACTGCCAGTCTAAATAGTCATAAATACGATTTACAAGATTCAGTTACGAGACAAACAAATGTGTTACTTCTTACCGAAACTTGCATGACGCATGATAATCAAATTGAAATACCTAATTTTAATTGTATTGTTCAGTTCAAACGAGATACTGTTTCAAAAGGTGGGGTAGCTATTTACCAAAATAAAAATGATATTACTAATATTATGACTCCGAATATTGAAATAAATATTGCACACGTTAGCGATGTTAATGTTAGGCGCTCAGTTGTTGGAGATATTTGTGCGTGCTTATGCAAACTTAGAAATGGCCTACAAATAGTTATGGTAGCAATTTACATTTCTCCGAATCCAAAATTGGACGAGGTAGAGCATTTTATTCATCGCACTTTACTGGAGTAACTCGAGTGGCTCGAAAATACTTGAAACAAATGGTAATAAATTTCCACTTATCTTGGCTGGCGACTTCAACATTAACTTCGCTGATAAAAAATCAGAGCGGTGGACAACTTTTCTATCAAAAACATTGAATTTGAAAATGAATAATGATCCACAAAAGTCCACAACAAAATATGGGACCACCATTGACGCGGTATTTTCTAGGTATTTAGAGGATATTAAGTCGCAAACTTATGTTTCTTATTTCAGTTATCATAAACCTATAGTTTCAATGATAAATATTCCTGAATAACCAACAGCTACTGTAAGGTAATAAAACCCACATGTATTGTAAAATAATAAAAATATTTTAAATAATATTAACTTTTTATTTATTTAATAAAAGAAAAATTTGTTTTCTTACCGGTCACCACGCTCAAAAAGTGTAACTTGAATTAATATCAAAGAAAAAAAAAATACTGCATAAATAAAATAAATAAATAATTATAATTGCATAAATTGATACAAAATGCTATGCAATAGCTTTACCGCGGCAGTCCCCGAGTGCCACACGTCTTTTTTTCTATACCGTTTTGAGAGCAGTGGTGATGAAATAATTTACATAAAGCAAAGCGTCTGATAGGGTTCGAGGACCTACGACCTACACAATTTATAAGTCGCGGTCGATATCACTAGGCCACCGCTGCTCAAGTTTTAATCAGAATAATTGAATTTCCGTATTCAAATAAGGGGGAGACCATAACGATGTGTGTCATTGTAAAATACAAACACCATTCAAAAATGTGGACAATTCTGATCGGAATATCTCTCTCATCCTAAGCACGAAGGACTGACTTTAGGAATGCTCCATTAATTAGCAAGCAAGATTCTCTCACGTGTGCCCGGCCTTACGTGTGACCGTGGCCATGTATTACACAAAGTGAATAAGCATGGGTGTGTGCAAGCGTCAGTATGCAGTAGGAACTCAGAATGCAGGACAAGCCAGAATGCTCATACGTTCACAGAGCTGAAGTAACTGAAAGTAGTCATTAGGACGTAATTCGTTATTAGTACGATTTCTGCGTTTGACAGAAATATTTTTTCCTTAATCGTACAGAATGTAGTTGAATATATTTGCGAGTAGAACGATAGCCAGACCTAAGATAACGTAGAGGAAGTGAATTTAGAGATATCGGCTAGTAGGTAATATGGAAGAAAAGGACCAAGGCTCAGCATGTAAGTTCTCACAGCTGCCAACAACTTCAGAATACTAATTTTAGAGAACTGTCTTCAAAACTGCGTCTTCTGGTTTGTTTAGTATTCTACGAGCATGTTAAAGTACTAACCCTAAACGGCGCCGGGAAGAGCGACGATGCGTCGGGCTCGGCGGCGTGCGCCTGCGACATCTGGTGCGCGCGCGCCTGTCGCTCGCGCTCGCGGTCGCGTTCGCGGTCGCGGCCGGCCCACGCGCCTGACCCGCCGCCTCCGCCGCCGCTCCCCCCGCCCCTGTCCCGGTCCCACTTGTCGTACCTGAAACAATTGAGCATACACATTAGATAGATATTAAAAAATCAAGTGATCATTGAGCCTCGGAACATTATCCTCAAGGTGAAGTCTCCTATAACACATCGGTTGTAAATAGTACGTTGCAAACATCGCCACACTAGATGCTACTGCGACATACGGATATACTGAAGACTACCTTTAAAATGCTCACTGCAGCTTTAACAATTCTCCATAACGCCTCGAATGATGCTATTGAGATTTCACTATGAGCAAACAGGCTTAGAAGCTTCGTAACACCTAATTTATATAAGCAAGTACATACCACTAATTAACACAACTGTAGCCTAACCTAAAAAGTGTACCGCTGTGAAATTAATCTAAAGTGACATGTATGCCGCCTGACACAATTACAGAATTACTCACACTCGTAACGTCGACCTGAGCAAAATTTATATTAAACCACGTAACTCTTGACACAAAAGCTATACACGTTCAGGCTTATCCCCCAAGAGGTTCCTACAGAGGTATATTTCTCAAATCTACTTGATCAATAGCGATATCGGGATACATCACGTACTACGCAAACTAAAGAATGGGGTATTCACGGAACGTTTTTAAATCCCCAGGCAGGAGCTGGATCTACGCAGATCGTACAGCTAAAAGCTACTAGCAAAAATGATATTTTTCAAAATAGTTCGAGCAGTGCTGGGTTTGCAACCCCATCCACAAAAACAACTAGAGAACCTTTTGCTCAGTCTGATGTTACAGCGTGTACAAGAAACCAAAAACAGCTGACACCCTGTTTTTCTTATATTCCCATACGTGTTTGAAAACAATAACATTAGTTATTATTACGAATAGCCCATTGTGATTGCGGTGAACAAACTTCTACTATCGTTGAACTTACTTTCCAAGAAATGATTTCGTTATGTAAAAGAGACTTCTTAAGGGTTCAGAAGACTGAAGAACTTCTAACATTACAATCGAAACAAAACCATACAAATTGAAAATCAGGTTAATATTAACGTTTACAACAGAAACGCTGTTGTGTAAATTGCTGGATCGAATGCATAAAGAATTCCAGAAACCTATTGGCCGATGATTCATGGAGTAAAAAGAAATATGTTAAATTCATCGTAAATTTAAAACTCCTACAGACGGGCGCGTGGCGACTCTTGTAGAACAAATTCCACGAAGTTTACTTAGAAATACTTCTACTAGAATCGCATCGTCCCTGCTGCTGGAGCCCTAAAACGTCTGTTACGGTAAACAAGACAAGCACTTCAACTTATAGGGAAAACCTCTGACTATATTATACAACTTTTTTTACGATATTGTAAAGGCTTGATTTTATTCCAATGTCTTCGCTTATCATATTTATTGCTGTCTATGGGGAAAACTAGGCCGTTAAAATTTTATAATTTATTTTATAGAGGATAATAATAATTTAAAATAAACTAGTGTCCTTTATCATCAAAGATTCTTTCACTGCTGACTATCAGGCGGGATCGCTATCAACAATTAGTTTATGACATTAAACTAGACAGGACCGGTCGTCGTGGGGAACCTTGGGGGAGGCCTATGTCCAGCAGTGGACGTCTTTCGGTGTTTTTTTTTTTTATAAACTAGTGCTTGACTGCAATCGCGCCTGATGGTAAGCAGTGATGCACTTAAAAAACTTAGGAATAGGAAGGATGACGGCAGTTGAGCGAGGTGATGCAATCTTAAACCCAAAACCAACACGACCAACGATGCTGCACCAGAGGGAGATTGATCTGGAGACTCCAAGACCAAACTCCCGACACAACAACAAATGATGATGATGATGATTAAACTAGACTAGAGCAAACTGTAATTATGGATTCTGTACATGAATTGAAATACGTTTAATAAATTTCTTTAGCTTTTCGATTAACAGTTTCTGTGAGTGAATTAGCAGTTCATTATTACACTTTGCTAATACACACACAGAACTCTTTTTATTTTCTAACAAGAAAACACTTATGACTTATGTGCTGCCACTCTGTATTTAATTATTTATTTACTATTAACACTTACATTTTTTACAGGTGACAATACAACAATGTAGTCCCAATCACAATTTCCACAGGCAGAGACGTCACTCAAAAACCAATTTAATAGCACCACTAACTAAAGTGAAATGTTTTTTAAACTGTCCTAATTTGACTGTCCCTGAACGAGTTGTAGTGATCTGTCTGAGCGATGTTGGTGAACTAATCACTTTACTTACTTTAAAAATAAAATTAACAAATGATCTTCCGCCTTATTCATAAACGTTGCTTAAAATTAACTAGTGATAAGAAATTGTTTAACCATACACTTTAGACGTTTTCACACTTTTCATGTCACTTAACTTTAATCATCGTTTATGAATAAGGGTTAGTGACCACCCACCAGACAAAGTCTTGCCGCTAAGGGATTCGTAGCCGTACGGAGGACGGGCCTGAGCAGTTGTCTTGTGATGTGTGCCGGGTACGATGCGCCAAATGTTATGTCGGGAGTTTGGTCGTGCAGGGTCTCCAGATCAATCTCCCTCTGGCGTTTGTCGTGTTGTTAGGTTTAACATTGCATCACCCCGCTTAACCGCCGTCTTATCCACTCAGGTTTTTTGAGTAAATAGGCGCTTAATAAACTAGCGCGTTTTACCATCAGCGATTGCATAACTGCTTACCATCAAGCGGGATAGCGGTCAAGCATTATTTCATAATTATTAAAAAAAAAAAACGTAAGTCATTAGGCAAACCGGCCGACTCAATTTTCCTCGTATTATCGAGTACTCGTTAGTTAATACAATGCCCAAAGTGAATATTTATAAAACGGTATTATAGATAACGTCCTCTGTTATTTACCGATATAGTTCTATGAAGTGTTATCTGTTACATTAGGGTTAGTTTAACAATAAAACTATGGCCAACGGCTCGGTAGCAGCTCGTAAAATAACAATAATATGTATAATGTTGCTTAGTCTGTTAAGGTTTGTTCCTGGATTACAATTTACATTAGGTGATACTGGATATTGCAGTTTTTGACATAAAACGCAATGGACCGGTACGGCAAAACAGACGGGCAATAAAATCACACCAGCAATAAGATCTCCATGGTAATTAATTTAATTTAATTTTTTTGGTATTTAATTTTATTTATTATGTAATTATTAAGGAGACTTGCGGCTAAAAAAAGCAATCATAAAAGGAAACAATAGTCGACAGAAAGTCAATTACCAGTCTTCACGTTTACACCTATCATAAAATTCATATTGTAATTACAAATATATAGTTAAATCTATTGAAATAACTCTTTTAATGGAACATACTCCATAGTGAGTTGTTTGTGAGTCTCAAGAGCGTCCTTGACGGAAGCCTGTACACGGAACAAGTTTTCACATCGATTTGTTATGACACCGTTTGAGTTATTACCGTGCGCCGGATCGAGTGCAATGAGTGTGCGAGTGTCTGCCATTGTTCATATTGTATTTAACAACATTCTATGTTCTGAAACCGGTTACATATGCCCGTATGTGTCCTGCAATTACGTAACTACAGTGATCGACATGCTATTAAGACCAACACGTAAAGACGTCTAAGAATAGTGAATACTAAGCTTGATGTGGATAAATAAACTTGTCATTATTAAGCAAATAGCTACTATTTGCATTTAATTTCATATTTTTTACGTAGTAGTTAGTCTGCACCAGGGCAGACCGAAAATTTGAAATTTTCTTGCGTTAGTGCAATTTGCAGATCAGTGTGTGTAGTTACAGAATTGGCTTGTATCCTAAAAAATATTTTTTCTCAGCGTTTTCTTTGTGTAGAGTAATCAATTTATCTTTCTTAGTCCATAATTATAAAATTAGTACACATGAGTTTAATGACTAAACTCACAGTAGTGTAGTATTGTGTTCAACATATGTACATCCTGACATTGACCTGCAAATTGTAAAAAACATGGCGTCCTACAATAGCCCATCCCGTAACAGTTAACTTGTGTAAGATAAATGTAATAACTAACAGACGCACGTAATTATAGACGGGTATGAAAACGTTAAAAAAAAGTTATGGAGTATAATTTGTAGAACAAGTGAACAATTTCACTTTCACCGTGTTCCCTGTGTCAGTAGTTAGTTGAAAGATTTATTACCGCGACCTCACTCGATTTAGCTAGAGGCGTCCGTTAATATGTTCACACAAATAAAAACGGAATTTACGCTTATTTATAATATAACAGTGGTAATTAAGTGCATGGATGTAAAGTGTAAGATTTATAATGTACAATCATCAAATTTTGTTGTTGACCGTACCACCGGATTTTTTGTACACTGCACTGATAAAAATATGTTGAAGTTGGGAAGTTTCATATTAAGTAAACTTAAGTAAAAGTAACAGGAGATGAAAGGAAATTATGTCAGAGACGCGTATTGAGTAACTCCCAACGAAATATACCGAGAAATTCTCGATTAAGGATAAGAGAGGTGTCGAGAGGTCCGATTAAGTTATCCTCTTTGTTTCAATACCAAAATACAACAGCACAATATTTAGAATAAAACGATATTTATACTAATTACTATTTTGTTTGTTTAAACAGAACTACCGGTTAGGTTTGATGATGATTAGAATTTTGCATTTGCTGGGCAGGCATAAGGAAGGCTATTTAATATTACGCTAGGGTCTTTAGGATCCGAGCAACGGGATAAAGACAAAAATAACCCTAAACGCAGGCAGGCGATTCGAAGCGACAGTTTAACCCACCCCGGTTGGGGTAAGAAGAAATTTCACACAGACGAAGTAGCAGACACAAGCTAATTCAAAATATTCCTGACACACCTATATACATTTTTTGATACAGGCTGTTTCATTTTCAGGTCGCACGAAATTCATTTATAACTTGACGATAATGTAATATTCGCCTCATTGTAAACTAGCACGGATGACAATGAATGGATCATGATGACACATCGGATGTCCACGCCGGAACGCGCCGAATAATTGAAAAACGTTCTTAAAGGTACAAATTACAATATTAATTACTGACAAGTTGTGTCATTGTTGAATTTTCTGTAACTCCGTCGATCATGCCGACATCATCGATTGAGGAACTGACCGTGCACTAGTGAATGAAATAATTACAAGTAAATGCGATAATTAGGTATAGCGGAAAACTGTGTAGAATGAAAATTAATAACTCTACTGATAAAATAAATTTGTTATAAGCAATGCGGATATAAAGCTCCCCAACTTATACTACAGGAAAGGAAATTTATTATTTATCGAATGGACATGTCAATTGAATGTATTATAGCCATATTATGTCCAATAATGACATATGTGTTGTGATTTAATTATTTTTGTTGGTAGTCAAATTGCTTATAATGAATTTTCCGAGTTACGTAGTCACAATACGTCTTCAAAACATATCTAAATCCGGTAAGATTGGAACCTGACCCCAACATGGTGGAAAAAGGCTAATTAGACGATGATGTATATACAAGTCACCGGCACCGGCGAACGCCTGTCGACTAGTGTCATACAAAAATTACAAGAAACTATGACAAATCTATTAACTAATATCTTGAATTAGTGAGTCAGCAGAATTAAATACCGGACTAATACAATTAGAGGCCATTAAATTGAGCACTTGTCATTTGGAACAGGGAAACCAAAAGTCGCCAGGCGCCACTACTTATGAATGAAGGTGAGGTTTGCTACGACCACCCGGTGTAGTTAACGACGTGGCTCTACAATGCTAAATACAAACTAGCAAACATTTCGTTAAGTCTTCGTACACACTTAGGTTGTGGTACGGTCAGATTAGGGTCTCAGAAACAGCGAAGAGCGAGGCTTTAAAAAAACATAGCTATAAGCATAATCGGCTTATAATATTTCCACTGCTGGGACTCGGGTCTCCTCCTTTTAAAATGGTTAGGAAAAAAAAACCCTATAATGATTTGCTAAATAATTACAGAGTATTGAGCTTGGATTCCAGACGGTCTTTGATCATGATTGTGCTGCTGTACAGTAAATGCAATTACAGAGTTAATTGTACTGAGCTCCTGAATAGATTTTTATGTTGTACCTATAACTGTTATGCGACGGGAGATGCGCGCACCTCAACTATTCTACATTATACTGCGCGATATAGAAAGAAGGCGGCCCCACTCGGCAGGCGGCTCTCTCACAATACTCTGATTTCGATATTTTCGCGCTGTCGCAGTCTAAGTTTAAAAGATTGGTTTCTCAATCTCTTGCAAGTCGCCCATAAGTCGGATCTTGTCATCGGCTTCCTTCAATTCGTCGTTTTATACATTTCCTTTTTGTTATTTTCTTCCATTTATTATAATGCGTTCGTTTTCATACTCCGATGTCACTTCATACACAAATATTACAGTAGAGAAAACGTATAACTTACATAGTAGGTGTTCTAGTACGTTTTTCTCGACTGTAATATAACTACTTTTTTGCTGAAATGTTTAACCGACTTTTGTCCCAAATATATAAAATAAAATAGAAATCGTGCATGCAACAGCGTACATGTAATACGATGAGATACTTATTAAACAATAATGAATAAAAGAGATTCAGTGTGAGTAACAAGGAGAGTCATATCTTCTTTCTTTCTCATGTAACAAAATGTACATAAACGTGACGCGTCCTTGAAATTTCACTCATAATTGCATCGCCCGCTAAATAACATCATCTTAAAAATACTAAGCCTTCCAAGAAGCTAGTCATAGGGACTAACTTCTTATTCATATAGAGAAGAATCGGAACAAAATTAAATGGGAACAAACAAAATAGAGTAATAATGACATCCAAGGCTTATCTCTAGAAAGCATTGTATAATTGGTTTAATGAAATATACATATAATGATTGCGATATTTCATTATTGAAACAGTCACAACGGCAACAAAGGAAGAGTTCATTAAAACGGCTCCATTAAAAGTAATTTAACATTTCCTGCTGATAGTATTAAAAGCTTTAAAATAAAAGAACTACAAAAAACATGAATACCTTTTTCATTTCAATAAATACTTTCCATTTGCACTCTTTCGTAACTCAGCGTCGCAATGTAGATAACCGTTAATACATATAATGAAATATTCGATATTAAATTAAAACAAGGAGTGTTTCCGTTTCGTTTTCGCAGTAGCTACCAACTGGCTTATCGGGATGAATGACCGGTATATCGGACGTGTGTTTTCAGAGTGTCGTGTTATCTAGGGTTGTTAAAGGTCTTCTGGATATATTAACAAAACTAGCTGCGTCCTGAGGTAGACTAGTTTCACCCTAATAATTTTTATTGTTATAAACTATCTGTGTGCCAAATGTCATTTTTTTGTTGATTTTTGACAAAAATGTCCAAAATCAACAAAAATGCCAAATCAGTTTGTTCAATTAACATTAGCGACTCTTTAACCACACTTTTTTTACTTTCAAGCGTCCTCATAAACTTTATACAACGTTTATTAATCGTGGATCCCCTCTATTTGTGGGAATACATGAGCTCGCTAACCGCGTACAGTGAAACCACCGAAGCGCCATTTAGTCGCCTGCCACCAAGATAAGAAAAACAAACAGTACATCAGAGCCCGTGCTTTTACCGGCCGACTTGCATATGTAATGGAAAAATTCAACGTTGCCACAAGTCTTTAGAGATTATTTAGAAATTTCTATGAAAACGCTAGCTTATCGTCTTAAACAAAAGCAGAAATCCATAAATTCTGTCACGTAAGCCTAATCCTAACTGAAGATTATAAATGCGAAATTAAGTTTGTTATGCTTTCTCCCTAAAATGGCTGAAAGGTATTGGATAAAATTTTACAAATGACTAGATGATCTGCGTTAAGACATGATAGGATACTTATTAACTTAATTTGTATATATATACTTTTTATAGGAGTTTTTGGCTTGGTTGCTAAGACCTTTGAGCCATTTCTTCGTTATTCTTGTTTTCTTTCGTAACTTATCCTAACTTAACTTATCTCCTTTCGTTTCCAGCGTGAGCGGACTAGGAGGGGTTTGGGGTTAAGTCATGATGTGGCGACTATGCTACAATATTTCAATGTTCTTTATAAATTATTCACTGAATGCACTTTTTACTACATAAATCACGCGCTTTATTTAGTAAACAACACTATAAATAATTTTAAAAGTCCAATGAAAAATGCGCGTGACACTCGGCTTGACTTTCCCGCCAAAACCTCATTTGGTTACATAATACATCGGGATCGAGACTTATGCGGGTGACTTAAACCAGCAAGTAATTATAACTGCTTTTAAATGATCAGCCTCGAACACTAAAACTATTGGATCTAGTATTTCTAACCAATGTTATTAAATTAAAATATAGATAAATCAGAAACTTTTATATAATGGAACCCATGCCTTGCTGGCAAAATTCCGTTTACAAGACCCCTCGTCACACGAAAGGACAAACTTTTTTATCCTAACTGGACAGGTAGTTCCCTTGGGTTCTACAACGACTTATTACACCCCATTGTTGTCCAAGCAGTCCCAAGAGGGCAATATTACTTAATAGAAATCTAAACACGTGGAAAGGCAGTTAATGGAACCAGTTCATAATACATAAGTATAAAACACGGAAACGATTTAAATTATAATCTACAGCTCGTTAATTCGATGATTGACGTCATAAAGATTTACAGTTCATATTTCGCGAACATAAAAACCTTATTACATATTAAAAAGGTGTAAAAGTAAATCCGCAAAAAATCCTTTTTAAATTTCCGTGAAAAGTTTTTTTTTTATTTGAAAAGTTGCAAATGCCTTAAATAAAACAAGGTACGCAATTAGATCTCTGGGGTCTGTCTTAGTATGGCGCGGCCTGAAATTTGATGATCATGCTATTGACAGCCTAATTTTATAATCGAATTGAAATAATGTCGTTTCAGCTTACACTTAAGGTTTTTAGTATTTCGATTAGTTATATAGTGTGGTGCTGACAATACGACAATAAATTAAAACACGAACAATGCTGGTTTATAGGAATAATCCTAAACCATAGAAAAAAACCTAGCATCAAAAATAAAAAAAATGAAAATTTCAAACAAACTAAATCGCATAAAATTGCAAACGGAATAGAACATCCTTTAAAAAACATTGGTTCACTGACCTCCGATCGGCGACAGCGCGATCCTGTATCAACTAGCTTTTTTCGCGCCATTATTATTAAAGTTTGGTACTGCAAGGATGCGACGGTCATTAACCTGTAAGCGCTTCCTTATCAACATGTACATCATGTAGAAAATGTGAAAAATGAAAACTAATTTCCTGTGATGTTTTGATGGGTAGACTGAGAATGTGTTGAGGTACACGATGTTTAATTTATTGTCGTATTGTCAGCATCACTCTGTATGTAAGTATTATAACAAACCGCTCTGCCACGCCTAACGCGAACGGCTCCGTGTCATAGGTTGTTAGGACATTGGCACGATAATTTTTAGAGGATACTTTTATCACTAGCCGACAAGTACTGACGCCATTATTAATTTGATAAAGCTCAAATGTAGTATTTGCTGCAAAACACGTAAAATGTCAATAAACGAGCTCACAGTCACTGGACTACGTGGACTGTTAGTGGGAATTGAAATCTTCGCAATAGAAAAATTCAGTATTTGTATTCCTGGGCGTCATACAGACATCGTAGCATTACTGAATGTGGATCCCCGCATAAAACCATTTGTATAGACTAGCCGATTAGAGTGCGATCGTTTCGCAAATTGATACAAGAATCGTATAATTATTTCCAAATGTTCTAGACGTTTTATTATTAGATGAACTCAATATATGAAAAGCGGGTATTAGTATTGGTTTAATATCGTACAGCTTCAAAATAGCTTCTACTTGGTTAGGCTTCTTGAAATTATTGATTCAGTATTCTGTCTATTATAGAATATTACCGTTTTATAGTTAAATAGCTGCATAGCGCGGATTCACGTGCGTAGGTTTCGATATGTTTTTTTTTATATGCTCTGCTTCTATTGGTCGCACCGTGATGTTATAGCCTAGTCTTCCTGGGTTAGTGGGCTATCCAACGCAAAAATAATTTTTCAAATCGGACCGGTAGTTCCTGAGATTCGCTATCTGTCGTGTTCAAACAAACAAACATAGTCTTCAGCTTTATGTATTAGTATGTGTATGTGTGTGTATGTAGTAGTAATGTGAATCCTTATAGCTTTATGAAATAATATTAGTCAGGTGTACCGTGTATACAAAAAATCAATTCAAATGCTTAGAAAAAAATATGTCAATCAAAAAACACGTCTATTCAGTGATCCAAACACAACACATTGATAAAATCGAAGGGAGAATAAGCTATAGTAAATTCCCACGGACTTTCCACAGAAAAATACTGTTATGTAGTTTAACAAGCAGGCATTACAACATTAAGATGAAAGATAACATGCATTCAGAAGCGGATTTAAAAAATACAAGGAAGCAACTAACCTCAATACTCAAAAAGTATTTTAGTTTCGCCGTTTGAAAGCTCAGAAATGTGTGACCTAAGTCTGAGAACGAACTCTTAAAACTTGCGGCGAACCATTCTAAACATACTAACGCTGGCACATTTTATTTTATTGTTTCTTTAAATTTTTGACGAGTGAGTAAAACTTTTGAGGAATAAGAAGATTTACTGCACAGCCAAGGCGTTGTGGAGGATTCTGAAAAATTAAAGCGATTCGGACATCTATCATGCTACAAGCCAGGAAATTCATAGAGCTCGGTCTTCTTCATAAAAACAACAGAGAACTGTTCTTAGAAAAGAACAGAAGAAAAGGGATATGTCATGACTTGATAGGATACTAAGAATTTTGATAGCAACGTCTGGGTTGTGCTACATTTGGTGGCATTTACCTTCAAGTAATCATTGCCTAAAAAATTGTTGAGGATAATTCTACTTTAAAGTCCATTTTGTTGTTAGAAAAATGTAGACACATAACATTTAGGTACTGGATTAATGCTTTTTCCTGTTCGGTATACGTAGAGTTCCACAGCGGCGTTTTTCCCCCAAGATCATTTAATGACGGAAAATACGTATAGACGTAATTTATGCTGAAATTGTTTTTCTATACCTATATAAAAAACAAAAATATACAAATTCGAAAAGGAAGTTTTTGAACACTGAATTTCCACGAAGCCGCAAGGGTGCCTGTAGGTAAATAGTTAAATATTATGTTGAGCTTCAGGTGTCCACCATTTATCAACAACGCTTAAAGAAAAATGAAAAGTAAATAGTACGGTGGCATTTTATCATCTTTCGTTACTTTTTATGATATATATGTACCTACTTGCTTACTGTCACTAGGGGATTAATGTACATTCATTAATTAACAGAACTATTCTCTAAATATTATAGGCTCCAGAATAATCTTCGTTTTATTACCCTTTAATTAAGTGTATTGCACCAGCTCCATCCCCCACTAAAGAAGGTGGGGGGCTCCATACATCGCCAGAGCATCTTTATTAAGAGACAATTTTATATCTGGCGATACTAATAACAACGTCTAAGATAAAGAGAAATTGGACACGCCACAATAGCGGTGGTTAGTCCCCTCTTTGAGGAGGCTTCGCTAGAGAGGCACCACTTCCCGCCTGACACAGATCCTCACTGGACAGGAGGTTCCTGTTCCGGATAAGGCGGAAGGAAACGCCAGAGTGTCACGACTGTGGGGATCACCCTGAGGACAAGGTGGAGCATACTGTGGAGGTCTGCCCGGCTTGGGAGGAGCAACGCCGTTTCCTCGTGGCGTGCTATCGGTAGCGATCTCTCGCGTCCGGCCCTGGTCCAGGTCATGGTAAGTACGGAGCGAGAGTGCATGGCAGGCTGTCACCTATTTCAGCGAAGCAGTGATGGTGGCAAAGGAGGAGGCGGAGCGCGTGAGGGAGCAGGAATCTCAGCACCCTCACGCCTCTAGCCACCACAGGAGACGCCCTGGTCGGGAGACAACTTCGAACTCCCGGCCACCGTAAGCGATCAACAAGGCCAGGCACAGGTCGCGGGAGCGTAATGTTTCAAGCTCGCCTCAAAGAGATGTCAGCACGTTGGGTCGGGGTCCACGATGACTGATGCCTAGGTCAGGGTTGCGGGTTGCCCTGACGCACAGGCAAATGAAGAAAAACGGGTGGTTTTAGTCAGTAAAAGTCTGACACTGCACTCCGCCCAGAACGGGAGAGATCATTTGAAGAATTCCCATCCACAGAAAAAAAAAATTAGCTCAAAGGACGCGCAGCCATCGCAAACGTAAACTGTTTCTCCTTCCGTTGCAAATGTAAAGTAAATGAACATTGCTAAGCATAGCTACATTTGTCAACACCATGGTTAAGTGTTCGCTGGCAAATAATTAACGGCTGGCAGTACCATTGCGTAATAACCTGACAACTAAGTACCCGAGACAGCAGTAAACGAGATAACAAGCACCGAATATACGAATATGGCCGAGCCGGTGTGAGCACGACTATATGACTGTACAGGGTGCATTAATTGTACTCATTACACAACCTGTTTAGCAATTTTATTGGATAAGTTGGTCATGTATGTGCCTAGGAGGCTAGGAGCCGATACTTGATACCTTATTATACAGATAACCTGAGTTAATCCCACATTCGGAATGGATAAAACAGCGCGAAATATCATACATGTATTTAAATGTGAATATATACGCGAAATGTTTAATATAAAAATCTGTCGCGTATAATTTTTGAGCCGGCTGTTTATTGCAGTTGGAAATTAGTTAAATGTTTGTCTTCTTGTTTATTCAAAATATAATAAATAACAAAGCCTATTTACTTAATTCATGCAGAACTAATCTTTAACTGTAACATGATCATATTGTTCATATACAGTAACTCTGAAGAAGTTTTTTAACATTTTATGATATACTGAATAAAGATAAATATTCTGAACAGACTCATTCGGATCTAGAAACAGTTACATAATCATCTAATTCAAGTGTACAAACACTTGTGAAGCAATTTCACAGTAGGAAAATTATTATGTGTAACATTCATTTAAAGCCTAAAATCCGATGTTTGTATTCACACAAACGTCGGATTTTCGAATACCTCGCATTGTTATTCCAAAAATCTGTGTGCAGATCACATAAGTAGATAAAATATGAATTCTGACTATGAGACTATGTAGATTTGTATGTGTAAGTACAATTTACTAAACAATAGTCCTAAGGTATTGCTTCAAAAAGTTGTTCCCAATGATTCCGTTTCCCTTTTTCGTCATGAATATTGGAGTAGTCTTAAAAATTTATTAAACGAAATGCTCCCCAGTTTCTTTGAACGTAAAATTTAATTTGCCAAAGTAGAGAAACCTTATTGGTCTAAATATTTTGTTTTGGAGAACGAGTTTGGGCAAATGGAAAGAGTGAAATGACAGATGTCAATTTGGTAGAGCATTACGAGGAGGAAAATTTGTTAATTATGAATTCAGCATATTTCATTATCACACACGTAATGTGGGAAACACTGGGTAAGGTAATTATGTTGTGGTTATGTGACACTGACTAACAAAATATTTAACCCAACATTTTGTTTACGTCAGCAGTAGAATATACGGGTATTGTTGTAATAATTTAGCAACTCTGCAATGCTCATGAATTCTCGAGAATAAAATCATATTAAAGGCAATAGACACTAGCAATTACCGTGGGATGGATGTCGTCTGTTAAGCTTATTCAACATGCTAACTAGTTTAAGTGCCTCCTCTGTTTCACAGATGATACTCGCAAAGATTTGCATAAATTAACTCCTTACAATCGATATTTAATAGCTGCTTTATAAGAGATCCCAAGTCTTGAGACGACAAATTATAATTAAAGTTCTCTTGATGAGCTGTTTACTTTTAACAGTGTTTAATTAACATAACTACCTAGACAAGTTAAATGGGATTGAATTAATGATTTCCAGACTAATTAAGTCAACGTTCAGATTGAACTGAATTAAATTTCGTTTAATAGTACTTAATGAGTCAAATGGTCATATCCAGCAACAGTTATAGTTCTATATAAGATCCATTTCTGTTCGCCTTGTAACATTGCGTTCACGTCAAAATTCCAATTTCGTTTCGATCGAACACATTTTAAACCTTCACCTTTGCAGAAGGAACCAAATTCTTCGAAGCCTTGAATTTAATTGTTCCATTAAACTGTTTCCTGGTTGTTATGTGGCACTAACTCGCGTCAATCCCGTAATTGTTGGTATAGAGTTCCTACCATTGAGTTATAGCGTATTCATATAGAACTAAGAAGGTTAATTCGAGCCACTTCCAATTTAGCTTATTGGATTATCGCGAGCTTACCGTCGCGTGTATAGGGTAGAGTTCGAGAACAAAGCGGCTGAATGCAGGCTGTTATAAAACTAAATACTGCATTCTGTTTATGCAATACATAGTTGGCTAAAATATACAGTTTATTCCGTTTTATAGACACTTTAGAAACGAATAAAGACCAATACACATATTTACTTAAAACTTAGATGATAAACACTTGGAAAAATTACAACAAAAACTAAAGTATCTCATTCCGTGGCTATCGCATACGGGGATTAAGAGATAACATCGGATGAAGAAGCATCATAAACTTGTGCGCTGATAATATCAGATTTCAAAAAATATTGCCGGCCGCAATACGTAACAGTATATCTAGTTAATTGATTACACTTAAACAATTTACTCCTGCTTTGAGACTTTAACAAAAAGTAACTCCAACCAAGCACACAGTAGATAGATAGGAGGTAGGCACTACAAATGCATCGTTAAGCGTGCTTATGCAAATCAGTTTATAATTGATATCACAAGCCACTAACCTACGTGGCAGTCGGTGGCAGTCCCGAGAAACGTGAATAGGATGTTGTGTAAAGTAATACGGGAGAAGACTATCGGGGCTTTACATGATGAAACATAAAAAGCGTACCACTAGGCAACGATAAAGACGCAAAGGCACATGTGAAAGTAGAAACTGATATAACATGAGAACAAACATCAGTAAAACCTTTTGTCAATCAACCGCAACCTATCTCAACACAAACAATAATGAACTTCTAAATTGCTTCAGCGCTTACAAACTCCCGCGCCAAACATTATCAACAATGAGCAAAAGAAACCTTTGCCAAACAGTACTTAGCGGTAAGTAAACAAATATATGCAACTCAAACTAAGTATAGATATATGTTAATCAATTTCTAGTAAGGCGTCTACATAGGTTACGAGCTGTTTGCACAAGTCGCCACTGTTGACAGTGAACACCGAACGTCGTATTATGAGTTATGACTAATATTCATGCTAATACGTAAGCCAAACGTTTAAACTAACTGACATTAGCGACAATAACATATACATAAATAATTGGCTCAAAACAACTTCACAGAATGTCGCAATATTTTTCATTTACTGAACGGTCCCAACAATCGAAAGGAGGTAAAGCAATAGAAAATTCTGTTCGCAAAATGACTGTAGTGTAGGTGTGACTGCCAGGAGTTGACAAATGGATGTGATATAGATTCAGAGAAATCTAAGAAGAGTAAAGATAACTTAGAACATAAAAGAACACCTTTTCTCGAGTTCGAAAGTTAAAGTTGGCGTAGGAGGCACTAAACCGGAAATATTCGAAGATGTGAACAGTTTTACCTAGAGAGAGAAATTGCAAAAATACGCGACCTAATAGAGAAAACGGGATGTAAGAGAACATTTGACACACTAAGAAGATATCGCGAATAGAAGAACTTATAAACATTTAAAGGAAAATATATAGAAAGATTAAGAAGTTCCTTTATCACATTGTATTCTACAAGCCGCTAATTATATCGTTAACATTCCAGCCACAGTTTCTTTGAACATAAACAATTTGAATTTTGAATTCAAATTAATACGCGTCCTCATTGAACTAAAGGCCATATCGTTACGATATATCAACCTCAGAGGATGTTACCTTCACTTCAAAGGCATCGCTAAACTTAAAGCTATAGCATATTTGATTTTCGTTTAATTGAATCAATGGTATTGATCGCATGATTTTGGTATATAGAACGGGATCTTAAGTTAATGCGTTGAAAATATGCAGTTTCTTTTCGTTCCCTCGGTACGCGTTTATAATATAGACAGTAATAAATATTACTAAAACTTTGCTGTTATACGTTATTGATAACAACTATTAAGTATCCATTAGTGTTCTCTATTAAATTAATTAGTTCAACAACTTATCTGAGTTATTCAATATTTTTTCTAATTGTAACATGCAGTTCATGGGCAAAAATTTTTCGTAACGCAATCCAAGTTACAATCCACACTTCTTAATCTATACATATAATTTGGCAGAGATTACTAGTCCAGAAACGCTTAGAAATTTTCATTAGAATGTACCGTAATAAACAAATTCTCTTTAAGGGATATGATAAACACGTTCAAACTTGAATGTCAAAAGTTAATTTCTTTCATTAATAGCTGTACAGAAAGTTGTTTTGTTAATGTACTTGTTTCAGACAACACTAATCCAAAAGAGGTCTTAATTTTTTAAAAGGGTTGGTATTTTTTACTAAAATTTACATTTGTCCCGCCATAAAAGTGAATAAAATCTCAAACTCGCGGTTCTACGTCTTGGTCTCGTATTAATTATGTGTATACTTTGTTATGGAAGACCGCTGTTTTTAACAAACAATGCCTAAATATTTTAAACGAAATTCCTGTCCATATGGATTTTGGTTTTCATGTAAAACTATTTATAACATCATACCTAATGAGATTATGATCCTGGACAATATTCAGAGCCAAGTAAACTAAATGGCTAGAAGCAACTTTAACCAAAATATATTGTGTAAAATATAACTAGCGCATAAGCACAGCCAGGGTGGGTTCCTAGCAAGTAATACATAATGGCAACACGACGAGTTTGCAGGAAATTAAAAAACTACAAAATGGTCGACGGTTGGTGACCTATCAGTGTATCGTTGTTTATATGTTAAACATTAGATATTGTAGTTCTAACGAATTTAGATAATAGGACCTTTACCAAAATTAATTGAAATGACACAGCAATTAAAAATTATCTTAAACCTTAAAAAACATTTTATATTGGTGGAAGGAGCTTACCCAACGCTTCCGTTCAGGGCGGTGACAGGAGGCCGCTCATAGCACATATGCATACCAGCAATGTCTGCTGAACACTTATCAATGCTAATAGTATTTTATGCCACTGTTTCACACTACACAACACAGAGTTACCAATTAATCCACTCCACGAACGAACATTTTTGATTGAAAGTTTCATCCATCAATTCATATCGATAGGTTGACAACTGCAAAACAAAATTATTAGTTACGACGAATGTAAATCACGACAAGTCCATTGCGATTTTATTGATTCATGTCATGTAACACTCGATTGCCGTAATCAATTGATATTTACAACGAATCAACAATTGTATGGAACTCATTCAACGATTAGGTACTAACGTTGGCAGCTATTTGATAAACTCTATCCAAAGAACAAATTGTTGACAAAACAAATAGGGAGACAAGTCGCGTAGAACAATTTTAATAGTTGATTATTCAATTTAATAATCTTGACGCTGTCTATTAACTTATATGTTATGACGTCAATGAAAACATTATATTATGAAAAGGAAAACTATGTAAGTTACGTATATGTCATATTATTTAGTTGACGTATTATATGTAATAAAATACAAATGATACGGTTTTACAGTTTACAGCTTACATGTAACCTTGTCAAAGCTTATTTGACCTTGCAGAAATTACTAATTATAAATCTAATTAGACATATGAAACGTCGTAATATTTCATACCTGTAATGACATTGGAGAATAATAGGCAAGGGTTGCTATAGGTAATGAAAAATAGCTTATTGTCTTTAAGGACGAAGAGTCTTCTAATTTATACAAATGCGTTAGCTATCGTCTGTCAAAAGTGCTATATTAAGCGATAATGGATTAGATTTTGTGTGACGTCCAGATAATCTTAATTTAAAGAAACAGTGATTACGGGAATTGCGTCCCGGTCAGATGATTAATTGGTAGGCAGCGTGGCGGATACTTTTTGCCTTATTTAGCGAACATCGGGTAAATAGAATGTGGCGGGTATTTTTTCGCCGAGGGTCATGAGGAGCCATTACTCGGGTGTTTTCTCGTGTGATTGATCTGCGTTCCGCCGCTCTAAAGGAACACTGGAGCATCCACCCCTGCGTCGGGAACCGGCGTGTTTATGGATAACGATATCCACACCAATAAACCCGTATCTATACAAGCATGAGTCTATTGCTCATCTATGAGAAGATAGTTTTATCAACATTTCAATGGTTTGACACTTTGTAATTGTAACGACATTATTATGCGAGTGTCAAAAAATTTACATTTTACTTAATAAATTCGTGTCCAAACGACCCTTCGTCGGACAGGTCGTGGGAATAGTTAGTCCACGTTATGCCCTGTGTTTCATATAGGTACATAGATTTAACCTGATTTGAATGACAATAGAACAGATGGTCAAATACTGACAATAACAGGTAATGCCGAAACTACCAAGAATGTTTGTCAAGGTCTCGTGACAGCAAATATTTCGGCGGTTCAAAACTAGTTAATTTTCAATAAGAGCCAAATAGTGAATGTCCTACATCTGAGAAACATTAACCTAGTTTAAAGTCGAGGTCATAGTGTGGTCACTTCGTCACTGGGATTCGCTGGCGAAACAATCCACCGAGCAGACAATGAGGTGACAAAGTGTTCGCTCATCAACGCCCCCGCCACGATAATTTTGTGATATCGTTAAAAGTTAGAGAGGCAAAGTATACAATTCCTTTATCGTTATCAATTGGCCGTAATGCGGTGAAATAAGCGCCCGAAAAGGGATAAATAATGTTGTAGAGCGGACACATTCTGTTGGATAGTTATTCAGCTTTTACAAGACTATTCAAGATAACCCTTGAGACGTTAGAACCCTCTTCGAGTCCCCGTGGGAAGGCCTCAGTTAATATAAAGATAAGTGTCTTGCACACTGACCACCGAACTCATTTAGATTACACCCTATTAATATTCAGGCCTTGCCAAGTAAAGGATCTTAAGTTGTATTGAAAAGCAATGAATAATTAATACCAACCAATTGATAGTCATTTAAGATTGTTTTGATTCTGTTGGTGAAATATCCAAAGTTGAAAGCGATACTTCTGCAAGCCATGTTTGTGTATTGAATACATGGTGCGAATAATTCATATTATTCATTGAATTTGACTATTTAAAGTTTAAATTATATGTAATTAGGATGCAGTATATAGCTGATATGTCTCGTGGTGGCCTAGTGGTTAAAACACCAGCCTCTCAATTATGAGTGTGCGCGTTCGATTCCAGGTTAGGCAAGTACCAATGTAGCTTTTATGTGTTATGTACTTTCTAAGTATGTCTTGCACATCAATGATTGAAAAGGTGAAGAAAAACATCTTGAGGAAACCTGGACTAAAAAGTCTGAAATCGCCAATCCGCATTGAGCAAGCGTGGTGATTACGCCCAATCCTTATCCCTGTGTGAGAGGAAACCTGTGCCCAGCAGTGGGACGATAAAAAGGTTGATGAAGATGATCTAGCTGATTAAGATATTGATATTATGTTTAATATTTATGTTGCATATACAATTGGTAAATCGAAGTTTCTTGATCGTGTACATTCAAAGATATTCAATGATTTTTTAAAGGTATAGAATTATGAGATTGAAAAATATGTGCAATAGGTGGAAAGAGCGTTGCTTATTCTGGCTTAAACATCAACTATATTTTTTTTTACGTAGGGTAACTCTTCTAGTTGTATTTTATAGTTAAATCATTAAAATAATTAAAGAGCGGTCAAATAAATTGAAGTCTTTATCAGGATATGTAATCACGCAAAGCGACATTGTGGCCCAATGTGGAACTAAAGGGGATAATAATGCGCGTAAGTACTGCTGTATCTACTTACATAATTGTACCTAAATTAACGAATGAACCGAAGTATTTATTACGTATGCTAATTACATGATTAAAAATAAGTTAGGAACGAAATAATGAGTAGTTCATTATTGCTAGTATGTGAACATTATTTAAAATAATATCTAAATAATGTCTAATGGTTAAAACACCAGCCGCTCAAGTATGAGTGCGCGGGTTCGATTCCAAGTCAGGCAAGTACCAATGTAACTTTCCTAAAGTGATATGTACTTTCTAAGTATATCTTGGACACCAATGACTGAAGGTGAAGGAAAACATCTTTAGGAAACCTGGACTTTAAGTCTGAAATCGCCAACCCGCATTGAGCAAGCGTGGTGATTACGCTCAATCCTTCTCTGTATGAGAGGAGACCTGTGCCCAGCAGTGGGACGATAAAAAGGATGATGATGATGATATTGTCGTGTACTTAGTGAAATTTCATAATATTTATTGTTATCAACAAATGTAGGTATTAGGAAAATTGTGTCACCTGGATATAGCATATTTCATCTTCCTAATGAGTACTTACTATCTGTATTATACAACAATGCAAAAGTTTTAACTTTACCGGCTGTAGTTAAATTAAAATTCATACAGTTTTAACCTTGTCATTGACTTCAAGAGCGTGATTGTAATAAAAATACAAAGACAATTGAAATTGAACGTTGAAGTTGAACGCCAACATAAACAAAGCACTTTCCAACATCGTATGGACAATAGTTTCTAATTTATAATTGGTTACAGTTTTGAAAAGGTACGTTAATCATAAATTCCCAGTTCCAGCAATCAAGTGCGTCATGCATGAGTCAACATCATGGACATAACATCCGTCGGAGCGGTTCATTTCTTACAAAAAGCTGATGCGGTTGCGTCGTCAAAGTCAATCCTACGATCCAACACTGCAATCCAAGTGATCACTGGTGGTCCTCGCCACAAATTTCACTGTAACGGCGCACAAACACAAAGACAGGAGAAGCGTGCTGACAACACGCACGCATTCCGTGTCCGAATGCAACGCGCATCACGATCACTGCTCACGTCTGCGAAAACCCGCCAAAAGCGAGTTCCCCGAGTACCTTTTATGAGGTATCTGAGCAATGGGCATGCGCCGCACACAACGCGTACACGACCAACCGGCAAGCGAGGACGCGCGCGACTGCCGTACGATGCGGGGCGGGACCGACCGACGACGCTCGCAGGTTATCGTGAGTCGACTACACAGATAATGATGTCAAAAGTGGATCGGTCTAATGCTCTCTATTATATTGTAAACGCTCCGAATACCCAGAGCCGAAGCGCCGGTGCCGATTGTTGCACCTACGTCTGATTCCATAACATCAATTCAATGACTATCGGCCTGAATTTTTAATACGAGCCGTTATTACATTAGTTTTGTTAATGATCGTATCAATTATGTTAACTTCCTATCAATTAATATCAAGACCTTTTTCCAGATTAATGAACTGTGTATCAGTCCGATTATTGTTAGAAACAGTTTTGGATCGTTATCTTGTTTTATTAGCTTTTGGTCCTTCGAATCGAGTGCTTCGAGCATTCTGATCCTTTGTCAGACATTTTTTCATCATGTATAAAATTTTTATACCAAAATTTACTGAAATAAACAAATATTTGTAGCATTCTACTGAAAAGTCTTGCCACGCCTTTGAAAATCACCAACAAAGAAGTATTAGCGGAGAATATCACTCATCGAAGAGAGCGCGCGCCCGGCGCAAAACACCGGCCGTAATTTTTATTGTACCACGCTACCCATCTCGTTAAACTAATCTGATTCTTGTCCCAGAACAACAAGACAAAAAATCGCTTAACATCATCGCATGCCCGCAAAGTATTAGTCAAATCGAATAATGTTGATATTTTGAACATCCTCTGAATATGTACCGTATCTTGGTATCTATATGGAAATGCTCACACTTAGCTTGCTAAACTCACCCAGAAAGTGACCAATCCTTTTTTAGATTTAGTACTGTTTCTCTACATTTTGTTCGTATGAAGAAGTAAGCTCCGTTTGATGGATGTTTTAGCCAGTTGGGGTTTTTGCGGAGGATTTCGCGAGACGCCCCTGACGTGGAAAAAACAAAATTGTGTTTTTACTTGTAAGTGCTTATTGATTATTTCGATAAACAACTCCATGCGGTGAAGCCATTTAAAATGAACATGAACATAATCTACCAGAGTTCATCAATTTAACTCCTACGCAACTAATTTCGATCGAATCGACATCAAAGCTTCTAATTAATGCGGTATTCGATACGTACCGTTTATTACTATATGTACGGCAAGTTTACACAAAAATAAACACTGACACCAATTAACACATACTAGTACGGTCTCCTGCAAAACTATTCCATCGCGACCAATTATTAGTCACGTCCAAATAGCAGGGAGCGAGTTATGTGCTAACTGAAAATAGTACTATATTGACCATTAGTGAATTGCACACGGATAACTAATTCGTTGTGACCCAATTTGGCTTGACAAGCAGAGCGCGCCAGCGACGGCTGTAGCACAACGATGCGGATCATCCCGGGGGAGAGGAGAGGTGGGGGGGACTTTAGGGCCGCGATGGGAACATATGCGTGGATCGCCTAACACTTTCTACTCTTACTTAGGTTTCTCCAACAAGTGTTTGCCAAATGCCAAGCCCAGCCGCGAAAGAGGCTAACAGATTTATTCGAAACGATTATTAAACTATCATAACTATATGGTAAGGGTCAAGACTTACTTAAGACACTTTGTAGGAAAATATTTGAATAAGAAAGCTATCTTTGCGCTTTGGTTAAGTGTTATCTAGTGTTACCTGGCAGAATATTGGAATCGTTTAATGCTTTCGTAGTATTACGTGTCACCTGTGGCAATCGTTTAAGTATTTTATTGTCAACGTACGGTCGACCCATTTTTTGTCACTGAGATATTTATAAGTTCAGCAGAATTCTAAAAAGCTTTGTTATAACACGGGTAAATACAAAGAGCTTTATGGTAAGATACATAATATGATTTTGTTTGGCTTTCGTTTTTTGTTGCCTTTTATTGGTCTTAATGATCTACGCTTTTGGCAGTATCTTTTAAAGTCTTTACGAGCATTCAAGAGCCTAAAAACCTGTCAACCAATCTTATCGAAGTCACGTTACTACCATGTAAATACTACCAATCCTACCAAAGGTTTCCAAGATTTCCCAATAATTGGGTTGTAGAGATCAGATAGGCAGTAGCTCCTTATAAAACACTGGTATTCAACTGCATTCGATGAGACTGGAAGCCGAATCCATGGACTTCCTCCAACGTGTTACCTCCAACAGAGGAGTATTTCGGAATCTTACCCGACTAAAGCCACTACGGTGTTCGACTGCTACCCAATGGAGCTGCGGGATTCTCATTCACCGCTCATTAAAAGTCCTGTCTCGAGTTTAGAACCCAGACCTATCCGTTAAATAATCCAATAGATAAGACTAACAGCTATCGGTACTTAACCTCAACCCCCTAGGCCTTCTAACGTCCATAGTACACTAAAAGCTTTTGACGGGTCACATTCGAGATTGTTCCAAATTCCGGTATGAAAGGAAGTGGTGGGTTTCCACCCTGGTTAAATATGCACACAAACGACCAACCGCTTCGGAAATTGCCACTCTTGTAAAGAACGATACTGAATGTAGTTCTCCTTAATGTAATTACATCGAGTACCAACACGCGGACTGTCTATTTACACTGAATACATAAACAACAGCTCGTTTGGAATCAAATGGCGTTTAAGCAAGACTGGCACACTGACTGCCAAAGATTTGGAGGCGATTGTCAGAAGAGGCTAGTCGGATTAGTCTTTTGAGAGGTAACGGTACCCGTTCAATGTGCAGATGGTAACCACCGGGGTAGTTTTAGTCAGGTAAAAATCCCACACTTCAAGCCTTTGTTTTCATTCCTAAAGACCGGACGGCTTTTGGAGGTTTCCCTGTTTTTAATGTAGAAACAAAAAAGAAAAAAATGGTTATTCATTGGAATTGAAAAAACACAAAGTCATTTACTTTTGTTATTTTACATTACATTTCTTATACTTATAGACTACAATACATTTCTTGTAAAAGGTACAATACATTTCTAAAACCAGATTTTAATAATAATTGGTTTTGCCTCTGTGGTGGTTTTTGAGCATGAGCAAAAGTACTTTTTCAAAACAATAAAAAATTTCTAATTTCTTTATGATCATTCCACGAAGTAAACGACCGATTTAGTAGTGTCGCTCTGATATTGCTTTCGATACACAGGATGACAGGAGTACTGTTTGGTTTCCGCACTCAGTCCTTTCAGTGGACCATTGTCCGATGACAGGATTAAGTAGACTAAACGTATTGTTACAATGACTACTATGAAAACATGCAAAGCATAATGCCGCGGTACTGTATCAACCTGTGAAGGAGTGTGTTACAATCAAATTTAGTTCATAAAACATACTTTGACACCATTATATCTATTTATCATTGTCTGTTAGAGATATGTCCATGAAACTACCACATGTCTTCGTAGTAAACAATTTATAAAACTTACTTTTTATGTCCTTGAAAAGCGCCGATATTGTCTATCACGAGGATAGAGATGACTGTGCAATTCCAGAATTCGAAATCGCCGAAAATTCGGGCGAAAAAAACTGCAATTTGTCGCTGAAAAGCTTAGTCAAGTATCCAGTGTATTGCTCTCGATTGCAAAGTGGAAAAAAATTATACTGCAGACTAGAGTTCAAATAGAGCAAGAAGTTTTGCACCGCACAACGTCTTTCACGCACGCACTATTACCACCAGAATACGATCGCGAGATCCCTTTGTTCACAAGGGTAACACTTTCCGCGAAGAAAATATCCTATCTACGATATAAAAATGTCTTGTTCAGTTGGTAGAGGAAATATTTGCGAAGAATAAAATAGTAAACAATGAGATGATTCTCACTCAACAGATCGGACAGAACTCTTAATTATAATGGGAATGAGGGTCTTTTATACATGGTACAGATAACATAATGTGTCAATAATGAAAGTCTAAAGGTCGACACAATCATTAGGAATGTAAACAAATCTTAATTTGACAAAGAACTACAAACAAGCAACTACTAATTTGTCCATAATGTTTCTGTTATTAATATACATTCATTACACCGGAATTAACGTACAGCAACAAATAATTTTATTATCGGCTGCCGGCAGAAGTTACCACCCACCAGACAAAGTCTTGCCGCCAAGCGATTCGACGTGTTCCGGCATGATGTCTGGTGAAGCCGTACGAAGGACGGGTCTGAGCAGTTGTGTGGATCTTTTTTGATTTGGTCGTGGTGGGTCTCCAGATCAATATCCCTCTCGCGCAGCATCGTTGGTCGTGTTGTTGGGTTTAACATTGCATCACCTCGCTCAACTGCCGCCTTCCTTCCTATTAACTCATATTTTTTGAATGAATAGACTCTTAATAAACTAGCGCGCTTTGCCATCAACGGTTGCGTCACTGCTTACCATCAGGCGGGATTGCAGTCAAGCACTAGTTTATAAAAATATAAAAAAAAACATAATTAAATATTAACATAGAATAAATGTTTACTACTATTATGTATGTAAAAAAAATATTGAATTAGTTATACTGATTGTGGTAGAACATTCAAACAATCGCATCACAATTACTTTTTTTCGTGAAAATCAATTTATTCAGAATGAGAGAAATCGATCTACTAATCGATTCTTTGCATACTTCTTCACAATGTGCATTAACTTCATTACACATTGTATAGGATATACGTATAATATATTCTACACACATGCATATTTTCACAAAATAAAATAAAGATGTAATAAATGAGAATAACCCTTGGCTGTGTGGATGATGCCAATACCGTTTACCTAACTTAATGACAAAGAGCGCATCCCCGAACATTCGATAACATGAACGCCTGAGGCAGCTAAATTCCTTGGAGCATAAATCCTGACTGCTCGTGTATTGAGAATTTGCATTAAAATTGCAGATTGAATGGCAGGCTGTATTCGAAATCGTCGATATCGACTGTAATAACGTTCCTAGTTCTCCTACCTTAACTTAAGGTGAATGCGCATTTAGATACGTCAAGTTTTATCTTGATCAACATTTTTGATTCGCGACTAAACTAGTACGTATTCACAGAATTAAAATCATTAATACAACTTTATGAGTTAGATTTGTAATTTTGTACTACAAGAACAAAAATAATCTCTGATTTATACGAGATTTATAGAATTTAAATCAATAAAATATACATATGTATTATTCCATTAACCGACAAATTGAAATTAGCCATAATACACACATCAAAAGTGTCTAGGGATCAACATATATTTTTGCAATAACTTTTCTCCTGATTGATATTAATTAAAATTTTCTTTAAGGATTCATCAAATAAAGTGTTTTCGTTTGTCACAGTAACGATAAACCAAGTCACCTTTGCATTAATAAAGAAATTTGCCATTTTCCTAATAAAGGGATATTTGACATTTGAACCACTAACACAAAAGTTCGAAAAAAAGACTGAAATAACAGTTTTCTCTAAAATTTTATTGGGCAACTTAAACAATTAATAATCCGTGTTTCTACCGCGAACACTAACAACACAAGAACATCGGTTTGGCATACTCAAAATGAGTTCATCCAAATCACGCTGTGGAATGGCCGCCCATGTTCGTTGCAACATCAAAAAAAGGTCTTCTTGCGACTGGATACCCTCCATATTCGGCAGAGCTCTTCTCTGTAGCATATCCCATGCATGCTCAATCGGGTTCAAGTCTGGCGACTGAGCAGGCCAGGGCAGGACATTGATGTTAGCTGCGGCGAGAGTCTGTCTTACAACTCTTGCGGTGTGCGGTCGTGCATTATCATGCATTAACTGAAATAAGGGACCGATTTGCACTTGTAGAGGAACGATGACGTCTGATACAATCGTCTCAGCATAAATTTGAGCGTTGAGGTTGCCTCTGATCCAAATCAACTCAGTTCTTCCGCCGATCCAAATACCCGCCCATACCATGATGGTTCCACCACTATAAGGATGGACTTCCTGGCAGGATTTTAATCGCTGTTGGCGTCCAGGGGTTCTCCAGTGTCGTATACGTCTTGTATCCGGTCTCATACCAAAACGAGACTCATCAGAAAAGCACACGAAACGCCATTGTTCTTCTGCCCAATTTCTGTGTTCAAGAGCCCATTGATATTGAATCCTACGATTGTGCATTGCTATAGGTGGTACCCGTAGCGGTCTTCGGGAATGAAGGTTCACTTCATGCAAGCGGTTTCTGACTGTTTGGTCGCTAATTAAGTTCCCTGAAGAGTGATGAAGCCTCACGGCTAACATCATGGCGGTTATTGTTGGAGCTCTTCGAGTTAAGATTTGAATGTATCGGTCTTGTCTCCGTGTGGTGCAGCGATACCGTCCTCCATGGCGCTCAGCCACGGTACCAGTGCTTCGGTAACGTGTCCAAAGTCGACTGATAACACTCTGACTTGTATTCAGAGCTAAAGCCACAGTACGTTGCCGGGAACCAGCTTCTATCATTCACACGGCTCTGAGCATTTCTTCCCTGCTTAAATGACGTCGCCGTTCCATAATAACGTTGGTTTTAATCAGTAGTAGGGAAACAGTAGCACTAATAATGTCTTCAATGCGTTGTATGTTTTTATAGGGAAAATATTGACAGCTGATTTTCATCTTTTACTCGAATTTGATTCACAGTTCCTGATTCAAATTATGAAATGCACCAAAAAGGATCCATATAAATTTATAAAATCATAAATTTATTACAAAGCCACATCTCAATCTCAAGAAATCCGCATAAAAATGCTTGATCCCTAGACACTTTTGATGTGTGTATATTAATGAATGCCCCGTGTGGTATTGGGCTTAGAATAGTACCAACCCATATCCTCCCGTGGGTGTCGTAAGAGGCGACTAAGGGAACTCACCAGGGAAGCCGGCAGCAGCGCTGTGTAATATCAAATCACTGCGATCCCCAACCCGCTTCCGAAGCGTGGGGATTATGGCAAACCCCCCCAATGATGCACACGACAAGGCCCAGGCCCCTATTCCCCGGCACCTCCGCTATTCCAGTCTACGGTAGCGGACTCGGTTACGGCGGAGCAAGGGGTGCGAAGAATCTCCGGAAGAGATCCGGCTACCATCACCAACGACGACCTTTGGCCCTGGCAACATATAATACGCGCACACTATGGACCGATGAGAAGATTGTCGAACTGGAGGAAGAACTGAGCCGGTGGCGCTGGGAGACATTGTGGGGTTATCTGAAGTCCGAAGAGATGGAGAGGACTCTATAATCCTGAAGTCTGGCAACCTGCTCTATTTCGGGGAAGGCGACCAGCTGTCCCAGGGTGGTGTCGGGTTTATTGTCCACAAGTCCCTCGTGAACAACGTTGTTAAAGTCGGGAGCTTTTCGACTCGGGTGGCGTACCACACAAAGGGCAATGGAAACAGCTATGCTCGGAGTTTCTCTGCGTGATCGAATTAGAAATGAGGAGATCCGCAGAAGAACCAAAGTCACCGACATAGCTCTGCGAGTCGCTAAACTTAAGTGGCAGTGGGCAGGGCACATTGCTCGAAGAACCGATGGCCGATGGGGCAGTAAGGTTCTGGAGTGGCGGCCACGTACTGGAAGACGCAGTCAGGCCGTAGGGAGGCCCCCAACAATGTGGACCGATGACCTGGTGAAGGTCGCGGGAAGCCGATGGATGCGGGCAGCACAAGACCGGTCAGCGTGGAAAGCCTTGGGGGAAGCCTTTGTCCAGCAGTGGACATCCATAGGCTGAAGAAGAAGACGAAGATATTAATGAAATGTTTATTTTTATATTGTTTGTAAACTAAAAGAACAAAAAAGCACAAAAAAAAAAAACATGATAAGGCTTCCCTAGAGGGGGGTGTACACGAATGGGTACAGCGGCGTATTACGTATGATATTTTTCGAAACATTGTCTTTCAACATACACATACAATGTTTTTAAGCACTTTTTGCATTGCCTACGAACTCGTGCATGACATAAAACGCATCAGAGTGGTTTTCCTAACTTCTGAGGGAAATTACCTACTCCGTCTGTAGGTAAACTTGGTACCGACGAGGAAGAAGGGCGAGCCTTATAAGCAGACTTTTGATGCAAATAATATCTAGCAATGCTGCGTCGAAATAGGAGCAGATCTATTTTGTCTTTGTGGCTCATTACAGGCAAATGCCAGGCATTCGTAATTGCCATATCAATCATGTACGTAAACAAAACCCACCACCATTTTTTCCCATGAATACCGATCCTGTATAGAGATACTGACTGATCCAATTCATCGACATCTCCCATGTTTCTATTATAAGTTTGGAACACTTTTGGTATTGACAACTTGACAGTTCTTGAATCCAGGTAATCTGAAGAAGCATTGGTGGATTTTCCAGAGTAAAAATTAAACACATGGCAGTATCCCGCAGAAATTGTTGCTACGCAATTTTTGTAGCCGAAACGCACAGGTTTTCCTCGGATGAATTGTTTAGCAGGATGATGACCGAAGTATTTTACGATAGATTAGTCTATTGAAATATGTTCATGCATCACACCCCACTGCAAGTTCTTTTTCATGAGAATATTTGCTAATGGCCGCACTTTGAACATTTTGTCGCTGGTAGCTTCGTCGCTAGTTACGAAATGAAGATTTCTTTTTATGTCCCGAAACCTATGTCTTGATATAGCTCTAGACACGATTTCTACACCCACATCTTCGTCTAAGGACCAGTACAAATCTTCTCGTGGCAATTTATAATATCTAGACAAGATCATAATTCCTATAAACGTTTTCAAGTTGTTCGCGTCTAGTTTGAATGAGTATATGTTATTTTGTGTGGCGTATAACACAGTATTTGTAATTATCAAGCTTATCACATCCTCATCAAATATTTTTACAGGTGTATGATTTACTAGATGTTCTTTTATCTCGCACTGTCTGTTTTCTACATTAGATGTTTCTTGCACAGTAATAGAGTAAACAGGTGCTTATTTTCGTCAATTTGGCTGATTTGGGTGTTGATGACGCATTCGTTTAGCTTTTTCAGCTATAGGTTCATCATCACTGCTGTCATAATCGTCTGCTTTACACCTGAATACCTCCATATTACCTGGTACATCTTTGGGTAAGAATGCTAATAGTATATCCTCGTCGGCACCTTCTTCTTCATCCGTCAAAACGCTAGGTTCCGGTGATATAACTGCAAAATCGTATTCGGCCTCACTGTCATTATCACGCAAAATTGCATTCTCAGCTTCTTCTTAGACACAATGAATTTCTTGGATTTCATTGTAGTGAAATCTGGCAAACAAAATAGTTTCTATGTATGGATTCCGTCGTTGTACACAGTCAGGTACAGTAGTATATCAGAGGATATATTTTTTTCAAAACAAGTTTCAACAGACTTCTTATTCAATATTTATTTTATTGCTACGGATATATGCTTCCAAAAACATACATTGAAATACAAATATTTAATTTAAAACAATAGAAATATAAATTGGATTACCACTTACTCGTTGTCACCGCAAAACTCCATCTGACAGTTTTAAAGTACCTACCCTCCAATATTAGTAGTTGATTATTAGCGTTGTATGTAGCGTTCTTCTTACCAACAACAGTCTAATAATTTTGTTTGTTATAATAAACTAGCAGCTACCTTAATTGTTAGTTCTGTACCTGATAAGGTACAGCAGCTCCAAATGAGTTAATGATATAATCGCCAATCAAAATTTTTTATATTGAGATTAGCCTGAAAATTGAAAACCTTGGCGCTCTACAAGAGTGTCTGTTGATTGATGTAAAAACCAGCCAAATGCGGGCCGGTCTCGCGGACAGCAAAAAAAAATCATGTTTGTTGTATGGGAGCCCCCCTTAAATATTTTATTTTTAGTATTTGTTGTTATACCGGCAACAAATATACAATAATCTCTGTCACAAAATTTCAACTGTCTAGCTATTATGGTTCATGAGATACAGCCTGGTGACAGATGGACGCACAGACAACGAATTCTCATGAATAGGGTTCCGTTTTTGTCTTTTAGGTACAGAACCCTAAAAAGTGTTTAAAGCCGTTATAATCCCGATAATTTTACAAGTAAAAAAACTAACTAAAGCGTTAAAGCTGAAGGAAATGCACCATTCGTGTTATAAAGTGTTAGTAATATAATGAGAATGCAATCTCCGTTGACTCATATCTATAAAACTATGCACCTTGAGACAAACTTGGAAAAGAAAACACCGATTTCTGCAACACGAGTCTTCTACTTTAATTTAAAAACATATTCTTTTAGGTAATAACGGTGTTAATAAATGCTATTCGAATAAAGACGGAAACTTTCGCTTTGTTATTTCGGGAGTTAACCTAACTCAACAGTTGTCGAAGCGATATCGTTAAGAGCTTCTATGGAATCCGAGATCAAAAGGATCTCGAACCACTTTCACGCGAGGCAATGTTTTAGACTTCACATCGTACCCAAAATGGGCCTTTTCTAATACCAAAGGAATATAAATTAAACAAAATCCAAGGAGATTGAAATCAAATTATTTGGCGTCCCCGAAACCCGCAGTAAGCGCAAAAGAATATACATAATCAATTGTTGATAAAAAAGTCGCAATATCATTAGCGGTTGGCGAGTCCCAAACATTCGTCGGCCTTATCGCTGTGCTCCTTATCTTGCCGGCTCGCGACGTTTAAACGAAACGTTTCCGAATGTTTTAACGCGAATTTCAAGGCAATGTCTCGCTCTGTTTATGAACTTGCTTTATTTCAGACATGGTGTGTTTCAATGGCCAGAGTCGTTTATTTATATATGACATTTGTTTCGGTAAAAATATCTGTTGTTTGGCCAATGTTTTAGTGGTTTAAAGTTGAAATGACGGATATTGGTGTTATTTTTCAGCTTGAGTATATTTTCGGGCCGGTCACCTGATCAAATTTTTCAGTCATAGCTTGTATCACCATCGGAAAGGGGGTGGGTTAGACTAATGCTCCAAACGTCAATAAATTGAAATACACCGAGAAAATTATCGCTGTGACAGCTGTAAAAAATGTTATTTTATTTCGCAGATATTGGAATCTAAATAAGAAACAAAACAATCGATATCTATTACCTCACACAAATCGACACGATATAATTCTTTGTAGCATATACTGACATTGCTTATCTGTTTTATCACGGCGATATTGCCAATCTTGTAGATAAGTATGATTGTTTGAGATAAACACTTAGCCACGTGTATATTGCTAATTAATTTAAATCTATATCTACGCACTGTGGTCACGCCCAGATACAATGTTAAATGAAGCTTTACGAAACCCGCAATCTATAGCAGAATGTGCCCTGGCAAACAGAGTCCCCGAAACAAATTAAGTTGGGCGGTCAACCGGTCCAATACACTCAATACATGAAATTGATCCTACTGAACTGGTCAATTACTTACTCCACAAACACTATTTATTGTGTATGTTTGTTAAATAAGGTTGATTTTAACATGAACTGAAATATTCATGACTGAATTAAAATTGCATAATATCGTATCCTAAAGTAACAGACAGATGGATAGATATCAATGTTATAATGTACCCGCGATATAGAACAAAAACAAAGACGTATCAGGGGCTTGCATTTATCGAGACAGCGAAGGAAAAAAAAATGCTTTTTCAACCCCATCTAGCCAGACGGAAAAATACGTCGTTGCCGATTGTTTCTCTGTCCGGATCGCAAAGTATGAAATAATTATGGCGGTGAGAGTGCGCGACATGTCGGTACCCCTCCCCCTTCTCCACATGCTCTGCCCCCCTCAACCCAACAGCCGATCGTCCTCGTCTCCAATCTCCGACCCCCTAGACTAGTAGGTGGCGAGGCGTCGACAAAACGTCGCCACAAATGCGGTAAAAAGGGACTTGTTGCTTTATCAGTGTCAGGTTTTCGCGTGAAAATTTGTTGAATAAGTAATGCTGTGTTACACGACCTATATTCTACAATGTAGAACAGTTGTGTCATTTATGCAGAATGTTCAGAACCATCATTGTGTGTAAAATGTTTACCACTTAGGGCTTTAGAACTGATGGAGTTAACTCAATTACTAGGTTTATCTGCCTGTCTCGAATTCACGACATCGCATAACGATCGCGACAATAGAACAACAGAAAATGCATTAGTGTGGAGCGCACACAGAGTGGAGTAGTTTCCGCCGATGCATGACTAGGGTGACAAGGGCGAGATTCGAAAGAGGAATGTCCCGCAATCGATTCTAGAGAGCGCGCGGCTGGCCTGGCATGGCGTCCGACAGAACGCCGGATAATTGAAATACCTGACGGCAGTCACGGGAGACAGGATTGGGTTCGGGAGTGCCGCACATCTATCTAATATAAACATTTTGACGAAATGTTAGTCATGATTTAGCAGTTGTCTTTACAACTATTGCACTAGGTTTCCTGTTCGCTGCCTTATGTAGTTTATTTTATATTAATTTATAATTTTTTATAAATTTTGTGCGCACTTCCGCTTACAGTCACCTTGTATGTCCTTGTGCTGATCCTACAATATTGCATTCGAAACAAGTTTTTTTCATTACAAAGGTTGTTTAAAATTGTTTTTTTTCCGTCAGTTTATTGTTTACCAGTTTGAATTATAAACAACAGTAGTTATAAAAATGTAGTTTTTTTTTTTTTTACCAAATATGTATCTGATATAAAAATTCTAAAAAACTGAATTAAAATTATTTAAAAGCATAAATTAACCCCAAAAAGTCACACAATGACAAATGACAATATAAACCACTTTGACGCTTGAATCAAAACGCTTAAGTTATTTGCCATGTATAAATCACAATACAAAGTATACAAACGATCGAACGAAAGTGCAGTGAACACTCCATATTAACCGCATTAGCGTCCATAATAACCTATATATACTTCTATAACAACCACTATGTGTATAAAACCTGATCCATTCATCATAATTCGCGTCTTTAAGCCATTCAATACTGAACTGCTGTCCTTTGTCCGTATTGTGACAGGACCAAGAACGAGATGATATTTCATATAAGACAACTTTTCAAACACTCGTTGTTTTTATTCCCCGTTCTATTCAACGTGATTCGAAGCCAACTCGGCCTGAGCACGTATTGTACATAATATTGTACTGTAATTCGATATTGCCGCTATGATAATACTCGGAGTTATGTTTATACTAAGGAATGTCACGTAATACCAAACGCATTTCATTCAGTTCTGTTTAATTGGACTTAATGATACGCAGTTGCGCAGTTGTAATGTTTTTTTTTACATATTTATTAAAAGCACGTTTGTAGGATGGATTTTATCTGTTTTAAATGTTAGTTGTAGCAACTAATTAAAAAAAATAGTTGAAACTACTAAAATTAGTTAAGAATACTGTATGAAATAAAAGAACCCATTCAGATTTCGAGAATCCGGACCAAAGGATCAATTTAAAACAAAACCCAGACGCTACGCCAACAAAACCTGCATTTCTTTTGTCTACAGAACCTTAGAGCTCTCCTTTAAAGATTCTACTAAATAAAATTCCCTAGTCAAAGTGGCAGAAACAACTAGTTTTAATAACGTTGCAATGAACACACGTCTAGACTAGACACATGTACAGCAGACGGGCACATCTTTATTACAGACAACGTTAGATTAATCAACTACTGTCTACTGCTATGCTGACGTAAACCACTAATGTAAACCTGTTGATTCCTTAATGTTCTCATATATTACACAGAATAACGAAACATCAAATTAATAATTGAAGATACAAAAGGTCGTGATAACTTTGAAGATATAATTGGAAATAAGACCGGTATCGATACTGAAAGCAATGAAGAACTTAAGGATATTGAACAGTAAAATTGAGATTAAGATGCAAAAGGATTTTGTAAATTATGGGTTGTCATAAGGCATTTATTAGTCATAAATGGTAAATAATTTATTTTCCTAAGGTAGGTTTCTACAAACACTTCTACAATCATCATCACTATCAACCTTTTTATCGTCCCACTGCTGGGGATTGAGCGTAATCACCACGCTTGTTCAATGCGGATTGGCAACACTTCTACAAGTCAACCACATTTTTTTTTAAATTAGATGAGTTTTCTGAGTACCGAGTTGAGATGAAAGGCTGAAACAAACTCAGATGACACAGTCTCTATTGATGCCCAGATAATGTTGGGCAGATCATATGAAGACCATGTAGAACCGATGGCTGATATGGTCTTTTGAGGCAAGAAATACATAGGTTGAGATGACCCGTCCTGTCAGTGCATGTATTTGACAGATATCGTGCAGATCAACTTAAACTTGAGCCCAAATATTCGACGAACAATATTAAAGAAAGGACATATAATATTTGGTGTAAATAACGAAATCCCATAACAAGTTTATCATATTTTTTATTAGCTCAGTATAAGTATTATAAATGACAGTAAAAAAGAAGTTAAAGGTCTCAAATAAAAATAAAAAATACAAACGATTAAGCTAGCTAAGGCAAATAAAACTAATTCAGGATAAAACCAGCGCTACGGAAAATTATTTCGCTATTGACCCGAAGCTGTTAAAGCGAAATAGAAAAGAGTAAAAGCAGTATTTATTTTACCAAACCATTTTTGAGTTTCATAGTTGGACTAGCAAAACAGTGTAGCTACTAGCTAAGCGGGCCAGCAAAATTTATTACCAGATTTTTTTTTGCTGCTTTTATACTATGTGGCAATAGGTGATATCGGATGGATTGGCAGATAGATACATCAACCGATGCTGAAACATTTTGCGGTTTCGTATTTAGTCATCAATGAGGTTGTAAGTAGCTATTGTTATTCTAGCGTCAGTTGGGATATAATCATTAAAAATTGTAAAATCATTCATTTTCATTATTTTTCCAAACATAAAGTAGTAATTACTTACCATTATTTAATTGCATAGTAGCAATCCTTATTATAATATTACTAATAATTTATACGAACTTCTGACCTTAGTAAAACATAAAAATCATAATATTAAATTCTTCCAATATAGTATAATAGCATTTTAAATTAGAAGCCATTCTACAGTTAATTAAATTGTGTATGTTATGTGAGACATCTAACATTTCAATTCCTTCGAAGATTTATGCAGCAATAAGACGGATTTATAGGGTACCATCAGTATACCGTAAGCGTAATTGGATTAGCGTAACCTTTATTAAAACTTGGAACTCAATAACTGAAAGCCTCAAAGTTTGATGATGGGATTTTATATGACATGACCTTCTTTTTGAAGCTCAAGCCATACTTTGTCAGTGCTATAAGGTTAAAAACGAAACACTGTCTAATGTTTAGAACCACACCGATAAGACCACTAACAATGCAATGAATATAGGTACGTGGGTGTATGCACAAGACTGTGAATTCGGCGCGTGATACATGTTTGATGTGCACGCGATGCCGCTGGACATTCAATATTTACCTAAGACAACAAACAGGCAATGACATCATCGGTAAAACTTACTGGATCATGTTTACGTACATAATGCTCTAATTTGTATCTGTATGAACGTTTTATACATTTAAGAGTGACAGACATATACATGAGCAAAATTTTTTGTGGTTTATACAACGTTGTCTAGATTTTTCATTATAGGTAATATTTTTAACTCTTTATACCAAAGAAGCGACAATTTTCTTTGACTTTAAGTTTAGGGCAACAAATAAATAAAACGCGTAAATTATTTATTTAGATATACTTAAAACGGAGGAAATTTAGCAAAGCAAATTCAAAATGAGAAAAATATAGTTCATTTAAAAAAAAAATCATTTGATAATAATAATAGCACAATAGCGTTACCATTATTCCGACGGAAACAAAATTCATATTTAATTAGTTTTCCATTAGATACAGTATCTAGTAAATAATCTAGAAATAGAATAAAAGAAAGGGGTTATTGTCACTTCGTGATAAGTGCGGCTGCAGCTTGAGACTACTAATAATGAAAACATTCTTAATCTAATATATAAAATTCTCGTGTCACGGTGTTCGGCTTTAAACTCCTCCGAAACGGCTCGACCGATTTTGATGAAATTTTTTGTGCTTAACCGGTATCTATGAGAATCGGCCAACATCTATTTTTCATCCCCCTAAATGTTAGGGGTAGTCCACCCCTAATTTTTTTTTTTTTTTTTAGACAAAATTTTTTATTTCTATTTTTTTATGATACAACATACAAAAATACATACAATCCCCAATTTTCACCCTTCTACGATCAACCCTTATTTTTTAATAGCCATTTTAGTAATTTAATCTATTATTTATATGGCAAAACAACGTTTGCCGGTCAGCTAGTTTATTTATATGATAGTTGATTACGAAACTTTGTTCATTGCAAATTGATGACGTGTCCAGTCAATTCAGTTTTATGGGCACACATATCCTTGCACGTCATACTTTAAAGGAAATACCGCAAGGAACTATCTTTAGACCGCTTTTCATTAAAAAAAAAAAAATGTAAACAAGAAGTTTATGCGCTTGTCCTGGTAAATCTCAGTTTATTGCCATAAAGTGCGCTTATAAGATAAAACAAGGTGTCAACGCCAACGGTTCAATATTTACTTCGTGCATTTAAAGACAGCGCAAAGGAAAATTCTGTTGATTTTATAAGTTTAAAGAAGTACTTTTAGCTGATTTGGGAAAATTAAACAGAAACTAGCTAGAAAGGGCGTTTATTTCCCTAACAGTCATTATAAGTCAAATACAATTGCCCAATGTCAAGGAAAACCAGTTTTTTTATTCCAGTTCAACGTGGCCTTAGACACGACAAACTCCGTAAATATGCTACTATATTATTCATTTTAAAAATAAAATAACTTGTCTGTGCTTACAAAGAAGACTTTTGTGGAGAAAAAAAACACTATATTTTTTTTACCTTGAAGTATGGATACGCATATTATCATTGTAATCAACGTTTACTTTAATACCGGTTCTGGCATTTATTTGAGCATACAATAACAACACAGGTAATGTACCTGGAGCGCATAAAATCAAAATCACAAAAAAATTTATATCGATATCTTTTAGGCGAATACATCAGAGATTACAGGGGTTCATACATTTTAATCAGTTTGCATGAGACACGTGCACTCGAGGCTAGATAAATGAGAAACGTATAGGAAAATAATCAAACTTTTTATCGCACGTGTTTTTTACAGGAGACGTGGTACCGTATCGCGGTGTCTGATTTACATATTGTTTGATTTGAATCGAATATGTTACCACATGAAATACAGCTTTGTGTGTGTTCGTTTTACCAATACAACTGTCATCAATAATAATACTATCCCTGCTGCATATGTGACTAGCTCATTGCCACTTCAGCTTGCTAATACTCTCAGCTATGTCGGTAACTTTGGTCCTCTGTTGGATCACCTTATTTCTGATTCGGTCCTTCAGAGAGACTCCCAACATAGCCCGCTCCATAGCTCGACTTTAAACTTATGGACTAGTCTGACCGTTAGTGTCCACGTCTCGGCTCCGTAAGTCATGACGGGTAGGACGCACTGGTTGAAGATTCACAGGGCCGACAAACGTTGGTAGGATGCCCTTGGGCGAGATGGAGCGACGACATCAAAAAGGTGGCTGGTAGTGGCTGGCGGAAAACTGCTTAGGATCGAGCTTATTGGCGTGCCATAGAAGAGGCCTATGTCCAGCAGTGAACGAGTAGAGGATGATGATGATGATGAATAATAATATAGAGGCGAATATGGTAGTTTTCAATTTTCATCATTAAAGCGTATTGGACTGGTGTCTGTTAATGATATGTCAAGTTTCTGTAGCTAAACGGCACTACTATTGCACCTCCGCAACCCTAAATGAAACCAGGTCGACTAAAATGACCTCTTATTTCCTTAACAACATAATGAACCGTTTTCCTCAATGTCCTCAACCCGAAGACAAGCAGCTGGCACACAACATTTCTCCATTATTTCTACACGACCATGAATCAGCAAAACATATCATAATGGTATTCCTTAGTCCAAAATGAATTTGTCATCGCGTTTAATAAGCCATGAACAATCCACAGTCGACTATTTCTAGCTGCCTTTTAGACAATAACTTAATACTTATTATGTCATCACGAAGTCGACGTCACGAATACATTAGTAAGAGAAAGCGATGAAATATTATTAAATTTTTCGTCAACATGGCGTATCTAAATGTAGGCGTGCAATGTAAACGTATTGAAACCATTGTTTAGGAAAACAGCTCAACACTAAACGGAAAGTTGTTCAGGACAACTATTGTTCCTTCTATGCCTTTTGATCACAACAAAAAATAATTTCGCTTCAGGGCATTGTCTAAACAGATTACGTCCAAATTAATGTTTAAAGAGGTCGGTGTATTCAACGGTTACGCGATGTTAGCGTTATCTATGGGGCATTATCAACAAACGTGATTTATTTAATTAGGTAAACAATTTGATGAGCGACCGGTTTATTTGGCTGGGTCTTCTTTGCAGTATTAAGCGGATCCAAGAACCGAAGATTATCAATGAGATTGGCTGGTGTTGATTTCTTGAGTGCGTATACAACTCAAGGATATGTAGAATTAATCTTACAATTAAAATAGACAAACCACACAATATAAAAGATGGTTGAAATGCAGAACTAGAAAACGGGAGGTTTTATGATAATAATATGCTCGGACGACGGGCAAATGAGAGCAGTTCCATTAAAGGCGAACCGTAAATCAACCAGCCCGTGTTGTTAGACCAGGTGCATTATTATATTAGAGAAAAAATTGTATCATCGAAGATTTAGTGCGATTTACTCACGCATTTCATGGCCATCTTGGCAAAATTCCGAATAAAAATATGAAGATACTCCCGACACGTAAGGAGTATCATTTGTTAAATGTCTGACGTGAGATGTGACACACACATCGTTCTAATAAAATCATTAGTAATGTAAGGTGATCACGATTTCCTTAACGCTTTAAGTAGGTAGTACGTACTAAATGTGATTGCTTTGCAGTGCCCAACGATTTCACTCATGACAAGAATCAATACTGATTGTGCTATTTAAAAGAAATATGTCATCAGTTTGGATTGAATCGTTGTCAGACGCAAAAGCGGCCGATGATGATCCAATAAGAAAATCGTGTTATTGGTTTTCTATACGTTTATCATTTTCAGTAAAATACAGAAAAATAAGTCTAGTCACTAGGGGCGAGACCAGAAAAAATCAAAATCAATTTGGTTACATAAACCCAAATTTGCATAGGTAATAAGAAATAAGATTACAATATTGCCAGTTAAGAGGCTAACACCCGAATACTGAAAAGCCACTCAAATCTCATTCTCACCTAAAGGCTACTTAAATTTAAGCATCCCTCAAATTTTAAGTGGTATACACAAACGTCACTCAAGCAATTGGATGCCGTGATCAAGCAAGCAGCGCTCAAATGTTTACGTCATGGCAACATTCTGCGAAAAAAATGATACTCAGCACGTTCTCAGTTACAATTTATTTTGGCTTACGTCTTGTATTCTTTTTACGCAGTGTTCTTTGAATAAATATTTTCTAAACTTATTAATTAGTTGAAATTTAACAGCTATTAGAAGTATAATTTGCATTATGATCTAAATTATTTATATTGAAATGAGATAAATATCAAAAGAAGACATCAGAAAATAATATTTACTTGCTAATATTGTTGTCGTTGATTGGAACGTTACAATTATCTTACGCGCGAATGTTGATGTTGAATCAAGTTCTAATTACTATAATTTAGTAAAAATCTTCAACCTTTTGGTGATTCCTTATTTAATAAGTTAATTGACGATGGAGGAAAAGAAGAAACGCGGAAGTAATTATACGCCTGCCGAAAAAGATATGCTGTTAGAACTCGTAAAGAAGTAAGTACCTAAATAAAGAATGAAAATAGAATCATTTAACCGCAACGTCCTGGTGCATGTCTTCCTCCCGAAATATCTACGTCCGATCCGCTGAGGACTTGCGTCAGGCGGAAACTAAGGAAGCCGTAGCGCAGAGGCGCAATTGGGACGAAGCAAAGTAGAGACTGCTTCGTCCCAATTGCGACGTGCCATCGAAGTTTTGTGTGATTCTCAGATCTTCAGTTTAAGTAATTTCAAACTGTGTCATGTTGTAAATAATATACAAAAACATTTAAATCAAATCATTTATTTGTTTGCAAACTTGGTTAAATTAGTATATAGATAGTTTTTTTTTTTCATAAAAGTGCTCCATGTTTTACAGTAATTTTTTATAAATAACAATTTAGAAATAATAAAGATACAATATAAAAATTAAATATCCCATCATCTAAACTATAGTAAAAAAAAAAGTTATCTTAATACATCAAATGATTAAATTATAGTTCACTAAAAATAGTTTGAAATACACAAAGAATATTTAAATGAAAGAATATAATATTTATTATTTTGAATTCCTTCCAGAAATCAAAATATTATTGAAAATAAGGAAACAAACGCTCACATGCTTTTAAAGAAGCGAGAAGTATGGAACACTATATGCCGGCAATATAATGCTGTCTCTGTGAGTGGCTGTAGAACCTGGCAACAGCTCCGTCACTTATATGAAAATATAAAACAGAGATCTAAAAAAAACATTGCCACAGCAAATGTAAGTTTGTTTTTGTGATATCTTGAAATTATCATTTACACAAGTGATTCTTTATTCACTTTTTTTTTTTAGCGGTTGCAGTACTATGAGATCACCAAAGATATTAAAAAGAAGGCATCAATTGATAAGGTTTGTTTTGTTTAAATTAAATATTTCTAAAATTCAGGATATCTTCTAATTATAACTTTTATTTTTTATAGAAAGAAATTAATCGCACTGGTGGTGGAACCTACAAGAGTACACTCTCTGAGCAAGATGCTCAAATATTAGCCATGGCTGCTCCTCAGATTCAACCATTAGCTAACTACTATGATGATGCTGCATTATATTTTGGTTTGTGTAATAATTTATATCCTAATACATTTGACATCAACAAGCCATTACATTCTTGTTTATTTTATAGGTGATACAGAACCAGAACTCCTTACACAATCCGATGTTTACACAGCAGAGCCAGATATTCACACCATTGGTACATTTTGTTTTTATTTTTGTGTTAATTTATTTATTGTTATAAATTCTACATACAGATTTTTTTTCCAGAAGACCAGGATGCAACCATGGCTTACATAACAAATAATACCAAACCTTGCACAGTCACATCAAATAGTATTACTGGTAAGTTTTTAATTATTGAATTAATTATTAAACTAATGTTACTATTAAAAAGCATCTCAATTGCTTGCCATTTCACAACATTGTTACATTTCTTTATTTTATACTTATTGTTGTGTATTCTATACTTACATACAGATTTTTTTCCAGAAGACCAGGATGCAACCGTGGCTTACATAACAAATAATACCAAACCTTGCACAGTCACATCAAATAGTATTGCTGGTAAGTTTTTAATTATTGTATTAATTATTAAACTAATGTTACTATTAAAATGCATCTCAATTGCTTGCCATTTCACAACATTGGTACATTTTTTTATTTTATACTTATTGTTGTGTATTCTTTACTCACATACAGATTTTTTTCCAGACAACCAAGATGCAACAATGGCTTCCATAATGGACAATAGCAAACCAATTGAATCAAAAAGTATTGCTGGTAATAATTTTTTATTGTACTAATTATTAAATCAATTAATTTTACTATGAACAGCATCTTAATTGCTTGACAATTACCTTGATAGATGACCAGAGAGCTGCAACAGCCATACCCCGAGAAAAAAACAAACCTTCAACATCATACTCTGCTGGTAATTATGTAACATTATTGTCCTTTTTGCTAGTGATGTGAGATTTTCAATAATATTGTACTAAAACCATTTTTCAGGACGAATAAAACCATCACAAAATGGAATAAAACAACAATATTTTCGGACAAAACTCAAAAATGCAAAAATTAGAAACAAAATACTGGATAAATAAAAACAAAATGGAAAATAATATATATAAAGCAAAAATGCAATTTTGGAAACGAAGACTGCAAAACTTGAAATAGTGAAATCTATATAATAATTTACACTAATATAACTATATTTAAGAGGTAAAATGTGTATTTATTAAATTAGTCCTTACTAAAAAGTTCTGATTGGTCTCAAGACCTACAATTTGTTGACCCAAGGATTCCTCCTCATAATAAGGTAAAGGGTCATCATCCTCCATAAATATATCCGACTGCAAGAGGGCAATATTATGTAGCACTGCACACGCTACTATGATTGGTGGAATGTTTTTTATTTTTAGCCCCATTCCAGTTTGTAGGCAAGGAAATCTCCTTTTAAGGACACCAAAGAGTCTTTCTATAGGATTCCTGGTGCTTATTTGAGCCCGATTGTAAGCTTCTTCAGCAGCTGTTCTTGTGTGCAATAATGGGGTAAGTAGATAAGGTCGACATGGGTATCCACTGTCCCCAAGAATTACACCTGTGCCAAAATCCCCACGCTCTAATTGAGCACACAATGGTGAGTCATTAAATATTGTACTATCATGAACAGAACCTGGCCATCTTGCGATTACATTCCTTATCTTCAATCTTGCATCGCATACCATTTGAACATTTAATGAGAAATATCCTTTTCTGTTCCGATATATTTCAGATTGGGCACCTCCTGAAAAATAATAATAATTTATTTTACTGTGAGACAGTAATTACCTACTTTACTAGAGCCCTATATTTCAGTAGAAACATTTACACAACTTTAGGTTATATTATAAATGGTAATATTACAAAACTATTAATCAAGCAGTACCGGGCGACCGAGCTTTGCTCGGCATCTTTTTTTTTTTTTGTTAGGTACATCGCGTGTCTCTATATTTTCAAAACAAGAAATACATAACGAGCGAATTTTTTAAATAACATTTTTTGACTAATGTTTTTCGATCATACCGTCATAATAATAAAAAATATTATTAACTGTTATTTAAATATAAAATTACGAGTGCAATTTAGTTTAACATTTCATTAGAAATAAGTACATATAGTTTAACAATCAGTTACATCAGTTATATATTTATCATCAATGCATAGTTCCTTCCATACTATATTGCGGGTATGTCGAGGGTTTTCATTAATAATAATCATTTCACGTTCTGATGCACGCTGCCGCATATCTTGCAGACGTCGCTCCCGTGAAACATCTAAATCATAAGACCTTTCTGTTCTTAAAATGTTAGTCAAGTTTTGCAAGCATCTTACTTTAGCAGCACGTGTGGGATGAGCGGAAACCTGATCATTTTCATCAAGTTCTTCAAATGGGTTCTCACTGTGCGAAGTCTGACAAACACGTGTGGGACGAGCGAAAATCAGATTGTTTTCATGGAGGTTTTGTTCTGCTTCTTGAGATGAGTCACGGCTTCGTGGAGTTAAATTGTTCGTAAGCGTTTTTTTTTAATGTTCTTTTTGGCATTTTCGTGTAAAAAAGACACAAGATATTTTAAGAGCAATTTTCTGGGTCTAACCTCAAACCAAACATTGGCTTCGTGTACCATGAATGTAAATGTCATCTATATCAAATCAAAGTACTATATTAATATCAGTTTAATTTTATTTTATTTTGGAATGTTATATGTATAGGACTATGGGTATTGTTAAACCCTCGGGCTTCGTGAGGGTTTAGGGGTGATGGTGCTCGCTCACGTTGCGAGCTGGTAGAAAGAACTGCTGCTGATGATGTATGTCATGCGAATCCTCGGGCTTAGTGAGGGTCACATGCCAAGTGCTGATATCAAAAATGAAACATAGGTATACTAAATCCAATGTACTAAATTGAACCTTATTTCCTTAAACTATATATTATTGTTAGAGAATCTTGACACCGACTTCTAATTTTACTACTCAAATAAAAAGTGCCATCTATCTGTCCCTAATATAACTAAAATTAGATTCATGTTCAAAATAACATTGACTTGACTGATAGATGGCTGAACAGGTATTTATAATAGTTCATAAATAATTTAAATCTATTTTGCGTATGTGTTTTTATGAAAACTATGGACAATTGTCTGATGTAAATAAATTAATAATAATAATTATAACAAAAAAAAAAGATGCCGAGCAAAGCTCGGTCGCCCAGGTACTTCATCATTATTAAATCCTATTATATGGATGAATTTTATTTTGCCTACTTTGAGGAGGTGCAAGGTATCATAAGGTTAGCAATAATAATAATATTTCAGTTCGTGTTGTGGAAAGTCTGAAATGTTGAAACTGTTGAGAAATTCTGTTGTAAATTCGACTGCTCCTTCAGGCTGATCTTTAAAATGAATGAGCTTCATTGTTTCGACTTCTCCTACACTTTTGTGCTACGCTGGTACTTTGCACCTCCATAAAGTAGGCAAAATAAAAGTTCTTCCATGTATTATATTTTCAACAAAAAATATTGTTGTTTATATACAATATCATTTCTTTCACAATTGTTTCGACTTCTACACTTTTGTGCGACCCTGGTACCTTGCATCTCCACAAATTAGGCAAAACAAAATTTCTTCCATTGATTTAATAAACGAAAAAAAAATTCGTTGACGCCGTTTCCAATTATATAAAATGTAATAAATAAAAAAAAGCATTAGACAACGCCATCATTCTCTTTTTAAAACTAAAAAAAAAGGAAAAAACACTATTAAATAAAAAAAAGCATTAGACAACGCCATCCTTCTTTTTTTAAAACTCAAAAAAAAAGGAAAAACACTATATCGTCAGGGATTTGAACCCGAAGTCTACGAACTCCGAATCGGAGGCCGAAGCCTCTCAGCTATTCGTATCATTAAGGACAGCGGCGAAATTTAGCTTCTTATGAGAAGTTTAGCAATTGTTCAGTACCTCAAAACATAGAAAAAAAACATTTTTTGAAAAATGAAACCTAGCTAGATCGACTTATCGTCCCCGAAGCCCCCTGCACACAAAATTTCATGAAAATCGTAGGAGCCGTTTCCGAGATTCCAATTATATATAAATATATATACAAGAATTGCTCGTTTAAAGGTATAAGATACAATTTGGGAACATAATAAATAAACTTCGTAAATACACACCTGGAGAATTTATTTTAATATGTGTACAGTCCACAGCTCCCACAACTCTTGGGAATCCTGCTATAGCAAAAAACTCATTTGCCACAACTGGATATTCTTCCTGTGTTGGCATATTTATATAATGAGACTTCAGGCTCGCTATTTTGGCGGTTACTTGATGCACTATTCGATGCACCGTGGGTTGTTCGACCTCAAAAATATCTCCTATTACGCGTTGGTAGCTACCAGTCGCATAATACCGTAGAGTAATTAGTATTTGGTCCACTGGTTGTATGGCTCGGTTTCTTTTTGTTAATGGTTTGATTGTGTTACCGAAAACTGAATCCAAATACAATACGGTATCTTTTGAGATGCGGAACCGTGAACGAAATTCCACGTCGTTGTACTTTAGAAAAGCATCCAGCTTCTTTTCATTTCTGCGCCTCACGGTTGGGCTTTCGTGATCCGAAAGTGAAGACAATGACGATAGAGACATTTTTACCACTGTTTACAAACTTTTTAACAACTTTTATTTGATTTGAGGGACCTCGCGACCACTCTCAGATCTAAGGGCTGCTCAAATCAGTTTGACATTTGATTTGACAGCTAAATAACGTTGAGTAGCGTTTCTGTATACGACTTTTTCACTGAGTGGTCTCTGAGCACAACTTAATTCAAGTTGCATTTATTTTTAACAGACGCTTAAAATTGACGTTTGTGTATACGAAATTGAAGGTTAGGAGCTGCTCAAAAGTTTAAGCGGGTTTCAAATATTTGAGTGGCTTTTCAGTATTCGGCCGTAAATCGTACAAAAATTTCTTCTCACGGCACAACGGTACCAACGCACGCGCACGTTGCTAAGGCCATTACGACAAAATCGTTGTCTCTTTTCATCTATTCGTTTTTGTTAAAAGTGCAAGCGAGACCAACGTCAATGCAAATGAGCTGACGGAAAAAACGACCAATTGACTCACTGTGGCGACTCGCAGTGATTGATTAGATGCACCTTCTTCTTCTGGAATCGGCGTTTACTTGGAATCGGACGAGCCTGCTCGCCCCCATTGTTTGTCGTTTCGACATGGCTTCACATTATTACAATGGTTCTCCTTTTGCTGGACGATGGAGCAATAAATACATCGTAAACTTAGTGCGCGCACATAAATTCTTGTACCGGACTCATAATGCGAGTATTTGATGATAGCGCGCTGTCTGGATGTTACACAAGAAATTCTCAAGAAATATGGTCTATATCAACTATGTAAGTAATTAACTATTATGCCTCTGGTCAGAGTTATACAGATCTATCTAAATTGCAATTTACTTAACTACATTTTTATTATAATTTATAAGGCAATAAATTGAAAACTCATTAGAATTAAAACAAACGTCTACATGTGGCTCCATCTACTGACCTAACAAAGCATTACTTATGTTTACAGTTGCTGGCATGTCCATTTGCGATAGCAATATCAATGTGAGAAAAATTACAAATTCTAATGCAACACGTGACGTTTGTATTTAGTTACATAAACAACTTGAGGAGAAATAAAAAAAAAAATAGCTGTAAATAAATTAAACTCTATAATGCCCTATGTTTACTTTCACAGTTCACGGCCGCAAACAGTATCGGTACTCACTTACTCGCGTCGTCTCCTTCTTGCTTGTTACGGTTTCCGTTAAGGACTTGTTACTCGGTCTCTGTCTGGTGGTGATTTATAGTGACTAAAGCTTTACATAACCGCGGCGGCTACTTACATGTTGTGCTAGTGCTAGTCCGTTTATCATGATTATGACGCTATAAAATAATTATTTTATCTCGTTTGCATGGCTTATCGCGGACGAGTTTTCAAACTTTACTTATTTAGGCTTAATAAGCGTATAATATGCTATAATCTAATAGTCTTTAGAAAGGGTAACATAATTTGCACTTTGAAACACAGTTTCCTTTAAACACTGGCACCCTAATTAAGTAAAACTCTATTACTATCCATATCAAAAATTTTGAAGCATATTTGCTAATCCATTGCTCCATTAATGTTAATAAATAGCGCTATGTATGTTATTGAGCTGTCAATGTGCAATTCTTTGCTACTGATAATGTGGTACTCAATTACCCGAGCTGTATGGTAATTGTATAATTGCAATCGGAAAGGTGGGTTTGTACAAAATGCATATGGATGTTGTTCAACTGTCAAAATGAAAGCAATAACTATAACTGACAGTGTCTTTCGCAATTAAGTTTTAAATAAACTGTCATACATAAAAGCAACATGACTTCGAAACATAAAACTAACCATAAATTCTCATATTTGTAAGGGTTTATTCAGATCTCTCAACAAAGCAGAACTAGTTAAGGCTTCGTTTATAGCCGTAAATAATAAAATAATGGTATAAAAACATCTACTTGCATATTGCCCAACCAGACAAGCCACACAAATCAGTGCGCAGTATTAATTGCAAATGATCTAGTAAAGGTATTGCACGGTCGTACATCGCAATTAAATTAGAAATTAGAAAACGAGTGACTTTCACGTAATTGATGCTCCTATAGTACGCACCTGTGTCGGTGAGTGAATAAGCGAAACTAATTATTAGCCAACAACTGCAGCAAGACACGGACAATCTACGAAGAAATCTTTGCTATAAGTTCATTGATCGATACAATAAACAATGTCGCCGATACTTTTAAAAGAATCGACCAATTTAAAGGGACGCCAACTAAATTACCTAGACGAAATAAATCGTCTTTAAGGGCTAATAAAATAGGAAAAGTTTGTTGAACATTTTCCAATGGTTAGACGGGTCAACAGCCACAGAAAAACGGACAAATGTGCCAATGAAATGTGTTTTTATCATGTAATTCTATTTGATGTGAACGAATTACGTTAACAGATATTGGTGGCAGAGTTGACTTACCGGCTCGACTCGAGCATCATTTTGTGTGGCCTGTAAACAGAAAAATAAACACTTTAACACAGAGAGACAATTACCAGCAAAATTACATACACTGGCACACTTTTGTATGTTAATAATGAGAATATGCACACTTGGATGCGTAACCGTATTGGAACGTGAGCATTGAGCATGTGTGCGGAAACAATAGATCGTTAACAAAAGTAAATCATGTTTTATGAAAGTGTTAGAACGACGTCCTAACGATCGGTAATAATCTGGAAAAGGTTGCAGACGTTGAGACGTTTAACCATCAGGTATTAAGCGATCAGCTCGGGGAGAATATTTATTACATTTTGTATAACCCTAAGTGTAGTTTATATAGAGGCAATATTTCAGATGGATTATTATTTTATAACGGTGAATCTTATTTTGACAGTGCGTTAGTTTTATGACGTTTTCAGTTCCTTGAAATCGTGTTTAACAAATCATCTTTGTGGTAGGGTAAACAAGGTTGATTTCCCTGGTACGCTAATTACGTGGTTGGTCCAAGGTCGAAGCGAAATGAACTAAGCGGTGCGCTATGAAAACCTCGTTCCAACGTCTTCACTAAAGCTGTCGACCTAAATAATACTTTGTTTTTACACAATTATTTCAAGGCAGCAGTTATTAATTATTGCTTGAACAATAATATGTTTGTAACTTACTGAGAAACCTGTTACTAAACTTTCAGTAAATTTTTGCATTTTAACTCGTCGAATTAAAGTAAACATGCTTTAAATAAAGGTACAGAATCGCTACAAAACAACAATTATTTCGTGAAGGGTCTCCAGATCAATTTCCCTCTGGGTTAAACATTGCATCACCTCGCACAACTGCCGGCTTCCTTCCTATGCACTCAGTTTTTTGAGTGAATGGGCTTATTAAACTAACGCGCTTTACCATCAACGATCGCATCACTGCTTACCATCAGGCGGGAATGCGGTCAAGCACTAGTTTATAATTATTAAAAAAAACTAATTATAGTAACTTTTTAACAACAGCCTATAACAATATCAAACAAACGTTATAACTACTACTAACAATGCTACAATAGATAAGACGCTCACGAAACAAATAATCCATAAAAAGTAACAGTTAATATGAGAAACCCGACACTGCTGGAAAGTAACACGCATATCTGTCAATCATGAACGACACGCAAGGGATATTCCACTCACCATGTTTAACCTCGCGAATTTCATCAAGGTCGCCAAGGTCATTGTATTCTTGACTCCAGTGGCAACGATTGTCTCGTCCCATACTTAGTTCTTATCCATCTTTTATCAATCAGCAATAATTATAGAGGCTTAACCTCTGCAGTTTGATAATGTTATCAAATATGGCATAAATATTTATTTTAGTTCCGATATGACTGATGTCATATTTATTGCTAAGGCAACGCAGAAAGTAGATTGGGCATAAGTAAATCATCTCAGTTTTATGGCATTAACTTTTTCATTATTGCTTCCTTCTTTAAGTAAATTACGTTATTATGCGTACTACTAGACAGGCAAAATGGATTGGTGCAAGCCAGATCACCGGTGTAAATTCTCAAAGGCCGAAATCCATAAAAACCACTGCGGGAAATATGTATGACAGCACAGGAACAATTGGTTCCTGGGGACTGGGAACCAGCCGCTACCGTCGCTGCACCTATCACTTTTAACCACATCCTGTCATCTAGCTGTGCGGTCGAGTCTACGCCACACGGAATATTCACTTTCCAATCACAAAAGTCATCTAAACTTTCAACATTTTTCACTCAACGGCCGGTAACTATAAAATCGCTTAAGAGCCATAAAACAGAAATAAAAAGTACCAATGAAACACAATTGAGCAATTTTGGGTTGAGAATATAAGTAATAAAAATATTTTAAACAATATTCAGAGATTTGCACGTCTGTTTTATATGAGAGTAAATAAAATTTTCACAAGCTTTGGTAAATATAATTAAGAATTTATAATAATTACAGAACTGCACTACAATAAATCAACTTGGAATAGAAAAGGCCAAGCCATCGGTGGCTATCTGACATCCTGTTTGGCGTAAAGCAGGTAAAATATGTAGTAAAATGGCAATTGTCTGAACTCTCTTCGGAGAAGTTGCTCCAAAAAGGTTCAAGCAATTTTCGACCTTCTTAGTACCGCCATAACTTAACATCGTCCGTCTAAAAACATAGTGGCCAAGCTAATCTGCACTATACAACCCAAAACGTTAAAGAGTGTTGTGCAATGGTAGCCGGCCGGCTTATGAATGAGTATGTCGGTATTTCACAAAGAACAGGCGAGGAAAAAATTGTTTGAAAGGCAAAATTGGGATCTGCAAAAAATCCGAACATCATTGAGAAATTATTGTTTTGCAAAATAATGTTTAATATTGTACATAACTGTAAACTGTTCTAAGAAAAATTTTGTTTCGTCCTATTATCAGGTTATAAAAAAAAATTAAGGCTGAAAAGCTGTTGTGAAAGAACAATTTTTAAGTACTAACACAAGGCGCACTGAAATCAGCCGCGGAGTGAACTGAAATAAACCGGTGGATAGGTAGTAGTAGCAGTACAATAGCAAATGGTCTAAATGAACTTCGTGTGAATAGTTTTCATTCTGATGAAATATTTGGTCTATAATTTCACGCGACGTTAGCCACAAAATCGATTTCGGATAGACCTTCCGTAAAAACTTATTATTTGAAGAAGCTTGCAACTAAGTACCTTAAATCTGGTGAGTCTACGGGTATTTCATATGTCTTAGAGTTACTTTATTAAATATAAAAGTACAATAATGCGTTCAGACCAATACTCAACCTGCCGTGGCGGTGTAGTGCTTCTGGCATGTTCGCCGAGAATAGGGTAGATGACTTCTATGCAGTAATGAGAAAGCGGGCCGCTTCCTTTATGGACAGTACTAGTAACACGAAAAATGTCATTATCCAGGCTGTGTATGAATGATGCATGTAAACTTATTGTAATCATAAAATTAGCACTATATTTTAAAATTTATTCTGATTAATAATAATTTAGTACCTAGTTTATTAGTTAATTGTTTATTGCATTATTAATTTATTTGAGATTGAATTTAATTTTATTTGACATTTTCTACCATAGATTTATTTTTATGATTTATGTATTTAATGCGATGTCAACTATAATTTATTGTGTAATTAGAATGATTTAATCAAAGTTTTTAGTATATTTTTTTTCTTTTGTACTTATGTGAAACGGGTCTGAGCAGTTGTCGATGTGTGCCGGGTACGATGCGCCTAATGTTGTTGTGTTGGGAGTTTGGTCGTGGAGGGTCTTCAGATCAATCTCCCTTTGGCGCAGCATCGTTGGTCGTGTTGTTGGGTTTAACATTGCATCACCTCGCTAAACTGCCGTCTTCCTTCCTATTCGCTCAGTTTTTCTGAGTGAATAGGCTCTTAATAAACTAGCGCGCTTTACCATCAACGATCGCATCACTGCTTACCATCAGGCGGGAATGCGGTCAAGTGCTAGTTTATAACTATTAAAAAAAAAAAAAACTCCCCATATTATGGGGATGTTTACACCTCGTGCATTCCATTACTAAAAACACCTTTGCCTTTCCTCCGAATTATCCCAATTCACAATTTCCATTTTACTCAAGACAAAAAGCAAAAAGTCTCTTAAGCCTTTTTACATAGTCAGTCGGCTCAATGGTTTGTAATTTTGTTTTGATGAATTAACCAAACGACGGGATACTAATAATAATTGAGGATGGACAGACATCGCCGAAACCGTTCGGGCTTCGAGCCCTCCAATTAATAGCGGATGTATCGAAGGCTTTTTTGCAAATAAAAATATGGAATTTTCGGAAGAAGGAGTTCATCGTCCGTTTGATCGAGTTCCCGACCTTGACGTTTAGATGTCGAAGAACTGCGTATACAAACTGACAATGTACTATCGTCCGAAAGTTTTCAAGACACAGCCAGGACTTGACTAAACTTTTTATTCGACGTTTATTACATACATGGCTTTGTCTCTCTCAGTTCTTCTAGTAATATAGATCCAACATACAAACAACTGCAACAAATGGTCACAGTAAAAACACTTTGAAGATACTTACACGGTCAAACCATATACAACTGGAAGGAAGAAAAGAAGAAAAATCGAGGTATTCCACTTAGAGCATTGACAACAGAGCAATTAAAAATGAGGTCAATGACAAGAGAGTAAAAAATGCAGCTGTAAATGTGGTATGGTCGACGTCAGCGCGATAGAAACTTTGAGATGGCAATGGAAAGAATATCTCTAGGGTCTCATTAGCAAAGCGAGCGAGGCATGCTGCGGTTAGGGAGACAGTCGCACCGAACAGCACTTCTCGTAAGAAGGGCCTTATTAGTAAGCGGATGGGGGTTTTGTCTATTTGTTAATGTTGAAGAGGTCTACGGCACAAAACTACCTACCATCGTGGATTAAATATTAGCACTTTGTTCAAGTTCATATACTTTAGAAAATGCCATTCTAAGGTAGACAGTAGGCAACATTTTATTAATCAAACTAAGGAAGATAGACAAAGTCCTCCTGTAACGACCATGTAATAAAATCAACGTAGTAAACGAAAAGAAGCCGGGCAAACTTTGGAACATGAAGGCACCGTCTTCAAACAAACAGCGCGGAGACGGAGAGCCTGCTGAATTCTGAACGAGTAAGCTTTTTACCCAACATTGCATCGAATGCGGAAAGCAGTTGTATACAAATAAGTAATCATAATAATTATTCTGTAATCATGTGTGTGTGTTGTTCAGCATGGCGTATCAAAGCGATGACTGCGCGCGTCGTAAGAGCAGGGGGTTGAACTCTGTCGGCACAATTTATGACAAACTTCGCTAATTCCATATCCGAGTGGAGTAGTGTAATTAAAGTGTGTGCGGGCAACCGATTGGTTCCAAACATATAAACCCGGCTTCAGACATACAGTCGTCATGTAAATCAAAGAGTAAACAGTAATGACTCGGCTAGATTAACAGTTGGATGCATGCGCTCAGTGCTTTAATGTGTAGCACATATTAAAGCCTGAGCGTGTGAAGCCGTGATACAGATAACAATGTATGTACTTGTCACTGCACCAGCTCTAGATAAACTAGTTTTCTATTGTATATTTTGTTCAAAAGAAGGAGAGTTAAACGTTTGTTTAGGAGTATCGAAACAAGTAAGAGGACACTGTAAGCATTAGTAAATGCAAAGAACGATTTTATCATGTTAGAAGAACCGGAATAGGAAAAAATCGAAATCCTCCAATATTCAAGGCGTATACAGGTTGTATCTGACATCGTAACGCAAACTTCGCGAAAAGGCTAGACCGCATGCCACTAATAGAATTATGATAGTCATTTATGTCGTTAATGAACGGTTACAGAAATAACAATGTTTAAAAAGTGTCGGCTCGGCCTTTAAACGTTGCAAGCGTGCCGCCGTGCGGGTTTGTAGGTATGACGTTGATCCCTTATGTGAAATCTATTAAATCAGCTGATAAGATTTATGAACGGTCTAAAGTGAAAAAAACTAAATTTTTTTTTTAACGTGAAATAGCCGACGAGAAATTCCACCACTGGGGTTTCAGAATCATGTACAGGATCCATGGTACTCGTTTGTGCGTTGATGTCAGATACACCCTTTATAATAAGGATAACTTAAAATATTAAATAATAACAAACGTTAAATAACAAAAAACATTAAATAATAACATATACAGTGAGAAAATCACAACAATATTTAAATGTTAATTAATCGGTTTGGACGTGCGCGTGCAAGCGTTGCTGAAACTGGTAGCGCAAGCGACCACCCGGTCTGACCAGATTGGTTGCCTTGGTCGACCTTGCAGCTTTCGATTCTGCATACTATCGATTAACAACCATTATACATTTTGCTACCAATAAGCTTTATGCCAAATCAACTTTCGCTGGAAGTCAGCTAATGTATTTTGTCGCACATCAATTTCCATAAAGGTTTTTAAAAAAAAAAACTGCTGTCTAGATGGGGCACCAACGCGAGAATAATTGCATCAGTGTCGTGATTTGCAAACAGATTGGATTTGTAGATCGCATTATGTGTCCTTAAGGGGACGTACATTACATTCAACAGTTTTCTGATTATCTTCAACCTTTTTTCTACTTCCATTGTATTAGTATTTATTCTCATATTGTTTACAATTTTAATATCTGACTGTAATACAATTCTGAGACATCAAACGGCGCAATTACGCTGTGATTGAATTCCATTATGGAAGCGATTATATTTGAAATAACTTTAACCAATAATGATTACTTACATTTGTTATAATAATATGAACATTGTAAGGAATATACGTTTACGAAAAAAATAAATATATACGGACAAATCACACAGATTGAGCTAGCCCCAAAGTAAGTTCGAGACTTGTGTTATGGGATACTAACTCAACGATACTAAATTTTTATAGTAGATACATTATATAGATAAACATCCAAGATCCAGGCCAATCAGGAAAAGATCGTTTTCCATCATGACCTGGCCGGGGATGGAACCTGGGGCCTCCACGTCGTAGGCAGGCGTGTTGACCGCTGCGCCACGGAAGACGTCAAAATTTAGAATAGAGATTGAGAAATAAATTTTAAGAATATATAGCAACTAGCACGCAAAGATTTTTGACCTAAATCCAACACACTATTCGTTTCTTGATCAAGTTTAGTGTTTATTATATGAAATCATTTTTTTTTTTTTCTAAACATTGCATAATCAATTTATTCGATCAGCTTAGTGCAATTTGTATCATTAATCTTTGCGGAATGCAGTTTCTTCCTATCTAAGTATATATGTTATTGAAATTATTACATTATGCATACAGGCATACCAGTAGGTAGACCCAGAGACAAAGCTATTTTATGGAGTAAATTAATATTGTTTGTCCAATTCCAAGCGCTTCCACATCTAAAAGCAATTCCAGAAATAAGATGCAATGGATTTACGATAGATTAAAGTGTACATTTACATAACTATGGCGTTTCAATTTGTTTAAATTAAGCAAAATACTTTTAAGTTAAATAAATGTGCGGCTGCAAGGCAGTGAAATACTGCTCAGTGTTAATTCGAGTTGCTTATTTACTTGTATTGTGTAATTAATTACGTGTTTTGTAGGTAAAACTGATGAAGAGGGTAGTGTATTGATAGCACAAATGATGTACGACCACAATACAAATTGATATACAAAAAAAAAACCAATAACTACACCAATTACTCAACGAACAATAGATTTGACCCTGACTTTAAAGACGGTTAATTTGTAGCAAATGTTGATCCAATGTTGGCAAGACAAGTTATATAACAACACATAATTAAGGAAGGGATAAGGATACAAGTTGAGCGGCATCAGGCACGTCATTGTTGCCAAGTCACATTACACCTTTTGTGCGCAAAGCTATCGATTCCCTGCTTCGTTACCGTGTCTCAACTGTGAATTAACTTTTCCCAACCCACCACACGAGCACAATCGAGGAGCAGATTCATAGAATTTCCAATCAAAATGTAAATTTCAACCCAACTATTTTACATTCATCCATTCATTTGTCGGCAGAAACAGAGTGAGGTGAAACGTATTGTATCGGTCTCTTCATTACAATATTTCTTTATTGCAGGGTAGGCGACAATTGCGATGACGCTCTGTATACGGACATTTTTTACTCGGTAAGTAAGTTCTGAAACAGTTATTGCCATAACAGAGGCAATTTGTCAAATTTATTGTGCTTCCGCACTCACAACAGTAAGTTACTACCTATTTAATAGCCTGTTTTATATATAGTTTTTACAATCAAATTTTTGAATCTGAAAATTACAAAATAAGTGGGATTTAAGGTTGAGTATTCTTCAGATGACGTTGATAATTCATAATGTTGCTTAGAAGTAAGTTATGCTTAGCGACTGTTTAACCATACTTTATAACGTCTTATGATTAAACAACTTTTATTTATAAATCCCTTATTCCTCAAGCAATTAATAATTTAATAAACGTCTTAACTAAACTAGAGCACTAATACTATTTGACAAATGGCCTGTTTACAATGTAATTATCACACACTGTAATGCCACATAGCTGACGACAATAATTACTAGGAAGCTCCAACGACCTGCGTTTGTTTAAAAAAATACGTGTAAATTAAAAGTTAAACTAGCCGTAATATCAGCTCACATACCAATGACACATCAGACGCAATCATAACGTGAATCTCCTCGAGCGACGTCCACTTGTCATCGGCACAGACGACATACTCCTTCCTTTATTATCATATCATTTGTGCCCACTACCATAAATACAGTACAAACTGACAGAAATTACTCTGTAAATAAAACTATAAAACCACAGAGTAACAATATCTCAATTCATGTTTGAGTAGATTGTAGAAAAAGTGGTCAAGTCCAACTATAATTTTTACTCCGGTGATCATAGACCATACGATTATTTGCACTGTAGCGGTCGTTGAACTGCGGAGCTTATGCAGTATGTGTCTTTGAGTTGAGCGGTGCCAGTGTACTTACGAATAATATTGGCACAGCTTGAAGCTCCGATGAAGTGATGACACAGGAAGAGATAAGAACTTGACGATTCTTCCTGCTTATATTCTATTTTCTACGTTTATATTTTACTTAGTAAATCATTAGTAAATATTATGTTGAAATTGAATTGAAATTTAATCAATTAAGTGATTTAAGTCTGTGGCATCATGGAACGAGTTCCAAGTGGTCCGCGAATTCGAGTTCCTTATCGTCAAAAATATTTATTTGAAATCTGGCCAAACGTATCAAAAGCCGCATCAGCTTTCACGTGTATACTTTTTATTTAGAATTTCTTAACACTAAGGACAGAATGATCATGGTCGTTCGAATTGGGTTATTCAAATCTTCTATCCTTATTGACAGCCAACATGTAATTCTCATGCAAACAAGAAAAATAAAATATAGATCGATAACGAATAAAATGGCATAAAAATTGATGTGACACTTTAATGATATCATAAATCTAAATTCCAAGGCAAGGACGCCTATGGCAGCAAGCAGGTTCTCGTATGGGCTGAATATTTGTCTTGTAACGAAAATAGCAATTATCTTGAGCATAACGATTGGAGCGTGAAGTCCATCAATCATGGCGATCGGCGGCCATGACAATAATGGAGTTTATTAAACATGTAGCAAATTCGAAACGCTTTCAAATTTTGTGGAGAACGCGTCTCACAGACCGCTCAGGGCGCCCTGGACATGAGCCAACAACTCTACCTACTTCAATCTTTAATGCATTTCAACTATTTTATTATAGCAATGTATACAAACACGCAATATAAACTCATTTCTCGATTAACTGAAATGATAGGATGTCATTTGACGCTACATTATGTAACATTATAAAAACGCGATATTGAGAAAACCCATTCGAAACTTTCATTATTATAATTTTACTAATCATGTACAATGCTACCTATTTATCTATAACATATTTGTACTAACAATGGTTACTTACACGCCTTATATCTGTAACCAGCGATGATGTCACCTTGATACTATAGCAAATCAAGCGTGCACTATAAAAGCCAGTGTTGCCATAAAGCCGACACAAAAGCAACCGCTAAATATGGCATTTTAATAAGTATCATTCCGATTTATACTTATTATTGTCTGTTGTACGGCCCGGCTGTGTTCCCACTAAAACATCGCAACTGCGGCAGTAAAATAACTTGCTCGAGATTGGCAGAATTAATATCTAATCCTTAGATGGACTTGAAATTAAAAGATTTATTGTTATAATTAAAATTTGTCATAAAAATGGCGTGGCATTCGTTGATGGTTAAATAAAATTAATGGTTGTAAACGCTAACAATTTTCCACGGGCGGCGGGTCTGTCGCGACTCGTGCTGTCAGCGGCGATATTTCAAGATAAGCTACTTGGTCGTACGCTTCGCTCCTGTGTTCCGTTCCCACGCGGCCACGCAACAAATAACAACACACAACATTACCGAATCATTTATAAAATGAGCCACTTCAAAATGGAGGACGTGCGCGTGAATTTATCGTACATTAAACTACGGCGGAGTAAACAGAGTAACGCAATGGAGCGACTTGTCCATTCCATCAAAGTTGACCTATAAACATTGATTAAGTGATTTAACAGTTTGTTCAGAACGGTAGAACACTCGTTAATCTGTATCTGATTCGTATAGTACAACGCACTTATTGATTGAGTTACTTTAGTGAGACAAGGCTATAGTTTCAAATTGAAGATGACCAGGATAATATCGCAGTGAGGATTAACGGAACCCAGTGCGAGTGGCGGGCGGCGCGTCGCGGTCCTCGACCCGCGCCAGCGGCGGCGGCGGCGACGGCGGCGCAAACCGCCTTGACCTGCGAACTCTTGCTGGCTTCCTATTGCCCACTGCAAGCCTAGTACTAGAACCCGATTATACACGAACAAAGCCGATTAAATACGAAGTGGCCTTCTCGCAACTCATACGTCTTTGAATGTGCACTTATCGTTTGGAGGAAGACTATCATTTAGTTGAGTCTATAGCTAGTGTGTGCAGTTTTATTGACGCCATTTTAACCATTGGTCAAAATATTACTCAATTCAATCGTACGATTGGGCTCACCGGTGATAACTATAAAAGCGAATAGAACGATTAATATTTTGAGTGTACGTTAAATGAGGCCCAAGTTAAAGTACATTAGCATCATAATATTGATGTTTATTAACGCGTGTGAGAATCGTGAGCTACATGAAATGAGTCGATAGATCATTAAGTTACTTGATACATGATTGCGCACGGACATTGCTTGTGAAACAATAGTCTCACTACCGCTTTTGAACTACGAGTCTCGACAGCGAATGATAAACAGATGTTGAAACAAATTGTGAATTCATGACGGCGGCGGCGCGGAGACGAATTGCTAACTATCATATTTTTTTTTGTTTTATAATTGAAATATTCCACTTAAACGTGCCACGATTTTGGTTTCACAACTTTTTAATAATGAATGAAACACAATAGGATCTTAAATAGTCGTAAAATTGAAGAAAATTATATGGAGGTTTGTTTTCTTGCAGGCTCAGTAGTCCTCCAAGGCAAGCTAATAGCAGCAAAGCAGTTCTCACCGTCTAGAACGAATTACAGCACACGCTGGGTTCGAAAACCGCAGTATTACTTCAACTCGCTGCTGTCTGGAACCACCATAGTAACCTATTTTGTAGTAAGTCAGTCACCTTTGCGCGGGACGATAATCAGCTGATCGAGCACATCCTGTTTTTTTTCTCATAGCGACACAATTATATTGTACTCAGGACAAAATTAAAGTAATCGGGGAGCGTGTCGACAAGGGGAGGAGTGTTCCGAGCTGTGGGACATCATTGACATCGATAAGATTAGATTTGTAACCCAGTTACCACCGCAAACAGGTTTTAGCGATATCCAATTACAACTCGAATTGAGAGATAATAATTTTCGTCCATATAAGGTCTAACGACGAAGGCCCAAAATGGTAACACCTGTCAAGTTTTTGAACAGTCTTCTTCTTCTTCTATCTTTCTTATCTTTTTTTAAACGTTGCCCCACACTAGTGATTTCTCCTGTATTACATACGCTTACTCACCTACACAAACAAGCAGACCCAGAACAACTACTTCTGGGTCATACAAATATTTTGTTCCGAGCGGGAATCGAACCCGCAACACGCAGCGCAGCAGTCAATAGCTAAACCACTGCGCTAACCGTGCAGTCATCTTGTATCAGTATCTTGGTAAAGTATTGAATTAGTTTAAGTACATAAAGATCATCCTCAACATTGTTGTGAACTCCAATGGTTACAATGTCTGCAGGCATGCCAGATTAAGTTTCTTGAATTGTTCAAACATCAATCAGTTCCTTGAACCACGCCCTATCATGGGCGTGGTCATCTAGGTTAGAGGCAGCGTCATTTCCAGGCCCAAAAAAGTCATACATAAACAAAAACAATGAAGAAGCTCCCAAGCATTAGCCTACAATCGCGCTCCACAACGTTGCGTACACGCAAGCGCATAACGGTACGCGTGCATCGCCGGATACGGTGCGCGTCATCCGGCCTCGTACGTCACACTCATGCGACAACATCAATCATCGCGGCCAATTGCGAAGCGTGCCGATGCTGAATGATCTCATTCTTCCTGGACAATACTGATTTTCTGACACTAACTTCATTTGCGATAGGATTAGAAGTTAAAAAAAATGTTGTTTTTTTTTTCGCAGGGCACGCGGCACGCGGTCGCGTCGCTCATAATAATACCGTCGAAAATGGTGTTGTCACTTTTAAAAAATTACCAAATTTTGAAGAAATTAGAATTAATTCGCAAAAAAAAAAGATTATTTCAAAATTCATTAGTATTGTTACTATGATGATTATGTATTTCATATTATATTTGGTCGTGTGTTTACCTAACCTTTATTACGGGGTTTTCTTTACATATCATATACATAAATACAGCACCTTACAGTTGGTGCAGTTAATTGAGATTGGCGTTAAATTTATTGTAATCAACTCATATTACAACTGTTACACTTAAATCAACTCGTTTGCACTGTCTTCTGATTTATGAGGCTTTGAATTAAATAAATTATTCGTTTTTATGTAACCTACTAGTGTCTATGATAAAAACCTAAAAGAATCAGGGAACCTGGAATGATATACATTTTACTTATAAAGTCTACGAAAATCTGAAATGTTTCCTAATATGGTCATATGTGATCATACGTTGTGGCAGCAGGGTTTTTTTTTTTTTTTTTTTTTTATTTTACCGGGTTTTAATGGCTTCCGTCAAAATACGTAGCTGTGTTTTATTGTCAATCACTTATCGATACTTGTAAATACTACCTTGCTTGTTTTTTTGCTGATTTTCGTTATTTAATTGTTATGTGTTATTGTTTTGATATTAATATTGTTTTTCGAGATGTTAAATATTTATATTGAAATCATTTTTTTAAATGATCTCGAAAATTAAATGTTGTGCATTTATGCTTTTTTTTTTTACTTAAGTTCATCATCATCATCATTTCAGCCGAAAGACGTCCACTGCTGGACATAGGCCTCCTCCAAGGTTCTCCACGACGACCGGTCCTGCGCCTCCCGCATCCAGCGGTTTCCCGCGACCTTCACCAGGTCGTCGGTCCACCTTGTCGGGGGCCTACCCACGCTACGTCTTCCGGTGCGTGGTCGCCACTCGAGAACCCGTCGGCCCCATCGGGCATCGGTCCTACGGGCAATGTGTCCAGCCCACTGCCACTTTAGTGTTGCAATTCTTCGGGCTATGTCGGTTACTCTCGTTCTTCTGCGGATCTCCTCATTCCTGATTCGATCGCGCAGTGAAACCCCAAGCATAGCCCTCTCCATTGCCCTTTGAGTGACTTTGAGCCTTCTTATAAGGCCCATTGTTAGCGACCACGTCTCAATTCCATATGTCATCACTGGCAACACACACTGGTCGAAGACTTTTGTCTTGAGACACTGCGGTATTTCGGACGAGAAGATTTTTCGTAGCTTCCCGAAAGCAGCCCAGCCGAGTTGGATTCGACGATTGACCTCTTTCTCGAAGTTGGACCTTCCTAACTGGATAGTTTGTCCCAGGTAGACGTAACTGTCAACAACTTCGAGAACAGAGTCTCCAATCTTTATAGGAGTCGGTACAACATGGGCATTAGACATGACTTTCGTCTTGCCCATGTTCATTTTAAGACCGACTCGCTCGGAGGCTCTGCTGAGGTCTTCGAGCATTGTACTCAGGTCCTCCGCGGTCTCAGCCATGACTACGATATCATCAGCAAACCGAAGGTGTGTCATGTACTCGCCATTGATGTTGATGCCCAGTCCTTTCCAGTCCAGAACCTTGAAGACATCCTCCAATGCAGCGGTGAACAATTTCGGGGAGATAACATCTCCCTGTCTGACACCACGCTGGAGAGGTATTGGTTTCGAGGTCTGGTCCTGTATTCGGACTGACATGGTGGCGTTTTCGTACAAACCCTTCAGCGCTTCAATATACCGATAGTCTACTTGGCACCGCTGGAGAGACTGCAGTACAGCCCAGGTCTCGATCGAATCAAAGGCTTTTTCGTAGTCCACAAACGCCAAGCAAAGGGGTAGGTTATACTCCTCGGTCTTCTGTATAACCTGCCGTAGCGTATGTATGTGGTCTACTGTGCTAAAGCCCTTTCGGAAACCGGCTTGTTCGGGTGGCTGGAAGTCGTCAAACCTGCAGGCGAGACGATTCGTGAGGACTCTCGAAAACAACTTATAGACATGACTCAGAAGTGAGATGGGTCTGTAGTTTTTCAAAAGGGTGTTGTCACCCTTTTTGAAAAAGAGTACCACCACACTTCTGTGCCATGCCTGTGGCGTTTTTCCCTTGACTATGACGGAATTAAATAACTTCTGAAGGGCCCTAAGGATCGGTTCACCACCCGCCTTCAGTAGCTCTGCCGTTATTCCGTCATCGCCCGGCGCCTTGTTGTTTTTAAGTTGTTTCAGAGCCAATTGAATCTTCTGCAGGCTGACGTCCGGGATATCTTCGGTGTAGTGTCGGGTTAATCTTGCTCTAGGGTCTTCAGCAAGATTTAATGCGGGTTTTGTCGTCGAAGTGTAGAGCTGTCCATAGAAATTCTCGACTTCCCTCAAAAGCTCGGGCCCGGACGTTATGATCCTGCCGTCGTCAGTCTTCAGCTTGCTTAGCCGGCTATGTCCAATAGTCAGATCCCTAGCGAAAACTTTAGAGCCTCTGTTTCGCTCTATGGCCTCCGTTATACGCTCGGTATTATACCGACGTAGGTCGCGCTTCAGAGACTTTGAGATCTGCTTATTGAGCTGCCGGTATCTGCAAGCATCACTTGACGAACGCAAAACCATCTCACGTCTATCCTCCATGAGCTCGAGAGTGTAGTCCGAGAGCTTTTTAGTTCTATTTGTACGGCGGGTCTTAAAATACTTGGTCCCGACCGTACGGACAGCTTCTACAAACCCGTCATTGTATTCGTCCACGTCACCACTTAGGCATTCGAAGCGATTTTGGAGCTCGAGCTGGAAACCTTCGGAGTTATGGATCTGGATGGGTGCTGGCCGGAGCGTAGACTTCATCAGGCGAGATCTTTCGGACACTATGTTCAGATTCAATGTGCCTCTGACCATACGGTGATCGCTGCCGCATTTGAGCGAGTTGATCACTGAGACATCATTGAATATGTGCCTTTTTGTCGTCATAATGAAGTCTATCTCGTTCTTAGTGACCCCGTCGGGACTGATCCAAGTCCACTTCCGCTGTTCACGCTTCTTGAAGAAGGAGTTCATCATAAAGAGTCCCTCCCTCTCCATGAAGCCAGCCAACATGTGGCCTCGGTAGTTCCGACGCCCAAATCCAAAATTTCCCAGTCCGAGCTCCTCACCGCTCCGTTTTCCCAGTTTAGCGTTGAAGTCCCCCATGATAACGCTGTAGTGAGTTTTTGAGCTATGTATGGCTTTAGAGATGTCCTCATACATAGTCTCTACTTCATCGTCGGAGTGTGTCGAGGTCGGGGCGTATACCTGAATGACCTTCAGCGAATACCGTTTGGTTATTCTGAGTACCAGGAACGCCACCCTGGTCGACACACTCTCGATCTTCACTACATTGTCCACAAGGGACCTGTGGACGAGGAACCCGACACCACCTTGGGACTGATGGTCGCCCTCCCGGAAATAGAGCAAGTTACCGGATTTAAGGATTATCGAGTCCTCACCCTCTCTTCGGACTTCAGATAATCCCAGGACACCCCATCGTAACCTGCTCAATTCTTCCTCCAGTTCAATAACCCTCTCGTCGGTCCGCAGTGTGCGCACGTTCAGTGTTGCCAGGTCGATCCGTCGTTGATTGTGGTAGCCGGATCTCTTCCGGAGATTCTTCGCACCCCTTGCCCCGCCGTTACCTTGGCCGCTACCACAATGACCAGGAATAGCGGAGCTGCCGGGGACTAGGGGCCTTGGCTTAGTCGTGTGCATCATTATGGGGGGGGGGTTTGCCATAATCCCCACGCTTGGCAAGCGGGTTGGGGATCGCAGGATTTGATATTCCACAGAAGAAGAAGCGCTGCTGCCCGCTTCCCTGGTGAGAGTTCCCTTAGTCGCCTCTTACGACACCCACGGGAGGATATGGGTTGGTACTATTCTAAGCCCGGTACCACACGGGGTTACTTAAGTTGGAGTATGTATACTCTACGTTAGTCCGCGATACGAAAGATTTATTAGGATTTCTTTCAATGGCAGTTTTGTATCAAGACGTGCATAAAACGTTTTTCTCTCATATTCATTTTCAACCTTGTCTACCGACAAGAATCAACATCTATCAAGTTAGAAACATACTTCACTGCTCTTTTATTGACATATTATGTCCCATTCCTAAAGACTGTCCCTTTTGTTACGAGTATATATTTTGACACTAAATACATACAAACAACATTATTTAATAGGAGACGTCAAGCTTTTATGAAATACTCATAAATATATCTCTTATATAAGTTTGAACTTTTGAAGCATATCTATTTCGATGATTTCTCTGATTAATTTATTCATCAGTTCGCCAGCATTTGCCTTAAATGCTGTTCAATACCGTTCTTCTTCCGGCACACGTTCCGTAATAGTGGTTTTTGCAAAACCGGAATCGATGATTGAAAGTAGTATCTCAGCTGTTTGGGGGGGTCACTAACCGCTCTTGCTGAACAAAACTGGAATATTTCTACTATTATGGCTCGTCTACAAAAAAAAAAAAAAAACATTTCAGCAATCCTGATATGGCGGCCCTATGAATCGTGATTCGTGATGGTTAGAATAACAAACTTCCGTTATATTATGATACTATCATTATTAGAGACGATTGTTTTTAGTTCCGTGACGATCTATGAATAAAAGCGAGTCATTAAGTTTGTGGAATCTCAAACCGGTATCGGGCTTGGTGATTATGGCAACATTCTTGTTATATGAAGAAGTTCTTCGTTCAAACGTGACTTCACTTTCTTTTGCCTGACATGATACTGCCAATCAGCTGTTTTTGATCAGCTGAAAGTTTCTTAGAGATTGTGGTAGAATAGTTTCATAACACGGATTTATGTTACCTACTAGTTATTCGGCTTTCAGTGCAATGCAGGTAGTTTTCAATATTCAGTTCTCTTGGTGATAAAGAGAAAACAATACTGTATATTGATATTCTGTTGAAACGGTTTTTTCAAATTAGTACAATCGCTCCCAGATTGTTGGTTAAAAATCGGTACAGGTCTGTCCTGAGATTCCAACCCGGTCTAGTCCTAGATTCCTTTAGAAATGAAAATACAGCGGGTGAATAGCAAGTCAAACTTCTGAACTCTGATAATATTGTTTACACTGACGGCCAGGTTGATAGTTAGGACATTTAACGACAAAGTGTCCAAGTTAGTCCTCCGCTTTGTTATGACGTCAACATTGACCTACGTCATAAATTCTAGACGTAAAAACTTGAGTATATATGAAGCTTCTCTCCGCAATTTACGTAACATTTATTCCAGGATTTTCTGTGTCGAGTGGTAAAAATAAGTATGGTGGCCGTCCAATGCCACATATTTACACATTGTGGTAGGATAAAGAGCGCTTTCGAGTACCGGCGCTGACCCATATCTCATGTGAAGCAAGATGTACCGACCGATACGCTCTATTTTACTTCCATTCTCCAGATTAACATGACACGCCATCAATTGAATGGCGGATTTAATAGATATAGTTACTTTTGATGAGTCGTGGTGGCCTAGTGGTTAAAACACCAGCGTCTCAAGTATGAGTGCGCGGGTTCGATTCCAGGTCAGGCAAGTACCAATGTAACTTTTCTAAAGTTATATGTACTTTCTAAGTATAACTTAGACACCAATGACTGAAGGTGAAGGAAAACATTTGAGGAAACCTGGACTTTATGTCTGAAACCGCCAACCCGCATTGAGCAAGCGTGGTGATTACGCTCAATCCTTCTCTGTATGAGAGGAGACCTGTGCCCAGCAGTGGGGCGATAAAAAAGGTTGATAATGATGAGTTACTTTGATAGCTCGTTTAATAACTTTCTTATTTCGAATTCAAGAGGAAAACTACATTATTTTGTACAGTAGAAAATTTCTGGAACTTACGTCCATTATAAACAGTAATGTTAATCAAAGATATGTAACGCAAAGAGGCTCGTCAGAAATGATCTCGTCATAATTGTGAACAAAAAACATTACTGGCGTATACAAGGTATCCACTAAAACAAATGATTACGGCCGATACGAAAGCTACCGACAGACAGGCGTTTATTGACACAAGTCGCTAGACATTGTGTGTCTAATGTGTTTCCGGCGTTTTTACAATTCACATCACAATACGAGCTTTCGTAATACATTCTGGAGTCAACTCCAATGTTGGTAGAAGCCAAGTGCTTATTTTTAATCAGCCTTATTTCATCAAAACCAGTTCGGTATTTAAAGAGAGATATAAACACCCAGCAGACATAATAGTTAGTAATTTATCAATTCCGAATAAAGTTGTCGAATAGACGACAAAGTTAACTTCATATTTACTTAACGACCGCTGAGTAATTCCCGAAAATTGAGTACAAGAATAAGTTGAGACATTAAATAAGACAGACACGCGACACCATCTAACGTATTTCTCAAGAACTAAACAAGTTTCCAAGCCGGTGCTCGCGACAAGTCGTGGAATGAAATCCGAGAGAGCACCTCAATAAATGGGCAAACATTTATCTTTGGTTGAACAGTTAATACTAGACTGGGCGTCGCCTACATCTGCATTACTTATCTGGATATCTCCACTAATTACTAAAAATGAAAGGCTGTGCTTAGCACACTTTTTAAACATATCCTACACATTTCTTATGTTAATAAGTCCAGTTTTCAAATATAAATCTAAATAAGTAAACATGCAATCAGCGCGTTAAAATGTTGACATGAGCATTACCACATTTTATTACGACATCAGAAACATAGGGACGCAACTATGTCGTGACATCCTCAGGTTTGTTCCTAGAATTAGATGTAATTGCAGAAGTGGTCCAGTGTAACTGCTCTTACTGTCAGTAATAGTTAGCTGATCAACTGAGGATTTTTCCGGCACAATGGTTTAATCAAAAAGAACATTGTTGACATTCAAAGCTTCTTTATCTATTCGGCTTAAAGAATAATAAGAAAGTGTGTACATATGTGTATTCAAAGGAGACGTTATTTATACACTCGTGTATTTATCGTGTGTGTCGACGAGGTTTACTGAGAACTCGTAACGTGGCCGATGCGATGCTTCGACTGAGCCCGAGATCCCGCGATATATCGCCGAGCGAGATTCTAACACAGAAGTTAAGCCTTTCCGAGAAACTTGCCAGACTGTGGGCATTCTTTCATTAAACGCATTATACATATCGTGTATCGTGTGTGTTAGCGTTATGTACTATTTAGAATTGTATAGTGGGTATACATTTCACTTTATGGGTGTGAATGGCTCTTAAATTGTGGAACGGCGTATAATCGGCTTATTTTATTAGTTCATTAAACTTAGTACAGACTAAATCATCATCATAATCATTCGCCTAGCTTTTTCACAACTGTGTAAGTTGGGGTCGGCCTCCAGTCTAACCTGAATACCAGTATTTTTGAACCCAGTTACCGTGTAGTAGAATACCCATGTTTAATTATTGGAACATGTTAACGTTGATTTGCCTTCTTTTGACAAAGGAATTACATAAAAAGAAACTGAAAGAAATCTTTCGAAAGCTTTGGCGTAACCATCCTTGAAACGATTGTTAGAGAACGATCACAATAAATCAAGCAAGTTATTTACTGAAGTGTGTGGGGTAAACAGATTTTCTATTAATAGTTTTGTTATTAAGTGTTCCCATTATATAGTCCAAGTTAATATATAAATATCATTACTAAAAACCTAAGCGTTTGTGGGCGCGATACGTGGGTGATTGGTAGCAATTGGATATTCAAAACATACGAGAATATTACTTATTCCGTTAACTAGGTATTCTTAATATCACATATCCGGAGCCTGAAAACCTGAAGAACTAAGAAAAGATAATAGAAACTAAACCTGCCAGGGTTTCAGTTGAAATCGTTGAATTAGAGGTTTTCCAGAAGTAACTTGTTTTTTTTACTATATTGAATGGAATATAAGCAGATAGCTGTTTACTTCATTTGATTCACTTCGTAATTTATCAACGTTTTGCTCGTCTCCAATTGCATAATTACTTAGTTTAAGCCTCAAAATTGTATTTAGGACAAAGCAATTTAGTGCTCATATTTTTAGTTTAAGCAGCAAAACTACCATATCCAAGGGCTTTATTTTTTGAAAATTCCCCATCAGAGTTCCGGGTGCAAATTCCCCAATAAGCTTAAAATTCCCTGCTGTTTGTGGATTCCTCACAAACTGGCAACGCTGACATTGCAGTTGATAACTTGGACACCCTAAATTACTGAAAGATTTTCTAATAACACAAAATATTTGTCTTCCATGATAAATTAAAGAGTTTTAATTGAAATTTTGTTTTGGATTAAGCCCTAATTAATGTCCGGAGTTTAACAGAGGAGAGAAATTCACAGCTACATTTTAAGATTCAATTGTCATATAAAGAGAAGTCCCAATAAATAGCAGCAGTACTAAGTAAAGGCAAAATGAAGTGATGATTTAAGCAAATTGGTAGGGTTCTTAGGCACTATAGAGCCTTTATCTAATCAATCAGTTAGACCCCATCCACTTATTTATACCTTCATCTTCTAAATGAAGAAATAAGGTAGGTGGCTTACCAACGGGGACAGACACACAAGGGACAGCCAGACCTAAATCTCTCTAATCTTCTAGACTGATACCGTTCAGACGATCTATTTATAATAATCGAAGTTTCTGGAGTTCTATTGGTCTAGATTCGTGTTTTTTATCGTGTGGGTCGCGAACCCCAAGGGGATCGCCAAGCTTCATTGACGGGGTCGCCATTTCTTCAAAATTGTAGGAAGTCCTAAATGGAATCAAACACTCCAAAGATTCAGTGTCTGATTTTGGGGATTCTGGATTTGGGATGTTTTTCTGTTTAACAAAAAAGTCATGAAAATGACAGATTGAAATTCCAAGTCAGAAGCAGCGGGTGGAAATAGGGTTTTCAAAATATTTTTCCATATAAGAGAGGCGTGATGGTTAAAAAACACTAGTCTAGCTAAATTTATCCAAAGCTTTATAGTTTTTTGCAAATGCCTCACGTAACTTATTTTCTCTGACAACTTTTGAAATCTTTCCAAGTTATATTAAAGTCTATTCAGAGGTCTCAGACACGTCATTTCATGATGACGTCATATTTTAGCTTGACAAAATGTCCCATCCGTAATTGTGGGTGGTTTAAACTTGTAGTTTATACTCATGTCGCCTCTCAAATGAATGGCACAGAAAAATAGGAATGGAATGCCTTCTTACAAACTTTTGATAAGTGTTGTAGATTAGATTAAAGCGAAACATTTTTACCAAATACAAGTTTTACCCAGAAGATTTAATGAAAAAAACTTATGGAATACAAGAGGTTGTTCAAATGTGTACATATGTATAAGAACGGTCACAGGAAACAATGACCAGCTTTCGAAGAAGTTTGTTTTATATACTATCTTATCGGACCGAAAAGTAAGCACGTTTTTCTTTTAACTAGTTGAGGCTTACGAGATAACGTGATGATTATGCCAACAGAGCACACGGATTTCTAAACAATTCCTTATCTAGTAATCTTACGATAATATTTTACACTAAAGCTGACGATTGAAATATGTGCAAACGTTCTGTTAAGGTTCAGGTATTCATAAATTTTAGTCGACGTGCTAAATGAATTGCATACCTCTGGCTCTACTAATTTGCGATTCATCCTAGTAAAATCCACTCACAGCATTAAGATACTTTTAAGATAATAGTCTGGTCTAGACATTAACCCCTGAATAAATTAAGGACCAAAATGTGCAGACGCCAAGTCTAGTCGATCACATTAAGAAGAGGACAAAAAGTCCCATTTCTTTCTCCAGCTTTAATACCTGCATACTGATTTATTTATCCAACTATCAAAATGCACTTGTGCACGAAACTTGGTCTCGACATAGTATGCATTCAACGATCCAGCCTACACAGGGAGATATTAAAGTAAGGGGGTGGAATGGGAGCTGGCAATCTGAACACCCTCGCCACCCCTCCCGGCGACTAATTTCCGACAGACTAGTAAACTCCTTCAGTACATTCTGTTTTACACTATTTCATATTTTATTGGCTTCGGAATAAGATAGTGCGACAGCTACAATTGGCGTTAATACTCCTACACACAGTGCCAGACTTATAAAATTATAAGTACTATTTATGTTTCTTCGACGATACTGTAACGTTTACATACCTGGAACAAAAAGAAAAAATCGTTTAGTACTTCAATCGAATCATAATCGGACACTTTCCCTAAATGGAAAACCTAATATCCACCGCCCGATCCCAATTTAAAACGGTAATAATTTTAGACCAAAAGCTGACGTTTTATCGCAATTTCATCGTCTTCACTTCGTACCAAGCGGCGATAAGTTCCTTTCCAACGGCCTTGTCTGTTTGACCTTTTTGTTTTTACTCACAATACCTATACTGCACACTACTGTTACCAACGAGTTCATTAAGTATTATTATGTGACGAGTAATATTTTGTGTGGCACGTTTTTAAATGTCTTTAGATTGCTTAAGATATATTATTCATCAAGTGTTGTAACTTACTAGTCTAGTCACAAACAAAGCATTATCAATAAGACTTACACATTGGTTATAAGTATTCAAATCATGACCGAAATAGAGCTTTCCTCTACAGAAATACAGTCCAACTTCGTGTAGCATCCGCAGCTTCCCAAGTAATAAATCCATTGGAGCTAATATCGAAAGATAGATGCCAAGGCAGTGCTTGCCAATTCGTCTGCAGTATCTGGTTCCCAAGACAACAACTAGCTGGTTTAATCGACAAGTTGTAACATTTCCTAACTATTGTTCGGAATTTCTAGATTTGTGAAAGAGCCCTTTGTACGTGACGTATGTCACTATTGGGTACATATGTCAATATTGTCAACTGTCAGAGGTTCTACATGTTAAGACATAAGTTATCAAAATGCGTATCCATAAGTTCTATACGAAAATAAAAAGCAAACTTACGATACGCGATGCAAGTCGTTAAGTCGAAAAAGGGTTACAATGGCTCTCATACGAGGTCCTAGCAACACGTTATTACATGGTGCACTATTGCAATGTTTTATGTGCTCGAACATACTCTTGGATTGGCAACGGGAAATCCTGGCTTAACGCTTTTATGGAAATATTATTGTTATTCTGCTTTTGTCAATTGCTACCCGAGATCTGTTTTCTTATCAAAACTGTTATTGTGCTGAGCTTATCTGGCGCGGGCACATTCAAATGTTCATTGGTAGTAGTTTTCATATTAGATATTGTGAACATAGGTGTATTCTATATTTCTACTGACACAAATGTGGATGAGGAAATCGGTTAGACACTTAGTTCATATGGTAAATGCTGAGAAAGTACCAAGGCACTTCTCCAAGGCGTTGGATTACTGATTTAACGAGATGTCACTGAAGATTGTAAAAGAGTACTTTGTTTGCAAATACCCTAACGTTAATTTTAAACATTTAGGATTTCAAACAGTGCCAATGTGTTTACAACACATTACAGTGTTGCTTTTTAAAGCCGTAACAATGTAACAACTGAACGGCAATGTAACCCATTGCCAAAGAGTTAAGTGAAGTTCTCGTTTATGTCCACTAACTTCAGAAACTTTTGGACAATTCATAAAACCGCTTCTAGCAATGCAAAAAGTTCCCCTTGGTGTGGTTCCCGTGTGGTCAAATAAAAAAATGAAATCTTCTACATGATAAGCCAATTTATCAAGAAGATCAAAGTACCATTTGCAGCACACAACCGTATGATCTTACAGAAAATCTTAATGTATTATGTATTTAGTTAATGTATTATTTATTAATATTTGAATGAAGCCGCTTGTCGGCCTCCGGCTTTAATAATTTAATCCTATTGGTCTTTCATTTGGGTCATAAATGAGCACTGCAAGAGCTACGTGTGAGCTCAAGCCCGCAAATTATTTCAAGACATGATTTGCTATCCGCTAGCGTCCCAAATGTCCATTTACCTGCACCTTCGTTGATCAGAACAACGCCTCTGACGCTGCAAAAAAATGTGGCCACCTACTGGGCACACGCAGTAATATAGATAGTAGTAATATAGATGTGCCGTCGAAATAAATACATGTACGAAAAAGATGTGAAATTTAGCAAATAACTAGTAGTGTATCCTCTTAAAGCGTGGGTATAATTGTATGACCAATATGATCGTTCATATACAAGCTAACACAGCCCTATACATGCAAACGAACACACATATCGTGCCGGTGGCCAAGCGAGCTAACGATACAGCTCTAAACTGTTCACTAACGTAATGATTATATAATTAATCGCCAATCAATTAACTAACCGCTCAGCGCTAGCCAATTCTTGCGATGATAACTTTGAGATTTTAGTAAGATACTCAAATAAAGTGGTTCATTTACATATAAACTAACCCAGTGGATGAGAACCGTGGGTGTCGTAAGAGGCGATGAAGAGATTAGATCAGGTGAATGAGCAGTACCATCCATCCGTGATAGTTAATACTGCATGCATGCGTAAATTAATATAATGTAGGTACCTATATCGAAAATGTCGAAGAACATATGTAGATTGGTCAGAAGACTAATCTCAATCAGTTGATGAAGAGAATGATTCACAAAGAAGATGAAACGACAGCTTTCGTTTTATGTAAAGACCACTTAAATATTTTGCGAAGTTTTTGTAGTAATTATATTGGCAGCTATTACGTAAAAATAACTGAGTGTTGATGCCAGTATTCCGACTAATAGAAGTAATAAGCTTAAGAGCTTTCCAGCTAAAGCACTTATTCGAAAATGCATGAAATTATTACACATTGGTACAGATGCTCCAAATATTACTTAGAAAGTTGCTGTTTTTTTTTTTTAACTAAAAATGTGTCTTTGTATGTTTTACGAATTAGGACATGGGAAGATGGGAGGATACGTGGCCTCTGCAAGAATATCAGCAGTTGGTGGAAATAGATGCAAAAATAAATGGAAGATTATACATGCAAAATTATCTTGTTATCATTTAAACAGGATGATGAGATTATATTGAAGACGCGCAAATTGACGCCATATAACGCCGCATATTTATAGCGCCGAAATTAGGCTCATTGGTTATAAAAAAAAATAGTTTTCATAGAAAACTGCAATACTTATGCGGTGAACATCTGCCATGCTTTTTCTCAACTATGTTGGGTCAGCTTCCAGTCTAACCGGATACAACTGAATATCAGTACTTTACATCATGCGACTGTCTATGTGACCTCAGAATCTACTTATTAAGTAATACGATACCCTTTGGTAAGATTGATTTATCAGATTTTCGGGATTCTGACGATCCGGAACCACTGTCAAAGACCTAAGAATGACAGCCTAGATTACTTAAAGTGATTTCCGAGGCACGGGAGGATATTGGTATGTACTTAAAGATGGTCACCCATCCACAAACTAACCGCGGCAAGCGTATTTTAACTTGATCGGTCGAACAGTGTGTCTGTTATAATTAATTTAGCCACGGGCCTTTCTATTATTACTTTGAGAAATGTAAGAAATTAAGAAAAGATTTACATTTTTGACTATGTTTCAGGGATTTCGCTTCCAAGCACCTTGTTGAAAACGCTTCCTTATTACGGGATTGTGATGCAAATGGTACAATTCTCGCAGCGGCATCCCTTTAGTTTGTAATAACTACAAAACTCAAAGAATTTATTTAAATTAAACTATTTACAGGTACTTTTGAACTGTTAAAACTAAAACAATTAGTCAGAAATTTGAAGCTACATAGTTGCCCAATCTAAAACCTAAAACGTACATAGACCTCTATGGAGAAGAACATGCAAGAAAAACCATGTAATAATATACAATAAAAAAAACAAATAAAGAAACGATTCCAGAAAATGATAAAATGATTTCGAAATACTATAATTTGGCAAAGGAATCTTTGCTGATAAAGGTCTCAAAAGTCGAGTGAGACGTGGAGCTTTTCAGCTGAGTCACAGTTATTTTTCCTCCTTCATAAATAATGTGGGGAAAAGTATTAATTTACTTCAAATTAGGTTAGTTTCCACCTTTAAAGGGCAACGGTACTCGTATATCTTGTTGGTGCTTTACGTGGGAGTTTTCCTTAAAGGTTATCAGCTATCCACTGAAGAGAAGCTGTTTACAACGAACTACACTTACCAAGTAAGCTCTCTAGTTCGGTAGTCTCGTCCGCGTCATACATTACACTTGTAGAATTCTTTGAAAGATGAAGTTTAGTGGAAAGGGAGTAATGAATGGCATTAACTATTACTCGCGGGCTACGTTTGCGTAGTAAGTAGTGCAGACGTACTTTCTCGGAATAAGAAGTAGGCTGTGTCCTTAACCCATATTCTGGCATTTTTATTATTATGATACGTTCACAGTTTATTTTAAACGTTTAATGCCATTGCAGACTATACTAATAAATCAAATTTTAGTATCTATTTGAAATGAACAAATTTTAGTATTTATTTGAAATGAACAAATTTTAGTATTTATTTGAAATGACAAACTAACAGCTTCTTACCACATAATTATATACATACGAATACTATACAGAGTGGTGCTGACAATTCGACTTGCAATAAATGAAACCTAGCATCAAAAATAAAAAATGAAAATTTCAAACAAACTAAATCGCATAAAATTGCAAACGGAATAGAACATCCTTTAAAAATATTGGTTCACTGACCTCCGATCGGCGACAGCGCGATCCTGTATCGACTTGCTTTTTTTCACGCCATTATTATTAAAGTTTGGTACCGCAGGATGCGGCGTCATTAACCTGTAAGCTCTTCCTTATCAACATGTATATCATGTAGAAAATGTAAAAAAGGAAAAATAATTTCCTGTGAGTAAACTAATGGACGTATTTATATCTATGATTTTTTATGAGTAGACTGAGAATGTGTTTAGGTACACGATGTTTAATTTATTGTCGTATTGTCAGCACCACTCTGAACACGGTATTTATAAACGGCTGGACAGATTTTGACGGGTTTCATACTGGAAGATAACTGACGTAAATGGGCACTTTTAAGGATGAAAATTCACATGAAAATGAATTCATTCTAGTGGATCTTTCCAAAATATTCTTTAGTAGATATAGAGAACAGTGTCCTAGAATCTCCAACATTAAAAATAAATCTTCTTTGTTTACTGCTGCATTTTCGATAAATTTTAATTTATTATTACTTAACCGACTTCAAAAAGGAGGAGGTTACTCAACGTCGACCGTATACTTATATACTTTTTTATGTTTGTTCGCGGATAACTTCGTCGTTTATGAACCGATTTTGATAATTCTTTTCTGTTGGAACTCACTTAAACTTTCAAAAATTGTAGGGGCAACCAATGCGTTTGTAAGTTTTTTCATTAAGTATTTTAGCGTCAGCATCCAGTCTAACCGGATGCATTTGAACAGTACTTTTCACAACTAAAATACAAAAACGGTCGGTGTCAAAAACCAAAGACACCGACTTCCGAAATTAGTTATTTTTCACTTTGTAGTGTTTTTTTAGAAGCTGGATGTTTAAAAAAAAAAAAGTTTTTTTACTACAATAATTTATATTGTGTAAGTATATTTGATCACAGCCTCCAGTCCTTGCTCTCTGATGAAACGTTACTTATGAAATAGCCAAAGTTCCACGTCTTGTAACTGTGGGACAGCTACGACCGGCAAGATCCTCTACTGCCAGCCTAAGTAATTACTTAACTCGGGTATACACTTTGTATGTAGATCAGTAAGTTTTAAATAACGGAAGCAACGATTTCCATAACAAAACATTCACAATATTTATCCACATTCAGTAAAAAAACCTAATGCATCCGAAATGTACCAGAATACGTTTGAGGCAGAGTGACTTGAATAAAAATGAGGTCAAATTGGATCACATTGAGATAAAATCTATGGGAGGCGGATATGTGGGACCATGGGATTTTGTTTTTGTCACTCTATGGTAAAAAACATCTGCATATATACGGTAGAGACACCATTTTTTTATCGTGTATTTTAGAAGTCACTGCATTTAAAAATATAATAGCAGCTGACGAAAAAAAAAATTAGAGAAATGAAAAAACAAAATTATAATATTTATTAATTCTTGTCTCTGGCTTCATTAAAAATTATTTAATTATGTAAAATGTCTCGAGATATGGGTTATTAAATACCATTAATTCAGCTTTTATGAGGTAAATACTGGTCATTGTTGCGATCATGAATTGCATGGCTTAATTCTTCCATCTCCATTCCATCATCGGACAACCCGTCGTACGGCGAGTTTCCACCCTTACGTGGTTGACACCACAAAGATCCGGACGAAGCGTTTCGCTCCATCTTTTATACGGCATACCTCGAGGGACTGGAACAATTTGTCAGCGGCGCTCTTTCCGTCTAACTACAATTTAAGTGTCTTTAAGGCTAGACTGAATAAGGCTCTTAATAAACCAGCGCGCTTTACCATCAACGATTGCATCACTACTTGCCATCAGGCGGGATTGCGATCAAGCACTAGTACACAATATTAAAAAAAAAAAACATCTCCATTTTGTATTGAAATGAAAATACAGTAAGTTTGCCTGGGTCTATCTACCACTTTATATATTTTGATATATATTAGCTTCAATATAGCAGTATAAAATATTGTTTAGTAGGGTTGGCAACCCAAGTAGGTAGTAGTAACAAGCATGGTTGATATAACACCTACAACCTACAATAGGTCAAGTGATAATAACTATCAATTAAAGTAGGCACCTACTCAGCTCTACGCAAGTTCCATTAATAACATCATAGAACATCATCTAGGTAGCGATTTAATCATTCCCAAAGCTCATTATTAAGTGTCAAGTATTTATTTCATTATCTATTCTAATCGCAAACAATCACACCTTCATATTGATCTCACGCAAGGTAAGAACAGAATGACTGTTAACTTCTCCCTGTTTAATCAAATAATTTGTTGTTTATCCATCAATCTCCAACTCAGGCACACTGATCTAAATAAAACGAACAATGTTATCTCCAAGCGCCATCACATCGTCTAATTAAAAGACAGTCGGTCATTCCACCTATGATGCGAGCCTAAAATAATAGTGCACTAAAATGTTTGTCAGTCTGCGAATCCAAAGTCAAGGCAACAAAAAAATAATCACCGATTCCGAAGTATGGCAGAAATTTGTGCCGACACGCACGCCCAAGTGAGCGGCCCCTTTATTTGACAGCAAATTAATAATCACACAGGAGAGCGGAACGCCTTAACTGACACCCGCAACGATTTAACATCGACTTTATAATGTAAGCAATAAAGTCTAAGGTAAACATTTAACATCAAATAAATGTTCTTATGCAATTTCAATCCTTACGGTGTGAGACATTAAAGCTTAAATCGAGCACCGGAACGAAGTTAATAGGATGTAATTTATCCGGGTTGAAGCGCGTGGTTGCCGCTCCGGGTGCGGTGCGAGGGAGACGGGAGGCGGCCGGTCGCGAGGACCGACGAAGACAGAGATGTTTTTGTTGTTGCGCGTAGTAGTCATTAGTCGCCGGGCAGGCAGCTCGCGGCCGCGCCACCGTCGCCGTATTGTGGAAACGAGGTGCGAGCACTAAACGTCGTAAGCGGCATTCTCATTAATTTTCAGGAAGACGTGAAATTCCCTCTCATTGCTCTCGCCCTTCGTTAAATAGCTTCCAGCCAGCCTGTTTCACGCTTTCGAACGCTGCAAGTCCGAATCAATGATATTTAATTCGACGTATCACGATTAATTATGCTGATGTCCGGGATTTGTGTTATAATTAATTTATTAAAACAACAATTAAAACAAATCTTGGATGTTGAGTAAATAATATTCAATTATCTTAATCATAAATAGCAATACTTAAACATTAATATATCCATTGACAAGAACAGACACAAACACTCATAATGAGATGATAATATAATTTCAAACAAATAGCAAAAAAGAAAACACGGGCAAAAAGCTGCTCAACGATCCTACACAACCTGCACAATTTAAAAGAGGGTATGAATATTCATAAAGTGTCTCTAATATCGTACTAAATATTAACGTCAACGCGACAAAAAAAAAGTTTGAGGGCAAAGGCGATAACCCGAGCGCGGTTTTTGTGGCGGGACTGAGGTCACTGGAAGATTTATTTACATTCAGCCAATAGACTGCAGCGGCCGCTCACAATTAATTTATGTTATAACTGATGGGCTCTGACATATGTAGATATATGTTAGTTATGTATCTTTTAATCTACGCCGTGTCAACTACGCAACTTAATATGCATGTAAAGTAGCCAGTTGAGGAGTCTAAATGTTATTGCATACCAATTGATTATATTAGTGACATGTTACCAGTATTAAGCAACGAAACGTATTCAATTTAAAGGAATTCCATCACAAGATTTTGCACTTCTGTTAGTAATAATTGCAACGAATCATTTTCGGAAATTGTTCTACAAAAAAAATCAAAAACCACATAAAATAAAACAATAGGACATTATTTTGTGAATTTTGTGATTCCGATCACATAGTTCCACCATAACTCATTTCGTGTTATCAGTGCGCTGTATGGTAGGAAACAATGGCATAACCTTCAACAAGGGTTCGGTTCATCTGTCCATTCGTCTGTGACAACTGTTGTTGAGGGTCCTCGTTTATCACCACAATTATCTACCTAATATTCGTTTCCCACAAAAGCATTCTTTACACCCGTCACACCAACCTATCCTATACTTAAAAGTTTACTATGGCTCAAACTTTAAGCACAAAAAATTTCAGATTCGATTTCTTTGGTTGTTGAGAAAGTTTCGCGCCAGATTACTCAGTAATATAACATTCCAGGCTGGTTTCGGCGGCAAATAAACCCAAAAACTATTCCGAAGGTGATATTGAAGCATAATCGAATGGGTTTGCGGTGCGTCTGAGTAAATCCAGCTTTAGTAATATCTTCACGTCATACCGGTCAAACATATGATAACTTGAGGTCGGCCATTATGTACAAGTCTAGACTCTTAGTGTATTGTACCCAAGCACACAGTTGACTGATCTAAGAAAATATGTGTAATATTAACATAAATGAAAATGTAGACTGAAAATTAAGTATTCTAAACTACAATCTAAGCTATTGCCAATGGAAATACCTCGGTTGGTATTTGTACTGTAGTAAATCTTCACCGCCGCATGCGCAAACCAAACAATCTGTATTGTCATCGTCAACAAACACACGTGGTGATCTCGTTCATAACTCTGCTTGATCGTGGATTCCACTTCCGACAACCGAGGTTCTGCGCCCACGCTTTGGGACGTCGCCAGTATGAGAAATGCATGTCGCTTCACACAGAAATAATGTTAAAAGCCACTTTATAACAGGAAATGTATTTAAATGCAAGCGATATCCTGTCACATCCGCTTTGCACCTTACGAAATTAGAATACACCGTCCTTTGAAATCACTCGCAGATAAGATATTGCAATGAATATAGGTATTCAATTTGTAATCTGATAAATCATTATCGCATTTCAATTGCGCAATCTCATAGATAAGCCGGTAAACAAACGGACGAGAAAGATAAAATAAATCTACATGACATTAAAAGATGTAGCTATAAAGCCAACTCAAGCTAGCTATGACATTCACAAAGAGTACTTGGGGAGAATTGTCAACCTTTCGCCCACTCACGGACATTATAGAACATCTTTCTTCTTAATTCGTATAAAAGCGGACAGAGCACTTGTAATACAAGAACTTCCTAAAGTGAATCAAAAGTTTTGTATTAAAATGCAGCAGTAAAGCCGTCGTCACACGAGACAGTCACGTTTGCATTTCGCATTCACAATGGCGCACTGAGCGGGATGCGCTCAGCCATTTCCGATTACTTGGGCTAACCCACGCACTGCCTCATGCCCAGCTCTGTTCTGTGCTGCTTTAGTTTTCAAATGACTTTTAATGCTGAACTGAAGATCGAAGAAACTAGTTGTTTCATGTAAACAAAGTCATAGGGTGATTAATCATTACGGTGGCCGACTGGCCGCAAGCTATATCACTCAGCATAAGTCGGGCTTAGTTAAAGCTTTTGAATTGTCGCTACCTTTCATATGGCAATGTAGCTGATGTGATATGTGATTCGCAAACCAGAATTATTATCTGTTTCGAGGATATAGGCCTGGAGTCTAGAACGATACTCAAGCATATTAAACCAACATCAGATACAAGCTTTCCTTTTATGATGTTTGAATATATGTGAACTTTAATAAATGTCAGGTTGAATATAATTTAAATATACATAGGTAAACACATATTAAGCTTATAAAGTTTCCACAACTGGGACACAGGGAGTGGGCCGTAATCTACAACGCGGGTCCAGTATGGGTTGGTAGACGTCACATATTATCTACGAAGTTTATGCCTTTAGGACATGCCGGTTTCTTCACGATCTTTTCCTTCACCGTTTTGAGAGCTGTGGTGAAGAAATAATTTACCGTTCGGGTCTAACCGCTGCTCTCAATTAATTTAAATATATTTAAAATTCATTCCTTTAAAAGGCAAGCGCTTTACAAAACCCGCCACACATTTTCCCACCCACAGCAACTCCTGAAAGCCAGAATCAACAGTGGAGACCGCCAGAAAAAGGCCGAGCAATGAAGCTCGACGAGTCCCGGAGAAACGATTCAACTGTCTTGGATCCCGCAACGAAATTAATCAGAAAAAAAAAGCGGAGGAGTAAGAAAAAATATATTTTTTCCACTTCCCTCCATAACAAGCAGGAGGCAGAACAGAACTACGCCAATCGGCACAAAGGGACATTATTGCCACTAGGAGAAGCCCAGATTGCCAAGTACCACGAAATAAAATTTGATTAAGTTAATAGGTCCTAAGTAGGTATGTGCTGTTACAATTGATTCCAATAATAGGTATGGCAAAAGCGCCTGAACGCACGGAAATTGATTCTAGTTTCTACAAGGTCCGTATAATAAACGACTCCGGATGTAACTTGTACACTATCCAACATAATATTGCGTTCATTCTGCCAAAGAACACATTCCCACAATATGTGATGTGCGGACTGTTTAAATTCACAGTTCGATGTAGAACATTGACACAAAGGCGAAGGAACAAGTTTAGACACAACAAGGCAAGCGATTGGGTAATCCGCGAAATTAAAATATTAGCGCTTTCCCCTTAAAAGAACATTAAACCCCATACATCACACTGTCACCTCAGCTGCGTCCCCATGATCCTTTATCATAGCTATATTTAAGCAAAACACATCAAATAGTGTTGTGTGGAACAAGGTGCCGGATATTAATAGGACCGCACCTAGTCTCTTCCCGTGGGAGTCTTAATAGGCAATTAAGGAATTATATCACGTGAATGAATAGCAGCATCCGCCTACATAATGCGAACTTGCTAAAAGTTCTTTTAAGGTAGTAAATGACACTCATTTAATGTAGACCAAAAACCAGACAAATGATGATGCAACAGATAACCCTAAACACTTAGAAACATTTTAGTGGTTTTTTTTTTATGTTTACTGCAAACAGCAAAATGGAGCACAGAAACAGTTGCACGTAAACTTAGATTGAGATTAGAAGGTGGTGTGTAAAATTGAAACAATAAAAGGAAACAACGATAAGTTAAACGTTTCTATAGTAATGTTACTGTACAATAAATTAATACTCTTTATGATTACGCAAGGGTAACAATGGGGTAATTATTTAGTTATTATATATATATGGGAAATGATTGGTTTCACTTATGGCTTACTCTTTGTTGGTTGCTGCTTTTGTTCCAAGTTTTATATAACTGTTAAGTAGCAATATAGCAAGTTGAGAGAACTTTAAAGTTTCAACGTCTTTTATGAAGTATCAAGGTAACAAACTCTTGAAAGAGGTTTCAAGTCACCATTGTATAATTTTGTAGAGCCTGACTTACAACTTATACATACTTCTACCAACTTGATTTTGTCTCATAATTTTTAATTTATCAAAATACTCGGTGGTAGGCCATATCGGCTTCCGGCAGAAGTTACCACCCATACACAGTCTTGCCGCCAAGCGATTCGTCGTGTTCCGGCATGATGTCTGGTGAAGCCGTACGGAGGACGGGTCTGAGCAATTGTGTTGCAATGTGATACCCAGCAGTACGATGCGCTAAATGTTGTTGTGTTGGGAGTTTGGTCGTGGAGGGTCTTCAGATCAATCTCCCTTTGGCGCAGCATCGTTGGTAGTGTTGTTGGGTTTAACATTGCATCACCTCGCTCAGCTGCCGTCTTCCTTCCTATTCGCTCAGTTTTCTGAGTGAATAGGCTCTTAATAAACTAGCGCGCTTTACCATCAACGATCGCATCACTGCTTACCACCAGGCGGGATTGCGGTCAAGCGCTAGTTTATAATTATTATTTAAAAAAAAGCTATCTCTTTATAAAAAACAGCGTTCCAGGTGCTAAAATTATAACATCTATATACATAGAAAATTTACACTTGATGGAAACCACAAGCCGTATCTACTCGTATGTACCTTAACACAAAATACAAAGTAATAAGGTCAATGTGTGTGAAAATTTTCCCATGGGCATGCAACCCTTGTCGATAATAATGCGGGTCAAACACAACCCACTCATAACCCACCGTATTAAAAGCTTTCTTTTATTAATATTTCCTAATGCAGCAAGAACTGTGACGTAAACAATAATACCCAAAGAATGATGGTAATGCGATATACAGAACCGATGTAATGACATCATACGGTAAACAATACCCACTAAGTATAGTGGATATTATTACCGATACTACAGAACTCAATAGAAGAGTTATGAACAAAACAGTAGTCCGGACATAATAGGTTCTTCTAAGTGATTCTTTTGTGGCTAATGTAGGAGTTCTAGCCAGTAATTGGTGGTGTTCCACCTACTTATAAATTCAACGTAGGAAAATCTTCAACGATACGGAAAAGCATGGGAAATGTATCGAGTCACACGAACATTCAAATCAAAAAATCTAATGTTGTTTCATATTGTTGTCCTAGCCGTGAATATTCGTCAAGTTAAAATGTTAAAAAAAAATTATATCACATTATTTTAATATTCAAAACTACATAGCTTGTCTGCAGCCCGTGAGATTCAATAAGACTGAATAAAAGCAGATAAGGAACCCTTTTCTCGATAATTACTGCTGGCATTAAAGGATTTAAAGGGCACTCTAGTCGAGTATAAGAGACTATCAAATATTGAAGAACAAAAGCTAAAATAAAACCCGTGAGTTTTCTCAAGATCTAACCGTGTTACCGCAGAGAGAGCACCAGGTTTAATACGTTTTACAATTATACACCTAAGCCGTTTATGGATATAGAATTTATGGTTTGTTTTGCAGCACGAAATTTAGCAGGAATCTCAATTAACAAAGGAGACAGTGTCTGCACGCTGTTTCTAATTCCATCAACCATCTTCACCTTTCATCGTATACATTGATCATAGAAGCACTATCGGTAGGACCAAAGAAGGAATTTTAATTAATTTAAGTTGCCATAATTTGTGATCCACAAATATAATCAAGGTTCGTCTTGAAAAGCGATGTGGATGCACGAACGTATTAAATTGATACAGTGACCAGTAATGTCTGCACAATAAGGTGCTAATTCGGAAGTGGCAAGTTAACGTTTAAACACAGTTCATTAACATGGGTCTGGAAGCAAGGTCATTCAGTACATATAAGCGAAGTTATTTCATGTCGAGGTGACGTGCACAATTTGCAAATTGCCAAGCTTCCTTAAAAGTTTTACTACGTTCGAACTGTATTCTTTTGTGGATTCTAAAATGTGAAACTATTGTGTTTCAGTTACGAGTTAGGTACTTCGTGTTATATTAGGGTTTCTAGGGTATATTTTGTTCCTATATTAAAGATAAAGTTAATGTAGAAACGTATTGTATTGCAAAAATTTGTTGTCCGGACATTGACATAAGTGCTATACCAATTGAAGCAGCGTAAAGTGTTTAACGTATTCAAGTGTATTATTATGCTTGGAAACTCTCCAAGTTTAATTTTAGCCATTATTCCATTTAAAATTAATGGTAGAATAACGTTCGATTTGGGTAGAAAGTTTAAACTAAAAGCTTGAAACGTTCAAGTTTCTCATCAATATTGTCGAAGAAGATGAGAAGACCATCTGTTGTGTTGTTGGCGTGACTTACAGTTTGTAGGACAACGACAGGTGGCGTTGCATCGCGTAACCATTACCACCCAAATACGGCGTGACTTAGTACGGAACCTTGAACGGTTGACTTGATATTGATGAGAAACAGATTCACACACAATGCCATAATCAGTTTACGTTTGGACAAAATAGATTCATAGAAGCAGAAACGTAAGACGTACAATATCTAATTTTCGAGATGAATTTAAACAATTTTAATAAATATATAAAAACATACAATAACACTTGAATGAGAAAAATCTGCAAAAAAACAAGTAAGATAGCATTCAGAGTAATCGACAAGTGAATTATAATCAAATATACTCTGTTGCCACAACGTAGGCCTTTTTAGGAAACATTTGAGATTCCACTTCTGGTTCTTTTAGGTTTTTAACATTGTTATTAGAAGTTTACGTAAAAACTAAATAATTTATTTACTTAATTAAAAGTCTCATAAAAGAAAATTGATAGTTGAAATGAATTGATTTATGTATAACAGTTGGTATATAATATAATAGATATCATACATTGTGCTCTTATTACAAGGTGTACTCTAAACTCGACCTTTTTAGGTTCTGTCTAATGCAATGTAGATATAACAAGTTACACTAATTAGAAGAACTAGAAATAGAACACAAAAGTGTATTGTCACAGCTATTGTTTCACTACGATAATAAACAAATGGGACGATATAACAACTGTTTATATGCATTACTCTAGATTAACATAGGTACAGACGACAAGCACATCAAGCTACTATAATCTGTCAAATTTCCTCATTAGATTTTCAACCTTATCGCTAAAGCAGTATGGCCAAGGCTGATTGGGAATATTTGACGGTTTTGGGTAGCTTGAACGGCTGTCGTCTGTACAAGCATACGTAGCGCATACAAGACCATAATTTTAAAATATGTAGAAACATTTGATATGATAACAAACGGCTGTAGTAGGTACTATAGTGGATGAAGGCCAGTGAGTGTTTTGTATTTGCAATTTTTATTATATCTCTTTGATAACACGTCGCTGTTGTCTTGTTATCGACCTTGTGATAAAAGGCTTTAGGAGCATATTACTGTAGCATGGAAGGAGAATATTTACAAGGTCAATTGAATAGGTAATTTGCAAGTTTTATGATAATTACTTTAAAAGTCTGAACGACCTGTGATGAACCGCAAGAATAGTCTTGAAAATGTTTTCTCTTGTTACCGTGGGGTTGGAATTTGTAATTTTTTAAAGATGATATTGATTAAATACATGACATATTCACAGATTATGTCTTGTATGTAAGAGTTGGATTTAGTTCTAGACTCAATCGGAGCTACTTCAATTAGTTTTGTATTAAGCAGTACTTTTATTAAATAAGTTTCAACTTTTTATTAGAACTAAAAATGAGCCTACTCTGCCTTAAATTCGAAAGTCATGTTCGAAATAGAATACTGCGATCTAAATTTATGATACTCTATATGAGCTGACGCTGGTCAAAAGGCTGCTCAGGCCGACGCACCAGTCGGGGGTTGCGAAAGCATCGTTCGTTCTCGCAACCCCCAACGTATGTAGCTGTGAGATGGACACCGGGGTAGTTTTAATTCAGTACGAGTCTGACAGACACGCCCATGGATGAGTGGCGGACATCCATGAGGATTTTGCACTAAAAAAAAGTCAAAATGTCGCCCTTCAACTTAAATATGACAGACAGCTGTGCTGCTGAGGAGTTTGTTCCGCCACGTCTCTTCCCCATCGAAAGCACTAGGATGTGGCGAAAGGCCGGTGTCTTGTGTGGGGTGGTGGGGACTGTCTTGTGTAATATTGCCGTTCAAAAAGTGCTGATTCTCAAGCTAATCAATAAATGACTTGATTTTGATTTTAAATGGAACTGAGCTGTACATGTCCTGCATGACATGTCCTCCAATTCTAGTTGGTTGCTCTGCACTCGAAGTTGTTGACGAGTATATATACCTGGGACAAACAGTCCAACTAGGTAGGTCCAACTTCGAGAAAGAGGTGTCCCGTCGAATCCAGCTCGGCTGGGCAGCGTTCGGGAAGCTAAGATACATCTTCTCGACGTCCAAGATACCACAGTGACTCAAGACTAAAGTCTTTGACCAGTGTGTGTTACCAGTGATGACTTACGGAACTGAAACGTGGTCGCTCACAGTGGGCCTCATACGAAGGCTCAGAGTCACACAAAGGGCAATGGAAAGAGCTATGCTCGGAGTTTCTCTGCGTGATCGAATTAGAAATGAGGAGATCCGCAGAAGAACCAAAGTCACCGACATAGCTCTGCGAGTCGCTAAACTTAAGTGGCAGTGGGCAGGGCACATTGCTCGTAGAACCGATGGCCGATGGGGCAGTAAGGTTCTGGAGTGGCAGCCACGTACTGGAAGACGCAGCGTAGGGAGGCCCGCAACAAGGTGGACCGATGACCTGGTGAAGGTCGCGGGAAGCCGATGGATGCGGGTAGCACAAGACCGGTCAGCGTGGAATGCCTTGGGGGAGGACAAAGGTCCAGCAGTGGACATCCATAGGCTAAGAAGAAGAAGATGTCCTGAGACAGTGAGGCAGGATGGCGGCAAACTACGTATGATAGGACGAACTGGATAAGTTACGCCAAGACTGCAAGTAAAACGCGCGGTTTCGCAGGAGATGAAGTGGGAAAGCGTAAGGGTGTAAAAATACATGCGTATATTTTCAAAAGTTGCTTAAATACTTACGAGTGCCTACCTATATTAGTAAAATCATTTTTGATGTACTTAACATTGTGATTTTATTTAATTTTTGTGATGCTAAAAAGCTATTTGCGACATAAACTTTGTGTGAACTGGTAACTTCAATGACTAATTGACGTGGAATAAAGGTAAAACAATTGCAAGATTAGCTAGAAATAAGGAAAAATATCTCTGTTATCAATGCAATTCATCCACCTTTGAACTTTTTCCTTATAAAGGCTGGTCAGGGCCTTCTAAATATAAAAAAATATATTTGGATAAATCAATTTCATTAAATATTTTGTTAAAGAAGAATAGCTCATGGCCTGTTTGTGCTTTTTGTTTACAAGCTTAATGACGTCAGAAGGATAGACCAAATTCGTTTGTTTAACACTTACTGTGGACAAATATGCTAAATAAGGATATTTTTTAAATATAATATCAGACACACGTTGTAGCAATTAAACTTTTGGTAAAAAAAAAATAATGTGTACACACAAATGTACGTATTATTAGGTATATAGTTTAGGGGTAATTCAGTAAAACCCAATGACTAAAGACGATACAACTACTTGAGTTATTAATTAATTAAAGTTACTTCAATAGGACATCTTGGTAAGTACCTAAGGTACGCAAACATTGCATGTCGGTCATATCATCAATGCATATAGGTGAAGGTACCTATTCATCCAAGTCAATTTTATTCATTGAGGTTACGAAAGCCGTAGGTAGGTCAACAATAATACATATTGCAGATAGAATGTGTTTTTCTCCGAATTTCTTTTAATTTTCATGACGAGCCTGTTTTCAATTACAAATTTCGTTCAATTGTGTGTCATTTCAAAAAGAGCAATGTTGGCCAATGGTAACAGTCCTGATTTGCGGTTCGTGTGTTCGTCAAATCTAAACGGACGCTTTACGTTGTGTATTTTATTCCATCACCACTCCTCAAAACGATGAGGGACACATTGCAAGGAAACCGGCATTTACTAGACAAAATTTCGAAGACGTGACATCTAACAACACGCACTGGGCACGCATTATCATGAAGTAGTGCGTACTTAATAGGCTAATTATTATTATGTGTTACCTGTTTAATTTGAATCTGGTATACCTCGACAACACTAGCAATGGAATGTTATTTTAACTCAATTAATATTTACCCCCTTATTCATAAAAGGTGTTTAAAGTTAACTAGTGATTAGCGATTCTTTAACCATATATTTTAGATGTTTGCACGTCACTTAACATTAATCTTCGTTTATGAATAAACCCCTTAAACACTGTGGTGTATATTCATAAAAGATGATTTAAGTTAACTGACGTTAAACGGTCAAAATTGAATGGTTAAAGAATCGCTAATCACTAGTTAAATTTAAGCAGCGTTTATGAGTAAGGGGGATTATCTAATACCTGGAAATTCCAATAACTTTTGAAATTTTCTTTCCTTAAGCTCAGAACTTGATTCGGACTAGGTACATATTACGAACATTTAAATTATAGAATTTCCTATATCGCTCCAGCCGTTCGGGAGTGATGCGCTATCAACGAGTGACGCTTAATTTTTATAAAATATCTTGCTCTCCTCCCTACTCCACCGCATTGTAATGCCTACTCGAGCGATAGTCAAAGTAAACTGGAGCAAAGGCGTAGAGTAGCCAGCCTGTCGGTATTGCATAGGATGCATTTTGGAGAGTGTGCCCGGGAATTGCATGTTTTAATTCCGCCATCCCCTTTACATCATCGGACGACTCGTCTTATGGGGCGGGGGGGGGCGTCTCTCGTATCCACTCTTACGTTGTTGTTACCGCTACGATCCGGACGATGCGTTTTGCCTCGTCTTTCATACCGCGTACATCGAAGAACTGGATCACTTTACCTGCGGCGATCTTTCCGCCTGACTACAATTTAAGTGTCTGCAAGGCTAGAGTGACTAGGCTCTTAATAAACTAGCGCGCTTTACCGTCAACGATTGCATTACTGATTACCATCAGGCGGGATCGCGGTCAAGCACTAGTTTACAATGTTTAAAAAAGCATTTTGTTTGACCCCTAAGGGTATTAGCATGATATTAAGCATATTCCTCATGAATTGGATTACCAAGGGCAAACAGTTTTTTTTCGAACCGACTGGTAGTTTCAGAGATTCATCATCATCACCATCATTATCAACCTTTTTATCGTCCCACTGCTGGGCACAAGTCTCCTCTCATTTGGAGAAGGATTGAGCGTAATCACCACGCTTGCTCAATGCGGGTTGGCGATTTCAGACTTAAAGTCCAGGTTTCCTCAAGATGTTTTCCTTCACCTTCACTCATTGGTGTCCAAGATAAACTTAGAAAGTACATATAACTTTAGAAAAGTTACATTGGTACTTGCCTGACCTGAAATCGAACCCGCGCACTCAAACTTGAGAGGCTGGTGTTTTAACCACTAGGCCACTACGATTAGCGCGATCAAACAGACACACTCTTCAAGCTTTATTATTAGTATAAAGATAGTTATTATTACCTCTCAAAAGAAGATGGACACTCCTGTCCGTCCTCTGTTGTTGTCAGTTTCCTCCCGTCCTTGAGAAAATGTAATCATCAATTATACTGATAATCACGGTGATAGTTAACTCATTAATTGATGAGATCGTCAACCTTTTTATCGTCCCACTGCTGGGCTTAGGTCTCCTCTCATACAGAGAAGGATTAAGGGTAATCACCACGCTTGCTCAATGCGGGTTGGCGATTTCAGACTTAAAGTCCAGGTTTCCTCAAGATGTTTTCCTTCACCAAAGAGGAACCTTCCTTCCTTAATTGATGAAATAAACAAACAAATCCTCTTCTCTGGAGAAATAGGTACGAGCAATGGGCCTTACAGACTGAAAGTAATAATATGATGGAGATGTAATCATAACAGTGTAATGTATTCTGATTACGCTGTTATGATTATATCTCATTTTTGGGCAATACAAATGCATACATAACTGAATACAAAATATTATCTCAAATGCAATCAGCATCACTGGAATATGCCAATGTATTATTAAGTATATAATTTTAATTTTCGACAACCAGATATAAAATGAAATAATGTAGCAATTTGAATATTATTAAAGGATTGATCATACAATAGTATTACGTCACGACAATGGATTACTTTGCCAGTGATTCCAGTTTTTATAAAATAGTTATATAATCACAGCCTGAATCAGAGATGCCAACCATCTCCATAAACACGACCATCATTCGTACTCGTTTAGCGTTTGTCCGGCAAGTTCAATGGAAGCTTTAAAAAAATATTTATAAATCTAAAAAGGATGAGAAATAAAAACATAAAAATAAGTTTTTCATCAAAAGCCAAACCGAACATATTTCATTTCGTCAACTTGTTTGTTAAACACTTTTACAATTGGCAACCCTAGACGCAATCGCAATATATGCGCCGATACCGCGAGCCGGCGCGTACGCATAATGTAGTTAGAAGATTATTTTTTTAATCCAATTACACAGTAAGATCTCAAAATAAATGGCAGTGGCAATAAATACGTCGTCACCGACAAATAATGGCCTACATTACTAGGATAAAACTAGACGGGTTTATTGAAATGTCTAATATGTATCTACTGGCATTACTGTATCTTTAAGCAATATATTATTTAATTTATGTTACACCTGCAGAAGTGGAGAACAGGTGGTAGGTAGGTGGTATTATAAAGGTATTCCATCAAACTGAGTGTACGTGAATACGCTTCAGCGACTGAAGTACACGTTCCAGCTTCAAATTATAAAGGACAGATAATCAGCCAACCTTGCCACGAGAACCTTCAGCATTGTAGGTGTAATTCTGACATGTCCATAAAACCTAATAAAGATCATAAGCATTGATTACTTGGAAGACTGACTCATTTCAATATTCTTGACTCATTCATACATCATGCGGGAAATAAACGCGATACGATACATCTTTGGTAGTCACAATCATAATAAATCTATTAATACTCTTGAAGAGGAAGGTTTTGACATCGTACCACTATAAGTAGGTAGGTATCCTGCGTTCGCAGTTTAATTATTGTAAACAAATAAGCACTTCTGTGTGTCGTAAATGTTAAAAGTTAAACCATTTTTTTTTCAATGAGATACTAGTCTTTCTGAAATCAACTTAGGGGAAGTATAACATATGCAGATTTGTTACAAAGATATTGTTGTAGGTTTTATTACCTGTGATTATTTATCCTGGCCGTCTTCTATACGTCAATATGATTTAAATCCGAGATGTTGATTTGTTGTTTTTTTTTTTTAAAGAAACAAGATGTGTGCTTCTCTTATGTCACGAAATATAAATAAATAAATATAAATACCTATATACGGACAAATCACAGATTGAGCTAGCCCCAAAGTAAGTTCGAGAGTTGTGTTGTGGGATACTAACTCATCGATACTATATTTATAATAGATAAACATCCAAGACCCAGGCCAATCAGGAAAAGATCGTTTTCTATCATGACCTGTAGGCCTAGTATGAGTTTTCATTACGAAACTCGTTCGATCGTATCGAGCGCGTTTGACTCAGCGATTGGCCCGCTTCAAGGTCGTAAGAACTCTCAACCAATAAGAGCGCCAAACGCGCTCGATACGATCGAACGAGTTTCGTATTGAAAACTCATACTAGGCCTACTGGCCGGGGATCGAACCCGGGGCCTCCACGTCGCAGGCAGGTGTGTTGACCGCTGCGCCACGGAGGGCGAATATACTTTGTTTATTAAATTAAATGATATTTAATTTATTATTTATAATAGGTTATGGGCCCAGCACGCTTCCACTGCGCACAACGTTTTCATTCGAAGTATAGTGTCCAAAACACAATGTACCTAATGAGTAACCTTTATTGTTTTGTTTGGAAAACCTTTAAAAGTCATCCGATCTCTGGTTAGCGATGTCGGAGATTGTGAGATTTTTACTTCATTAAACCACCCCAGTGATAACCATCGGCACATAGAAGTGGCCCTGCTTCCCCTTGAAAGACCGAAACCAACGAAGTGGCCACTGATTGTAAAAGGAAACTGAACATGGAAACACCCGAGCTCAGGTCCTGATGAATATGAATTTAACGCTGATGAATGCATGACATTCCGCATATCAGAGCTCATCTGATAACTCGCCGGTAGCGAGACAACCGTAAACAGGATCTATTGTTTGTCTAATATGACCACAACTTGTTCCGCAACCAGCACACTCCTTTGTTCATTTTCTACTGCATTACTAGGCCAATATGTATAGTAATTGAATCCTGCTGTGTTACGTTGTTATTCAAACACGTTAATTAAGAAATTAAAGATGATGAAATCACACTTTGGGAAGTTTGAAAACAATTGCCTACTACGAAGAATATTTCCAATGCTGGGAAACAGGCCTCTCAGTTAGAGAGATTCACAGTTCACAGCCGGACCCAGTACGGATTGGTAGAATGACCTATATACTTGGAACAATGAAAAATAAATAGATTGAAAACTTACTCTTGAGTTTGTACACCATATGAATTATAGATATAAAAGTAGTAATTATAGATATAAATTTTACATAGGTTGACGCGATGGGCGGTCTTATCGTCAATAGCAATGTTTTAAGACAACCTTTGGATAATCTTTAATCCACTCCCTGTAATATATGTAGGCCTAGCCTAGTGCAGGTCGTCTTTGGAAATACATAATAAGAAATCACAACTTATATCATGTTTCACTTGATTTTATTTTCTGCCACTCAGCGAAAATTCCAAAAGGAAACTTTTCTCTCTACAATCTTTTATTAAAAACATAAAATTGTTCCCAGTAACGTAACAATAATTTATGAAGAGGAAACCAACTTTAATAAGCTCAAAAGAAAAACTTCTTTACATCGGATATCAATTTGAGTAATATCCAATTTGGACCAAATATTCTTTAGAAAAAGATGTTAGGCAAACCAAATTTAAAAGTTCTCATCTCTATCCACGAAGTAATAACGCAGTGGGGAAAAATGTTAATAAGATATGGAACAAATGATCTTAAAAAGACGAATGATAATGCGAGGAACTGGCAATACATTCGAACGAAGCAAGCTAATGAAGCTTGTAAAAAATCTGGCCCCATAAGAAACCGTAACACAATCTACTAGCATTCCATAAGGCCCTGACAACGCAACGTCAGTAATAGCTAATGAACGACACGCAAGGAGTAACACGGATAAATTAAATACACCGCGTATTTTTAAAAATGAACATTAATAATTGGGTACACATAAAATAGTCGCATAACACATCACGGACTGAGGAAGGCGTGCGACCTTTCACTTTCTCTAGAGAAGTATACGACCGCTCAGGTTTTTGCAATGTCAAAATGAAAAAATGATCGTAAAAATGCCGTTAACAACAAGATACCTGGGATAAAATATTTGAGTGATCTTGCAAATAGCAATGATACGGTCCTCAATAGGCTAAGAAAACTTTTATTGATAGTGACAAAATGGCGTAATAAAAAGTTGGCCATGTCATGACAAAATAGAGGGATATGAATGGATTAATGAAACTTGTACATATGGTTTAAAATTAAACACATGTTACATTATTAAAAAATCACCTATTCGCATAATTATAAAGACCTACACGTGTCCAAAATAATCATGACCGCGAGCATGATTTCCCATATCGCTATATAAAGCTAACAAACATAAGGAACGATTCCATCTCAAACGATTAATTTACTTTTCTTCCTGGCACGTTAATTGACAGGACTTCACATGGTACACAATAACGCATATTTAATTAGAAGGAAAGTAGCGGTAAATAATTAACAATTTATTCCTATTGCAGTGACATGCTTTGTTATTTCAAACACGTCGCATCATTATGTAGACAAGATCGAATAATTGAGTGAAATAATCGGTTAATTCTTAAGTGGCTTTCGTCGTAACGTGGGAGTTAGGAGTTAGGTTTGGAAGGGAATTAGGACGCAACATTTGTATAAGTAGTACCGAACACATGGAGAGACAAATTCCCAGTTTGTTTATTTTAAGACGAATCTGTCAGTAAACGCGTGTCAAAGAACGGTCCCTTAGTTCCACGCCCGTCGACATCCTGAAACAATTAATTCAACCTCCCACCGATAAATCAGCCGCGACAAGCGAGGAATATAATTTATTCCCAACTAACCAACAATTTATAGGGCGTAAAGTGTTAACAGCTTCTTTAATACATTTCTAGTAACTAAGCTATTCAGGTAGAGAAGTGTTATCATAATAATTTCTTCCGGCATTCGTTCACTCAAGGATTAACATACAACCCCCATCTCGGTTTTAAATAAACACGGATGAGAAACTAGGTCAGCATTTATTTAAAAAATGATCAATTCTCTTGTTTTCCCTACCTTGGTGGGTTTTTATGTAGAATTCGTTATTGCATACAAATTTTTTCTTACAATTAAGAGTTGGTACAAAGTCGTGACAAGACTTAATTACAAGTTACGTTTATGTGCGTCAATAGAAAAGTGAAATCGAAGGCGCTTAGACGTGTAAAATACGAAATAGAGCACTCTGTTTCCCAACATGAGTTATCAAACACAATAGGGTTACATAATGACGCTTTAAGTAAGGGCAAAGGGTAGAGACCAGACAGTATTGTATTAAAATAGGGTCATTATTAAAACTCAACTAATGCTTTAATACATACATTTATTAATGTAACCTTCATTAAGACAATGCTCGCAATTAGTGAACGTAAAATTATTTATGAACACTGTAATAAAAAATAGCACACGCAAATAGCGTAGACCTAAAATCGATAAAAAAACCTAATCATTCTGATGGATACAGACTGGTTGAACAACACACCAGTGAACAAAGGTCAATACATTGTGTTGTAGTGTTAAGACTCAATCGAGCACTAGAAAAACAGTCAACCGGACGCACGAGACGACCGGGTCTAAAGCCTGGTACAGATTACACTAGTTTATTATTCGAGTGGCGGATACTCCAGCAACTAAACCCCGGGCCAGCTACAATGTGCCGGAAATAGTACGAAAGAAAATGCATAGCACTTTCTATTGTAAAATACGACACTTTTAAGGTGGGATCTTATTTCTATTCAAGCAACATCTTGGGACGGTTTCGGGTATCTTCGGTGGCCATTCAACATGCAAGAGTTACTAAATAAAATATTGGTGTACGAGTATTTTAATAGCACCGTTCTGAACTAGCCTCAAATCCTTCCGTGGAATTCGATGCGATTCAAAGAATTTTACTTTCACTGAGGTGTTACGAGTCGTACTTCGGGCGCAGATCCATAATCCAATGAGATAAACAAAGCAACATGGATTTACACTGCGCCCAATAGATTCTAGAGTTAAGCGACAAGGAAAAATAGAACCACATTTATTTAAACCATATGATACTTGATTAAGTTATTAAAGAACAGTCTCCTAACACAGGTTTATCTGCTTAAAATGAGGCTCTAAAACCTAGGTGTTAAGGTTTATTTGACTTTTTCAGAATGCAAGTGGCTTATGGCAAAATAATAACAGCCGCACATGTCGGTTAAGGAATGCTTGCCTAGGCCGGTCGGTGACCACCCATTTACATACCAAAATCCTTCCATGTTTCGGAAAGCACGTTAAGAAATTGGCCCAACCTGTCTGTCTTAGATCTTTCCAGTCATTTCACAAATTTTGTCTGTCTTGTCAAGGGGCACCGTGTTACCCAATTAGTGTTATATACATATACTCTAGTAAATGTACACAAGAATGATCGTCTGCGGCTACGGCTAACGGCTAGACTGCAAGCCGATCCCAATATCGTTGGGAAAGAATGAAGAAACTAAATTCACAACAAAAGTCTAGGCGGATGATGATGATACCTTAGTAGATAGCTTAGTATCACTACCATTCGGTTACCAAGTATGTTAGGGTCAACTTCCAAGTCTTGACGGAAGCAGCTGAATACATGGACCAATCGACCATGGACCGGTCCATGTAAATGACACAATTTACATGGACCGATGCCTATGTGACCATAACTCTTTTTCTTCTTCAGGCTATAGAGGTCCACTGATGGACAAAGGCCTCCCCAAGGCTTTCATAATGACCGGTTTTGTGCTGCCCGCATACATCGGCTTCCCGAGACCTTCACCAAAACATCGTTCCGCCATGTTGGGGGCCTCCCTACGCTGCGTCTCCCAGTACAACGCAGTACTTGATCATTGGATACCCTTTGGTAAGACTGGTTGTCAGAATTTCGGACCTTTCCACGGGCTATCGTATCGGAACGAAAATGAAACATTTCGATAACCTGATTTACCTTGATCATGGCAGCCAATAACTGTCAGAAAAATAACTATGGTCTAACAGATTGGAAGCGACAAAATTTTCTGGTTTTAACGCTGTTCACAGCATTAAGATGACTTCTAAGATAACATTGACTGATATTCGATACGGTACGGAAGCGTATCGATTGATTGGTATAATATATGCAGGATTAAGATCGGACAGGTTCGTCAACAAAAGCACATATTCTGAATTAATTATGCAAATTCTGTAATCTCCAGATGAAAATGCCCGTAAATAAACAATGTACCATACTTGTTTCTGTTCAAAACTTGATAACCTATACTTGAGAGTTCAAGGTTAATATTTACGCAAGCAAGATAAATTACCTACATCCGTTAATCATAAGTGAGTGAGTACCTAACAAAATATATAATACGAGGAATCGCGGAAATATACCTGAAGCTTTCATCTTGAATATTTGCTGAATTATATCACAGCTCGGGAAATGTTCTCGGTATACCTATATTATTATCTAGGCCGAATTTCTGTTATGGCACCCAATCTCAGCAGAGACTAGCCAATTTATGCAGGAGATGTTATATTGCACTAGTGATTGTGCAGTGAATGCACTCTCTATTCCCTTACCCTCATAGTTCGATTCGGGACATCGTTTTGACACTTTTAGAGAGATATCTGGCGCAGGACTAACAGCTATGTTGTTTCCGAGACACGAGGGCTATCTAACCGCCTACTGAAAACGTGTACTTAAAAGAAAATGGGATATAAAAACATAACAACACTGTCACGCCTTTTTTGTATAGATAGGAAATCATGAAATAACTTCTGCTCTGGGCGGAGCGGAAGGGCGTTTCAGACTTTTACTACTAAAACTAAAATTCACCCGTGTTCTTTTTTCCGGCCACGGCTTCACTTTTGAACAACCCGCAACCCTGACCCAGGCATCGGACTTAGTGGACCCGTCACGATATGATGACATCTTTTTGAGGCGCTCGTGAAACAACGCGCCGTCACCCCAGGCCTGGTCCTTACCGGGTGGCGAGCTGCCCACTGCTCACCGCCCGCAAGTCCAACATTGTCACGGCTGTAGTTTCCGTATTATGCAGTGATTTACGGTCAGCAAAAACCCGAAATTATTCGATAGTGTATTTTTGACATTTCACAATAGCTAAGAGTTGAGAGAATTCGAGCGCTGTTCTTTAATTAAATGTCACTTCAACTTACATTTCGCCATTTTTGTATAATAATTCGCTCAGTGATTAAAATTTCAAAGAATAAAGTGGTAATTGTCTTTTGTTGCCTACTGCATCCATAGGAATATAAAAAACTTTCTTAAATCTATGGGTACATCCATGATTTAATACGACTTACATTTCGCCAGTTGTTTTTAGTCTTAACTATTATACTCTATTAACGGGCACAATTCCAGACTCCGGCACCCCAATTACATAACACACTAATGATCAAATTGAATCATATTGCTAATCCATTGCTCGATATGTTCGGAAAATGTGTCTGCTTAATAACGTAAACAAGGCAATGAAACTCATTGTTATTGATATTATGTTACGCATTTACCCTGCGGGATGCTTCCAGATCCAGAAAAACCTATTAACACCGGGCTCGACCGACCGATCCTCAGCCTGCGACCACATGGAAGATATAACAATAAAACAATACAGTTCGTAAAGGCAAAGTAGGGAAATTTATTTTTTCATCAGAAGCAAGATATTGTATGGACGACAGCAGATCAACCTACGTCATACTGTAAGATTTTTTCCCGCCTGATGGTAAGCAGCGATGCGATCGTTGATGGTAAAGCGCGCTAGTTTATTAAGAGTCTATTCACTCAGAAAAACTGAGCGAATAGGAAGGAAGACGGCAGTTGAGCGAGGTGACGCAATGTTTAACCCAACAACACGACCAACAATGCTGCGCCAAAGAGAGATTGATCAGTAGGCCTAGTATGAGTTTTCAATACGAAACTCGATCGTTGATATCGAGCGCGTTTGGCGCTCTCATTGGTTGAGAGTTCTTACGACCTTGAAGCGATTGGCCCAATCGCAGAGTCAAAAGCGCTCGATATCGACGAACGAGTTTCGTAATGAAAACTCATACTAGGCCTATTGAAGACCCTCCACGACCAAACTCCCAACACAACAACATTAGGCGCATCGTACCCGGCACACATCGCAACACAACTGCTCAGACCCGTCCTCCGTACGGCTTAACCAGACATTATGCCGGAACACGACAAATCACTTGGCGGCAAGACTTTGTCTGGTGGGTGGTAACTTCTTCCGGCAGCCGATGTTATGGCCTACCACTGAGAAATTCCCAATCAACCTTGAGCCTTAATACTTTAGAGATAAAGTTGAACATCAAATAAGGAAATCTGACAGATTGTAGTAACTTGATATGCTGTCGTCTGTACATTCAAAAAATTAATTTACTATTTCCATCACAATTTCTGGTATTATCACGGGAAACGCCCTACCTTCTGAATTTAGAACCATTGTTGTAATTGTATGACAATGGAAAATTATATTTCGTTTTCTTGTTAACTTTGCGAAGTTAGAAGGAGGTTCATTAAAAATAACCTCTGCATGTGGCGACACTCGTGGCTTTATAATAACAGCTACATGGGTCGATATTTAAGGTTCAGCGCTTGCTAAGGTCAATCTGTGGATGGGTAACATCCCGAATAACTGTGCTTCGGAAAGCAAATTAAGGATTTGGTACCTGCTGTAATTCACAGATCTTTAAGTTGTTGAGGTTGGTCGGAAGTCCAAAAGTTTGGGGAAAGCGTTAGTCAGATACGTATTTCAGAGCTGTTGATTGATTTACATTGATCCAGCTTACAATTCTAGTGCTAGAATCCGGTGACACTCGATTATAACCAGAGTTCAGAATTAGGGGCTGCTGTATTTCTATTTATTCAATTTTTTTGCTAAACGTAATATAAAATAAAGATCTACTTATTGAAAAGGAGCTGGGGATGCTCGTCGATCCCAGGGAAGAAAGTAAAGTTGGAGACTCCATTTTCTCCCCTCCTTCCCCGGTCCAGTGAGGTAAGCTCGCTCTAATATGTTTATCAAAGGTTTTAAGCTTTGCTTAAGTTCGTTACGAAACTAGAAAAAGTGACCTTACATGCGGTTTCTTAGTGGAGAATTTGAATTCTTATCAAACTTAAGGTAATGCAGTGTACGTAAGGCGGTGATGATGATTTTTAAGTAGGTGTTTGCGGGCCACATAAATGGCCAAATTTTAGATTAAGAAATAAACCTCTTAAAACACTATGGTGTTTATTCATAAACGATGATTAAAGTTAAGTGACGTCAAAAATATATGGTTAAATAGTCACTAATCACTACTTAAATTCAAGCAACGTTTATGGATAGAGGGGACTATTACTGTCAATTGGAATCATTTTCTAGTATATTGCTAGTCCATTGCTCCACTTGTTCGAAAACTATGTCGTTCAACAACATAAATAACGAAATGAATGTTTTTGAACTGTTTAAAATGAAATCCATTGCTGCTGATAGCGTATTACGCAATCACCCTGCTGGTCTGAACCGTATTTGAATAATTGTGGCATTGATCATGAAATGAGAAGGCCCCAACAAGTTGCCACAAGTAAAATGTTGTTTGGCAAGACAGAAATAATTGAAGTTCTTTCCAAAAGAGCCTTCGTTCCCGGCGGTAACTTCCTTAGTTTATTAATTAAGTTGTTCGCTATCTGGACTGCTTACTTCTCTGTTCAACTCCAAGTTTAATTTTATATTATTATTTCATATCTTTATGGTATAAACCTGAACTTAAACTATAGTATCCATTGTAATTAATTTTAAGCTATACTAACAATTTGTGTAACTAATAATTAATTACTACTGGGCTTAGTAAACACGCAAAATTCTATAACAAAGGACTATTCCTTTGTTATAGAATTTTACGAGTGTAACCAAGTCCAAAATAGATACAAGATAATTTTAGCTGTGAAAACATGAAAGAAAGAAAGAAAATACATTTATTCACATGCGTAGGTATTATTATATGTCAAAACACAAATTATATGCAGAGGGAACGCCATTTCTAATTTGTTCCTACGCATATGTGTCATTCGTCATATTTAGCCCTAAATATTATTAAACTGTTTTATGGAGCCTTAAAAGGATTATTTGCTTGCAACGAACAAACGTTGTCTAAAACCAACTCACGGACTTTAAATGATAGACACACGACAGCTAAAAGTCTAAAAAAAAAAAAACATTTTCGAGTTATAAAAATACCGTAATAATGTCTTGACATACCCAATATTTCACGTTAGCTATACAATCACGTGCTTTCAAACAGAGGAGCGAATGTCTACTTTTTAATCTTCGGGGGGTGAAAACAGAGGGGTACAATAAACCCTGCTGCCGCGAAGGTTGAAGCTTGTATTCAAAAATAACAACTAAAATTTACCGTCAAACAATCAAAGGACCGGAATAGAATTCAATGATATAAATAGGGCTAACTGCTAGGTTACTGAGGGTGGAAATAACTCCGCTCGTTAGTTAAAAGATTTTAAAAATAAAACAAGAGTTGAAAGGAAGAGATAACTTATGAGAGTATCTTGTTAGCAAGTATCGTTTAGGGAAATTTTGTTCCTCTAAAAATGTTTTTAGTTTTAACAAAGTTGTTAATTTACGGGTAAAATTATCGGTCTTCGCTACCAAGAAAAGTTTTTTTTTTATAATTGTAAACTAGTGCTTGACCGCAAACCTGCCTGATGGTAAGCAGCGATGCAATTGTTGATGGTAATAAGCGCACTAGTTTATTAAGAGTCTATTCCCTCAAAAAAAACCTGAGTGAATAGGAAGGAAGATGGTAATTGAACGAGGCGATGCAATGTTAAATCCAACAACGTGACCAACGACGCTGCGCCAGAAGAAGATTGATCTGGAGACCCTCCACGACCAAACTCCCCACCCAACATTTGGCGCATCGTACCCGACACACATCGCAACACAACTGCTCAGACCCATCCTCCGTACGGCTTCACTAGACATCATTTTATAATACAGCATTTAGAGTCATCATGAATAAATAATAACTCAACACGCCTGCCTGCGACGTGGGTTCGATCCCCGGCCAGGTCATGATGGAAAACGATCTTTTCCTGTTTGGCCTAGGTCTTGGATGTATATCTATACAGTATGTTAAAAAAACCCTGTCCGACCCGTGAAGATTTTGTTAGGCATCGATAACTGATTCTACTAATGGATACAAAACCGGGCTAAACTTAAAAAAAAATCCTCAAAAAAAAACTATGATTTCGCAAAAAGAGGTAACTTAATAAATGTGCGTTAAGCACCCTTCCGCGGGCGGCGGGCGGCAGGGCACGCGGCACGTGGTCGCATCGCTATTCGTTCATAATAATACCGGTGTTGTCACTTTTTTAAAATTACCAAATTTCGGGGAAGTTGGATTTAATTCGCGGGAAAAAAAGATTATTTAAAAATTCATTTGTATTGGTACTATGATGATTACGTAAAATTTTATAGATATTTTTTTTTATTTTATATATTTTTTATATTTTAACTTTTATATTTTTTTTTATATTATATTTGGTCATGTGTTTATCTAACTTTTATTATCCTTATGGGTCGGACAGGCTTTTCTTAACACCTCGTATATGTATCTATTATAAACTAGCTGACCCGGCGAACTTTGTTCCGCCTTAAAGGCAATAAATATCACATGATCACATTTTTTACTTTTTAAATTAGGAACACTGTAAATAAAAATAAAAAAGTATTCCATGATTTTTTTATTTGTCATTTATTTAGTGTAGCACCTTGTGAAAGAAATGAATTTCTACTTGTGCTTCGTAAATTATCTAGCTATTGATCTCTGAGATGTCGTGGTGGCCTAGTGGTTAAAACACCAGCCTCTCTTGTATGATTGCGCGGGTTCGATTCCAGGTCAGGCAAGTATCGATGTAACTTTTCTAAAGTGATATGTACTCTCTAACTATAATATCTAGGACACCAATGACTGAACGTGAAGGAAAAAATCTTGAGGAAACCTGGACTTTATAAGTCTGAAATCGCCACCCCGCATTGAGCAAGCGTGGTGATTACACTCAATCATTCTCTGCATGAGAGGAGACCTGTCTCCAGCAGTGGGACGATAAAAAGATTGATGATGATGATGATGATCTCTGAGGTTTGTTCGCCGATTTCGCATTGTCAACGGAACAGTTTCACGGACTGCCGCCTCCCTTTGCTCTTGTGAGTGAGAAGCACGAAGTCGAGTCATAGTAAGGCGGCGCTCTGCACGTGCAATTTCTTGCTCTTCTTCAGTGCTTTCATTCAGAATGTTTCGATTTACTCTTGCATTACCGCTTTGTCGAGAAAGATTTGATGGTCTTGGTCACGGCATGATATTTTTATTGATGATAAATGGCACAGCAATACAATATTAGAAATTTTGAAGTTGAAGTTGGCTTTGTGGTTTTTTATTAGAAACTTTAAACCAGCAGAGAGTATTTATATTCTTTGCTTTAAACGATTGCTTCAACCGGTTAGACTTTTTTTTAAATATGCTCAGCTGTCATTTGCTTTTTGTTATACCATTTTTAGTATATGAATTGCTGACTTACATTTTGAATGAGTTGGACCATGTCTTATGTCACGTCACACGGGAACGACGGGGACGGGTTCTTAACTACCTCCCACCAATATTCAGCTAAATCGGTTCAGCCGTTCTTGAGTTATATATAAATAGTGAATAAGCAACTGAATCGATTCCAATAATTTTTACACCATGTTATATTTTGTCCCAAATACATTTAGAAATTGTTACAGTGTAGTTACCGAGTGCGTCACGCAGCTTACGATACATCATCATAGTATTGTGCGCGCGCAACAGCTGACGCTAGAGGTCAACGCACCGCGCTCGCTCGCGCGCGGATCTTTGACCATATTTATGTTGGGACAACCAAGTAGAATACTCGTAGCAAGCTTATCTTTGTGGTTTTTCATTATATCTTTTTGAAATTTTGTACATAATATTATTAACTTAAAAATACTGGACACGTGTTTCCTACTTTGTGGAGGTGTAGGGTACCAGGGTAGCACAAAAGTTTAAGATAAGTCGACACAATAAACCTCATTCATTCATCATTATCAAATAATCGTAATCCATGAAAGAAGGTTTATTGTGCATATTTTTTGACGTGCAAGGTACCAGGGTAGCATAAAAGTGTAGGAGAAATCGAAACAATAAAAAAGCTCATTCATCATTATCAAATCACCATAATACATGAAAGAGGTTTTATTGTGCATAGTTTGTGGAAGTGCAAAGTACCAGGGTATCACAAAACTGTAGGAGAAGTCGCAACAATAAACGTCATTCATTCATCATTATCAAATAATCATAATACATGAAAGAAGGTTTATTGTGCATATTTTTTTGACGTTCAAGGTACCAGGGTAGCATAAAAGCGTGGGAGAAGTCGAAACAAAGAAGCTCATTTATTCCCACAGGAACGACGGGGAGCGGCATAGAAAGTATCCTATGTCCTTCTCCCAGTTCTTAGCTACCTCCTTACCAATTTTCAGACAAATTCGTTCGGCCGTTCTTGAGTTATAAATGATGTAACTAACACGACTTTCTTTTATATATATAGATATAGCATCGTTGAGTTAGTATCCCATAACACAAGTCTCGAACTTACTTTGGGGCTTAGCTCAATTTGTGTGCGATTTCTTCCAGGCAACCAAAGAATAGACAGATTCTCCTGAACCACAAATGGAATAATGGAATAATTAATTTTTACTTTAAAATCTTATTGGGTTATAAAAGTATAGAAATTATGAACGGTCTAAAGTGAAAAAAACTGCATATATTTTTTTCAAATCAGGAAAAAGCCGACTGGCCGAGCCACTGGGAGGTTCAGAATCATGTACTGGGTCCAAGGTACTCGTTTGTGCGTCGATGTCATATACACACTTTATATAAATAAATAAATAATAAAGATAAAACCCATCACGTCGGTACTTTACCTTTAATATGTACCTATGTATGTAAATATTAAAGGAAGTAAAAGATAAACAGATTCGGCTAAATTAATACGCTTTTAGTTTAAAACTGACATAACTGGATAATAAGGACAACGTGCGTGGAAAATCAATTATAACCGTAGACATCATAAGAAGTTTTAAGTTATTTAATTTAAGGGACAGCAACATCATCATTTGAGCCGAAAGACGTCCACTGGATCTCCACGACGACCGGTCTTGCGGCACCCGCATTCAGCGGTTTCCCGCGACCTTCACCAGGTCGTCGGTCCACCTTGTCGGGGGTCTACCCACGCTGCGCCATTCGGTGCGTGGTCGCCACTCGAGAACCCGTCGACCCCACCGGGCTTCAATCCTACGGGCAATGTGCCCGGCCCACTGCCACTTAAGTGTTAAGGGACAGCAATAACAAAACTTAAAAAAAAATAACAACTATACAATAGGCAATGGGCGCCTTAAACGCAATTTACTAGGTTTTACCAATCTTCATTCCTCAATAGCATCCTGAAGTCTTAAATTCTTTGAATTGTTCAAGAACCTTATTTGGCAAATAAAACGTTTTCCTTCAACGTGTTTAACTTGACAAACGTTTACGATAACGTGACAGCAGTAAAGTTCAAATGTCAACACATTTTTCTGCTATTTTCGCCGGAACGTGTCTGACTTATTTTTTAGTAAGACCCCACGGTGGGCACTCAAATAGATGAACGAACCATTTATACTTTAGTTTAATCGAAGTAGAATTTGCATAACTCGTATCTGTATTACCTTTTCACGACCTGATGGATTTGGATGTTTGGCACAAGGAAAGACCATGACCTACTTGGATTAGGGATTGTTAGGACGTAGGGTAATCTTTATCTCGGGAGTCTATCCCGACCTCCACGCGGTCACACGCGGAGCCTATTCGCTCAGTTTTTCTGAGTGAATAGGTTCTTAATAAACTAGTGTGCTTTACCATCAACGATCGCATCACTGCTTACCATCAGGCGGGATTGCGGTCAAGCGCTGGTTTATAATTTATTTAAAAAAAAAAAAAAACAATTTTAGTTGACCTCGCACTGTATTGGCTTTTCCTACAATCACCAGTCAGCTAATACTGGATATGTATAGCTTGATGTGTAGCTGTGCGTAAAAATAATGTGACAGCTTACTCAATCAGCAGCTGGTACTAAAAATACTCGTAAGTAAAATAAAGGGTGAAATAGACTTTACAGTTATTAGGGCATGTCATATTAATCGCAAACACATGGCGAGCGATTTCTTATAAAATATCCCCCTAAAATATTTCCTTTTCCTATGGGTCTCGATCGTATGAAGTTGAGCCGGAATTCGTGATATCGTAGAATCAAACAATTACAGAACTTGACAACCGCCGTCTCCATCACTTACTGGACCGCGTGGTGAATTATAGTCCACTACACTCACAGAGAGGAGTCCTATATCCCACCAGTGGGCACGTTAAAGGCTGATTAATGTAGTATTTGGAAGAGGAGAGACCCATCCTCCAACCCACCAATCCATCCTCCACCCGTCCAAGAGAAACAAGCATTTGCTAAGTGCGAAGTTGTTTGATAAGATTGATTGTAGTACATATTTTCATGCTTATTTATTTGTGTCAATCTTTATATCCACATAAATCTTATAAATTCGAAAGTAACTCTAGACGGAGTTACTAAGAATATAGAGGTAGGCGCGTGTCTGTTATTTTTACACGCCTTCACGATTTGACATAACTCCAGTTAGACCACCTGTGTTAGGATATGGGTTACTTTTTACAACAGCAGTACTTTTCCGTGAGATAATCTTAGACCTTAACAAAAGGCAAAAGCTAGTTTTATTTATAGGTAAGTAAGTTGTTTGATTTTGAGCAAACTAGTACATATATTCGTTATTCAGTCTATTGTAATAGGTAAGCCAATTAAATACATAATTCATTACATTCCACCTACTTAATAGCTTTTAAATGGCATAATGACGTATGTATTTATAATCATTTATTTATTTCTGACGGTACAACCAGAGTGTTAAGATTCCGATGGGGAAAAGCTTGATGATTAAATACACGATATAAGTTTAATTAATGAATTTAAGTATTTACTAAGTAAGTGAGATACTTTTAGACTCAAAATACCAACAACAATCAAATGTAAAATTAATAATATTAAGTAGAATAGTAGTGTAAAATATCTTTTAGCACAGTCCGTCTTATTATGAAACGAGACCTATAGCTGTAGTCTTTAACATTTGAGTCAGTATTTGTATTTCGAACTTTATTTAGATTAAAGCAGAGTTCTTAATACTAAACTAAAAACCGGGTAGCTGTCATTTTTATATCATCATCATAATCAGTCTATAATTTTCGCATAGTTGGGACAGAGGCCTCCTCTCGGAGAGAGGGAGTGGGCCGTTATCTACCACGCTGCCCCAGTGCGGGTTGGTCATCTATACAGTATGTTAAGAAAACCCTGTCCGACCCGTGAGGGTGTTGTTAGGTATCGATAACTGATTCTACTAATGGATACAAAACCGGGCTAAACTTAAAAAAAAAAATCCCCCTAAAATAAATAAATATTATTTCGCAAAAGGAGGTAACTTAATAAATGTGCGTTAACCACCATTCCGCGGGCGGAGGGCGGCAGGGCTCGCGGCACGTGGTCGCATCGCTATTCGCTCGTAATAATACAGGTGTTGTCACTTTTTGAAAAATTACCAAACTTCGGGGAAGTTGGAATTAATTCGCGGGAAAAAAAGATTATTTCAAAATTCATTTGTATTGGTACTATGATGATTAAGTAAAATTTTATATTATATTTGGTCATGTGTTTTTTACCTAACCTTTATTATCCTTATGGGGCGGACAGGGTTTTCTTAACATACTGTATATGTATAAAAATCAATGCCATTCTCTTTGTAATTTTATAACTCAAGAACGGACTCGCCTATCCAAACCTAATGTTTAGGCTTTGTTTTGACTAAGAAGATGGTTTATGTGAAGCTTGAACATAATCGGTTGAGCGGTTCTTCATTATCACATTTTTTTTTTTCGTTTTTTTATAATCGAAATGTTTTGGATTAAGTTTTAAAATTGCTAGCAATTAAAAAAAATATTTTATGTTTGAATAAATAATTTTAATGATCCAATTTTGTTTTTATTATTTCACTTTATTCGTAGCGAAGCACGTATCGGGCCGCTAGTTTTTATATAAAGAACTTCATTTATATAATGGTTAAGTTCATAATTCAATAAGTTCTATTCAGGTGCTTTAAACCTGGGCTAAATAAAATCCTTGTTTTGTAAAGGGGAGTAAGTTAAGTTATTTTACTGTATTTCAAATTGACACAATATGCCAATTTGTAACACAACTGACAAAGAATGATTGTTCCGATTTGAAAAGTTCTGAGTTAAGGTAAACGATTAATGACAAATGCTTGCAATGACTGGACAGGTCCACTTAATTCCTGAGGTTCTTTACTCAAAACCCTTTGTATTTTACGAGGAAAATCTACATTTTCTTCACTTGTTTTGACCAAGATTACGTTTGTACTTTTAAACAGACCGTGATCTCCGAGTTTCTTTTGGACTTGTTTCTCGAAGTAGCCAGATAGGAAACGCCAACATCATTGAATTGTGTTATGGGCTAGGGTATTAAAATGCCTAGGTCTCAAAATGCAGGGCTTAAAAGTTACGTAAGGTATGCCACGCAATATTGAACCTTATAACATTTACATAAGGTGCATTCGTAACAATGGTATTTAAAATATGACTGACGTTTAAAAGTGTTTGTAAAATAATACTAATAGAGATAAAATCATACTTAAATCATTTGCTAAATGGTCTGATATATTGAACCCTATTAGGGCAAAGGTTCGTCAAAAATACATAATAAATATGTAATAGCATTTATGTCCTTAGTAATAAAGTGTAAAGCGTGCTGTATTTACTTAAATAATTTATTTATAAAGTGCTTCCAGTAACAAGGCGCTTGAGATAATTACACCGAATCCGACAACGGAGCGCTGCCTGGCAGACTACAAAGTTAATAACAAAATAACATTACAGTTTATATTTCATGAGCATAATTAATAAAATTATACACATTATATGTAATGTAAAATCAACCGCAAACAGCCAAAACTGCTTTTTCCAACTGTCAATCTTGTAATTTCGATGGAAGTTTTTAAAGCTAGAGTATTTAGCAAGAAGGCACCCCTAAAAGCGGGAGGCTCCGATGGCGTGCACCCATCGAGGGTTAATGAATTGGTTTCCCTTTTCTATTATTAGTTTTAGTTACTCGTTTAAGACGAGACTAATTTAAGGGAAGTAATGAATATCGCTGCAGCGTTCATTGACATATCCGTTGCAATCTGTAAGTCCGATAATTTAGATAGATAGACAGATAAATAGATAACATATTTATTTGATGCAATAAAAAAAGACACAATACAGATAAGACAAGAAAAAATACATCAAGAAGGGTGATAAACAAGTACCTAGTACAAAAAAAATTAAGTAAAAATAAAACCAAATTCACCCATAGACACCACAGACATTTAAAACGGTCTCGAACACAACTTTGCGGAGTATGTCTCATGGTTGCACCAAATAGGAGTCCAGCTCAGCATGTGCCAGGTAGGATACCTGACGCTGGTATTCTGCTGATCCCGTTAGTGACACACGGACGCCAAGAAACGGTAAAAGATTTAAACCAAGGAGCTAGAACACTGTGCGCCGCGTATTTTAAATGTGCAAGTTTCTCTAGACGAAGGGTCGATTGAGCAGAGATTAGACACGATTCGATAGTTCGGTCAATTTAATTTTTCTGTGCACGTATTACTGCTTATTTGAGCTAGAGACCAAATATTTTGCACATGACTAAGACACAGTGATAAATCGTTAGCATTGCTCATGGAAAAAAAATTACAAGAATGCTGTAATTGGCAACAACATTCGAATAATTATTTTTAAATACTTGGTGCAATTTGGATATTTACTAATTCACGAAAAAAGTTACTATAATATATTACCTCATTCGACATAAAAGAGGTTAGCGTTCTAATAGCATTTAAATGAGCTGAAGATATTTACATACTTAGTTCAATTATCAATTCAGGGAATTCTCAATAATGACAGGGCTCGATAATCGCTGAGGTTTCTTAATCAAAGATTTCCAGGTAAGATCCCTTTTGGGAAACTCGTAGAAACTCTCCCATTTTCTTCGTTTTACATAACTATATTTTATAGTTTTCCTGAACCGGCTTTAAATCTATTCAAATTTCGTCTCTGACACTATTTTTGCGACATTAATTAACCGACGTCGTTTATAAGTAGAGTTAGGCATTAATGGCGCTGTTGTTGGGCGTCGTGCCAACAATCTTAAAGCGTGGAGATCTTACTCCATGTTCGCTATTTATTGCAATTATTCGCGAATCCCTAAAATGTTCCCCTCTGAACATGAATGAACTGCCACATTAATACTGTCAAAACTCCGCTCACTGTATTTGGCTTGATCGTTTATTCTCAACCGAATTATCAAGCGAGATTCGTTCTAATACTCGACGACACGACTTTGAACGACTTTAAAATGGAGCAGCAAATATAGGATTAAATTAATTAGAACAGCTAGGTACTATTCGTATGTAAATAATTATTATCAGGTGTAGTAATTTACATTAACGCCACAAGCATAACAATTATGGTGCGTTTGATAGTAAATTGAATTATGTCTACAACGCACATTATAAATATATTCGAAGTACTAAGAAGTTATTTAGTAAAGTTTAAAGTTTTTTTTATGTATACTATAAGAACATCATTATTCACGTTAAGTCTAATTGCTTTTCAAGTTAGATAGGCACAAGTGAACGGTGGCAACTTTAATTACCATTAGACCCCATAAATGTATATTTTTGTTTGCAACTAACCATAATATATTGAACTTTATGACAGTTGACAATTTACGCTAAAGAGGATTGAAATCGCCAGCATAAAACTATAGTTGAACGACCCCGGACATTAAAAGGTCGACTAAAAGTATTTCACCCTAGTGAAGTGGATAGTTTTAAAGTGTCAGTTTCAAACGACCGATATATGTTGAGACGTGGCGGAAGATCGATGTTCCCCTCTGGCGGCTGCGTAGCTGAAGGATCGGGAGGGTGTGGTAGATCTTTAAAAATAGCTGGTTGGGTTGTAACAAAAACAAACAAAGCTGGGTGGTCCGATGTCCGCTGCCGACTAGTTATGCGCTTACGTAAGAATAGAGTATTTCCCTTATTGTTCACTAACTTCGTAGATTAAGTACCTACTTTAATGGCAGCTTGTGATATCCAATTTTCATGTCTACTTGGGCAGTTCATTAATAACTCTTTGTAAACTTTATTTGACTCTTGTCTGTATTTACATGGAACAAGGGATTTGTTGAGTTAGATTTGCAAACAAATATGACGTTTATAGATCGCAACGTAAAATAAGCACTGTACATATACAACTATTTTGTTCCTATTAAACAAGAATCCCTTGTAGCTTGACCTATAAATTCATACACATCACTACATACAGAGTATTTAGAAGTAGGAATTAAGAGTCGACCAATCGTAAAAGTCCGATAACGAGGTTGTTATAAGATCGACGCGTGCGCTACTGCGATTAATATAATTGGCCGCCATTATTGACTATCGATAGCAAAACGTTACTCGATTGTTACACTGACTTTAAACACATGTTTTAAAGTAGATTATAAGGAAAGTTGTTAATGACAGCTTTATGGTCTCTTTCAATTCATCCTTAGTAAAGAGTTGCATGATATTGTGTTAACACTGGTTGACGAGATAATGTCAATGCCGGTTGTCGCTGAAAACCAGCTCCCAGCTGTCTCGTATAAGGTCTTCAGCATTATGCTGTTTGCTTCAATTTGTTTTTTTTTTTATTATTTTTTATGCGTTCTATTTGTTTTTTACCGTATTTTTTGTCCTTTTTATTAAATCGTATAATATTAGCGAGCTTGAGTATGTTTAAGTTTATGGCACAATTATATTTAAATCCTGACAGGAAAATCAATGAAATAATAGGCACTAAAATAATAACCCAATGTTTATATTACTACATACATATCTAGTTTCAAATACTTAAGTAAGTCATTCAATCAAAACAGAACTAAATAGTTGCCAAGTAGTGGACTGGGGTTTTATTTAAGTAGATATATTACCTGATACAAACATTTCGCTTCATTTTTTTGTTTAAATGACGATAGTATTATTACTTAGAAATAAGTTATAAATTTGCAGTTTAGAAAATTATATTATAAATAAATTTTATAACTAAGTAATATAATTTTTACTTAATATAATAAAATGACAGACCCCAAAACGTCTTAGTCGTCTTCATCAACATCTTAGTACTTAGTCTTAGAAATTAAGTATTTTCAACTAAATAATAATGTAAATAAAAATAAGTACCTTATTGTTTAAATGGCTAAATTCATTATAAAGTAAGAAGAAACTGATGATACATGGTTAATTAATTACCGACAATAGACGCCACGGTTGGCGTAGTGGCTGAGCGATCAACTGCTGAGCTGCATGTCGCTAGTTCGATACCCGCACGGAACAAATATATTGCCTACACGTATTTGTTCTGATTGTGGCTGTTTGTGTATGTAAGTTTAAATGTTTGTACACTCACAATACTGTAAGTAATTTATTGCGTGGGGCCGTTATAAAAATATATATATACTATAAATTAATTAAAAACACAATAATACAGAACATGGACATGTTGAACCACTTTAACATCAACAAGCCACCCTGCATGAATAGTAACAAAAAAAAAGAACACCTTGACAAAAAAGTATTAATGCAAACACCTTGCAAAAAATACTACTGTATAAACCAGAAATAAATAGGAAATATTAACCCTATGCTTCAACCGGTTGGTATACACAAAAAGACAAGTCTTTCCCCATAAGGAAGCTGTTGGCCCTTGACACAGTGCCACTTACGGGGGGTCAAGGCAACCCACTTGTCCAAATTGTTCATACTGGCTACACTGAACTTCAATGCAGCATGGAATTTCTAGAGCAAGGAAATCTGGGGAATACTGATTACTCAACACTTTATTTTTGTACCATTTACCTTGTAGCCCGTTCAAGGCATTGATGCACTTTTGTAGGAGATGATGAATCTGTGTTTTTGTCATACTATTATTATTTACTTACTTAAATTATTTATTTGTATTTTTCTAAAATACAAATTCGCCATTCTCCAATCAATTCCAGTTGTAGTACTCAACAGCAACATAAGATCTTCTTGCTTTTGTTTCATGTTTATTATAGTTAAAAAATATAAATAATTTTATTAAGTTCAGTTACAAGAGATAAAGTAATTATGTCTTATAAGGGACAGTTGTGCTCTAATGTAAATGGTACGGACAAGTAAGTCAAGCTACCCGAAACTATTAAATGTTCCCAATCAATCTTGTGCCTTAATACTATAGTGATAAAGTTGAAAATGTAATAAATAATCTGACAGGCTGTAGTAGCTTGATGTGTGGACACCATTGACAATTTGCAGTATTGTCACTATTTTTTATCTTTCTATGCAAAAGTTGTCTTGAAAAGTTCATTTTAAGTGATAAGAATCATTGTGTGACTTTATGGTGTACATAATATAAATTATTCTACCTATTAACTAAACAAAATCGTGTTGTTTAGAAGACTGATAAGCATATTTTTTAAACTATGTTTATTTCAAATAATAACAATGAGGAAAATTGGAAATCAAATGTAATGAGTAATTTCGCACAAACACATTTTTTTTAACATATATGGAGCAATGGATTAGCAATATTTGTCAACTACTGTGTGCATTATTCATCATCATCATTATCATCATGTCAGCCACAGTAAGTCCATTGCTGGACATAGGCCTCCCTTGGTAGAATGGTTGGAAGCGGCCTGCAGCCAACGCCATTAACTAACATATTAAATATTCTCAATTTAAATCATTCATTCAAATGTACAAAAACTTTTTAAACAAATACAATAAATGTTGTTAAACTATCAAAATGAGCGCCTTTTATATATTTTCAGCTGTTTTTCACACCTTATTTCAAGGTAAATAAATACCAACTTCATTACAATGACAATTAAGTTGATTTCAGAATGACTAGCACTGTTGACAAATATATAAAATGTAAACTGAATTTTATTTTGTTTTAATTAAAGTTATTATGTCATTCATTTATGGCAAACTTCATGACATTTTTGGCAAACATGTCGGAATATTAGGATACTTACATGATGTGTTATGAGTGTATGAGTTGTAAAGTTTTGGCCATGGCAAATCTTTTTTGGCCATGGTCAAAACTCATAACACCAAATTAGTCAGAAGTATCAGTATATCAGTGGAATAATATAAACAATGTTTGTGAGGATATATGGATGATTGTAACTCTTTCACACAAAAACTACTGAATGGATTTTTTTATAATTATAAACCAGTGCTTGACCGCATTCCTGCCTGATGGTAAACGTTGATGGTAAATCGCACTAGTTTATTAAGAGCCTATTGACCCAAAAAAAATTGAGTGACTAGGAAGGAAGACGGCAGTTGAGCGAAGTGACGCAATGTTAATCCCAACAACACAGTCAATCAACGATGCTGGGCTGGAGGGAGATTTATCCGGAGACCCTCCACGACCAAACTCCCGAAACAACATTTGGCGCATCGTACCCGCCACACATCGCAACACAATTGCTCAGACCCGTCCTCCGTACGGCTTCACCAGTCATCATGATGAAACTTTAGACTTTGTATCATAGCTTATATATATAATAATACATAGGATACTTATTATTCTAATATTCCTACGGGATCGCCACTTACGCGGGTGAAACTGCCGATTTTTTTTTAAGATTATTTATGTTTTTTTCTATATTATTAATGAAAGGTTTACTACCCACTAACAGGAAAAATCAAAATTCTCTCATATTAAATATTATAGATAAGATTTTTAACATCTCTATAGCTTTTACCAGATAATGTCAATTGTTTGAATAATAGCTAATATCAATAAATCTATCAATAAATCCCTACGTGATAATTTGATAAGATATTAATGTAGCAAATTAAGTGTTTTGATAAGCTTTTCAAATTTTGTGGAAGAATATTTTTAAGTAATATTAACTTGGTCTTTTCATTCATTCTAGGCCTGTTCTATGGCAAGCAAATTAGCAGCTTACCACAAAAAAAATATAGGTATATGTATTTTTAATTTAGGTCACATTTTAGTGAAGTATAGTCTGTTCCAAAACTATCTGATTAAAGTGTAAACAAACCCAGTTTAAGTAAATAGCAGCTGGTTTTTTAGCTTTATCCAACAATTATTGTTTGCAAAAACATTATAAATTTTACATCAGGTACATTTAGATTTTGAACATAAATGTACAAAAAAATAAAATACATCAAGAAGAATTAAATCTTTCTATGTTATAAATAATCATCATCATTGACCACCATTATGACTGTTAAAGTGTGAAGAAAATAACAACAATTTATGGTTTTATTTTCCTTTAAGTAATTATTCTATTATTTTCATGGTTACTTTTTATAACTGAGACAAGAGAAGGCTAGTAAGAACCTGCCAGTAACAAAAAAAAAAGAACTGTTTACGTAAATTGATGTTTACCTAGTGAATGATACAGCAAAAAGTTTGTAGTTTTATTTTCCTACTAAATAAATACAAAATCAATGTGCGATATTGAATACACACACATTCAAGGTGTTTTTAATAGGACAACAAGTTATTGTTAGTAATTAAGTAATTTAAGTTGTAATTTATCTAATAATAGCATGCAGGTGATATTGACAACTGCTTTCAAAGTGTGTGAGGGATTTAATGATGCAGTATTAACCCTTAAGTGCATAGTTTATCAAAAATGATAACTGAACTTTTCATACGCATAACTTCCGAATGAAATATATTTAAGTAACGAAACGTTTCTGGACGACTGTTTACATGTCATTCTTACAATCTGTCAACATGCCAAAATACTATCTCGGCTGTGATTGGTTGAATTTGAAATTACAAACTGCAAGGTCATAATACTTACATGGATACGAGTTTGAATAATTATATCGGTTCTTAACTAATATAAATTAACGATTATTTACAACAAAAAAAATACTTTCTAAAAGGTAAGAATTTGTATTTTATATTGATATATCCATTTTACAACTGAATACTGTGGCATGGTACTAAATTTGCTTTGGAATATTGTTATCAAAAATGATAATCTATGCATTACCGGTGTAAGTTTTTCTTACTATGGATGTACATAATTATTCTTACAATGCTATGTTTTTGAAGCAATTTTTATGTCTTTTGGTGTTGGGTTGCATGGTTTTATTATGGTTTTAGATCTCTATTGGTAAGACATAGAACATGAATGACAGAGATATTGAAACACTGTTATCTCAACTGGAAAATGGTGACATCTCTGAGGATGAATGAAGCAAACATCGATGAAGATGCTCTGGATTACTATGATAATCTAAACGAATTGCTGGATGACCTTGAAGATGTGGAACAGGAAGTAGAAGAAGAACGAACAGATTTAAATACGAATCAAGACTGTGATCCCCCATTAGCGTCTGATGATTTGTCAGAAATTGAATCAAGGTCCACTAATTATACTCAAGTAAGAAATTTAGTTTGGAAAAAGAAAAACATGCCTTTGGTTGATGAAGTACAGAAGAACAGACTGGGAAAAACCTGTAAACTGCCTGATAAAAAGGATCTTCTCAAACCATCAGTGACAAGAGGATCGTATGATGAAAACGTTACTGTGTTTGATGGGGTTGAATTTTCGGCCACTAGCTGGAAGGATGGATGATGAACAGGTGTTACTGCTCTCCACGTATGTGGGTTCAGAACCCGTAAATACAGGAAAAAGATATGACAAAAAGCAGAAGAAAAGCATTGCCATATCCTGCGCAAATGCTATCCGCGAATACAACGCGAGTATGGGCGGAGTCGACACTATGGATAGCTATTTGGGTCGATACAGAATCAGAATGAAATCCAAAAAATGGACAAACAGACTCTTTTATCACCTACAGCACATCGGAAAATAAAAGAGGTCGCCCAAGTTTGAATACTGCTGCAGGCCCTGTAAACAAGCAAAAGAGACCAAAGATAGGTGCTCAAACATTACCTTCCGATGACGTACGTTTTGACGGTGTCGGGCATGAAAAATTGTATGGTTCGAAAAGGAACCAGTGTAAATATGCCCAATGTAAAAAACTTACGTCAGTAATGTGTGAGAAATGCAATGTGTCACTCTGTGACAATAGAAATAATAACTACTTCAGGATTTTCCACATAAATTGATTTTTGTTTTTTTATGCCCTTACTGCATAATTTATCAAAAATGATAATATATGTTTTTTGATAAATAATTAACTATAAATATTGAAATGATTTTTTTAATTATTTTTCCTGTTTTTTAGGGACTTCATTACGTAATATGTATATTTTTTCACGAAAATATAAAAAATCATGCATCTAAGGGTTAATGTAATTAATATTGTGTTCGTAACTAAGAGATTAATGCCAAACTGACTGAAAAATGAAGAGGAGAATTGAATAAATACTGTTGGGAAAATACACACCTAGTATTCTGTCAAGAGCAATGAACTCATCTTTCACTTAACTAATAACAGTCTTATGAAACTCAGTAGTGTTATAATTATAAATATAGCAGTCTATTCAAACAAATAAATGAATGTGTCTGTTTGTGATGTCAAAATAGCAGATTTTGTCTGGAATGTTGTAATATATGAAGTACTTAAAACAAAGAAATAATTTCTGTTTGTTCCAGCTAACCTCGGAAGTGGTGGGGCTGATTTGGATGCAATTTGTTACAGGTATACTTTGAACCTTGGAGAAAGATTTAGATCTTTTATCAACATATCATACCAGGAAAAGTTGCAGGTAGAAGATAGTTACACTAGAATATATTTTTATCTATCCATAAAGTGTAAATAATCTGTTATAGTGTTTTTTTTTTTTAATATTAATAATACTTCTACTAATGGCTCTAATCAAACTAAATGAGTCTGTAAGCATTGGAAACACCATTTTTAAAAGTTTGTATTACAATTTCCGCTTTTTCTGTGCAGCCTATCATATCCTGGTATTTACTTATGTAAATATGAGGGAGGTACGGTATTCATGTCAAGGAAAACTGATAAATATTTTTAATGATACCATGGTTAATGAAATGGTAAATTAGACCTAATTAAATACTATCAGTAACCAATAGTTTTTTGTGAAGTAACAAACATTTTAGAATTGATTGAATTTTTTGTTCAATCAACAACAAATTTCCTTTTTTGTTAGCTATAAGTACTACAAGGTAAACAGTAAGTGCTACAGTAAAATACTTAATTCAATAAGTTTATCTGAACTATACATTGCCATCGTGACACATTAGGTATTATCCTATGGTTGATGAGGTGATGGTACTTATATGTTTTCAATTTTAATGACATAAAGTCTGTGTGTCCACACATAAATAATGATCATGTAATCAAATGTTTAACATGTCATTAGAAGGAGAATGATGAGAACTTTAATTGATCATGTAGTGCAAGTTTAACTAATGGAGAATTTTATTGCAAAGTTGATTAATGTTTTGGAAGTCATTTTGACTTGGTTTTCTTATGAAAGTTCAGTAAATATGGTGATGTTCATGATAAAAAAAAGAGTGTGACTTGTATGTTAACATTAAGGCCTAAAAGTATTGAACTGGATTAATCACTTTGCGTGCAATATTAAACAAGATGCCTTTTAGTTATAATTATTTTCTTATAAGTATAAAGCAGGTTTTCAACCTGATTTTGCCCACTTAACACTTTGGGATTATTGTTTTTCCAGAGCTCCTATTTATTAAATTCCTTGGACTAAACACGTTGCCTACAATATTCAAATTATGCTTAATTACATATTTATCTATCATAAAGCAGGTTTTCAACCTGATTTTGCCCACTTACCACTTTGAAATTTTTATATTTATTAACAGTGAAGCAGAAACATTTTTTGATTCCTTCTTAATATTTCGCTTCCTGTTTTAGGTACTTGTACATGTTAATATTGAAAAACTCTTAAGTTATATAAATTTTTTGTTACACATTTTAATTCCTACACAATAACACATTTAGACTTATTCAAATAAAAAATTATATGCCATTTATCTATTTAATAGTCATAAGATAGTATAATAATTTTCTCCAGGTTTTACTGACCCATCCCCTCTGAAAGTTGCGGGCCTACAAGGGGTGTTATCCATACTACAACTTAGCCTAATAGCTTATAAGTAAATACTTTAAACTACTTATTAACCATGATCTTGCAGTAAGTCATACAATACTAGAATTATTTTGTCTCTAAATTGTTTCTAAATATTGTTATCAGTACTTGGATGTAATGTTGTTATTTCACAATGAGAAGCAAATAGCAAAATATTTTCCTTTTTATTTAAATATAATTAATATGTATACTATTAAATAAACAAAGGAAATCATAAGAGGTTCAAAATATTTTTTTATTGAGGCCTCAGTTTCCAGATTCCATACTACAGTCAACAAAAAATATATTGCAGTTGATGATTCCTAGTAACATTATAATTGTTAAAATTTTGTATTTATAGATTATATGCAGGTGTATTGTCTTACGTAATATAGACATTCAAAAAGTGTTAATTCTCAGCCTAATTTGAATAAATGACTAAATAGAATTCAATGAAAGCCACACAAATGATTTGTGACCATGATGAAAATATAGGGTAGTTTTCATCCAGATATTCCCACAACATTGATATCTATGTGGGTGAAACCTCGAAGTGCAGCAAGCAATCTACGATCATGGATTTTGGCTCATATGGTGGATAACCGTCCACTTCATGCAAGAGGCTTGTATCCCAGAATTGAGATTTTTATACAGATTATACTTATGCATTCTTCCTACTATACTTATTAATACTATAACTATTAGTATATATACTTAAATGATTATAAAAATAGTTATTTTGCAATAATATATTTATTTACATAAATAAAATTACATAAAGGTGTGAAATATCTAAGTAAGTACATGATTTCTACAATTTATGAATATTTCTTTTTAGCATAATTAAATGCTAGATTCGTTTATATTATTAATATAAATTATTATTATTATCTAGGATGAATTATCTGTGTATACTCCCTATGGATAATTGATATTGGAGAATAATTTATTAAAAAATAGTTTAGTACAAATTAGTAGCAGATGCTACCATAGACCAGAGGGGCATTTAAATACCTAATTAAGTCTTAATCAGTCCATCAGCTGTTAAATTTTAATGCTTGTTGCATTGATTAGCCGAGCAAGTAGGCATGTAGGTCAAAATGTTTTATTTGAGTTGTTGTTTTATTTTTCCATAATGATCAAATTTTAGTAAGTCACCTTTGCAGGACACGCCTTGTTGCACGAGTTGTCCGGAAAATATTACAAATATTGTAAAATAAAAGATTTGATGCATTTAGCCAGGAATACTAGAACAATTCCGACTAGACTGAATATAAACAAATCTAGCCTTTAATTATGCTAAAACAGAAATATTCATAAATTGTAGGAATTGTATAAATATTTTACACCTTTATGTAAATATATTACTTATTGCAAAATAACTTTTTTATAATCTTTATCTAATGTTAAGTAATGAATGCATCATTTTGAGGAAATGCATGCTATGCTGTGTAAGGCATTGGTCATGAAATGACAAATTTTCTTTGGTAATAACACTAACTCTGCCTGTTTTATGAGTTAACACATTAGCAATTTAAATAAATACAGCTTATGCTAAGATATAGATATTAACACATACCTATAATACCAGTTTTGAATTTAAATGCAACATTCAGATCTCTGCAACCTTTTATTAATTAGCATTATCATTTTAACAACTAAACTAAAACAGCAAAAGTAAACTTTTCATGTTACTACCTATTGGATATCTAAACATGGCCATACAACTTGCTCTATAGAGCGCCGTCTCTCTCCCACACCGCAGATTGGCTATATGTCTATCTCCTTCACTCCCTTCACTCCATGGATAAGAGAAAGTAACAAAAGAAAAATAACACATCCCAGCCTCAATACATAGTAGTAACTGCATCCGCATTTATGGTAACTAACTTAAACGTTAGAAATCATCACCAAAACAAATTATATAATTAAAGGTCTGTGAGTCAACAAACAATTACTGTGGCTTATAACCTATACCCCTCTATTAATTATACATCCAACTTTCGCAACGATGCCGTAATTAAGATATTAATAGACGTTACATGTATAATCACAGATGTGTACGATATATAAAGTAAACATAAACAGGTAAACTAACCCTTTCTTCATGAGCCACCTCTGTTGGCCCCAGTTGATAAAACAACGTTCCAATGAAGAAGACACTCATCCATGTTACGATCACTCATCTATCTACACGATTTATATAATTTATGTTTGCACTACTTGTCACAATCAAACTAAAAATCCACTTTTTGCTGCGCTAAACGCAGACGTCATTGACAAACAACCGAAGTGACGAGTTATTGCACGGGATCACATAGTAGATGAAAACACTGCGTATTTTAAGAGCCATTGCATCGATATATCACAAATCTTATCACTTGAGGTTATTACATTACTAATCACTTCGTCTACATCGGTTATTTATAAAAATAAAAAGGTAAAAAGCAAAAATTACTCGTAGACAGCACTCACGACGTCGCACACTCACATAACGTAACGTGCGATTTCGTTCACACACACACACAAGTACACAACTAAAGTCAAGGTGACAGTTGGGCGCTAGCGTCGTAAAAGTCGGTCCGAATCCAACTATATTCTATTTAGCTATTGCAACACTGAGCGTAGTTTCAGTAGGATACGTACTTTCTGAGTACGATTCGGACCGATATTGTTTTATGATTCCTAATAAAATAATAACTAAAGACTTTTGGCTTATTACTTTAGAATGTTATTTTCGTTCATTAAATACTAAATATTGTTTAAAAATTTTATTTGAATCAACCAGTCGTTTTTGTCAGCGACCACAACTGCTTTGGATGGTTTTCTCTTATTACTGGTCGTTCCACACGTGCTTTATTTAATTATTAAGGACTGAAAATATTAGTTATTTTATGACAGAAAATCTTTGCCATCAAGTTACAGAGTTTTCTTCTTACCTGGTAATAAGTTACGCTGAAATACATGGGCGCATTTCATAAACCAATGAAGAGAGGCTTCTAAAAACATTTGGATTTTGGACCTCCTATAAGTAGGCAAATTTGCGTTAATTGTTTAGGTTTGTAACTGAAAGTTCCCGTAAAATTTTAAATCTAGAAGGAAGTTTAAATCTTGATATGTATAAGGGAGTTACAGCACGGCGTAGAATTATACCACAGAGTAGTTACTAGGTACCTACATCTATTATATTGTTATACTTTGGTTATCATGGGTGAAACCGCTATTGGTTTCAAACGGACCAGGGGATTCCTATGACGTGTTAAAAACGACATGGTTTCAGTGTCAGATAAAGTTGAAGCTATACAGAATGAGGAGCGCTGTCCCTTTTTTACAACGGTTTAAAGATAGTTTTAAGTTTTAACACGTGGTAGGTAGTAAGGGCTCAGATGAACAAAAATAAGAATTAACTGAAATAGGGTTAGCTATGTGTGATTAATTATCAGCTAAATGTATAAAAGTTCTAAATTTCTGGAGAGTAGCTAGGTATTCGCCTTCGGGAAGTCCGTATAGTGAAGTGGGAAACCCAGATTCTTACTGTTTGGGTATCTTTTTTATTTTCCAGGGTTTTGCGGGGTTTACACCAGTTACAGGCACTTTTGAATTGTCAGAAGGTCGTCAGTCAGTAAGGTGAAGCTAGTCTTTACTACTACTGATAGACTTTTACCTACTGACTAAAAACCATCCTGGTGTTCTCACACCTGCTCTGCAGGGGGTTGCAGGTACGTCTGATAATTTGCAACCCCGGACTGGTGCCTGCCCGCAGCCAGTTCCTAATCAAACTATTTATAAATTATTTACCAGATAAAGTTTTATTATTTTACGGAATAAGGGAGCGTTACGAAGAACTAGGTACGAGCGACAGCAGGTCTGGCTACCCTAACTGTCAAAATATATTCCCATTCAATCTTGAGGCTTGATGCTTTAAGAATAAAGTAGAAAATTTAATAAGGAAATTTGACAAATTGTAGTCTTTAAAGTAGCTCGGTGTGCTGTTGTCTGTATCATGGTACTAATATTATAGATATCTACGAAAGTTTGTGAGTGTGAATAAAATATTTGTTACCCTTTTAAGCAAAAACTACTGAATTTCTTTGCATGAAATTTGGAACACAGCGATATTCCCACGGGATCGAAATTTACGCGAGTGAAACCGCGTGGCGCAACTAGTCATCATCATCTCAGCGTTAATCCCAGTCGCATTAGAAGCTTTGTCAGCTTTGGAGTCTGAGGTCCACTTTACAAGTCTAACTGCTGATTATGGCTACACTTCAATATTTTCTGTGAAGCGACTCTGTTAACATCAATGGCGAGTACATTACAAACCTTCAGTTTGCTGATGATATCGTAGTCATGCCTGAGACCGGGGAGGACCTGAGTACAATGCTCGAAGACCTCAGTAGAGCCTCTGAGCGAGTCGGTCTTAAAATGAACATGGACAAGACAAAGTCATGCTAATGCCCATGTTGTACCGACTAACGAGATCTGTTCTCGAAGTTGTTGACTATCACCAACTTCGAGAACAGATTCTCGAAGTTGTTGATAGTTACGTATACCTTGGATAAACTATCCAGTTAGGAAGGCCCAACTTCGAGAAAAAGGTCAATCGTCAAATCTAACTCTGCTGGGCTGCTTTCGGGAAGTTACGTAGAATCTTATCATCCGAAATACCGCAGTGTCTTAAGACAAAAGTCTTCGAGCCGTAATGACTTATGGAACTGAGACGTAGTCGCTAACAATGGGCCTTATATGAAGGCTCAAGGTCACTCAAAGGGCATTGGAGAGGGCTATGCTTAGGGTTTCCGCAGAAGAACGACAGTTACCAACATAGCCCGAAGAACTGCAACACTAAAGTAGCAGTGGGCCGAGTACATTGCCCGTAGGACTGATGCCTGATGGGGCTGGAGGGTTCTCGAGTAGCGACCACGCAACGGAAGACGCAGCGTGGGTTATTATAGGCCCCTGACAAGGTGGACCGCCGACCTAATGAAGGTCGCAGGAAACCGCTGGATGCGGGTGGCGCAAGACCGGTCGTCGTGGACGTACGCGTCACACCGCACATTTTGTCAATGTCTATATACTGCGTGGTTTATTTAAAAGTTAGAGATAGGTCCTCATTTATACTTTGTTTAATAATCAGGGGCGAACCAGATTTATCTCAAAACGGTCTCCTAAGCCTGGAGCTCAGATGTAGAGTGGCCAGCCTGTCGGAATAAGTACTATAGGATGCAGTTTAGAGATTGTGCGAGGGAATTGCATGATTTAATTCCCCCATCTCCGTTCCACCATCGGACGACCCGTCGTACGGCGAGTCACCACCCTTACGTTGTTGACACCACAACGATCCAAACGAAGCGTTTCGTCTCTTTCTTTTATACCGCGTACATACATCGAGAGATTGGAACAATTTGCCAGGGGCGGAGTTTCCGTCGGACTACAATTTAAGTATCTTCAAGGCTATAGTGAATAGGCTCTTAACAAACTAGCGCGCTTTACCATCAACGATTGTATCACTCCCTACCATCAGGCGGGATTGCGGTCAAGCACTAGTTTTTAATTTATAAATAAAAAGATTTTTTTTATTACATTTTCAACTTTGGTACCTACCAGTTGGAGTTAATTCACGGAAAAAAGATTATGTCAAAATTCATTAGTATATGACGAATCTCAAAAATACTAAGGCTCAAGGTTGATTGGCATTATTTAAGTTTCATGTAGCTTGACGACTGTAGGTACCTGCATAGCGCCGGCGAGCAGAACCTAAGTTAAAGTAAGTTGATAGGTACCTACTTTTGTGAGGCAGCAAGTATAATTATTTCAACGTTCCTGCACTATTTATTGTTTGCCAGTTGACTTTCAAAATGGATTATCATAATCATCCGCAGCTCGACTTCATCCACTGATGGGCACAGGCCTCTCTTTTCACAGAACGCAAAAATAAAGAAGTAGAAGTAAGTTTAATTTAGTGCATTTGACATAATACATACATAAATTACGATTTGTCAGAGTACATAATAGGGATGTATCCAAGGTATGAAAATCAAAAAAATAATTAGTCCGTCTTATACATAATGTTACGAATGCACCTTATGTCGAGGGCATAAGGTTCAATATCGCGTGACATGCAGTGCGTGACTTTTAGGCATTATAACTCGAGACCTAGACATTATCCAGGGGTAATATAAAAACGCATTCCTAGACTTAAGGTGGCCTATCGAATGGTACAGGTTTCATCAATTTTGTCAACTAAGTGACGACATCGAAATTTCTAGAAGCCCGTTTCCGGGAATTACCGTAGGTACTTACCGAATGTACTCGAAGTTATGCGCTATTATTATTACGTCTAGACGACTCTGGAATGTTCGATCAGCTGGACTATATATAGCGCCGTGACGCCGGCGCCGAGTCAGTCTACACTTGACTACCGATACGAAAACAGCGACACTTAAGAAGCGATCTTTGAGTATACCTACTGCGACAACTGTAACAAGAACTGTGAGTACTACGTGAAGTAACATTTGTAGTGTTATTGTGTGTTTACGACACGGACTTCGTGGACGTAAGGGAAGACTTCGGTGCAACATCAGCAACATTCTACTTGTCATTGCCTACAATCGACTGTATCTTCGTTGCCAATAAACTTCGTAACCCTTAACCGGTATTTTAGTACCCCCAGCCCGTAACAATTGGTGTCAGAAGCGGAATGCCGGTCACGCCAAGGGAAGACGAAAGAGTTCGCACGCGACGACAAGCAGCGATGGATTTGGCACGTCAAGAGGAAGAATCGCTTGGTGTCCCTGCACCTGTAGAAGATGCGGCCGTCGTAACACGGACTAATGTGAGTGCGCCTACTACCACCACTATTCCCGGAGCCAGCGGACCCGATTTTTCGGCGTTACTGGCTCACTTGACGGCGCAAATAAAGCTGAGTATAGAACAATCCCAGGCAGCAACCCAGGCACAAATAGAAAAAACCCAGGCACAAATAGAAAAAACCCAGGCACAAATAGAAAAAACCCAGGTAAAAATAGATAAATCCCAGCAACTGGTATTAGAATTAAACGAAAAATGGGAAAACACCAAAGAAGAGGTCAACGAACTTAGAGTAAAAACAGCACAACAAGATGCACGTATGGACCAGCAAGATACGCGCATAGACAAACAAGAAGTGCGTATGGACCATCAAGATACGCGTATAGACAATCACGATGCTCGTATAGACAAACATGATGCGCGTTTAGAGAAACTGGACAATACCATCATGGAGTTTGGGAAAGAAATAGAAAGAGTACAAAAAGGAGGTATTAAAGGTGTGATTCCTGTACCCAGTGCTTTGCCGACGTTCCTAGTACCTCATTTTGACGGAACAACGTCATGGGTGGCCTTCCGCCTTCAATTCGAAAAGGTCGCATCAGCCAACAACTGGGACGACAATCAAGCGTTAACCGCTCTTACGCTTGCTTTGCGTGGTGATGCGGTACAAATTCTCGAGAACATTCCCGGCGATTGCAATACCCTAGCCTGTCTGTTAGAAGCGTTGGAGTCTAGATATGGAGAGAAACACCTCGAACATGTCTACAGGGCTCAACTCCGCGACCGCACACAGAAGAGCAGTGAGGGTTTGCAACAATGGGCAACGGAAGTAGAACGTATTGTTCGGAGGGCGTATGTATCAACACCGGGATTGATTGATACTACTACGGTGCAAGCGTTTACTGATGGAATCCGAGATGCGGAAGTAAGGGCTGCAGTTCGCCTGGGTCACCACCAGACTCTTAAGGCAGCCCTGACACACGCTCTGGAGGTGGAAGCAGTACGTCAAGATAGCCGACAACACCACCGCATTCGTGAGGTAACCCCAATAATAAAAACTCGGCAAGGACCAACCTGCTATGAGTGCGGCGAAAAGGGGCATATTCGGATCAATTGTCCCAGGAAGTCTAAGGGAAGAAGTACTTCTGGGACACAGGTGGAAGCAGAGGATTTAAACTAGGAACAGCCAGGGCTATGGGGCGAGTACTGGCTGGTCGACGTGAAGCCCCCATTATAACAGTATCACAAGTGGGTGACGGAAACAGTCTTATTATAGAAGGAGAATTGAATGGTAAGTCATGCAGTTTCACATTGGATACTGGTGCATCAAGAACTATTGCACGACCGGAGCTATTTCCTCGGACCATAGCATGGAAAAGAGGGTCTTCACAATGCCGATTACAAACCGCCACCGGCCAACCAGTGCTCGTCCTTGGTGAAACGAATGTGACCTTGAAAATGGGTGATAAGACATTTACACATCCTGTTTTAGTAGCGAATATTACAGATGATTGCATAATAGGACTGGACTTTCTGAAGAAACAACAGTGCATCCTTAATGTAGCAAAAGGAGTATTGAGTTTTCCAGAACAAGAAGTATTTCTTCAAGGTGCAAAACAAGGGTCAGTGTACTGTTTAAGGAAAACTGTATTACCACCAAGATCAGAAACTTTAGTAAATATTAGATTTTCACCAATTGGATGCCGCAAACGTTGCATTATAATAGAGGATTCTGGAGATCACCCAGACTGGATAACGGCAAGGACACTGATGATGATTTCCGATAAACCAAAAGTACGCATCATCAATGTTAGTAACAAAGAAATAATTCTTGAAAAGAATTGCATGGTGGGTGTGTGCGATCATGTAGCATCTTTGAGAAAAACAGAGGTGCACGAAAAGGAACGTGATAAGAAGTGGCAGGAACATGTATCGACACTACTCGAAAGTTGTAAGGGTAATTTAAACAAGTTCGAAAGTCACAAAGTTAAGCAACTGTTGCATAACTTCCATGACATCTTTGCGAAGACCGACGGTGACGTGGGAAGGACCGGGCTAGTTAAACACCATATAGATACGGGTGATACACAGCCGATAAGACAGAGACCACGTCGTATTCCCTTTGCAAGAGAACAGGAAGTCACGGAAATGTTAAGAGATATGGAGAGAAACCGGATTATAGAAGCATCCACCAGCCCTTGGTCATCTCCAGTTGTACTAGTCAAGAAAAAGGATGGCAGTACAAGGTTTTGCGTTGACTACAGGATGTTGAATGATGCCACGAAAAAGGACAGTTATCCTCTGCCACGTATAGATGACACTTTGGACTTGCTAAGTGGCATGAAATGGTTCTCCACAGTTGACCTCAAAAGTGGATACTGGCAGGTGGAAATCTGTCAGCAGGATAAAGAAAAGACCGCTTTCTCCACTGGTCCTGGGAACGGTCTCTGGCAATTCAATGTCATGCCTTTTGGACTGTGCAATGCTCCAGCCACATTCGAGCGCTTAATGGAGCGCATTTTGGTGGGGTTGCTTGGTGATGCATGCCTGGTCTATTTGGATGACATCATCATTATGGGACGAAGCTTCGAAGAGCACCTACGCAATTTGGAGAAAGTGTTCCAAAAACTGCGTGAAGCGAATTTAAAACTCAGTCCTAGTAAGTGTACACTATTCCAGAAAGAGGTTGGATACTTAGGACACATTATTTCGGCGCAAGGAATTCGAACAGACCCTGAAAAAATAAAAGCCGTGTCGAAGTGGCCTACCCCTCGTAACAAAACTGAGGTACGCTCTTTCTTGGGTCTGTGTGCATATTACCGTCGGTTTGTGAAGAACTTCTCCGAGTTAGCGAAACCGTTGCATCGTTTAACAGAGGAAAAGTGTCAATTTGAATGGAATCCTGACTGCGAACAGGCATTTGCGCTACTCAAAACTCACTTGTGTGGGGCTCCTGTATTAGGTTACCCTAGTCGGGAAGGCCGATTTCTGGTGGACACGGATGCCAGCAATGTTGGCATTGGAGGAGTTCTCTCTCAAACACAAGGAGATCGGCAGGTCGTTATTGCCTATTTCAGCAAATGTCTTTCCAAGCCAGAAGGAAATTACTGTGTTACCCGTCGAGAACTTCTAGCCGTTGTTAAGACCTTACAACACTTCAAGAAATATTTGATTGGGAGACAGTTTACACTTCGCACCGATCACGCTGCCTTACAGTGGTTGCTTCAGTTCAAAGACCCAGAAGGACAAGTAGCAAGGTGGATAGAGCAGCTGCAAGAATTTGACTTTGTCACTGAACATCGAAAAGGCAAGTCACACAATAATGCTGATGCTTTATCTAGACGGCCTTGCGCAGAATCTTGCCGACATTGTGCCAAACAGGAAAAGAAAGAGAACGTAAGGATTATCCAGGTGAACGCTTTGGATGAAGACTGGGATAATCGATCATTGGAAGAGGCACAAACGGAAGATAGTGACTTGAAGACAGTAATCGAATGGAAGAAACGTGGCCAGAGGCCCGCTTGGAGTGAAATATCAGCGCTTAGCCCAACAGCAAAAAGTTACTGGGCTCAATGGGACAGCCTGATAATTGATAATGGAGTTCTGAAGAGGAAATGGGAATCACCTAGTGGACAGGAGGTCGCCTTACAGATAGTTGTCCCCTGTGATAAGGTCGCGTCGGTGCTAAGACAGGTGCACGACGGAGTATCCGGAGGACATCTAGGAGTAAAGAAAACTCTGGAGAAGGTGAGAAAAAGATTTTATTGGGTGCATTGCCGCGAAGACGTAGAGGACTGGTGTAGGAAATGTGTAGCCTGCTCCTCAGTAAAAGGACCGCAAACGAGAGCCAGAGGTCGACTGAAAGTGTACAATGTTGGTGCACCATGGGAAAGAGTTGCTGTCGATATAGCTGGGCCATTCCCTATTACTGAAGAAGGGAATAGGTACATCATCGTCATGCAAGACTATTTCAGCAAATGGCCAGAAGCTTTTGCAGTACCCAACCAAGAAGCTCATACCGTTGCCAAAAAGCTAGTTCACGAGGTGTTCTGTCGATTTGGCGTTCCCTTGGAGTTACACTCTGACCAGGGTAGAAACTTCGAGTCTTCACTATTTCAAGAGGTTTGCCAACTACTCGGGATACATAAGACTCGTACAACACCATATCACCCTCAGTCAGATGGAATGGTCGAAAGATTCAACCAGACGCTAGAGAATCATTTGGCCAAAGTAGTTGAAGAACACCAAAGGGATTGGGACCAATACATTCCACTCTTCTTAATGTCATACCGCTCTGCAACACATGATAGCACAAATTGTACACCGGCGAAAGTCAACTTCGGCCGAGAAATTAGACTACCCATAGATGCACTAACCGGAACACCCCCCGATACCCCTATCCTAGCTGTCGACTATGTGGCCGACCTGCGGCGTAAGCTCGATAGAATACATGAGCTAGTGAGAGAGAGCGGTCTGAAAACCAGCGAGAAGATGAAGATCCGATACGACCGCAAGGCTAACGTGCCCGGCTTTGAAGAGGGAACTTTGGTATGGTTACATAATCCCATTAGGAGAAAAGGAAAGAGTCCGAAATTTCAAGCCAAATGGGAGGGTCCGTACACCATAGTAACCAGGATAAACGATGTCACCTACCGGATAAGGAAAGGACCTAGGGGGAAGCTGAAGATCGTACACGTAGACCGCCTAGCTCGCTTTTATGGATCAAATCATGCTCGGGACGAGCATGTCTAAGAAGGGGGCAATGTTACGAATGCACCTTATGTCGAGGGCATAAGGTTCAATATCGCGTGACATGCAGTGCGTGACTTTTAGGCATTATAACTCGAGACCTAGACATTATCCAGGGGTAATATAAAAACGCATTCCTAGACTTAAGGTGGCCTATCGAATGGTACAGGTTTCATCAATTTTGTCAACTAAGTGACGACATCGAAATTTCTAGAAGCCCGTTTCCGGGAATTACCGTAGGTACTTACCGAATGTACTCGAAGTTATGCGCTATTATTATTACGTCTAGACGACTCTGGAATGTTCGATCAGCTGGACTATATATAGCGCCGTGACGCCGGCGCCGAGTCAGTCTACACTTGACTACCGATACGAAAACAGCGACACTTAAGAAGCGATCTTTGAGTATACCTACTGCGACAACTGTAACAAGAACTGTGAGTACTACGTGAAGTAACATTTGTAGTGTTATTGTGTGTTTACGACACGGACTTCGTGGACGTAAGGGAAGACTTCGGTGCAACATCAGCAACATTCTACTTGTCATTGCCTACAATCGACTGTATCTTCGTTGCCAATAAACTTCGTAACCCTTAACCGGTATTTTAGTACCCCCAGCCCGTAACAATAATAAAAAAAAAAAATAAGACCCGCATTTTTTATTTTGTCGAAATTACTAAAAACTACTGAGATATAGCGTATAAAAGTTACGGAGTGGGGGCTAATTACGTCACGCTGTGGTATATTTTGTACCACAGCGTGACGTCATGCGACATTTCAAATCAATATGTCTTCCTAAGTATTTGAATGAAAGAAAGAATAAAAAATACGTGTTCAATATTTTTTATAAATCAATCTGATGGACATTAAATTATTTTTTAGGATACAACCCAATTATGTATACAACGTTATTTTTAGTTTGTGCGAAACTTGAATATAGTTTGCTCAGAATAAGCAACTGAAATTTTTTCCCAAATACATTTAGAAATTGTTGCAGTGTGGTTACCGAGCGCGCCACGCAGTTTACGATAGCGCTCGCCCGCGCTGACGCCAGATATCAATGCACCGCTCGCTTTATTTCTTTTTCTTATACCGATGATGTGGTTCATTGGCGTTTATTTCTAGACTACTTTTGTCTCACAATTCTCATAATTTTAAGAACATTCAAAGTCTGATCTGTCTCAATCTGTCAAAAGTACCTCGAATTTTCTTACATTGCTCGTAACCGTAACCAAAACTATAGTTATAAAATAATATCCATAACCGTAACCGAACCCGAAAAAGTTTCGGATGATATCGGATTGGGGCGGAGCCTAATTGCAACACGTTATGACAGGTTGTTTTGATCGGCCGACAGACGTGAGAAGTGCGCATTGTACGTTTTCTTCTGTTATCCGCCTTTAAGTCATAGCACACTTGAAACTACTCTGCTCCAACACCGCCCTATAAGGCGACAGCTAGCAGGTACCCAACAGTCCACGCGGAGCCTGCTAGCAGACCTATCGACCTCTCTATTTTTTTGCGATTGTCACAGTCCACGATCGGTTTCTATTGAAGCAACTCTTCTTTTTTACAATGACCCTATTCACAACGCGCGAACTAGCAATTATTGCTATTGTACTTGAGGATGAAGAGTGAAGCGCAAGAAATAATAGACGAAGTCTTTGGCTCGACCAGCGGCGACGGCGCGGACGCCGCGCTGACCGCTCGGTTACAACGAGTGGCCAGCGAGGCATCAACTACCGAGCAGTCTGATGGCGGCAAGCTCGTTGACAGCGAGCTGTCTGCTGATTTATAATACCAATGTAAAACATATTTAAAGTGCAATATTTAAAGCCCATATTTGAATAATATTCTTTTTGCCGGGTGGGAGCAGCCGTTTAAGTGTGCTATGACCTTAAAACGACTCTGCCCCAACACCGCCCAAAATAATGCAACTGCTCGCAGTCCGCGTGGCGACAGCTATCAGACGCCCAGCTGTCCACCCGTCGCCCGCTCTAGCTATTCGCGATCGGTTTCTATTGAAGCAATTCGTCTTTTTTACAACGTCTCGATTTACAACCCGCGAAAGATGGAGGGAGCGGGTAATTGGTAGATACTGACTGACCGAGCCACAGAGTACTTGGAGTGAACGCCGAGCGGTGACTGCTAGCACGCCGCGCCGCCCTACAACGAGCGGCCAGCGAATTGTCAACTACCGAGCATTCTGACGGCGGTAAGCTCTCCGACAGCGACCTGTCTTCTAATTTATGATGCCAATGTAAAATATATCTAAAGTACTATATTTAAAGCCCATATTTGAATAATTTTCTTTTTGCCGGGTGGGAGCAGTCGTTCAAGTGTGCTATGACCTTTATCGTACTATCCGTAACCGTATCCGAAACTAGCGGATAATTCGAAATAATTTCATATCCGCATCCGGTATAATAATCATTTCTATATCCGTATCCGAAATATCATATGCATAATATCCCTAATTTTGACAATTATTGTTTGTCGCCGAGATGACACTATGCCTTTTTTTTAATTATAAATTAGTGCTTGACCGCAATTCCGCCTGTAGTATAGTTTCTATTTTTTTTATGGATCTTGAATGTTTTAAATTACGAGTTTCGGCCTTCAGCCCCCTAATCGGCGAACACATTTTCGTCAAATGATTGCGACTAGTTTGGATCAGTTGGGATCGTTCGGACCGCCCATTGGTCCGTTCAGTCCAAACGATCCAAAATTTGACAAAATTGTGTTCGCCGATTAGGGGGCATGTGGAAAACAATAAAACAAACCTTCATTAAATACATAGTTTTATTAGAAAATGAAAACAGAATCCCTTACACTACCTACATAAGGCACGACGTGTTCAAACGAATCGTGTGGCTTAGGCGCATCGCACACAGCGCGGTCGCTCCGTCACACGATAGGGGGAACGGAGATGTAGCACACATATGCACGTAAACTTTCATAGAAATCAATTAACCCTGTACATACATATGCTGTTTACAAAATATACAAGCAAATATTTATTGCTGATTATACGAAATTTGCACACAATACTGTAATTTGGCCGGACAGCGTCGATGTATAAACACTAACATTTCTTTAACGAAAACACGTATAAAGCATTTGAAACGAGGACGAAGTGCGTTGGTTACACAACTTAAACACAAGTCTCTTAACGTCGATATGTTATTGTTTAAATATTTATTTATTTGGTTGATATACACTTGTATATCAATCAAATAAATATGGTAGGAAGCAGAGGTCGATATCATTTCTAAACGAAGCTTTAATTAAATGTACAATAAGACTGAAATTTACACAATGTACAACAGAATATTTATAAATATACATAAAATTTGTGCTTTCAATGTGAAGGTGAGATATGAGAAGGCGCAATATTTTCGATATATTTTTGAAGTTTACTATTTTATTAAAAATATGGTGTCAACCGTGCTGTGTACATAATATTCTATATTACAAATTAGTTAGTATACAAAGGAGCGTAATATTAATAATAGTATATAATTTTATATCTAAAGCGTGATTAAATTACATGTCCCTATATGAATACAATCTCTAAGCTGAAACGAAATGCAAAATTCTTACTATGAAATAAATTACTAAACCAACATTTGATACACTACTCACTAAATTTGTAAATAATAATATAGGAATAATATCTTAATTTGTATGTCTTTGTACCAAATCATGATTTAGATTGAAATTTTACAATTTTGAGCTTCATTGACATGAGAATGGTCTGAGAGAGCATTGAACGTTGATAGATACATACAGTAAACAACAGCTAGAGGTAGAAAATGTCCAACTTTTCATCAGCTGAAAAGGTAATTTTGCACCCCTTTTGAAAGACATCAGCAAAATTTTCACGAGAAAAATTTTGAATGCCGAAAATAAAATACAATGTTCTTTTTTTAATTAAAATTAAGAGCGATTACTACGTAAGACTGGCAACATCGCAATTTAGTGTGATATTAGGACAAATTACACAGATTGAGCTAACCCCAAAGTAAGTACGAGACTTGTTTTATGGGATACTAACTCAACGATACTATATTTTATAATAGATACATATATTGATAAACATCCAAGACCCAGCCAATCAGGAAAAGATCGTTTTCCGTCATGACCTGGCCGGAGATCGAACACGGGGCCTCCACATCGCAGGCAGGCGTGTTGACCGCTGCGCCACGGAGGACGACAAGTGTAAAAGCTAAGAAATCATTGCGTTTATTGTTCTATATGCAAATAATACATTGGAAACTTGTAAGGCGTTATTTTCATAGTAAAACAATTGTAAACATTATGTTTAATTACTTTTTATCCACGTAATAATAAAAAATTAGAATAAAACATTTTTAAAATACAGCTCCAGTTTAATAATAAAAATTGAAAGACACGAAATATGACACTAAAATGCGAGATTGCCAGTTGTGCGTAGTAAACGCTCTTAACGCAGACATCACAACTTTAAAAAAAATGAAATGATCATGAAAAAAGTGAAATTGAAACGACGAATAATAATAAAATACAGAATCTCAGATATCAATGTCTAAAAATGTTAACAAATTATTGTCTCCGCATTACTGATACGCGCCGACACTGTTCGCTCTCCGAATTGGTCAATACTACATTAACATTAGGGTAATAATCAGTGTCTAATACTTGGGTAAAATATTACCAAAAATTATGGTTAAAAAACGTTTTAGTAAAAGCCAAAACACCGTTGGATTTCCTACATTGTCTAATTAGTACAAAAATTTGAAAGACACAGTGTTTTAAGTTCATCAGTCATGTTACGCGTACGATAATTTAGTCGATGCTAGGGTCTCCGCCCCAGCAGGTTGGCACAGCAGGCTAAGTGTCAGTAATGGTCGATGTCGGCCGTCGGCGCGACCGAGTATACTGACGGTGGTCTGTGGAATAAAATTTGTATTATAGTAGGTCATACTACGTTATTTTTTGTTTAAACGAAACCTGAATATAGTTTGTTCAAAATAAGCAACTGGATTGATTCCAATAATTTTTACACCATGTTAAGTATACTTTTTCCCAAATACATTTCGAATTTGTTGCAGTGTGGTTACCGAGCGCACAAGTTCAGTTTACGGTAGATCGTAGTACTTGGAGCCTCGCATGCACGTACATCAGCTGACGGCAGAGGTCAACGCTCCGCTCGCGCGATCGGAGCGTGGACCATATTTTTGTTGGGACAACCAATTAAGATAACAAGCTCATAACTTTGTGGTTTTTCATGATATCTTTTTGAAATTTTGTACATAGATTGTTTTTAAAATACTGTACACGTGTTTCGGGTTTCGCATACACTAAAAATAACGCTGTAGAAGTAATCAGCATGTTTCTGATGTTTAATTACGTGTGGTGATGATACAGCTGTCTACAACATACATAATCAGTCAATAATGTTCCCACTGTTGGGACACAGGCCTCCTGTCGGTGAAAGGGAGTGGGCCGTAATCTACTACGCTACTATAATATCCAATTATAATAATATAGTTATTGTTGTAGTGAGTTTAATTTGGTTATGTAACTGGAAACTAAAACGAGGTACATATAACTTTTTTATGCCTCATCATGATATTATAGCCAAAGCTCAGTCCGAGTGTTGAGTTTCCAGGGCACGCAGAACGGAGTGGTGACATCTTTACAAGAGTTCATCTATCGTAACTCAAAAATTAATGTTTAGGATAGACGAAGTACGATGTCTTTGTATGACATCTGAAATTCCATGGTCTATAGAGATGTTTTAAAGCTATGTTACATTTGGCAGTAACCTTATAGCAACTAAAGTAAAGATCACTATGGATTTATGTCATAATTTTGAAATGACTGCAAACCGCGGTGTTTAAAAGAATATTTGTTATTCGAATTTAAACTTTATGCCTCTTATTACAAAACGAAATTTAACTTTAGTACCAGACTTAACCTTTGAGCCCCCATTTGTATTTCGAACTCAAAGTTCTTAATAGAAAAGTGACAACTTGGTACCGAACTAAGCTGTCATTTTTCTATAACGATTAGGTTCATAATCCAAAATCTATTTAGTCGGTTTAAACCTTGTCTAAACAAAATCATTGATTTGTAATAAGGGAGTATTAGTTCCTAATCGTGTCTAATAGACAGGTGTCAAGGGACGCATGCTTTTGAGAGCTGGATTATAGTGTGTTGTGATTACCGCAGCGCACGTCGCGGTGCGGGCAGGCGGGAGGGACGCGGAAGTGCAGACACGCGAGCTTCGTTGCTTGACGCTGGACGTGGTTGCTGATCTACGACCGCTGCTAGAAGAAACGTAAATTCTTTAAAACTGTTGTAATAAAATAAGAATTCAGTATATTATATCAGCGAAAATGTGGTTTTATTTTTATAGATAAAAGAGAAGCGTTTTTCACATCATGACAATATTGCAAAACCTTATAAAAAAAGTAAATTGTGTTTCCAGCTTAACATAAACTAAATGGGGTGGAATTACATTGTCATATTCTAACAAAAACATTACAGTGGTCGGTGGCAGGCCATAACATCGGCTGCCGCCTGAAGTTATCACCCATCAGATAAAGTCTTGCCGCCAAGCGATTCATCGTGCTCCGGCATGATGTCTGGTAAATCCGTACGGAGGACGGGTCTGAGCAGTTGTGTTGCGATGTGTGTCGGTTATGATGCGCCAAATGTTGTTGTGTCGTGAGCTTGGTCGTGGAGGATTTCCAGATCAATCTCCCTGTGGCGCAGCATCGTTGGTCGTGTCGTTGAGTTTAACCTTGCATCACCTCGCTCAACTGCCGTCTCTCTTCCTATTCACTAAGTTTTTTTTAGTGCATAGGCTAATTAAACTAGCGCGTTTTACCATCAACTCCAGGCGGAAGCCTGATGGTAAGCAGTGATGCAATCGATTTTTAATAAATATAAACTAGCGATCCACTCCTGATCTTTGAAGCCTTTTATATTTGTCAATATTTATTGATTTGATAAAACAAAATATACGTAGGTATCCAATATTTTTCTATAATCTAAATGACGGACTAAATAGTTTTTTTAGTCAAATACCCAATTGTGTAACACACTATTACTACCAGTTGGATTCATTTTGAAGCTTATTGCTATTGCATTGCTCCCTATGTTCGAACATGTATCTGCTCAACAACGTAAATAACGCAATGAATGCTGTTCAACTGTCAAAATTAAACCCATTGCTACTTAATATGTTATGCAATTACCCTGCAGATCTGTCTACCCAATCAACCAATGCGTGTTATAAAATGAGATTATCATTACTCACGTGTTGGTTTACACTGCACTGATCCGGAGGAAGGTCGGGTGATGTTACGTTGGAGCTGTGACGGCGCCGCTATCGAGTACGGCCGTGTCGTTGGCGGCTGTAACACATCGGACTGACATATAACATGGGTAGTTTAATATAAGTATGTTTTGTTAGATGTTAGCCATTATACCACTTTGTTAAATGTTAGGACATAGATCTTGGAGACGGACAACAGAAAATAATTTTTGGTAGGAAGACTGTGGAAATATGAAGATAGATGGAAATGGATATGAAATCCGGACTATTTGTTTTGATTAGTTAATAAAAAAGAGAAAGTATAAGCCAAAGGTCAAAAATTATTCAAAATTCGGGTTGCTTTAATAATAATAACTTACACCAGTTAGATAAAAGTAGTAAAAAGTTTTGCTAGTGTTATAATATCTAAATACTCAGTACAAAAATATCTAAAGATTGTCATTAGATAAAACCAATTATATATCAATCGGGGAGGAAAACGCGCTAAAATAATATAATCCAAACAAAACAGAATTTCATCGCAACGAAACCAAAACTTTATTTATGTTTCGTATCGAGCTAACCTTTTGACAGATGGTTTAACCATAACTGGATCACAATGGGAACGTACCCGCTGTCAAATGAAAAAGTTGAAACAAAGCTAACTTTTTCTGTGCCATATTTTGTCAAACTTACGTCTTAAACTAATGGATTTAATTATAATTTATTTAGTTTTAAATATTATATCTGACGAAATGTAACACTCGTACAATGATTTTACTTCAGTCAAAGTTATAACTTTAGCGCAATACGAAATGGGATCGAAACTAAACCACAACTTTTAACTATTTTATTTAGCGCGATTACCCCCCAGGATACACTGATGCCGAATGACACGTCAATTAGTGTGTTCAAAATGATCAAACTAGTGTCATTAACTAGTTCCATATCTGTCATTTCAGCTTCAAATAAATAATCGTAGCAACCATTATGAAATTTTGATACAAAATAATACAGCGTGTAGAGAGATAGTGATGTATTATTTTTATCGATAGATGTGGGTCCAGCTCTAGTAACGCATAGGGCTCACATATACTAGTGCGATGATTTAAACGCAACGCAGCTGTCGACACCGGTCTACGGTAGCCGTAGTCGCGTCAACAGCAGAAATAAATGAAGAATCACTCGTGTATATGAGGGTTACCTCGAAAGAAGTAGAACCAAAATTGTATCACAAAAAGTGTGTAGGTAATCAAGTTCATGCCAAATTCATTCCACCCATTCATCCAAAATTCGACCAATAGAAAAGCCTGACAAGTACTTGGCATAAAGTGAAAACGCATTCCATAAAGCTGACAATGACATGAAGCATGAACAAGCTGATACAAAACCGTCAAAGCGCATTCGTGTGTATATTCGACATCAGTACACCAACACGAGTTACATAACATGATTACAGCAACTCTTGTACACAGTGGCCAATTTTTAAGCATTTTATACACCGTTATTTTTAGTTTATGCCAAACCTGAATATAGTTTGTTCAGAATAAGCAACTGAATCGATTCCAATCATTTTTACACCATGTTATATTTTTCACAAATACATTTAGACATTGTTGCAGTGTGGTTACTGAGCGCGCTACGCAGCTTACGCGAGCTCATGCCCGCACTCAGCTGACGCCACAGGTTATTAACAGCAACAGGGTAATTTTTACACCATGTAAGTATATTTTTTCCCAAATACATTTCGAATTTGTTGCAGTGTGGTTACCGAGCGCACAAGTTCAGTTTACGGTAGATCATAGTACTTGGCGCCTCGCATGCACGTACATCAGCTGACGGCAGAGGTCAACGCTCCGCTCGCGCGATCGGAGCGTGGACCATATTTTTGTTGGGACAACCAAGTAGGACAACAAGCTCATAACTTTGTGGTTTTTCATGATATATTTTTGAAATTTTGTACAAATATTATTTACTTAAAAGTACTGGACACGTGTGTCGGGTGTTCGCATAAACAAAAAGTAATATTGTATAAGTAACTACACAATAGCAGTCAAGAACACATTTTATTCATAAGAAGCATACTAACGAGCTGCTTATGTGAACCGTTTCACGGCCTCGGACTGCCTAGTAGCGAAGTGTATGAGCCAGTATGAAAGCTTTTACCCTTACCGGCACAATGGTAAACGCGTTCTCTCAGGACAGCACTTGAGAACAAGCCTTTTCGCCCACAAGGTCTTACTAAATTTCCCGGTTACGTGCGTCCCTCCATCCAGCGATAATTGCTTACCACACTCAGTAGCAATGGATTTCATTTTGACATTTCAACAACATTGATTGCGTTATTTACGTTGTTGAGTAGAATCATTTTTGGAACATTGAAGCAATGGTTCTCGAAATTTATTCAGTTTATGATATAAAGGCTGTTACGCAATTATGTTGATAGGTGTAGTGTAACAGAGTGTAAAGCTCACTCATCCTCCATAGAAAAGGGAGGATCCTTCGACCAGACTGAGATTGTCTGGAGGGCCACTTGAACACACGAACTTGTATGCGTGCTACTTGCACAGTAAATTCTGCTTGCGAGGTGCAGGATTCGCGTGGCGTCAGTATGACGTGTTGTTCGCATGTTGCGTTGTAGGCCCCGCTACAATAATTCCGTCAATACACCCACATTCATGTGACCCCTTAGGATAATTGCATCAACATTGATTGCGTTATTTACGTTGTTGAGCAGACAGTTTTCAATCGCGATTTGATCTAAGCTTTACCCTTTACATGTGAACGAGGTGTTATTGGCGCGTTCGGTGACAAGAAAATGTTTTCCAACATTGGCCACTGTGTACACGAGTGTCAAATAAACAGTAGACACTCACAGGTAAGTGATGACTTCGCATGGAGACGGGCACGCCGCTGCCCGCAGCCGCGCGTAGCTGCGTCATGAGTTAGTGACGCCGTTAGTGCGTTGTGACGTAGGGTTAACACGTTCAATGTGGACCCGGAGTTAGGGTAGTGGATAGCAACCACGTAGATGACATTTTTAAGGGTAGAAAAAAGTAATAATAATTACTTATTATTGATTTTAATTCATAGACACAAGGCTTTTTTAACTACGATTTAATCAGGACAATTTAGAGGCCATCGGTTTAGGTAATTAACTGAAGGTAAACAAAAAAAAAACCCATGTGACTTCGTTAAACGCCTAAACATAATACTTGTCACTTCAGTGTGGCTACCATGACTTTTCATTTCGAGACTCGGATCATACACATCGACCGCGTTTGGCGCTCTCATTGGTTGAGAATTTTTAAAACTTTGAAGCGGGCCAATCGAACGCGGTCGTTATCAATAATGGAGGCTTCGTAATGAAAACTTATGGTAGCCACACTGTTCTCATTATACGTCACAGTTGTACTATTCAATTTGGCAACGTTATAATAAGAATTGTAATTGCTAAACTGGAAAGAACCACTATAACGATAATTTCAAGTTAAAGAAATACCAAAATAATTTCAATGACAGTTAATTTTAGGATTACCAGTAGCTACTATTGAAGAAGTCATAAAAATGTTTGAAATTTTAGCGTAAATTGAACTTTATTGAGTAAGTTAAAAGCTTAAAGTATTTTTTCATATATTTGACAAATATGTTTCAATGTATAATAAGTAATACAGCCAAACTCACAGGGCCGCATTGAACGAGTTAACCAATTTTTAAAAATTAGGTACATATATATTAGATTATTCACGTTTAATAAATGTATGTGATTGACATCATTAGGGACACATTTGATAAGACACATTTAATTATTAGAACAAAATAACAATTATTAATGCTATTTTACCAACACCGATTATTAGACATGTAAACAAAAAAGAAAAATTTAGCTTGGTCACATAATCTCTTCCAGGTAAAAATAAATAAAATCGACTAATTGTTGTCAAATAAAAAAACTTTTTTTCTAGTTTCTATTAACACCCTTGGTAACCAGATAGAATTTATTTGTTCATAGGTATTTTTAGAACATATAAAAAAATCATTAACAAAATATCAAGAAATAAAAAATGAGGCGTAAAATCAATTTCCCAAAAGCCTAATAAACACAAACAATGGTTCGTAACATAAGCATAACCCACATAAGCTTCGGTTTCCTACGACAGTGGTGGCCGCCACATAACATAGCACAGTAACGGCCGTCACACAGGTTAAACTCACCAGTGCCTATATGACTTTATGGAGTCAAAAAACGGTATCTACTACTCGTGCGAGTTAACTGTGCACCTCGCTCTGTGACGTCATTCGGACGGTACCGTTTGTAAAAGATGAGAATTATGTTAAAGAAATATAATTTAATTTTTTTTAAGGGTTTAATAAAAGGTAATAAATACTAGGTCATTTTCCTCATGATGTTTTGCAATTAAATTACACATATACACATACATATTACACATAAATATGGACTGACATATAATGTTGGTGCAACAAGCAGGCTTCTCTAACGCGTTGAAAATGTAAAAAAACAAAAACAAACTTAATAAAAAAAACTTAAAGCAAAAACTCCACAGAAACAACAAGTAATAACAGGGGATTTAAGCTGTACTTAGACAATTGTAACAAAGATGCTATCGCTACTCAGCGCTTACGGCGAATTCGGGGCACCGCGCGACGTAGCGTCCAGCGAGGTGTACAGTAGGCCTAGTATGAGTTATCATTACGAATCTCGTTCGACGATATCGAGCGCGTTTGACTCAGCGATTGGCCCGCTTCAAGGTCGTAAGAACTCTCAACCAATGAGAGAGCCAAACGCGCTCGATATCGACGATCGAGTTTCGTATTGAAAACTCATACGAGGCCTACAGTTAACTTGCACGAGTAGTAGAGGCACACATCAACTAACGTTTCAGTGACGTTATTTGACGGTTAATTGCGAACGCTATAAGACGGCCGCTGCAGTCTTACAAAGCTATAGCTATTCAAACTCATTTTCCAAAGCAATGTTGTCCGTATTATTTAATCAAAGCTTTTCTTTTTTATTTTTTAAACTAGTGTTTGACTGCGATCCCGGCTGTTGGTAAGCTGTGACGCAATCGCTGGTGGTAAAGCGCACTAGTTTATTAAGAGATTATTCACTATAGCTTTGAAGACACTTAAGTCGCGAAAGTCCGCCACTGGCAAAATGTTCCAGTCCTTAAGCATGTTTGAAGCAGAATTTACAATGTATCGACTTACATCTCTCGGTGCAATCAGCTGACTTTGTGGTCGTTCCCTCCTTAGAGTCTCTGTACCTTGTCGAACTAATGGGGGGGTGGGAGGAATCTCTGATTTCGAGGCTTCTTTCTGAAATGTTCACGTAAAGGTGTGATAGGGAAGTACAATCATTCAGCATCAAAGTGTAGCATTCTTTTCGAATTCGGGCTCATGCGCTGCATGCGTCAGAAAGATTACAAATGGAGAAGAACGGCACGAACGGGAAAAATTGCGCAGCCAAGGATGAATGTCGTAGAAGGTTTTATGCATTGAGTCAAAAAGATAGTAGAAGTCATGTTGCAGAGTTGTATTGTTGATGCTATTTCAGTGTGGCTACCATGAGTTTTAATTACGAAGACTCGATCATCAATATCGAACGCGTTTGAGTCTTCGATTGAACCGCTTCAAGGTTGTAAGACTCTCAACCAATGAGAGTGCACAACGCGGTTGATACGTATGTTCGAGTCTCGTAATGAGAATTCATGGTAGCCACACTGTAAAGTCGTATTCGTTACGGTTGCGAATCATATTTTAATACAGATATTTAGGTACTTAATTGTTGCGAGGGAGTCAACGACCTCGCCCCTGAACTGCGGCGGTAGGGGGTTTTCTTTTTCGGGGGTTGCGGAAGTATCGTTCGTTCCCGCTACCCCCGGTGGGTGCGTGATGAAACACCGAGGTAGTTTTAGTCAGTGGGAGTATGAAAGATTCCGCCGCTCCTACCAGGGCGGTGGATGTCCATGAGGATTTTCTAACCCGGAAAATAAAAGGTACCTGATTATGGACATTGATGATGTAAGACTCGGTAGAGACGGGAGGGACGGGCGGCGCGCTGGCGGTGGGACTGAGCGCCGGGTTGGAGGCGTACACACCGCGACGGACCAGCGGACGGGACCCGCCCGCCAGGACACGGCTCGCCGGACCCACGCCTGGTATTGTCGGAGGGGCTGGAACGGGAAAATAGATTTTTTTGGCTTCCGTACAGTATAATACAGTAAAAAGTATCTTTTTTGAATTGAAAACTTCTTTAGTATCATATTGAAGGTCGATGAAACGAAAAAAAAAACAGACGCATAAATTCAAAAGATGTAATGTGGGAGAAAATGAGATAGAAAGCAATTTTACACTACAGGCCCATGTCCAAAATGGATGGGTCATATGAACCACCAGGTGACGTATATGGGACGATATACGAGCATAAAATAATAAGATTCAGCTCTATGCCGTCACAAAGTCTACACCAATAATCCGAGAAACATCAGTCAGCTCAAGGAGAATATTCGTGGTGAAATGGCAGCAATCACACTACTTAAGAAAGTTTTCGGTAATTTCCGTTTCCGGTTAGAGGAGTGCCAACGTAGAGAGGGTCATCATTTAGATGATGTTATTTTTAAAAAATAAACTTCAGTTATCACTTAATAATTGCTTAGTTTTTTTTTAACTATACCTTTTGTATTTATTTTTTAATAATTATTTTAAAAATGCACGTTCTATTGCGCCACCCTGTATATTAGTATATAGATTATCAGTCAGCTCCTAATTAAGTTTTGTAATCAGTCCACTCCAGTTTAGCAAGACACAGTGGGGTTTTGCTTGGACCTCAGCGTTGTACTTGTTGATACGTATCTAGAACCCGTATGAACGTATCACCATATATCATGTGTGAATTGCACACGTGCTTTTTTTTCTAAGACTCTACTGTCTGTCTATCACCAGACTGTATCTCATGAATCATGATAGCTTGACAGTTGAAATTTAATCTATTGCCACTAAAACAACAGATTCTAAAAACAGTTATTTTTTGTTCTACTTGAACCTTCGAGAAATTATAATGTAGGGTCCCAGAATCAAGTTCTGAATTCATGGTTACAGTTTGCGCGTCAATTCTCCTGCTATCATTGGAGAATTGACGGACAAACTGTAACCATGTATAGAAAAAAAGAATCACAACACAACAAGTAAGAGACAAAACATGAATAAACAATAATAACGTGAAAAAAGCGCGTGTAACTCACCATTACCAGGTATCCGGCTAAGTTCCCTATGTGAACTGTATTGCCTTAGTTTCGACGTTGGCAAACTTGTTTTCCTTGGAACAGCCGCCGGCGGAACCATATTAGTGTATGATGCTAAAATAACATAAAATATGGGGAAAATAAAACAATTGATTATGAGGCGATTTGTTTAAAAATCAAGTGATAACGTTTGAATATAATGGGTAAAAAAAGCATTGTGCTAAAAAATATGAGTAACTAGAACATCTTTAAGATTAATTATTCTTTTTTTTTGCGTTTCGCACGTACATACTTCAGATTGTAAAGAATATTAATTGGGGGTAACGTACACCCTGCAGCTAAGATAATTAGATTACCAATATAGTGGCTCTGAAGTGTGCTACTAGTTACTTAGTAACTCCCCCTAACGAACGAACTACTCACACTTCTTCTCACTGCTTCTCACAAAGGCCTCCCCCAAGGTTGTCATCACATTTGACAGGAGAAGCGCTGCTGCCCGCTTCCCTGGTGAGAGTTCTCTTAGTCGCCTCTTACGACATCCACGGGAGGATATGCGATGGTACTATTACGCCTGGTACCACACGGGACTACTCACACAGCTGTTATAAAAGGAAAACCACGATTTGTTTGCAATGTGGACGCAGACGTAAAGCTGTACGGATGCGTACGCATTCCATACTAAATCGTTGTTTTCTATTGTTAACAACTGAAGAGATGAATAAGGGTGATTAGCCAATTCGTGCCTATTAGTAAATCAATTAAATCATCTTAAACATACCTCCAGAACTCGTAGGTATCACCCTAGTCGGTTTCGGCACCACACTCGGCGCAAACATCTTCTTTTCAGGACTAACTTTCCCCGCCATTATATCCCTCTTAGCCGACGTCTTCTTAACCATAGTCGCACTATTAATAACAGTTGTATTGTGCATGTCATAAGTCCGTTCCATTCCCGAGGAATTTGCTTTAGTTACAGTCGTGACGGTGTAGGACTTGTCATCAATCATATCATAGATCGGGGATATAGTATTGTGCAAGTTTAGCAAGTCGTTTTTAGCTCCTTTCCGAAGTGACATAAGCGGTGTTGAGGCGATTTGTTGGCCTGCAATGTGAGAATGTGTGGTGTTGTACCTTGTGTTATAAGCATTTAGAAGCGCAGTAGATTTATTTTGTTTTACCTATTAACCTTATCAATCAATTTATCTAAGTGAACTGAATATTTAACTGACGAAATATGACAATACGGTCACAAACTGACAAGATATGACGGCACGGTTGCAAACAAATATTTGTATAACCTACAGGTAGTTGTTCCGGGTCTGGCTGTTTATGTATGTTAGTTTAAATCTTTGTAAACGCACTCACGATTCAGGAGTGCTTTTTTTAATCGAGTTTTGAGGCAGACTATTTTACAAAAAACAACTGTTCCCATTCCGGGAGAAGTGAAAATTTGAACATTTTGTAATGGTTAGAGAATCATTTCGTACGAATTGTTTTGTTTAAAGTATAAAAGTACTATCACTTTTGTGGTAAAATACAATACATATTCATTTATTTTGGTATCGTAAACTAACGTATCAATAAGTTTATTTCATATCAATTTGGCTTACATTGCATGTCATGGAGTCTCCATTTAGGCATAGAATTGCCTGTAGTTGAAGACATTTTATATTACATAAAAATGTACACTTCAGAACTATCACAATTATTTACCATTAAAAGTTATCTCTCAGAAAAATGAATTTATCCGCATTTCAGCTTAGCAGGCTGTAGTACAAACACACGAGCACTGTTTGCCCTGCGCCGCTTAAACGAAACAGCTGATGCAGGTGTTAGAAAGAGAGGAGGATATTACTTCTTCTCCTTCGTCACACCGGCGGTCTACTCTTCCTCAGTCTTACGAATTTACGACCAGGTCACGTGTCCTGACGTGAGTTTAAAATTTCCTACCAACCCCAAAAAAGCGTACAACACTGCTAAAGAAATTTTCCCTTCAAAAAACCTTTGCCATTGTGCATTAACCTTTTCCCCCAAAATACTAAACCACAATGAAAGGTCAAATTATAATTGAAATCCTTATTTTTTGTGTTTCTCCACATCTGTACCAATAACCAATACTTCCCGCTTCCTTCCCCCTTGTGACCACACCCATCTACGTTTGTGTTATTTACCAAAAATTTCGTAGTACTTACGTGGGTCATGCGCAGCAGCAGAGTCAGGTACGCTGTCTGGAGGACTGGACGAACTGAAGGTACCCGTGTCTGTGCTCTCGCTTGAACCAACCATTGCTCGCTCTTGAGAACCCCACTCCTGCAAATTAAAGGTAACATATTGTAAGATTATCAGTAGAACAGTGTTTCTTAAATGGTAGCGTTTAAACGTGGGATATTTTCAACATAAAAATAGCTTGTGCCACTTTCCAGGGCATAAATTATTTCCATGTGATTTGATTTGCACACTAAGGAGAAAGAAGGACAAATTAACACACCAACAAAACCCTTATAAAGTAGGTATATGTTATAATTTATCCTACATAGTATTGTATAGAGTCATGTATTTTATTTACATAAATGAACAGACAGCTATGCTGCTTTTCTTCTTACCAGCGAAAGCACTAGGAAGTGGCGAAGGGCAGGTAGGAAGGGCGTTTTGGTGGGGCAGTCTTATGTAATATTGAGGTTCAAAAAGTGCTAATTCTGAGCCTAGTTTGAATAAATTACTTTTGATTTGATTTTTTTACGGATTTTTTTGACGTGACAACGTCTTAAATTAGGTTGCGGCTGGGAGTCACTTATGAAAAAGTGTAACGCTCGGTAACGTTACGATGAGTCACCGATGTTTTAGTAAACAAAATATATTTCTATAGTTAAAATTTGTGCAATTCTTATTTTCATTCAATTCCTTGTTCCTATTGTGCAATTTAATTATATTCATATCAATAAATATTCTACCGAGAAAAAGACGTTGTCACGTAAAATCTTCGCCCGTAAAACCGACTTTACAGGCAACCATTTTTTTATAGATCATACCCTACTTGCTCTACTAAAATATTACTACCATTCACTACAGTGGCTATAGCAATAAGAAACTAGAGCTGCATTGGATACAAGTATGATTCTACAACAACCTAAAAAAGTAAAATAAAAAAATAAAAAATACCTACCCGATGTTCTTTCTGCAGTGTCTTATCTCCAACATCTATTAGATTAAGCGTAGCCGAATTAATATCTATAATTTGATTATCATCTGCCTTCATATACACAACCGTTGTATCCATCGCGCTTGCTTTAGGCGATAGCTTCTTAAACGTAGCATTTCTTTTAGGAGTCTCTCTTGTGGGTGGTTCTTCCTGTCTATCAAAACCATTTCCGTTTAAAACTCTCCGTCTTGATAACAGCTCTGAAGCGTTCTCCATACTTTGTCGGGGCACTGTTATCACAGTTTGATTCGGTAACTGAATCGTTTTTATAGGCGAAGTGTCTACAGGAGCTGGAACGGCCTTTTCAGGTTCCGTAGGTAGTGCTTTCCTAGCTAAAGACAACTTCTGCCGGGCTTGAATGATTTCATTTAATTCCTGCTTCCCCAAAGTAACGTTCAAACTATTTCTACCAACATCTTCAGGCTTCGGTAACCCCATATCTTTATAAAAAGCGTCGTCAGTTTCAAAGTTTTCTTTCTCAGCGTCATTATCTCTTCTACTAAACCTATTATTAGAGTAGTGCAAGGTAATCGGTTCATTCATTTCAGCCGTCGGTACGTTGCGGGGGACCATTTTCGGCGAGTCTTTCTTATCAGAGTTTTCGTTTAAAATTTTCGCTGTGTCGATTTGGCAGGATTCTTCCCGAGATTTGGTATAAGATTCTGAGTTTCGTATGCCAGATTCTCGTTTCGTGTAGCTGTTGTAAAGTTGACATCTTGGTCGGGCGGATAGGAGTTTTTCTGAAGTTTCTAGATGAGTAAACGTTGCTGACGAGAATATGTTGGAGTCGGTGCTTTCTTTTTGTGGTTTGGAAGTGTTTGAAATAACATATGAAGAGTTGACGGAACTGACGAGGGATGGGGGTAAAGAGTCCATTAGGCTGTCGTTGTCGGGGTATGTAGTTTGCGAGAGGAAGCTTGTACTCATGTCTTTTTCGTCGAGGATGCTGAGCGTCATGCTCGTCATCATTGGGTCGATACTTTCGCGACCTGACATTGGTAGACCTGGAAATAAAATGAAGAAATAGGTAAAACATAAATTAGTCATAAGAGACTTTGTTAGCTTTCCTTATGTTTTTATAAAATCAATCGGCGGTATTTTACACACTTGGTTAGATGCTATCACTTTAAACATTCCGTTTTTTTATGTGTGCTTGATATGGGTCGAATCCAGTATCAAAACAGGCGTACAAAAGCAAATTAGATGATCAACGACAATAAGTTTCACGAAATAACCATACTTAATATTAGACGTAATAATAATCGTGGTATGTTGATATTCCATACTATAAATACCGACAGAGTACTTCCCTATCCGCACAGGTTATGTGAGTACTATATTCACCGGTAACTTGACGAGTGCTTGCGTAACAACCCTGAATGCATAAATGTTTAAATTAGATCCATGGCTGCAATCCTAGCTACGTAACGTTACTTAATAGTCTACATGATTCATAGTTATAGGGAGCTCGTAGAATAAGCAAGCTGAAGTGGCAACGGGTCGTCCATATTAACCGTGAAAACCGAGTTTACGTTTTTGAATGGATACCGTGAATCGGCAAACGAAGGCCGGCCCCAAATTAGGTAGAGCGATAAACTTTGCAGGATGGCTTGTAGCAGCTGGATGAGAGATGCCGAAAGTCGAGTGGAATGGCTAATGAATGCAATTGGATATACATATGACCAGCAATGGTGCGCTGTAATCAGATGATGGTGTAAACAAATCCTAGAACCCCCTTACTTATGAGCTCAAAGATATCATACAGAAAAGATTGTTTAGAATCAGACTCTAATACACTTTAGAAACAGTTTATTTCATTTCCTTACCTGAATCCTTATGTGAAGGTATTGACTTCCGGCTCTCAATAGACTCGGGGTTGAACGTTCCAGAACTCTCCATGAGTAGTGAAGACACGAGGCTGGGTGGAGACATGCGCATAAGCGACTCGCCGCTCTGGTACATGTTCAGACTTGGACGCTCGTTCATCATATTTGATATGCCCCTGGAAAATTAATTAAAGAAGTGTTTACATCAAGTTGACTTCAGCAAACACAACCCATTTTTGTCAATTATAGAAAAATCGATGATATAAAAAAAGGCTGAAGCCTTTTCTTTATTTGAGGTATATTAGATGATGTGGAAATCATGAAGAATTTAAACTAGACATGGCTGTCACGGTTTGAGCAGACCTTTTCTCTGAAGTTGGTTTTCAATCACAGCTCTGAAACTTAATATATTGCCAAATCTGTAAGAAAGTGATTTTGATCAAGATAGTACGTTATGATTAGTTGATTGACTAGCAGAAAGCCAACAGCAAACCACAAACTTAGTTTGATATGAGACCAGACTAAACTGAATACGATTGAAAGGAACCGGGGTTTTATCCAAGTGGCATCGATAGAAATATATCTTTCTTTAACCTTTCCTCAAATAAAGTGTAGGTTTCTTTAATTAAAAAGCGAGAGACCACATCCTGAGCCAAGCCCAAAACCTTATTAGAAGCGAAGCAATATTAGCACAAAACCGGACGCTCCCAACATTAGAAAGCATAATATTTATAACCTAAAACAGTGCAGCGCCAGATTCTGCGCGGACGCAACACCGTAACACCTCCTTTGCGCGAGCGCCAAATTGAGGTATATACTGAATATCCACCTGGGTAAACATATCATGCAATTTTGTCAATAGAACTGATCAGTTCAGTCGATAGTGGATAAATTATAATTGAGTTTTTTACATTTTGTTGATAGAAATTAAAGGTGAAGTTTGTTTTAGCGGAAATTAGGCATTTAACTTGTCGTATGTTCGGTACCCTGTGCAGCTACCATGGGATTAGATTACGAGACTCGATCGTCCATATCGAGCGCGTTTGAGTCATCGATTGGCCCGCTTCAAGGTTGTAAGAACTCTCAACCAATGAGAGCGCCAAACTCGCTCGATATCGACGATCGAGTCACGTAATATAAACCCATGGTAGCTATACTGGTATACACTAAGGTGAAAACTGCGTATTGTATCTACTAGTAGACCCTGTCGAGGATTGCGGGGCGAACTGGGGGCACGAACATGGGGCTTTACCCCAGCAATTAGATGATGTAGGCTAACAGTAATAGTTTCGTTAATGGTGTACATCTCAAACAAGTTGTAAAGACTGTTTACAAAACTTGGCAAAATGTTGCAATAAAATACGTATTCAAAACATCACTGATACAAATATTTTAGAAACCACTGTATGGAAGTGGTGAAAGGCGATCGTACTGGAAACTGTCTTGTTTTTTTGAGGCTGGAAAAGTGTTGATCCTTGACCTATGTAATTTAAACTGACTTGTTTATTTATATGGGTGTATACAGCCGCATTAGAAAAACACCACTTAGTAAGTACTTCTTAATTACTAAATAGAAACCAAATTTCGGGCTAATGCCATATAAAGCCATTAAATATAGCATACCTCTTAGATCGAAGATCTTAGCAATGCTATTAGTTTCTGGGTAGCATGCATTGTCTCTGATAAAGAAGAAATACAATGAAACCGGAAAGATCTGTACTGACAATCAATTACGTTAATTAAAGTTTCTCGTGCTATACTGAACTAGAATAAATTATCTAAATGACTGTCACTTTTTCTTTCTGTAGAAGAAATTATTGATATTATTTTCAAATATAGTAGTCACAATTTTTTCTGTAGACGCAATTATTCATTTTATTTTAAAATATAGTAGTCAGAATTCTTTCTGTAGACGCAATTATTGATATTATTTTCAAATATAGTAGTCAGAATTCTTTCTGTTGACGCAATTATTCATTTTATTTTTAAATATATAAGTCAGAATTCTTTCTGTAGACGCAACTATTCATTTTATTTTCAAATATAGTAGTCAGAATTTTTTCTGTAGACGCAATTATTCATATTATTTTCAAATATATAAGTCAGAATTCTTTCTGTAGACGCAACTATTCATTTTCTTTTCAAATATAGTAGTCAGAATTCTTTCTATAGACGCAATTATTCATTTTATTTTCAAATATAGTAGTCAGAATTCTTTCTGTAGACGCAACTATTCATTTTTATTTCAAATATCAGAATTCTTTCTATAGACGCAATTATTCATTTTATTTTCAAATATAGTAGTCAGAATTCTTTCTGTAGACGCAACTATTCATTTTATTTTCAAATATAGTAGTCACAATTCTTTCTGTAGACGCAATTATTCATTTTATTTTCAAATATAGTAGTCAGAATTCTTTCTATAAAAGAAATTATTGATTTTATTTCAAAATATAGCAGTCAAAATTTCGGCTTGATCTTATTGTTTTATTAGTTGCGCTCCGCGATTTCACGTATAAGTTTCGATCCCGTTGGATGTTTGGATAAAAAACTATTTATTCTATTTATGTTAATACCGGTTATAAGTCACCTGTATGTTAAATTTCATCCAAATGCGTTCAGTAGCTTTTGCGGGAAAGAGTATTAAGCATCCACACAAAGTTTCTAATACTCACAAACACTAATAATGTAAAATTATTAGTAAGTAGTATTAATCTGTTAGTAGCTATATTTTGTGGTAATAAGGTAATTGTCAAGTTACCTCCACACTACATCATCAACTCAATTGTCTTAACATCAAAAGTAAAAGTAACTTGTCATCAGTCTTAGTTCTATAGCAATAAAAAACGAAGATTCGCGCGTTCTTTCCTACTTTCCCTTTCCAATATGTACAGTCGGCAAAAAGATGTTAGTGCGAGTTAACTGGCTAGCCTTTTAACTGAACAGGGTCTAAACTAACAGCCTGAATGATATTCAATAAATTATAGTTAAGGTTGGAAGTGTAACCAAACATGTGCAATGGACGGACTTCCCAACGACGGACAACCCAGGGACGGACGGATACCTACTTATTGTCCTGATTCTACACGACATCCCATCAAGCTACTACACACTGTCAGATTTCTTTATTAAATTTTCAACTTTATCTTTAAAGCATTAAGGCTCAAACTTGATTGGAAACATTGGCCAGTTTCGGGTAGCTTGACCTACTGTGATCCGTACGGTCCTGTGGAATAATTTCATGTGTGACATATTTTGTGGTTACAAATTGATACAATATTAAAGAACAAAAGTTGTAACCAATTAAATGAATATTTTTGTAGATGGTAACATCTTTTTAAGGCTGACTGTACCTACTAGAATCAAAGCTTATGCTTAGTCATGCACGGTAATTAATTAGATGAACAACAAGCTAAGTTTTTATGTTTGTCTCTTTAGGTTGTTGGATTTATGATCTTTGCCTTAGAAGTTTTTTAACATGCAATTTTGGTCTGTGTTGTGTACCTGTGTGATGTCATTTGACATTGATTGGTGAAATTGAGATTGTTCTACTTTCTTGGGCCATTTTTACTACTAAACTTAAGCCTAACTAACTTTGCTTTGATTGTGTGTATGTTTGAGTGACAGTGAACTAGATATTAGATTAGATTTATGCCCTCTTATGTTACTTATGTGGAATTTTTAGAATCTGATTTAAATTTAGCTTTCGCTCGCAGCTTTCCTATTAATGCCTAAGTCAAATGAAGTTAATCTAGCTTAAGAAGGATGTACCACATTTAGACTTAATTCACAATATAGTATCGCTCTCCCTGTCCGCTCATTATTTTTAGATGCGAGTTGTATTATACCAAGAGCGAATAGTACAATTGTTTTACTTTTAAACAATCAGGAACGTTTCTTCAGAGACAGAAAGCGAGACGGTTTTTCAGACTAATCTTTCCTAATTATTTATAATTTTGATTATAAGGTTTGTACAATTACTTTTATAAGTCTTTTAAAAACGAACGAAGATAACACCGGCGTATACTATCCCGGGGGAAGAAAGGCCGAAACAAACTTAGGGGTCATAGTTACTTTAAAGTCCAGGCATAATTTTTGTTTGGTCATGTGAGGACATAGATTCAGTGTCTGAAATGGCTTTTAGAAGAAAAAACCACACAGACTGAGCGGTCCTGGACGGTCAGTGCTCTTATTTGTCAGTAATCATGCAGCTCAGCTCAGAAGCTCAATTCTTAAGGAGCTCAACGATTCCACGAACAATAAAAAAAGGACTTTTTGATAAGCCGCATTTATATAACTGTAACGGCCTTTACATCATGATTTAAAAAAATAATAATTGACGGGTTTAATAGAGGTTACAGAGTTAAGTAGAATTTGATCTTATCGAGCTATTATTTAAAGGTTATATTGCATTGTGAGTTGGCACGCGTGGATAAGTTGAAATGCCATAAAAGCTTTGCTTTTGGTTAAGCGAAGGCAGCGCGTCACAGCTCTTTAACCCATCATCACCTGACATTGACCTTAGATTTATTGGCCTATCTGAAATTAAGTGTCTTTGGTTTATTACGGTTAATATGGTAAACATCCACCCGAACTGTATAACATGTTTTCAATAACGGAATTCCTAATTCATTGCTTCTAAGGTTTAAAAAATTCGTCTGCTCAACAACATAAATAGCTCAATGAACGTGGCTGAAGTTAGATGTTACTGCTTACTTTCATCATAATTAATAGCGAGCAATGATTAAACTTCGAAAACAACAGAGGGGCAATTCTCGTAATTTTAAGATCTGATCTGTCCCATTTTGATCTTACCTTCAATTTCTCAAAAATACCTTATATCCCTATATTTTTAACATGACCCTTTGTAATAATTTTATATCTATGTGCTGTATTTTCTATTTATTCTATTCTATTGCTGCTTAGATGAAATTGTCACTAGATTTTGAGCGCTTTTATTTACGGGAATTGATCTTCTGATACATACTATGCGAGCGACAGCATTCATTAGGTTCCCTATAATATTAAAGTGTAAAAAATAATCCATGCGGAAGATTTTATGAACTCTCGACGCAAACAAAATAGTTGAAATAAATAAGTAAGTATTATACTTACTTGTTGAAGGTGTTGTGTAGATTGTGTGCGGGCTGCGATAAGTCGATGTTGATTGGCTTAGAGAGCGTGGTGTTCATCGACGAGCGACCTGATACCTCCGATGCAAGAGTCATGTCCAAGTCTTCCAGCTGTAAAGGGAAACAAAAGATCGTCAGCCTCACTTGTGTGAGAGGGGGGGGGGGGGGGGGGGAGATATAGAGAGAGGGATAGAGAGAGAGCTATGTGGTTTAAGTCGTGGTGGCTTAGTGGTTAAAACATCAGCCCCTCAAGTATGAGTGTGCGGGTTCGATTCTAGGTCAGGCAAGTACCGAAGTAACTTTTCTAAGTTATGTACTTTCTTGGACACCAATGACTGATTATAAGGTGAAGGAAAACATCTTAAGGAAACCTGGACTTTAAGTCTGAAATCGCCAACCCGCATTGAGCAAGCGTGGTAATTACGCTCAACCCTTCTCTGTATGAGAGGAGACCTGTGCCCAGCAGTGGGATGATAAAAAGTTGATGATGATGTGTGGTATCGATCCTGACTTATGGAGTTCGAAGCAAGCAATGAAAGACAAATTTTCTTTGTGTATTTAATATCATCACTACTGCTACAAAACGGTGTATGAAAGAAAACATGAGGAAACTAGAATGTCCTAGAGTCAAAAGTTTAAAGACTTGTGATATCTAGTATCTACCAACTCATACTGGGCTCGGATGGTGGAATATAGACCACTGACGAGGGTTTTGCCCCAGCAATGAGAACATCAAAGGCTGTTTTTTATTTTTAATTTACTAGTCTAGCCATAGGGTTGACTTAGTTGAATTATATTTTACTAGCGGCCGCCAGCGACTTCGTTCGCATGGAGTTAGTTATGCTCCGCTCCTATTGGTCGCAGCGTGATGTTATATAGCCTAAAGCCTTCCTGGATTAATGGGCTATCCAACGCAAAAGGAATTATTCAAATCAGACCAGTAGTTCCTGAGATTATTGCGTTCAAACAAACAAACTCTTCAGCTTTATATATTAGTATAGAATAATATTCTCTTCTTGTAAATATAATATCGTCTCTTTTGTAAAGGAGACGGGCGAAATTGGGCCTGACCTGAACACAAATGAATTATTTGTCAATAATTTTCATTTATTTTTTTGTTTTCAATCATTTATTACTAATTCTGATATCGCCGGAATATAAAAGATATTATTTAACGTAAATAATACTGACTTTCTTTACTTTCACTTTTCAACAATGTTACCAGATGAAATACCAATCGTTAATAAGTTATAATCGATAAATCAAATTATTACAAAAATAAAAATAAAATTAAAAATGAATCAGTATATTTCTACCGATTCGGTTTAGAAAATCTTTTAATAAAAGGACTTAATTATATTATCTATTATTTCGTTATTAACAAAAACATCTTAAAACAAATTGATCAACGGTTCGATTTGATAATCGATTAATTATACTTTTTTATTATACAGGCAACTAAAACTCTGGTGGGCAACGTGACGACAAACGTCACATATCATTCCCTTCCGGCTTTGAATTTGCCATATTTTGTTTTCGTGTGCTATTATATTTTTTTGCAGCTTTGGCTACGCATTTAGGATTCTGACGGTTATTGTTTTGACCGACGACCCACGCATTTATTTCGATTCAACATAAAATGAGTGACCAACGTCTTCATTGCATCAACTGCGGCATACAACAGAGTAATCCCTCTATCGGATTACGACAAATAGAAGCGGAAAGCATTCTTTCAGTTATACAGCATTGGGTTGCACCTCAATTGGTAGGTATTTATTTAAAACGTATGTATTTAATTAAAACTTCATTTTGTGATAAGCAGTTTTCGAGTACAGTATAACAAGGATAACTATATATAGGTATATTATTGAAGCCAGTTTCAATAATAATATTCCTATATATATATATATATATATATATATCTCATTATAATGCACTTGAGTTATTTAAATTCCAAGTAAGATTTACAGTTTGATTATCTATTACGGAAGATAGTTCTTTTTTTATAACTTTAAGAATTCAACAATTCAATGAAACAATAGTTAAATTGAATAACCTTATATGAAAGCATTAATATAATATAATCCAAGTTTGACCACGATGTCAGTAAGAAGTAATATACACGCAATTCTGAAAGATACAGTTTTCTCGCTGTTTCTGCATCATACCTATTTCTGTAATTTTTATTTGTTGAAGCTGTAAATAACAATCTAATATTGTTGTAGGTCAATAGATCTCATCACATTTGCCAAGGATGCAGAGATTTAGCTGTGACTGTCTTGGGCACAGATGAGCAACTTCCATCTCTTATGACTGGACATCGCCAAGTGTGTGTGAACTGTGGACATTCAGTGTTGCGGGCAAGATCTCATTCATTGCACACTAACACCGAACGTGAAAGAAGAATTCATGCAGTCATTTCTGAATGGATATTGCCTCAGACTGTAAGTTTTTATTAGGTTTAGTTGTTTTGTATTTTGTACTACCACACACACACACTATCTATACTACCATTTTTTATATTTTTTTCACACTAATCTCTGAAATAGCAGTCAGCTTTACAGAATCATTTTTGTATATTAGTGTCACATTCATGAGAAAAAATTAAATGGAAAAGGAAACTATCATATAGTTAGGCCAAAAGTTAGTGTAAAAAAAACAACTAATTATATTACAGCCTGTATTTCCAGAAGGTGTAGATTAGAAGAGATTTACTTTATTATTATTATTTATTTTCTTAACCTAGTGTACAATACATTGAGATAAAAGCACAAAACCGCAAAACCGTTTTCACGGTTTGTCTGTGGGACCGTAACAAACAGTGTATCTAAGTTAGTATCTAGCAAAGAAGTTACATTATTTACAAATATTAGGTCTTACAGAATTGCTTACAGACTACTGAGTCATGTATGTATTACTTCTTTTTTTAGAAAAAGACTCATGATATATTTTTTTTTTTAGATTTCAAGAGCTCGAGCTCTCATATGTCATCGTTGCTGAGTGAGAGCTGATAGAAATGCTCATCATTTAATGACTGGACCATCTGGATCTTCAGCATCAGTAGATGTATCAAGTGAACATGATGAATCAACTTCACAGTCTAATATTGATGTAGCTAACAAACGAATATATAAAAACCAAAGACATCATGATCGTGAACATATGCATTCCTTTTTGCCACCGACTTTCAAAATTCGTTTATCTCACTTTGTAGTGCTTTTTTTTTGGAAGTTGGTTGTTATGTTTGTATAAAATACCCTCTGCTTTGCTAGACTTGCCTTACAATGCATTTAAAGCGCAAATCAAATCCAAGCTTAGTTTAAAGGCATATTATTCTGTAAATGACATCTTTCTCCAGAATTTCAGTAAGCTAATTCTGGAGAAATATAAGATACATACGAGTTCATATAATTTTCTTTTTGACAATGCATAAATATGTGAGCTGTCACACCCTTTATACCTGGGGCTTATATTTAAGTAATTAGTTTTTACTTATTTACATTTCCATTTTAATGATATTTTATTTTTTATTTTTGCTTTGCTGGTATTTTGGCGTGGCTAGCTGGCATATGATAAATAATTTCATTGTTGTTGTTTTCTGGTCTTCATTACTGTACCTACATAGTATTGTATAAAGTCTTGTTTTTTTAAAATGAACAGACAGCTGTGCCGCTGGAGAGTTTGTTCCACCACTTCTTCTTCCCAGCGAAAGCACTAGGAAGTGTTGATGGGTGGGCGTTTTGGGGGACTGTCTTATGTAATAACGATGTTCAAAAAGTGCTGATTCTCAGCCTATTTTGAATAATTGATTTTTGATTTTGATTCTTTTTTTTTTTTGTTCACTCCGCATACCCGCGCCTATGGTGGCCGGGAGTTCGATATTGTCTCCCGACCAGGGCGTTTTCTGCTTCGGCTAGAGGCGTGAGGACGCTGAGAGACCCGCTCCCTCACGAGCTTCGCCTCCTTTTCCAGCATTAATTGTATATTAATACGATTAATAAATCAATATAAGAGAAATGCGATTTTTATTTCCGTTTACTCTTTTCTTTAATTAGATTGTAAATGGTTTTCCTAATTCTTTTCTAACCTCCATCTTTGTAACATTTAATATGCTGTTACGCGTCGCCGGCCCTTTGGAAACCACACTCACCGACTCACGATGTGTTAATGTAATAAAAATACATTCTGATAAAATCTAGTCTACAAAAAAGTCTGAATAATTACTTAAATATGCCATATGAGCGCTGACAGCTTCTAAGAAAACTCATAAAAAAGCAAATGAGGTTAGTTTTTTGCAAGCTAATAATACCCTATTTCGGTTTTCTCCCAAACTGCCATTATAAATAAAGTTTTATTTTTTAAATAGTAATAATATTGAAATGATTTAATGCAATAATCGTTGCTGTACATTCAGGCCCAACTTTCTATGAACTTTCGCCCGTCTCCTTTTAATTTCTGTATTTTTTTTATATAGTTACTATATGTTACGTAATCTGCTCCCCTTACTTTTAATGTTTTTTAAATTTATTATAAATCCACAAATCATAAGTCACACAACAATGAATTGAATTTGGATTTACCTTTCAAATACATTTTTGCAACAATACTTATTGCTATGAAGCGAACAGATCAAAATTGGTTGGTCTGCCTCTACAAGAAACGGTTCAACGGCAACTCAATGCACACAGCTACACACGCTACTGTGTGAGTGAAAGTTGCGAAGAATTACCTAAAGTTGACGTTACGCGCAAGACGCAAACGCTCTTAATAGTTGTGAACATGAACGGAGCTTTATGGCACGATTTTAGATTCGTTTTAGCTCGAAATTAGCCAGACAACATAAGAATGAATCCAATAAAATAAATAAATATAGGCAACGCTTTAACATGAGTACTTATGTCTGCGTTCCCTAAAATATAAATGAGTCTCGAGTTGGTATTACATCACCAAAGTTAGCTTTAACTTTTTTGATGATAAATAATTAATGGGAAACCGTCCTACCTATCATATTATATAGATCATCTGAAATAGTAACACAACAAAGATATGACGTTGATATCATCACCTGACCGAAAACGTTAGTTTTATATACCAATTGTTTGTAGTAATGCGCGCGAGTACACATGAAGCTATGTATATATAACCAGTCTAATCTAACTTATCATTGTAAGAGAAACCAATGCAATGCGAGCTCAGCTAAAATTGGAAATGCTTTGCTTGATGTGTAGCAGTCGTGTGTACTAAGAAGAAGGAAAAAACATTGTCAATGAGTAAACATACTCGTAGTATTTAAATAAAAGAATTATTTCAATATATGTATTTGTGATCAGTTTCACACCTGTGATTGCGTAATTCGCTTCCCGCTATAAGATATTTTAGCTCGACACGCCATACGGCGCGTCACCGGATTACGTCACACGAATGCACTTATTTTATAAACGTTGGAATCTCCTCTGCTTTCTATGTTTAGATACGAGGATTACGACATTGAAGGTATTTGTTATCCGTTTTATATTAACTTTTGAAAGCGTCATATGAAGTCGAGAAAGATAGTGTTCGTAGCTTTAGGTGTTAAAATACACATATTCTTTGAATGTGTAAGTATATAGCCTAGAACGAAATTGAATCATAAAATACAAGCAAACTAACTTTGTCAACAACATCAAACGAATTAGTTCCAGACTAAGTTTTGAGTCAGTATCTGTATTTCGAACTTTATCGAGGTTAAGTCAAAGTTCTTAATACAAAAGTGGCAACTTATTACCGAACACTATCATTTTTATGTGCATAATACAATAACCGTTTAGGTGGTTTAAACTAGGTGTGGGTCGTTACGCCTTTTTCAAGAAACGTAACATAACCAGTTACTTGGTCTGCGTCACCTGTTATAAAACGAGTTATTTTTGTAGCTAGTTATTTTAATTCCGCTACTGTGATTGTTTACATAATTATACGTCCACCAACTATATAGCTACTCACGAAACGAAACTAAATTAAATCACTGTCTTGAGTGTGTCCTGTTATAAAACGAGTTATTTTTGTAGCTAGTTATTTTCATTCAGTTACTTTGATTGTTTACATAATTATATGTCCACCAACTATACAGTTACTCACGAAACGAAACTAAATTAAATCACTATCTTGAGTGTGTAGGTAGCTATACAGTTAAATCAACAAATTATGCCGGGGTGATGCATGATACGGCATAACGTGTGTATGAAATAACGCATTTACAAAAATAACTACATTTTATTTTGAGTCGTAACTAGCTATTCAGTTACACATCGTGTTACTGGTTATTGTAACTGGTTACGTGAAATAACGACCATGTATAGTTTAAACCTGATTTAAATAAAATCCATGTTTTATAATAAGGGAGTTTAGGTTTAAAGGTATGTACATAATTCCAAATTATCGTTGGAAACTGCGTGACCCATGAAACATTACAAGCCAAGCCTAAATACTATTTTATGTAATAGAAATTGTAATTATGAAAGTGCCTATTTTACAAGAACAAGGTCACAAGTCTATGGCTTTTGCTAATAACAGAAAGCAGAAACTATTTCATGCCAATCACGGCTACAAACGAGGCACCGTTAAATTAGAGATCAAATATGATCAAAACTTTATATGGGAGTTTTATTAGACATTAAAGCTTACTCCAATACTATCTAACTTTCGTTCTAACTCTAGTAGGTATTATACGAGTACACTAAACTTGGGGATCAAGTTCGACGGTTTTATTGTGGTGAAGTTATACTAGAATTGCGGCGGCTTCCTATTCACTCAAAAAAATTTAGTGAATAGGAAGGACGACGGCAGTTGAGCGAAGTGATGCAATGTTAAACCCAACAACACGACCAACGATGTTGCGCCAGAGGGAGATTGATCTGGAGACCCTCCACGACCAGACTCACTACACAACATTTGGCGCATCGTACGGCACACATCGCAACACAAATGCTCAGACTCAGACACGTAATCCGTACGGCTTCACCAGACATCATGCCTGAACACGACGAATCGCTTGGCAGCAAGACTTTGGTGAGTGGTGACATCTGTCTGCAGCCGATGTTATGGCCTACCACCGAGATAAAACTTTTGTATTATACAGAGTTACAGACAACAGTCAATCGATTCTGTAAAAATCTGACAGTGAAAAGTTAGGTGAAGCGAGTTTAGAGTGAGCTGTCAATAGTGGTCTGTGACCTTTAGGAATGACACCTTACTTCACCTAAAGTTTACCGATGAGATGGTTACGGTACCGCACTGTTGGACACGATATTAAATTTCTTATTGGTTATGTGACAACATCAGAGATGCCAAACTTGTAGTCGAATCCAGGACTCACTACGAAAAAATTCCTTCAACTTCAAAGTTCTGTTTACGAGTCAACATAAATTTTTTTATAACTTTTTCAAGAGTAATAGTCACATTAAAATCGACTTAAATATTATTAAAATAAAGTTGTTATTTCATTAACTTGAAACAACATCAATTTGAAACATTTGGAATAAATTTTATATACCTATATATTGCCAACGACACGATAAGAAAAAGTATTAGACCTTATTGGAATTACATAGGTATGCTTTATTTAGCTGGAATGCACTATGTTACAATTTCAAGCCAGTATATGACTCATCTTCAATCCAAGATGAGATGAGACAGACATAGACCCGGAGTTCCCAGTTCCGGACACAAGCTGTCAGTGTGTAGTATCTACAAGACAGGTCTTATGTAGACCGCACAGACCAAACCTAGCTAGTTTATTTATACATGTAGTGGCTATCGACCGCGATAATATGAAAGCCTGTGTAGGATTAGTATTTAGTGTACTTATGCATGCTTAGGAAGTATAAAATAACACAACGAAAAAAAACAGGTTTTTATATGTATATTGGCAGGAGTATGTAATACTTATGGACGCCTTTCGTATTTCCTCACTTGGGGCTAGTTTGGGCAGTACCAGACCATTACAGACTAAAACCCACTCCTGCCATTGCTCAGTGTTTCTCTAACAAGAGTATCAGGCAAAAGGAGCAGGCTTTTCCTTGTGTTCCTATTTCGATTGTTCTTTTACTTTGTCAGTCCTGATTTAGGAAGTGTTCCAAGCAGTCGCCACACTTCATCTAATTTTACTATATCGAGTTTATTAAGTTGTTCTTATTTATTTTTTGAGTAGGTTTGAAAAATACGGTCGACGATTCCTATTTCAAAACACATAGAAGAATGACCAAAAACAACTAATTGGCATCAGAGTTTCTGTCGGCCATTTTTCTCATTACTCTTTTTAAAGTCACACATAAGACTTAATGTTGGTCATCTCATGTAAGGACTATTAGACTACAGACCCATGTCCAAAAATGGATGGGTCATATGAACCACCAGGTGAAGTATACAGGACGATATAAGAGCATAAAATAATAAGATACAGCTCTATGCCGTCACTTATAAGCTGTCCAACTGAGTGCTGGTGAGAATTCAAAAGCGCAGGTAGAATTAGTACCTTTTGGGTCATATATTTTAGTACTCTTGCTCTTATATCGTCCTATATACGTCACCTGGTGGTTCATATGACCCATCCATTTTGGACATAGGCCTGTAGTCTAAATGTAGAGTGGATATTATTGAATTAAAGTTGCGGAATAATGAAGATTATGAAAAGGTTAATTATCTTATAACAAGGATCTTTTATAAAGTTATCCTTCTGAATCACAGCACAATACATCGAAGTTTCTATTGATCAGCCATTCTCTTGGCAGCTTCTACCAACAACAACAGACAATTAGTCACAACACATTCAAAACTCAAACACCGCATTTCATAGCTTTATTGTAAAGCTTGTTTATAGACGGGAGACGACCTTGGGAGGGACCAAGGTCGTCTCCCGTTTGTAAATGAGTTGTGAGGACTGACTTAATTACCGATTTGAATGACATTACCCTCATAAGTGCTGCACATGTTCTCGTATGGTAAATGGTTAATGCTAAGTTGTTTTCTTGTATGAGCAAGTTGAAGTATAGAAAAATACTGTGCCAGGTAGGAGTCGGACTCGCGGCTTCTCGCGACTTCCTATAAATCTCCTACTAATATCATTAATGCGTAAGTTTGTGAGGTTTATGTAGATATAAATGGATGGATGTTTGTTACGTTTCCATGCAAAAACTAGTGAGTGGATTTGGATGAAATTTGGCACATAGATAGTTAGTTATAACCCCAAATACATAGGATCGAAACTTTTACGGGTAAAACAGCTAAACACAGCTAATCTTTAATAAATTTGGCTTTTGATATTCTGTGTTCATAATATCTATAACTAACGACATTAACATAATCGTCTTCTGTAATTTTTAAGCTTAATAATTCGTAATAACCTTTGGGTATGGAATCTTAAATAGGTGCGGTCGGGGGATCACGCGATACAATATAAAACATAATTATGATACTTTCTACAGTATTCACTCGTATATTCTATAGTAGGAGGGAGTAGTAGTATTTATAAGTTTAATTTAGTAACATGTTACACTAATCTTAAGATATAAAAGTTATGAGACATGCTGAAACGGAGACGCCACCAAATAATGTCAGATGAGAGCACATGAAGCTACTAGAATCTGACAAATTTCTTTATTGCATTTTCAACTTAAAGTACTTCAAGCTAGAGAATGAAGGCTCATGGTTGATTTTGAATATTTTCAGGGTAGCTTGACCTGGTGTTGTGTGTACAACGTGTAAAAATGCATTTTACTATTATTTTTAACAATGTTGTTATGTCAGCCGTTGTTAGCGAAACAGTTTCTAAAAGACATCAAAACGAAAGCGTCAGAGTAGTCCGTGAAATTCTCATTATCTTAAGATTTTGCAATCTGCAGGTCAGATTGTATGTTGGTCTAAATTTTTGGCTGAATTATCAACCAATCCATACTATTTACTTAATATTATGAATGCGAAAGTATCTCTAACTGTCTGTCTGTCCGGCTTTCACGCCAAAACTACTAAACCGATGGTAATGAAATTTGGTACACAGATAGTCTAGAGCATATGGAAGGACATAGGCCGGATAACATCTCGCTATGACCAATAGGAGCAGAGTAGTAACAAAAAACGTTGCGAAAACGGGAGCAAACGCGGACGTACATATTGCTTCCATTATTTTAACAGGCGCTTATTTTATATCAACACGCTGACGGAGTCGCGGACAACAGCTAGTAGGATTATATAAACTTAAGAGTGTTGGATTGATGATTTTTATTCTGTAAATCTTTATCTTCTTGACTTTTTCCATTTTTGTTGGGTCTATCTAACTCCCATTCTGTTCATTTTTGTTGGGTCTATCTTACTCCCATTCTATTCATTTTTGTTGGGTCTATCTAACTCCTATTCTATTTATTTTTGTTAGGTCTATCTATTCCCATTCTATTCATTTTTGTTGGGTCTATCTAACTCCTATTCTATTTATTTTTGTTAGGTCTATCTAACCCCCATTCTACTCATTTTTGTTGGGTCTATCTAACTCCCATTCTGTTCATTTTTGTTGGGTCTATCTAACTTCTATTCTATTCATTTTTGTTGGGTCTATTTAACTCCTATTCTATTCATTTTTGTTGGATCTATCTAACTCCTATTCTATTCATTTTTATTGGGTCTATCTAACTCCCATTCTGTTCATTTTTGTTGGGTCTATCTAACTCCCATTCTATTCATTTTTGTTGGGTCTATCTAACTCCTATTCTATTTATTTTTGTTAGGTCTATCTAACCCCCATTCTATTCATTTTTGTTGGGTCTATCTAACTCCCATTCTATTCATTTTTATTGGGTCTATCTAACTCCTATTCTATTCATTTTTGTTGGGTCTATCTAACTCCTATTCTATTCATTTTTGTTGGGTCTATCTAACTCCCATTCTGTTCATTTTTGTTGGGTCTATCTAACTCCTATTCTATTCATTTTTGTTGGGTCTATCTAACTCCCATTCTGTTCATTTTTGTTGGGTCTATCTAACTCCCATTCTATTCATTTTTGTTGGGTCTATCTAACTCCTATTCTATTTATTTTTGTTGGGTCTATCTAACTCCTATTCTATTTATTTTTGTTGGGTCTATCTAACGGCCATTCTATTCATTTTTGTTGGGTCTATCTAACTCCCATTCTATTCATTTTTGTTGGGTCTATCTAACGCCCATTCTATTCATTTTTGTTGGGTCTATCTAACTCCCATTCTGTTCATTTTTGTTGGGTCTATCTAACTCCTATTCTATTCATTTTTGTTGGGTCTATCTAACTCCTATTCTATTCATTTTTGTTGGGTCTATCTAACTCCCATTCTGTTCATTTTTGTTGGGTCTATCTAACTCCCATTCTGTTCATTTTTGTTGGGTCTAACTAACTCCCATTCTATTCATTTTTGTTGGGTCTATCTAACTCCTATTCTATTCATTTTTGTTGGGTCTATCTAACCTCCATTCTATTCATTTTTACATCGGGGTTTTTACTTTCTATTTGATTTTTATTTTTAGCTTGCTAGCTGATGTATGTTTATGCTAGATGTTCCTATTGTATGTCTAAGTCTGTGCTGGTGTATTTTCTTTCTTTCTTTCATCTTTTATTCTAATTGGATGCAGTTGAATACCAGACAGAGGATTATTCCACAACCCAGTTACTGTGACCCCATGGTAAGACTACCATGGGGTCACCACTACATGATTATCTGGCTGGTGAGGCTTTCTTTTTTGGTATGTAAGTATGATCACTAGTTGTGTAGTGGCATGGTATATAAGTTATGACTTAGCCACTAGCCCCTTTAATTTATTAAAGGTTTTTAGTGCTTACATTAAGATATTCATAAGCAGTTTAGGCGTGATTAAAGAAATGGCAACCAAAAAACCATCCTCAATTTACGTATGGCGCTAATTAATTTTGCACCCGTGCGAAGCCGGGGCGGGTGGCTAGTTTTTTAATAAAGTCTGTTTTTGGTGTACAATAAAGTACAGATAAATAAATAGTCACACCATTTCTAGTCAGTCCATGCATGATTTCATTATTTTATAACCAAATTATTATGGTAGCTTTATACGTCAAAAGTTATGTTTAATTACAAAACTTGTATACATCCCGTATGATAACATAATATGGTCTTGATATTTGCGCAGCTGTGCCTGAGCTTATTATTTATACAATGAGTCAATATTACCACTCGCTATAGTGTATATATTACTCCATCGGTTTATGTGATTAACTTTGGTGCAGTGACAGAGTGATCGATTGCTGCGCCGCGTGTCGCGGGTTAGATTCCCGCACGGAACAAATATTTGTATGACCTATAAGTTGTTGTTCCAGGTCTGGTTGTTTGTGTATGTTAGTTTAAATGTTTGTAAACGCACCCACAATACAGGAGTAACCCCTAGCGTGGTGTAACGTTTTTAGGGTTCCGTACCTAAAAGGTAAAACGGAACCCTATTCATGAGGCTTCACTGTCCATCTGTCGCCAGGCTGTATCTCATGAACCGTAATAGCTAGACAGTGGAAATTTTCAGAGATTATGTATTTTTGTTGCCGCTATAACAACAAATAGTAACAAAAAAATTAAAATATTTAAGGGAGCCATATGACAAACGTGATTTTTTTTTGCTCCAGGTCACTGTACATTTGGTTATGGAAAACCACACTTTCAGCTTACGCCAAGTTATGCTGCGTTATTAGGTGCAGTAACAAGGAACAATACGTGGTTGTCAGCGACAGTTTTGTAAGCAATGCTGCGTGCAGTCATCTGTAGCGAACGGTGTCCATTATGAATTGGTTGCAACTTGATAAAGGTACAGACGACAGCGCATCAAGTCAGGTTTCCTTATTACGTTTTCAGCTCTATCTCTAAAGCATTAACGCTCAAGGTTGATTGGAAATATCTGACAGTTTGGGGTAGCTGGACCTGCTGTCGTCTAGATTGTCGTGTGATTTGTCTAGATTGCTGTCAGGCTTGACGGCTTTATTTAATTCTAATAGCATGTCCTAACTGTTTTTGGGTCTAATTAAACTAATACTAATAATAAAGATGAACAGCTTTTTTTCAACGGGCGAATCTCTTAGAACTAACAGTCGGATTTAAATAAACTTTTGGGTTTTATAGACCAATCCTTGAGGAACGTTATATGTTATTTAACATTAGCTAGGACCCTTACGACCAGGAGGGAAACAAAATGCCAAGTGTGTTTGGGGTAATAGGAACTTCAGATGAAGAAAGTCGTAGGCAGAAACTAGCAGATTTTATTTGGTGTCCTACTAATATTGCTGTTGTGATTGTATTTTGGGTCACGAGGTATGAATCATCATCATCTCAGCGTTAATCCCAGTCGCATCCGAAGCTTTTTCAGCTTTGGAGTCTGGGGTCCGCTTTACCAGTCTAACTACTGGTTTTGGCTAAACTTCGATATTTTCCGTGAAGCGACTGCCGTCTAACCTCCACAACCCGAAGGCGATATCGAAGCATTGCAATTAGACCAATTGTTGAACTTTTGAGGGCTCCAACAACCCGTATCGACTGCCATTAGATGTTCGTATGGCAACCGGGACCAACGGCTTAACGTGCTTTCCGAGGCACGACCAGACATACATGCATACAAATATTTGCACCGCGCGGGGATCGAACCGCGTTCGCTACCGCTACGCTACGCAGGCTGCCACGAGGATAGAATGACACTTATTATTAGAAGGTATCCCAGAGCTCCTTTTTTTAGGTGGGAAATCATCTAATGACATAGTCCACTATGAGTGGAATGTTAACGTGTCAAACTTTTACTGAATAAAAGTCACCCATGTCTTTTCATTTGTCTATGCTTTGGCCATGGTATTTCTTTGGTACAACCCGCGAATCTGTGAGGCAACGGTCCTAGTGAATGCCGTCATCATATGCTGACATCTTTTTATGATATGAACACAACACGCTGTCAACCCGGGCCTGATACTTGCCGGGAGGCGAACCACGTGTCCTAGACGCTTATGCTTAATTGGAAGACGGACACAGTCAAACTATCGCCTTCTTCCTAAGGAGATAGACAGGGACTAAAAAGGTTCTACTGCCCTTACATAAACTATTGCCTTTCGTTTATACATTAGCATACCAATAGCGTAACACATTACTAAGATCAATTTGAATCCATTGAATCCATCAGGATTCAAAAATATGTCTGCTCAACAATGTATATAACGAAATTAATGTTGTTCAACTGTCAACATGAAAGTCATTGCTACTGATAGCGTGTTGCTCAATTACCCTGCTGGTCCAATTGGGCATACATGTACACCGGTTATGAATACTATTGTTACTAGGTCTAGCAATGCATTTTTATATTGTTCCTCTAAAATGCCTAGGTCTCGAGATATAGCGCTTAAAGGTTACGTACTACATGTCACGCAATATTGAACCTTATACCATCGACATAAGGTGCATTCGTAACACTATAAACCATTTTTTCTGCTGGTGGAAAAACCCTGATGGACTATCCTCCGCTCGGGGACGCGGAGGGGTGTGCTGGACTCTTACTGGCTAAAAAACCACCTATGCGTTCGTCATCTACCATTCCGGGGTACCGGGTCCTCCCAATTCTCCAGAACATGAGTACTATCCACCTGACCTTTCTGAACCGAGCACAATCTCGTTAACACTTATAGAAGAAAATTAAATGAATTTCCTTCACAGTCCAGGAATGTCTCGAAAAGTGTAACGACTACAGCAATGGTTCACCAGGTCATCATATGCTATTAAAACTGGACACAGTCCTCGATTTCCTTGCCCACAAACTAAACTAAATTTAAATTTAATGCATCTTATTCTTTCTAATCCATTAAGAAAAGGACAGATAAACATTACAGTTACTTCAAATATAAGAAGTGCAATTTGATATTTCTAACCTACTGAAGAATATGGATTGGGTTAAAAAAAAAATACGATTACTACAATATCCGATTTATACGAGATATTGATTTCATTTCTTTGTAATTTCTAATCGATTACAGTCACAGATTTATTTATTTTATGACAGTAAATGTCTGAGTTTTAGATGAAAGAAATTCTCAAAATCTTTAGTTTTATCCAAACCTAAGCAACATTGCATACAATGGCGCCGATCTGTAGGCCTAGTATGAGTTTTCAATACGAAACTCGTTCGATCGTATCGAGCGCGTTTGGCGCTCTCATTGGTTGAGAGTTCTTACGACCTTGAAGCGGGCCAATCGCTGAGCCAAACGCGCTCGATACGATCGAACGAGTTTCGTATTGAAAACTCATACTAGGCCTACTGTTGTTCACAAACTAAATTAATTTTAAGTTAAGTGCGTCTTTTTCTTTCCATTTCGTTAAGAAAGGGATAGAAGATAACATTTTAGCTTAATCCTGTCAAATTAAAATACTTCATGGACAGTTTAGACGCGATTATAAACATGGCGACTAAAAATACGCCAGTTTACGCCAGGAGCGCACTAATTTGACAGGTCTAAACCAGTGTTACTAACCCTACTGTTTTAACAGTAGATTTGCTGTTTTCTCATTGATATCCATGTTTTCTGTTTCATTCCTATTTTCTACTGTTTTTCAACTACCGCTCAGCGCTACCTATTACACTACTATGCAAACATTTTTTGATATCCATTACGTAATATAACGCAATGACAAACCACTACCTAATAAAACGAAATGACACTAGATGGCAGCATCTTCTTTAGTGGGATTAGACCACATGCGACCGAGTAGGGATTCGAGGGAATTCCTCGGGAATTCCCTCGAATCCCTACTCGGTCGCATGTGGTCTCATTATATGTATTTGAAAATAATATTTTTATGCACGGGGAAATCCTAATTTATGAATGACAGCTACACGCCTGTTGTATTGCGTATTGTTTTATAGTCACAACACCATGAATAGTTTCTGTGAATTGCGACGTCTATTATAAAAAAAAATAAACAATAAATACAACCTTTTCGATAAAATGAGTACTGGGAATAGTCCTCATAAGAAGAAAAATGTGAAATATGATCAGAAATTCGTAGATTTGCGTTCAAAGGCTGGTTAAAGAAAATCAGTAGGTATTATTATTATTTAATTATATGAGCAAAATTATGAAATCTGCCTTATTTTTCCTCACCTACTGTTTTATACTGGTTTTTTAAAGGCGAGTTGCTGTTTTTTAGCTTTTTGAGGTTGGCAACACTGGTCTAAACTGACATTTTATCTTCTGTCCTTTTCTTAATGAAATAGAAAAAGATGCACTGAACTTAAATTTAATTTAGTTTATGAACAAGGGAATCGGGCCCAATATCGGTATTATAAATATTGCTTTATACATTATTAATTTTGAGTTTCGTAATTTTAACAGAGATGACAATATATTAAAATTTTTCGTTCTCAGTTCGATATACAATCTGTTTCAGAAATATGAAATAATACTTTCAGTATATAAAATATATGTATGTTGTATACCTATGGCACCGGTGTGAGGTATCTAAGTGCATGGGTTTTTTAATTATTTTGCTTTGAAGTTTAGTGCGAAAACTTCGCAGTGATGACCCTACAAATAACTTTAAAATTCAATTTTAAAGATTATAAAACAGAGTCGACTTATTTGTATCGGCACATTTAATGCCTATCGTCTTATTCAACTAATCAGTGTAATAAAAACATTGTTTTTATAATGTGAAGTAAATTCAATGAAAACTTCTTGCATCTACCCCTATTAATGGTACTATTAACTTTGTTGTTTTCAATAATTAATTACGATCTTTTAATTTTCATGCTCAGATCAGTCTTGGATAGCTTCTCAGAAGCAAGAAAACACTTCAATGTCGTGTCTATTTACAACGTATTTTTAATCTCTAGTCAACGTGGATTGTCGGTATTTATCAATGAATTATTGACCAATACCGGCCAAGCGGCGAGTAACCAGCGGTGCCTTTGACACGCCCACTAATAAAAGCATCATTATGAAATGGTTCCGTATAAAATATAGTTTTAATAACTAACTTCTTTCATATTGTTTTAATTTCATATTATTTAATTATTTCAATGTGGGGGCCCTGTTTTAGTAAAAATATGCCCATTTAATTACAATAAGCCTTCGCTTGTACTTGACACCTTAACTTATGCAAGGAATGGGTATAATCACCTCTCGTTAGAAAATTACAAACGTAATAAGTTTTGACTTACCGTATTTAGATTCAAAACTGATTAAGAATACTTATTGTTTTTATTTAAGTGTTAAAAATCTTAATTAGTTGCATAGGTGTGTCTGTAGATAAGAATATCAGTCACTATTGGTTTTTCGGTAAACGGAACCCTAAAATGTACGTAGGTTTAGGTAACTACCTATTCTTGATTTTTTATTAATTTTTTGCAAGTCCCGAACGAGTCCCGAATTGACCTTGACTAGTTGCATACTAATCGTCCCGAGGTGAAGTCGCTGCTTTGCAATTGCTCGGTTCCGCGTTACGTGTTGTCAACGGTTTTCAAAATACCTCGTCGTGGTGAAGAATATTCAAACAGTGAATACTATGATTCTCTGTGTTGGTGCTGCTGGAGATAGTATCTATGGAGCATGAAATTTATACCAGCAACGGTTTGTTGACGGGAAACCCGCCGCTGATCAGCGACGCCTGCCGTCGTATACGTGCTTCAGGAACATGTGTCTACGGCTGCAAAGTACTGGTTCCTTCCATCGTTCTGCGAGTGAGGGACGCCCTGGTTCTCGCTCTGGCACCGTTTTGGAGACACAGATTATCGAGCACTTTAGCAACGAACCTAGAACTAGTACTCTTCGAGCTGCCGCTGTATTTAATGTGAACCATACACTGGTGTGGCGACGGGCGACGGTCAACATCCCTAGCATTTTCATCGAACCCAAGAACTCACAACTGCAGACCACGCGCCAAGAATCAACTTTTGTACTTGGTACAACAACCGGGTGCAAACCGACCCAAGGTTTCCAACAAAGGTGCTGTGGACGGACGAGGCTTCCTTTACTAGAAATGGTATAATAAATACGCACAACGAGCACATGTGGGCTCAGTGGCGTATCAACGTCTGGGCTGGTATCCTCGGTGACCAATTTATCGGACCAATTTGGTTGCCACGTGTCAACGCCGAGGAATACTTGAATGTACTTGCAAGAGTTGTGGAAGAGACCCTCGAAAACTTACCTGTGGCTACTTAGGTACTGTCAAATTGTGTTTCAACATGATGGTGCACCAGCTCATTACGCGCGGCCTGTTCGAGACTACTTAAATGAACAATTTACCGAGTGGATTGGCAGAGGAGGACCCATATCCTGACTCCTCGTTCCCCGGACCTTACACCAATGGACATTTTTTTGTGGGTTTACGTAAAAAATTGTGTTTATTCGCAAGTGTGTAGTTCATCAGACGAGATGAAATCTAAAATTGAAACGGCGTTTGCTTCGGTAACCCCGGACATGTTAAGGAACACTCGATCGTCCTTATTACGTAGAACATCTTTGTGTGTGAAAAATGGAGGTGGTCATTTCGAACCCTTTTTATAAATGACGACGACCCAAAGTCTGTGATTGATAAAATCATACCAAGATCTTTTTGTGATATTAAATTCCTAATACCTACATTATCTTAAGTGCAGTGACTTCATAGACCTACTAGCTTACACGGATGTACAATTTCAGTCTGTGTAATGCATGATCAAGCGCGGTAATTTGGTTCAAAAATGTAAAAACACGGTAAGGTACCTTAGGGCTTACATAAATATCATCAAATCATAAAACACTTCTTTGCAAAGAAATGAATGAGTGAGTGTTCAAAATGTTAACTACCTAACAAATTATCCTGTAATAATGTACTGGGTAGGGTTACTTGTTGCGCTAGGAGTACCTACCAATCTTTGTTTTCATTTTAACACATAACATAATCATCGTCAGGCTTACTCTAGCCGAAGGTGTTGGCAGAGGTTTACAGAGTAGGTACATTCACTGTTTGCCAAAGACCTAATGTTAGACTTTATTTTATTTTGTGTACAGACGACAGCACGTCAAGCTACTGCAATCTGTCAGATTTCTTTATTGGAGTTTCAACTTTATCTCTTAAGTATTAAGGCTCAAGGTTGATTGGAAATATTTGACAGTTTCGGGTAGCTTGACCTGCTGTCGTCTGTACGATGCTGCGTAAAAGTAAAATTGATTTACTTGCATTGAAAATTGTATTGCTGTATTTATTTATCGGATTATTTGTGATATGGCTTATTATTAGCGTAGGTATGTACCTATGTTATTGTGTGTCATAGTACTTAATGTAATATTAAAAGTTTGGCTATTAATTGTTTTTTTTTTTTTTTGTTAATCTTTTTTTCTTCCCTTATTGGTTTGTATTTCATTTAATCGGCTGATCACGTTGTTGAGTTTTACCTGAATGCGAATCTCCGACGTGCCTGACTGGTAGGAAAAACAAGACTGATTTTTAAGGACAAATAAGTGAGTAGGTACATATTTACGTGTCTTTATTGACGCGAACCAGTAGGTATAATGTATGCCGGTAGGTATTTAGCAGACGGCACGGCTAGTCGGCGCGTAGCGTCAGCTGTAGCGTAAGTTTAGGGTTGTCGACAAAATGTTTAATAAATATTTTTATTTATTTTGTAGGAAAAAAAAAATCTTAGTATTTCAAATTTATGACTAGGTCAAGTTGAAGTTAATAAGCTATACTTCAATATCTGAAAGTATTGTTTCACCTTTCTGAACCACGTTGTATAAGTAATTTGAGGGTAAATAAATGAAAAAAAAGTAATTAAATAATAAAGGACGTTTTCATTGAAAACGATCGTTATTATTAAGTTCGATTATACGGTCATTTTTAACAATTATAAGTATACAAGCGAAATTGAAGAGTCACAACTATACCGTAATAGTACCTTATTACGTGACTTTGACACGACGTCGAGAAAAAATACGATTTATTGTTTGGCCACTTTGGATTCAGTGGAGAGGCGTGCGAAGAGGCTGATTGGTGACCCTGATTTAACTCGAGTTGGTCTCCAAAGCCTAGAGCACAGGCGTAGAGTAGCCAGCCTTTCGGTGTTCTATAGGATACATTTTGGGGAGTGTGCGAGGGAATTGCATGATTTAATTCCCCCATCTCCGTTCCACCATCGGATGACCCGTCGTACGGCGAGTTTCCACCCTTATGTTGTTAACACCTCTACGATCCGGACGAAGCGTTTCGCCTCCTCCTTTATACCGCGTACATCGAGGGCCTGGAACAATTTGCCAGCGGCGGTGTTCCCGTCGGACAAAAAATTTGAGTGTTGACGCAATGTTTTAAATCATGTCCAAACAGTCTATGGATATCTTAATTTTACAGGACTAAAAGCTCTTTTAATTAAATTAAAGAGTTTTGTGTCTAATAACAGCTGCACGGGTCAAACGATCAAGTTAAGGCATTGGTCGCGGTTGTCATTTGTAGATCCTTGACAGTCGTTACGTGTTTTCAGAAGACCGAAAGTCTAACCACCAGGTTTTGTCAAGCGGTATCGTATTTTTAAACACGTCTAATCATTTTATGGAATATCCAAATCTGACAGGACTAAACTAATATTCATCTTCTGTCCTATTCATAAAACAGGAAGAAAAAACTTAAATTTAGTTTAGATTCACAATCTAAACTAAATTTTCAAAAACAAGGGAATTGGCACCAATATCGTCTTAATATTCTTCAAGATACTTCAATTCTGGCGAGAGAAGGCAAAACGCCGCATAACTCCGCTGCCGCGAGAAATCACGGCGGACAGAGCTCCGGCGGGATTTCATGGCGACATAGAGTGCGATTGTCTCAACCCAGTGCTGGGCAAGCCACAATAGGGTAGTTGACTAAAAAAAAACTAATTAGTCCGTCAGTCAGATTTCCAAAAAAATACTAGACAGGTATTTTTTCTTTTTTATATAAACAAAAAATGAAGACGACACAGTACGTTGAGAACTCGTGTGACGACACTGCACGCTAGTCTTTTTAGCGAGGAGTGACGTCACCAGCCACCACTCCTGATCTTTGATGATTTTTATATTTGTCAATCTTTATTGATTTGATAAAACAAAATATACGTATCCAATATTTTTCTATAATCTGAATGACGGACTAAATAGAATCAATTTTTTTTTACCCAGGAAACATCACTATAGCGGCGTAAGTCCCATCTTTGCGGAGTGGCTAAAGAGGCACCACGGTACCCTCACCTCCCGCCTGACGCATGTCCTCACCGGACACGATTGTTTCGGGAGGATCCTGTTCCGGATAAGGCGGGAGGAAACGCCAGGGTGCCACCGGGTCGATTTCAAACAGAGCTAAAAATGTTGTCATCTCTAATAACTTGGATTTTGTTTGAGATTGTTTTTGTTTTATTTTTTAATATCATAGTCTTCATTTACCTTTTTACGTTCCAAAACAAAACAATACCCAAAATTGTACCATTTGCGAGAAAACTAAAACTTTAAAATTTAGTCCCTTAAGAAGATAGCGCTCATTTTCCGGTTACGTTGAAATAAAGTCGTATAAAAACGAAATTACTCGTAGAAATTCTATATATTTAATATTTTATATCATGATAATGTGTAAGCCTTCAAACGTAGAATACATTTTTTATTTGAGGGTAATAGAATACTCTTATCCTACTGTTTTAAACATGAATCAAGGTTTAACTATCATTAGTGTAGCTTAAGTTAATACAGTCATAATATTAAATCCATGGCGGTCCTGGAACCCCGCCTCACCCCATACGCCAAAACATCGTCATTGGCCTTGCAGCGTGTCTTCGGAGTGGTGGTGCGTTACATATTTTTTGCAAGATATTCATATTTCTACCGATTTCCGTGCTTTGGACAAAACTCTACTCATTCATGTCTAAAGTGTAATTGCAAAAGGTATTGTAATCAAATATTTATAACCCAGTAATTCTAAAAGCTAACAGGAACGTGCATATTTTAAATGTATTCGATTGCCGCCTAGAAAGGTCTACAAGCTAAAAAATTTTAAGTTTGTCCCAAATATCATTTGTGTTACTGTCATTTGTGTCAATTTCTCAAGTAACACTAATGATAGTGAATGTAACACTAATGAAATATTATAATAATGAATTAAATAAAAGAGCTTTTCCGCCTATAATTCTCCTTTTTTTTTGTGTAATATGATGAAAATCCTCAGTTATACTCATATTTACATGATTATCTACGAAACTTGTTAAATTATTATCGGTGTTTATATTTTGAGATTGAATGTGACTTAGTATAATTAAGTTAGGACTTCTTCTTCTTCTTCTTCAGCCTATGGATGTCCACTGCTGGACAAAGGCCTCCCCCAAGGCTTTCCACGCTGACCGGTCTTGTGCTGCCCGCATCCATCGGCTTCCCGCGACCTTCACCAGGTCATCGGTCCACCTTGTTGGAGGCCTCCCTACGCCGCGTCTTCCAGTACGTGGCCGCCACTCCAGAACCTTACTGCCCCATCGGCCAACGGTTCTACTAGCAATGTGCCCTGCCCACTGCCACTTCAGTTTAACGACAAGCAGAGCTATGTCGGTGACTTTGGTTCTTCTGCGGATCTCCTCATTTCTGATTCGATCACGCAGAGAAACTCCGAGCATAGCTCTTTCCATTGCCCTTTGTGTGACTCTGAGCCTTCGTATGAGGCCCATTGTGAGCGACCACATTTCAGTTCCGTAAGTCAGCACTGGCAACACACACTGGTCAAAGACTTTTGTCTTGAGACACTGTGGTATCCTGGACGACGAGAAGATCTATCGTAGCTTCCCGAACGCTGCCCAGCCGAGCTGGATTCGACGAGACACCTCTTTCTCGAAGTTGGACCTACCTAGTTGGACTGTTGGTCCCAGGTATATATACCCGTCAACAACTTCGAGTGCAGAGCAACCTACTAGAATTGGAGTTGGTGCGACATGAGAGCTCGACATGATCTTCGTCTTATCCATGTTCATCTTTAGACCCACTTGTTGGGAAGCTCCGCTGAGGTCATTGAGCATTTTGCCCAAGTCTTCCAGGGTCTCAGCCATGACCACGATATCATCTGCAAAACGGAGATTAGTGATGTACTCGCCGTTGATGTTGATGCCAAGTCCACTCCAGTCCAGGAGCTTGAAGACATCTTCCAACGCAGTAGTGAACAATTTAGGAGATATGACATCTCCTTGTCTCAGTCCACGCTGGAGTTGGATCGGTTTCGAGTCCTGATCCTGGAGACGGACTGACATGGTGGCGTTTTTGTACAAACACTTTATCACCTCAATGTATCGGTGGTCAATTTCGCACCGCTGGAGAGACTGTAGCACCGCCCAAGTCTCGATCGAATCGAAGGTCTTCTCATAGTCCACCAACGCCAAGCATAGTGGTTTGTTATACTCCTCGGACTTCTGTATAACTTGCCGCAGCGTATGTGGTCTATGGTGCTAAAACCTTTTCGGAAGCCTGCTTGTTCGGGAGGCTGGAAGTCGTCGAACCTGCGAGCGAGACGATTCGTGATGACCCTAGAAAACAGCTTATAGACATGGCTCAGGAGGGATATTGGTCTGTAGTTTTTCAGGAGGGTATTGTCACCTTTTTTGAAAAACAACACCACCACGCTCCTGTGCCATGCCTTAGGCGTTTCGCCTTTAATAATGACGGAATTAAATAGCTTCTGAAGCGCTTTAAGAACCGGTTTGCCACCCGCTTTCAGAAGCTCAGCCGTAATTCCATCATCCCACGCCGCCTTATCGTTCTTGAGCTGTTTCAGGGCCATACTAATCTCGCAGAGGCTGATGTCCGGGATATCGTCGGTGTAGTGTCGGGTTCTCAATCTCACCCAAAATCTCGGGCTTGGAAGTGACGATCCTACCATCCCCAGTCTTCAGCTTTGCAAGTAGGCTCTGTCCAACAGACAAATCTCGTGCGAACACTTTGGAGCCTGTGTTCCGCTCGATAGCCTCTTTAATACAATTTGTATTAAATTGGCGTATATCGCGAATCAGAGACTTTGAGATTTGTCTGTTAAGGCATCTGACACGCGAAGCGTCATCAGGGGATTTTAAGACCACCTCCCGTCTTTCTTCCATTAGCCGACGGGTGGGACCGGAGATCTTCTTCTGTCCTTTTGAACGGAGGGTTTTGTAAAACTTGAACCTTTCCGTTCGGAGAGTTTCCACAAACCTGTTGTTATAGTCGTCCACATCTAGGCATTCACCGAGGCATTCGAAGCGATTTTGCAGTTCGATCTGAAAGCTTTCGGGGTTTTGGAGTTGGGTTTACGCTGGACGGAGCGTAGACTTCATAAGTCGAGAGCGTTCGAGCCTAATGTTGAGGTTCAAGATGCCTCTAACAATACGGTGATCTAAATAATAATGATTAAAAGCAAAGGAAATCAAAGACAAAATCAGCAAAATTATGGATAGATAAATACAAAATATTAATTGAAATATGGAAAACTTAAAAAAGTTTAAAGATTGTTCTTAAACGAATATATTACATTATATTCCTAAGGTTCCTTCTAAGAAGACTGAATAATTATGTGCGTCCAAATAATATTTTAATGATTGTTATGAGACAATAAACTGATTTAATCTATTTGGGTTGGTTTTATTTTTTTAGTTTTAGTCATATAGAGTTCATTACAATGAGTATGAGGCAAAATTATTAGAATGAGTGATTACATTTGTTTTATTTTTGATTATATTTTCATTAGTAGGCATCTAATCTCATTAGTGTTTTAGATAATTTCATTAATGTAACAACATCACTCATTCGTGTCACTCTGATTTCAAATTTTCAATAGTTCTATTAAAAAAATCATTAATATTTTATTAAACTTGTGTTAATATAACCCCATAGAATGAGCTTACACCATTAATTACCCAAAAAACGGGTATTTAAGAAATCATGCAAAAAAGTATAAATTTAATTCGAAATTTGAAATCGACCCCACCACTGTGTGGATCGTCCCGAGGACACGGTGGAGGTCTGCCCGGCTTGGATAGAGCACCGCCGCGCCGTGTCTTTCTGGCGGCGATCAGCGGCGATCTCTCGCGTTCGACCCTGGTCCAGGCCATGGCCATGACCATGGTCCGGAGCGAGACTGCATGGCAGGCCGTCACCTCCTTTTGCGAAGCAGTGATGCTGGCAAAGGAGGAGGCGGAGCGGGTGAGGTAGCGGGAATCCCAGCGCTTTCACGCCTCAAGCCGCCGCAGGAGACGCCCTGATCGGGAGACAATATCGAACTCCCGGCCACTGTAGAAGCGAGCTTGCGGTAAGGACCAGGCCCGGGTCGACGGCGCGTTGTGTTTCACGCGTGCCTCAAAGAGATGTCAGCACATCGTAACGGGGTCCACGATGCCTCCTGGGCCAGGTTTGCGGGTTGGTTAAAATAGAAACCATGGCCCTGCTGCAAAGACCAGTGAAGGTACACGAGTGTGTTGTAGTCGGTAAAAGTCTGACAAGCTCTTCCGATCCACCTAGGGCAAGAGAGGTCATTTGATGATTCCCCATCCAAAAAAAGAGATACTTCAATTCAAATTTACCAATTCAATTCAACTTTAAACCGATTCGTCAAGCTTAAGCCAAATTGGCTTGAAGATTTAATAGATTTGAGTCTACGAAACGGTGTAATGATTTTGTATTATTTTTGGTTTGCCAGCCATTGCGCGCAGTTACTCCCAATCAGCCGTGAAAAAGGTACCTACGGTATTAAGCACGGTCATCAATTTTAAAGCATAAACGGAGGAATATTTTATAGGCGTTTTTATGGATATCACATGACAGGATGGATGTAGAGCCACAAAAGTCGATTAACACTTTTGTTTTCGAAATCTCATGTAGGTAGCAAAATACTTTAATAAAGTCGAAACCGAACTCGTGTTTGACGACTTTAACTCTTAGTTTCTATGAGGTATAAAACGCTAAAAAGTACATTACTGAATCATATCATGTTAATCGATTTTTCATTAATCTTTTGTTGCTTATAGTACATTAGTTGTGTTATGTGTACTATTCGGGTTAGATTCCCGCACGGAACAAATATTTGTATGACCTACAAGTCTGTAGTTGTTCCGGGTCTGGCTGTTTGTGTACGTAAGAGTTTATATGTTTGTAACGTACCCACAGGAGAAATTCCTAGGACGGGCCATCGTTGTTTTTTTTTTTTTTTCCTTTTAATTTTAGTGGCACATAACATATTCTATAGTTAATAAAATCAAAAGGCATTTATTCAAATTAGGCTGACAATCAGCACTTTTTGAACGTCAATATTACATAATGTCGACAGTCCCCCCAAAACGCCCGCCTTTCCCCACTTCCTGGTTCTTGCGCTGGGAAGAAGATGTGGCGGAACAGACTCCTCAGTAGCACAGAAGTCTGTTCATTAAAAAAAAACACACATAACTTTATGCAACACAATGTATAGTAATAAGTTTTTAAGACTTTTCATTATTGATTTAAGAGTCTTAAACCCTATTTAACCATTATTACCATCCTTACTTATGTATATTAAATAAAAATTTATTCCACAATTTTTATTATTGTCCCAGTCGAAAATGCCAATAGAAATTTTCTACAAGTTCGCCTCCGTAGATTGGTGTGCTTAAAGTACAATAATATTGATCAATCAAATGCTAAAAACTAATTATGTAATACCGTTTAAACAATACCTATATTAAAATACACTACAATATGTGTTCGTAATCGATAGTTAAATAAACAGAAACTTATTTTGAATACAAATTTACTGAATATAATTTATAAATGTTGATGGAAAGCATCGCAGGCGGGGACCAACAGAGGCTTACTTATAGTCATTTCGGTTGTGCACCATTTAGCAGAATTTTCGTTGGTGGCGGTCAAGGTGGTCCCCGCCTGCGATGCTTTCCATCAACATTTATAAATTATATTCAGTAAATTTGTATTCAAAATAAGTTTCTGTTTATTTAACTATCGATTACGAACACATATTGTAGTGTATTTTAATATAGGTATTGTTTAAACGGTATTACATAATTAGTTTTTAGCATTTGATTGATCAATATTATTGTGGGGCTTGTTTTACTCTTTTTTTAGTGTGCAGTCGGGTATTTTGTTTTTTTAATAATAATTTTTTTTTATTTATAACTTTTTTTATTTCTTAAAATGGTCTGATACCTATTGCCGAAAAAATCAGTACTAATGGAGAAGTACTTAATAATAATAAAAAAAAAACAGTTGAACTATAACTAAAAAAAAAATACAAAAAGAATAAGTGAGGATTGTTTAAAAGAATGTTACTTAAACTAACCAAAAATATCTACCTACCTAGTTATTTTATTAATAATTATTATTATATTATTAATTAATATGAAGAATTTAAGAAAGAACCAAAAAAAAGAACGGAAGAACGAGTTAATTAATTAGAAAGAACGAATAAATTTAAAGAGAGAAACACGAAAGAAAAAGAACGAGTTATTTATACTTTATAAGTTTCGCGTCAGACGACGAAGTATCGAAAAAATCGCTATTTAGAGACGACCGTCAACGACGTGTGCCCTTATGCGTGTGCCCGCATTCGGGCTGTATACTCGAGCATATCCCCCTCCGCACCGCGCCGCGCGCCGCATGCCAGGCCACGCCCTATCTTTTTGCTTGCTAACGCATGAGTTGCTTTGCGTTGACGCAGAATTAACATGTTCCCGTGGGAATTTTGAGAAAAAACGTATCCTATATTAATTACTCCCGTGATTGAAATGAATCTAATGATACCGCATACATATTTTTTTAAAGGGAAATTTAGAAAAAATATTATTATGTCTTTATCCCGTGGGACTTTTAGGATAAAATGTATCCTATGACACTCCCGTAATCAAGACAAATCTAACGATACCTCATACATCAAAATCCATCAAGCCGTTTAGGCTACAGGAGGTCACAAAGGAAAAGACATACATACATACTTACATACACTCGAAAAACATTACCCTCCTTCTTTGGCAGTCGGGTAATTAATAAATTAACCTACTGCCCTCCGTACTGGAAGCCTAATAAAATGTCATATCAATAAATCTGCTGTCACATTTCCTTTCCAAAATCTGAAGAAAGTCATTCATTCAATTCAATCATTGAGAAACAAATCTATATTCAAATGAAGAGCGCGGGAATCCATTTGAAAATAACGCACGACATCCATACATGATTTACAATTCAATTTCATCCAAGGTCGTATTTTGCGTGCTTCGTTTGTTCCATGAATATACGACACTCCTGCATTTTTAAAGCGGTGTCGTTATCGTTAGCTGTACGCGATGATTTTAAACAAGCCGTGATCTCATTTATTGTATAAGTTCAGTGTCACGGTCGGTCATCGAAACTGTCTACTGAAGATTCGGAATAATACTGTTATTGCAGTCGCAGAGTGGTTAAGCACTTTTAGGTACTTATATATTTATTGCATAGCGCCTGAAGCTTTTCATCAACAATATCAATAAAATGGTGAAAATTACAGTTCAAAACAATGTGAAAACAAATTGCGCATGCAACGCCTTACACGTGATTATAGTGGGACTTTTAAAAATAGAGAATATGAGACTCCTTAGTGTGTGAGAGACAGAATTATATCTCTCTTCTCTCTCATGTACATATCTGTATGTAGGATATCTGCTTGAGTTGTTTTACATAAAAGTCTTGTCCAATTAATTATCGAACCATCTAAATATTCTAAATGCTCGATTCGTATAAATAAAAAGGAATCGTTTTGTTTATTAAAGGTATAATTTTTTTTTATGCCAAACTGGGCAATATCGATTCGAAAGCTATCCGTTACATGTGAACGCTACATATGTTTTAACGACTTCCATATGGGAGGGCCTAAACAAATTTCTAAATGCCTTAATTTTAACCAACAATGGTCCGAAAATTATAGAAAATCTAACTTCAAAATGTTATAGATATTCTTTCCCAAATGTACCAAAGTATGGGCATACTAAACAAATTTCTAAATGTCTTAATTTTAACCAATAATGGTCCGAAAATTATACGAGATTCTAACGTCAAAATGCTAAACATTTTCTTTCCCAAATGTACCAAAGTATGGGCATACTAAACAAATTTCTAAATGCCTTAATTTTAACCAATAATGGTCCGAAAATTATAGAGATTCTAACGTCAAAATGCTAAACATTTTCTTTCCCAAATGTACCAAAGTATGGACATACTAAACAAATTTCTAAATGCCTTAATTTTAACCAATAATGGTCCGAAAATTATAGAAATTCTAACTTCAAAATGCTAAACATTTTCTTTCCCAAATATACCAAAGTATATGTATACTGTAAAATATACGAGATTACTGAATGAAGTCGACCGTTAAGGAGACTCCATTGTGTTTATATTGTACGCGTTTGGATTGGAACCAGACGTAAATAAACAAGGCATTTGAAAAATATAAAACAGAATCCGATTATAATTCGACCATAAAAGCTTTTGTTACAGCGGTATTTTTGTTTTCAGGGGCATTAACATTTTTCAAGTGCAATTCGGAATTTATGGGTAAACTTTAATGTTTCTTGTGGCTTACTTCAAACGCGAGGAAGCCACAAATTACTTACATTTTATGTTACTTTACTTCCAACTTAGACTAGACTGCCATTAAGAATACCTCCTGTTTTCTTTAAACCCATCTATTAAAACGAGCCACTAACTTGCATAAAATAATAAAATAGGAATGACCAAAGCACAATAAATATTATGTATGTAATCACACGCACGACTCACATCTCATGGTACTTCGTGATATTACATTCAGCTGTGCTTAAAATGAATTGAAAGATCGGTCAGCGTAGCTCCTAAACCATAATATGCGAATCATGCAACTGCTTTGAAACCGAACGATCTCTAGCAAGTTTGTGACCTGTATATCGTCAATGAAGTAGTCCAAACTCGGCCAGTCGAGCTAGATAACTTGATAAATATTCTAACATCTACGAGGAGATGCATACTTTAACAGAGTTTAGTGCACCCCAGCTACAGTATAAATTTTATACCGATTTTGGCTCATCCAAACGTTCACTCCTACATTTTAGGTGATTTGTGAAACGTATTAATGATAAAGTACAGCAATGTGATCCTATAACCATCTCACAGTGATAACTTTGAGAACTTGTAATGTTAGGGATTGACACTATTGATTGCTTATTCTAAGCTCACTTTACCCAACTTTTAATGGTGAGATTTTTACACAATCGAGCGGCAGTACATGAGTCCACAATTATGACTAACCTGCGGATCATCATCCTGCACCAAACTTCTCCTCTTCATAGCGTACTCTTTGACCGCATGACTGTTCTCAGAGTTCACATCCACATTGAAAGTCTTCAACCTCAACATTGGACTAATCGCACCCAACGGGTTGTTGTACTTGTTGTAAGTCAAGTACTTATTCGCCGACTGGTGGGCCAGGTTGGCCATGTTGACCGACATGTGGGGAGTCTGGTGGATTGTGGCAAGCGAATGGATGGGCGACATAGAAGGAGGATTGGACGCAGCTTCGACTATGTTCTGTATGCTCGGCCTGTGGGTCCGTTTCTTTGGTTTCACATATGTTCTCGAGTCGAACTTATGTTTGTCTGGCATTGAGAGGATTTCATCTGAAAAAGAAATGTTTATTTAGAAAGCAAATACAACTTCAATTCTTCATTAATGGCATTTCGTGGAAGGGACAACATAATTTTATCAATATATATCACGTAGGTTTATGATAGACCGCTGAACATCGGCAATGGGGATGATCACTGTCCAATTATTTTCTCCTAATTAACGTAAAATGTTTGTATCTTTTAACCATAGCTGCCAAATGAAGTTCCTTGTTGAAAACTTTATCGCGAGATGGCGTAACGTGACTTGTCACTGATTGATTGAATATGATTTTAACAAGCGACATAAATTGAGCATTCCGTCGCGACAAAGATCCCTGAAAAGATGGAATTGGAGGCGTCGATCTGATTTTTGCTTAGGAACAACTCATAGTTTCATCTTTGATGTGGCAACGTTGAACGTCCCTATTAAGTTATCAACGTGGTTGAGAAAGGGAATTGATTAAATTTTTTGTAATTATCTAATCTTATAATTTCATCATTGTATCGGCCACAATTTTCAGATTAAAATACTACCCATTCATAACGGGAGCAGGAATGAAAAAAAAGGCTACGAAAGTTGGGATACAATACATTGTATGCAGGCAAGATTGACAACGACAGTTTACACAAAAAGCATGTCTCCAATTTTATCTAAGAATTAGTTCCTAATTTATCAATAGACTAGGTAAACGCGGAAGATGCCAGTAGGAAGTTCAACAAACCCATTAAAAATCGCATCTCAAAGTTTAGTATTCGTTAAGGTTCCCCATACAATTATAAACGTTACACCTACACATTAAGGTATACTCTCGCTTGATTAGTGTTTAGCGTTAAGTGGTAACAAAATAAAAGCGTCGAAATTCAGTTCGCAACGTACTGCCGTCGTAGAAACGTTGTTTAATTGGCACCAAAATTGGTGGACAATTTGCATTCGATGTGCTAGAGAGGACGTGGTCAGGAAACGGTGGTGACAGCTGTTCTAATGTTATGACTGGAATGCGTGAGACGACTGCGAATGGCAGGGCTCCTTAGAATTAACGCCGTGAAAGGGAAGAAAGCTATGGGATACATCCTGTGACAGTAACTTGGCAGAATGGTTGTGCTTGCAGAAGCCCGAGTAATACGTGGATTTCTAGAGACAGAATAGCAAGCAGATCAAAATGCCCGCAAGAAAGCAAATGTCTTGTAAAAAAGCAAATGAAAGGATCTTGAAATATTCTTGTCAGGAAACAATATTGGTTTAGACCCTATTACATTTCAACTAGGCCTTTGCTCGTAAATCAAGTGCTAATTGCTCTTCAAACAGCCAAAAAGTAACACCGCAAAAAAAAACTGAAACGGAAAACTGCTTACGTAATTCTGACCGGATACAAATTGAATGCGTAAAGCGAATCATAACTGTTGACATATATAATATTGACACAGACGCCAGGCTGACCTCAAGTTGACATGACGCTTCGAAAACGAGTACGAAATATAGCGTATTGATAAGTGATCTGCTGGAAACAGCGGATGCTTTTTCAAACCATAGATCATTGGCTAACATGAAATTCGGGCTAAAATCTTTCATGATAATCTAATTAACATTTGGACGTGGGTCGTTCAGAGCTTCCATATATCTCTAATTCATCGCCTATTTATGAGAAAAACGGTTATATTATTAATATTTTCCTAAATCCTATCCTAATGCTGCATTGTGTTGCATCCTTAAAGTATAGATGCGGAAGAAACAAAACAATTCCATTGCATAAATTCCACCCACACAACCGACGACCATTAATTCCAAATTTCAATTGATTTAGAGTGACGCCACACGGGCGTTGCTGGTGCATACTGAGTTGCATCGCGTCGGCGCAACTATTTTTTCAACGCACTGAGTGTCATACAAAAATGTGGTGTCGCAACGCAACGCCGCGTAGTACGACGTCGTAGCGTCTAGGTGCTGGGTGTGTGATGTGTCAGTCTTTTCTGCAATTCCACTCCGATACTCAGTGTCGCAACGCAAGAAAACTACCAGAATTGTCTCTCTAGTCCCTTTGCCCGTGGAGCGTGAGTTGCGTCGCCCCACGTAGTCGTGACGCTCCGTTGCGGCATATCACTGTAGTTTGTATGAAGGATGACGTAGCGTCATCGCTCAGGCATCGCAACGCGCCGTGTCTGTTACGTTCTTAAATACAAGCCTTATTCCCCTTAGCCCCCTTATTCATAAACGCTGCTTAAAGTTAACTAGTGATTAGCGATTCTTTAACCATCCATTTTTGACCTTTTAACGTTACTTAACTTTAATCATCCTATATTAATAAACACCACAGCGTTTAAGGGGTTTATTCATAAGCGATGATTAAAGTTAAGCGACGTGCAAACGTCTAAAATGTATGTTTAAACAATCAGTAATCACTAGTTAACTTAAAGCAGCGTTTAAGAATAAGGGGGAAAGTCTTTAACCCGACGAGAAAAACGCTACATTCAGTTTCGTTGCCGACAAAAACATCCCAGTAACGTCTAACAAGAGTTATTAAATACTCGTAAACTATTAATTCATCTCGATCCAGCATATGCGTAGAAAGTGAAACTTTTATTGTACAAGTTTCGAATATTAATTGTCGCGTGGGCCGCAATGCCATCGCTATATGGACTGAGTTCGGTACAATATTAAAATACTGGTTGGGGATTGAGTATATACGTAATTGTCCTACTGACTTGTTTGGGTCCTAAACTTGCTAGGAATATTATGCCCATGTAGGACTAGACGGCTTCTTCACTCTTTTCCATATTCAGTAATTTGGACCTATTTTCAAGCCTGTTTATTAGTTTAGAGCCACCAATATAGCCTGTTATGCTTTCTCAACGTTCTTTGCCACAATCTATCAAGCTTGTTGCCGTAAAAACAAATCTACAAGTAGGATATTATCAAAAACGTAAAAGTTTCCAGAGCATATCGATGCGTGGGAAGATGGCAACCTCGCGTAAATAATGACAGTTCAGTTTACAATATCCGCCAATACAGACGAAACCGATTTCCTTGAATTTGCTGGCATACGTTAAGAGGAACAAACTAACAACTCAAGTTCCCATTAATATTTTCGTATCCCATTGAAAACCGGTAAGAGCAGAGCGGTTAACGATACAGACTTTATAGGCCGCATGCCGAAAACGCATCCGGTGACGTCATAAACATCAGTCTAGTCTTTTCCCACGTATGTATGTATGTTGAGGTTGCTGTTCCTATTGGACTAAAAATCTGCCCCTGCACTTAAACACTCTAAGTAGCCAAACAGGTAAATTATAAAGTCTAGATACTTATGTCAGCCCACAGCCGATGCAAGATAAGAAGTACGGAATGCTCGAGTCGGATGTGTGTGAGGACGCATCTTATATGGGAAATCATTTAAAACTTGTTCTAGCCTACGTTATTACTTCCTGAGTATCAATTCATCAATTAGCTTGCAATCGTGGGTTCTTGCGACATCTCTCTCGTAGGAAACTGGTGTTAGGTAACATTTTTGTTTACATTATGAGCAATGTGCATGTCTCTAGCTTTAATGTGGTCGATGATACATCGAACGGATTTAGATGAGAGAGACAAAATAGTTCAAATTGGATTTTTTGAACGCAAATATTTGGAGGAAGCTACTGTGCTTGGTTTTAAAACTGAAAGTTTACCTAAGACAAGGCAAATACGCTTTATTTTTTACATTAAAACGAAAACTGTTGCGTTAAGAATATAACGCTCACGTGTGATTTCGATGTCGAATCGTTTCAAAAGGGCCGTAGACGTTCTTGCGACCCCTTTATGAAGTTTTAGACAAACAGACCGATATTCTTTTGCAAAGTTTTAATTATCTATCTATCTTTGAACAGTATTACGGGTAGTATAACGACATTGAAGAATAAACTGTAACTGTTATTAACCCTTAATTAGGCGCATGGGGTCAGGGCCACTTTAAAGTTAAAAAATAATGTGTTACAGTGCTTAGAGCGCGCTCACGCTCTTCCTAGCTTCCTCACTCCCCGCGGCGCATGCAAATTAGTCGCGTCCAGAACATCAACGCGTGCGCACGTATCGCTGCTCTCTAGATCACTGACCCCATGCGACCAGTTACGTTACATTTTTTGGCAAAGGTAAGTTTTTACTTTTGTGTTTTCTTTTAGTTTATATTAGTATATTGTTTATTATTTTTCTCTGTATGTGTGTATTTCTATACTGCGTAATTGCTGTATGTATTTTTCGAGTTTATTTTGATCTTTTCCCCATTTTTTCAGTTTTTTGCTGATGCAAACAAAAATAGACCAACATATAGTTCAGTTTTCGGATTTCATAATCAAATGACTATAGTCTCATATGTTCCTAAGCCAAAGAAAGCTGTCGTTTTACTTTCCACCATGCACAATGATTACGCCATTGACGAAACAACAGGTAGAGCTCAGAAACCAGAAAGAATTACTTATTACAATAGTACCAAAGGCGGTGTGAATTGTAATGACCAACTTTGCAGCAATTATAATGTTGGAAGAAGAACAAAAAGACGGTCACTGGTTGTATTTTTTCATGTTATAAATGTATCTGGAATCAACGCATTAGTCGTACACAAAGCGAATACTAGTAAGAGTATCACACATACAAGACGGGTTTTTTTGAAAAAATTAGCAGCAGCACTTGTGGAAGATCACCAAAAACGTCGCATACAACTACGTGCTGTACCAACGACAATAAAGAAACGGCTCCGTGAAGTTCATGATGTGGACGAAACGGTCCAACAATCGAAGCGCGGGCGCTGTTCATCATGTCCTAGAAAGGATGACAAAAAAGTGCCAACAAAATGCTTCAAGTGTCACAAATTTATTTCTCAGCAACACTCGAGGATTTACTGCGTCGGATGCAGAATAGAAGAATCCGCTGATGAGACTGATTAATAATTTTTCTTTAAGTTGATCTTGGCTATGCCAAAAAAATTAGTCTAAAGAGACGTTCCTTTTATTTTTAATTTTTTTTATTATATATAATGTTCCACTTATATTTTCGTTTCTTAAAGTTAATTATAATAAAGAACTTTATTAATTGCTATAAAATACATTAAGTTTTATTTGTTTTTGACACTCCTTTCCCAATGTTTTTTTTGGGGTCACTCAAGACCCCACGCGCCTAATTGGGTGATTTTTTTAATGCGCCTAATTAAGGGTTAAAAAAACCCTCAGTGTGTAATGCATAGCAACACAACTGGTTTAATAACCGAAATAAAAAATCTTTTACTGAATCTTTGGTAACAGGTTGTGCGTCGACATATCCTTACTATCCTGTATAATATGGATATGTAAGACTTTCCTAATAGCATGTAAGGGATGGAAGATTTTAAAAATAAAATAAAACAGATTTTTAGATCTGAACATCTAATAAGAATTTCGAAGACTATGGTTAGGTTAGTCATGTAGACTCCAGTAGGCCTAGTATGAGTTTTCAATACGAAACTCGTTCGATCGTATCGAGTGCGTTTGGCGCTCTCATTGGTTGAGAGATCTTACGACCTTGAAGCGAGCCAATCGCTGAGTCAAACGCGCTCGATATCGGCGAACGAGTTTCGTAATGAAAACTCATACTAGGCCTACTGAACACAAAACAACTAAAGATTTTTCGCCGAAATTGATCGACAACTGATTTCAAATGATTCATTGCTGGGTTAGCTCATGCAACTCATGTGCCAGGGATTCCGGGTTCATGCAGTCGTGGACCTTTTCTCTTGTTTATTATTAAATATATTAAATTGGCGATCAGATGAAGACTTTTACATCAAAGATTTCTATGTTCATTCTGTGCATTTACAAAGGAAAAAGGGTAAGGCCTGTGTGTTAGGAGACTCATATTGTACATATTTCAAAATATCTCATAACTTATCTAATTCTTCGAATCTTCTAGTTTACCAGTCGTTCAGTTTTAGACTTATGACAATTTGCAAACGCATTGTCATTATTTAATGTGTCAATACATAAAATTATGTTTCCGACAGCATTTTCCTGTGCAAAATCTATTTAGAGGACCCAATTCAAAACGGAATTTGGGTCTAGGATATAGAGCGCAGTTTTCTTTGGCAACCTGGAGAAACAAAGTGATCTCAATGTAATTGGATGATTGCTTTAGTGACATTGAACGGTACTGGAATTATCTAAGTATAAAAGTGTACTAGTATATCAAATACGAAATGGTATAGTATACCGTTTAAAAAATACTTGCTGTCTCATGTTCATACTATGACTCGTGATTTGCCAGCAAAAAAGAAAGTTTATAGGTTTAACAAACAAATATTTTATGCTAAGGAATACACTCTGTCAGACAATTTGGGCCTATTAGCGTGTTATTCGGGACTTAGAGGAGTTTTAATGTAGATTCAAGTGTGGTCAGAGGTCAGGGGTGAACGACTTTAGGTTCAGTTTCGAGGCAACGCCTTTAATCGTCTATTCAACTAGATTATGTGCTGTATTGTAAGTTACACTGTTATTTAAGCAGTTGCGAATTTATGAACTAATTTTGAAGTCCTAAAAATGCAACTGGTGTCGCGATTAACGTGGACCTAGACCCCAAGATGATTAAAAAAAATTATGTACATAATTTTTATATTCTACCGACACGAAATTAATATTTTTATTTATTTAAATAGTATCCTTATGTATATATATATGTAGTTTAAATCATGTCATTACATTTAATAAAATAGATAAAATAAGTGAGAACAAAAAACATAATAACTTGTAATCCGTCGGTGTTGCAGTCCAAGCTACGAGTATTAGGGCTCAAGAGACTAAAAGCCCCCCACAATGCGAGCCCTATCCAGGAGTACTTTTTGAACGGCCTAACGAGAGCTTCGGAAGATGTTCATTGGCCGAAACGAAAATCACTTAAAGGCACACCTTCCACAAGTCATAGTGTCATTATCATTAATGTCATTTCAGAATGTAGAGTCCAAATTTCCCTTTTACCTACGATATTATTTTATGGATAATTATAATTATCCTTGTGTATTCATTTTGAAGACTTCCGTTTTCCCAAGAAAAAAAGGCTAGTTTGCTCTGCAATCTCGCATCACAATAATATTGAACCTTTCAGAATCAGTTGTAAGGTAAACAAACACAGAGCAATGATGAACTACATACTTAATAAACTAAGCCAGATATTTCTTTGAATACTAAAGTGAATCTCAGTTCCTACTGACGAAGCATTCAGTGTAACTGACTGCGAAATTTGACACTCATCTTATACGGCTGCATATTCACTGATATTATATTACTGCCATTACTCAGGTTTTAATTGCAACGTCTGCAGGGTTGACCGAAAATTGCATAACCAGATAAATAGCAACTCACACGAAGGTAGAAAATCCAGGTAGTGGGGTACTTCTAAAGTTTGGTTAGTTTTAGCACGCGGAAGGTACAAAGTCTTAAAATTGGTTCAAGCTGTGGTAATTTAACCACCCACAGGTTGCAAATACCATAGACCTGTTTTATCTAGTCGATTAATACAAATTAGGTGAATTTCTTGTTTGCAACACTCGTAATTACACAAGCCTTTTGCCGATATAGTAAATTGTTGCGAATTATCTTTAGTGACAGCATTTAAGCGAGCTTAAATAAAATTAGGTAATTGGCTGTTGAAAGTCGTTAGTTTACGTATTTGGTTCAAGTCGAAACAGCATTTAATCAAGTCGTAATATATAATACGTCAATGCAAACGGTATAGTAGAGATAGAGGACAAGAGCATAATCAATTGGTTCAAAACCCACTATGTCTCAAAATCTGGGAATCACTAGAAAGACTTTCGGCTTTGCGGTATATCAGGTTTTTTTTTTTGAAGCATATTCCTAAAGAAAAAACTATTTTTTCTTCCGTCACTTCAGAGGAATTAACTATTTTTTTCTTTCTTGTACTTACATAACAATGTACAAAACCCTGATTGCATACAGTGACTCGATATCATATCTTTGTCCTGAACCCATGAGCCGTGTCGAACGTCATTAGATCAGCTACCAATTGTTCATGATCGTATCCTTTGTTTAACGAATGGCTGACTGACTAAAATCATTTCATAGCTCTTAATTTAATTGCCATTTTGTTAAATGTGTGACGAAATGATGTTTTATCCTCCATTAAGTTTAGTTTGATTACAAAGAGAGAGGAACGTTTCCAAAGTCATTGTTGAGTAGATGCTGTTGTTTTTATATCTCACCACTGATCCCCCTCTCTCACGCCCTGATAGAAAGAAGTCTTAGATATTATAAAGGAAGCCAGGTGTCCAACTGCCTTTTTTTGATGCGAAATAAACGACCTCTCGTGCTCTGGACAGAGCGGCAGGGCGTGCCAGACTTTTACTGACTAAAATCCACCGTGTTCCTTCATTTGCCTGTATGCCAGAGACCACGATCTCGTTTGAACGTCCCGCAGCTACTTGGAACTGCCACCGGCGTAATATTATTACATATTAGGTTACTGCGTCAGCAATTACAAAAGACTATCGTTGCGACAATATTGTTGGCTCCTTGTGAAAAGGTAAAATTTGTTTTTGTTAGAAATTAACGAATCCAGCATTAAGCGCATTTTTTACTAAAATATAGATCGTATCAGCTTCACACCATTTATTTTTCATAGTTGTTTTGACGACAGACAGCTGCATCATATCTTAGTTGCCAAGGTAGGTATACAACCTCCAACAGTATTAGGAATATAGTCACGAGCACCAACTCTGAAACGCAACTCTGAAATTCAATTTTTTAGTGTAATCATGAATACAACGTTGAAACACGACACATTACATAATTCTAGAGGTTCGGTAAGTGCTATGTTCATAACAATATAAAATTTCATTCAAAGCCGTACCGAGGACGGGTCTGAGCAGTTATGTTGCGATGTGTGCCGAGTACGATGCGCCTAATGTTGTTGTGTTGGGAGTTTGGTCGTGGAAGGTCTTCAGATCAATCTCCCTTTGGCGCAGCATTGTTGGTCGTGTGGTTTGGTTTAACATTGCATCACCTCGCTCAACTGCCGTCTTCCTTCCTATTCGCTCAGTTTTTCTGAGTGAATAGGCTTATATAAACTAGCGCGCTTTACCATCAACGATCGCATCACTGTTTACCATCAGGCAGGATTGCGGTCAAGCGCTAGTTTATAATTATTTAAAAAAAAAAATAAGGGAATAAACCGCTTTCGGAAGCTGAATGTATACTTTTAACTTTTGCCCGTGACTGTACATACATCATTTAATTTACATGTGGTTAACTAATCACATGTTTAGAGTATAGAATTGTAAAAAAGCTATGCTTGTTTTGACGACGGCAGTGCAATACTAATTTTCTTGTTAACCTTTCATATCGCCCAGCCTTTTCCTAGGCTGGCTTCGCGGTTGTAATAACAGCTTTAAGGATCGAGAGAGAAACCGTGGCCCTGGCACACAGGAAATGAAGGAACACGGGTGGGATTTAATCGGCAAAAGTTTGACATTTCTTTCCGCTCTGCCCAGAGCGAAAGAGGTCATTTGATGATTTCCGAACTCAACCATAAAAAAAAAAGATCGAGATTATGCTACGCTTGCAGCGATTGATTTGTGGATTGGTTTACATACCAAGATTCCTTTGTGCCTTGGAAAACACGTTAAGCGTTGATCCTGTCTGCGATTTGAAGATCTTTGATAGTCTGTGGGACGTTAGATACTCGATCATTTAATAACTGCTCTTGGCTATGGCGAGGGGTCAAGTTCCAGTCTTAGCAGATGCAGCTAAATGAATAACAGTATTTTACATGGAGCGTTTGCCTATCAAACAGAATACCTCTTGCTAAGACTTAATTAATCTCTTCTAACAAGCGGAAACAGTGAAAAACGATTATCATTGTTTTCCAAATGGCGCCAATCTTCGATAGTAAATTTTGATTAAAGGCGCCAAGACATTACTAATTAGACATCTTAAGGAAAATAGTATTACTAATGAGTCATTAGTAATACTAATTTCCTTAAAGATATCTGTAACAAGATTAGATGAAATATATGTGTTGTAGACGTAATTATGTAACTTACAAAGTAAATATAAACTCCTAGTACTTTGTATATTAACAGATTTAAGCATGATAATTATGCAGCTGAATAAAATACTTCCTACTTAGGCTGAATAATAAATGTATGACTGTAAATAAGGCAGGATGAGATGAGTATGTATACTATGTATATAGTGCCAGATTGTCATGAAATATTGGCCATAACGAAACCAAAAACGGAACTAAAACGTTATGTAAGTTGGACATTGTACTTTCCAAGTACAATGTGTGCAGTTTTCTTTTTCATCAAGAATATTGCCAACCATAAAAATGTCGAATTAAGTCGCTGTGTTGTGCCCCGACAGGTGAATACTGGGCCCATTACATGCTATCAAGTGTATATGAGCCAGGTGTAAAGTGTAATGAAAGAATGAAAACAGACTACTACAAGACTTGAGACATTTTAAAGTGGTTTCATTATTTCTTAAGACTTCGAAATGAAGCTACTAACTATCAGAATTATTTAGGTGTGCTATGGTTAATATTAACTGATGATAAACCTAAACCATATAGACTACTCACAGAAATTTTATTCTCTTCAATAAAAATATAAAAAAAAAAATCCTGAAGTTTCAATACGTCTTACATAGTAACCTTATTTTCAGCAGAAGAGTGTGTGTACATCTTGTAAAAATTCTTGTTTTGCAATGCTTTAAACCATTACAAAAATGACTTCACAATGCAGGCAATTATACAGCTCTTTCAAAATTAATTAGATCATATTAATCTGACCTTATGAAAGACTTTTTATCACAGAAAATTTCAGTAAATGAACTAAATCCATTGATAACATCCAGTTTTACAAAAACTCTTGTATTCTGAAAAATTATCCCTTATTCATAAACGCTGGTAAAAGTTAAGTAGTGATTAGCAATTCTTTAATAATAGATTTTTGACCTTTTAACGTCACTTAACTTTAATCATCCTTTATGAATAAACACCACAGTGTTTAAGGGGTTTCTTCATAAACGATGATTAAAGTGACGTGCAAACGTCTATATACAGTATGTTAAGAAAACCCTGTCTGACCCATAAGGATAATAAAGGTTAGGTAAACACATGACCAAATATAATATAACATTTTACGAAATCATCATAGTACCAATACAAATGAATTTTGAAATAATCTTTTCTTCCCGCGAATTAATTCCAACTTCCCCGAAATTTGGTATTTTTTAAAAAAGTGACAACACCGGTATTATTATGAGCGAATAGCGATGCGACCACGTGTCGCGTGTCCTGCCGCCCGCCCCCCGCGGGCGGCAGGCGAAGGGTGGTCAACGCACATTTATTAAGTTACCTCCTTTTGCGAAATAATATTTATTTTTTTAGGGGGATTTTTTTTTAAGTTTAGCCCGGTTTTGTATGCATTAGTAGAATCAGTTATCGATACCTAACAACACCTTCACGAGTCGGACAGGGTTTTCTTAACATACTGTATATATAATAAGGGGGTTAATCGCAGTCTCGTTATGACGAGAAAGAAATGTCCAAAAACTCAAACTCGTCTGATGTGATACATAGCGAAAGCATTAGAAAGTGACGAGGGCGGATATTTTTGTGGGCTGTCTTTTGTAATTCTGACTTCAGAAAAGTCCTGATCTGCCTAATTTAAATAAATTACTTTCGCCTTTGATGATGATAACAAATAATATATGAAGGATAAGACGTGTAACATGAAGTAGAGAAATTTGTTTATTTCCCATTATTAAAAATAATGATGAAAATGTTTGTTATTTTAATTTCATAATAGTTGAATGCATATTTGAGCTATTAGAATAATCGTGTACCAAGATCACATTACCTGCACAAATTAATTAATTAGTAAAAACTGGAAAGCAAATAGCAAAACAAAAAACCGGCCAAGTGCGAGTCGAACTCGCGCACGAAGGGTTCCGTACCATTATCTTTAAAAAGGCAAAAAAAAATCACGTCTGTTGTATGGGACCCCCCTAATTTTTTTTTAATTCTTAGTATTTGTTGTTATAGTGGCAACAGAAATACATAATCCCTGAAAATTTCAACTGTCTAGCTATTACAGCTCATGAGATACAGCCTGGTGACAGATGGACGGACGGATGGACGGATGGACGGACAGACGGACACCGAAATCATATGAATAGGACTCCGTTTTACCTTTTAAGTACTGAATCCTAAAAAAATGGTCTAGTGCATAACCTGTTCCGTTACTGAAGTCGGTTGACAAGAGTATATTGAGGAAAAAAAACGTTGACCTCTCTCATAGGTCAATGTTTAAACTTTAAATTAATAGGTACACACATGTTCCACAAGTTTGGACATGTTGTCTTATCTAATGTCCTAATTTAATTTATGATGTAAATTGTAATAGATACTTGAAGTCAAAAGGAGAACTGTTTGACAAGTGGCTACGTTTTAAGAGTCGCACGGCTCCGTCGTTGAAGTTGGGTTTCGTCAACATGGGTTTTGTCCAGGGTACGGAACCATGGATCCTATCTTCGCACTAAGGATCGCCATGGAGAGATATAGATCGAACATATTTCTGCATATGCTCTTTCTTGATATGCAGAAGGCCTTCGACTGTGTCTCTCGGGGGGTGATCTGGTGGGCACTGAGGTCCAAAGGGCTACCAGAAGCCTATGTTGACATAATTCGAGACATGTATCTCAATTTGTCGTCCTCCGTGGCGCAGCGCCTGCGACGTGGAGGCCCCGGGTTTGATCCCCGGCCAGGTCACGATGGAAAACGATCTTTTCCTGATTGACCTGGGTCTTGGATGTTTACCTATATATGTATCTATTATAAATATAGTATCGTTGAATTAGTATCCCATAACACAAGTGTCGAACTTACTTTGGGGCTAGCTCAATCTGTGTGATTTGTCCATATATATGTATATATATTCCGATATATCGATTCCGTTGTTAGGACCGCTGTTGGTGACACTAAACCCTTCCCCGTCACCGTCGGAGTCCACCAAGGTTCCGTCCTTAGTCCGTGTCTGTTCAGCGTGATATTAGACGCCTTGTCGGATAGCATCAGGGATTCACATGAGGAACCTCCTTGGTTGTTTATGTATGCTGACGATATTGCGCTGGCTGGCAGACCAGTTTAAATACTGGGGGTCTGTACTCCACGCGTCCGGTGACATTGATTGCGACGTCAGGGCACGTATTTCCGCAGCTTGGACAAAATGGCTTAAGGTGATAGGTGTCATTTGTGACCCCAAAATGCCGGTTAAGCTTAAGGGGCAGGTCTATAAGACCATCATTAGATCTGTTCTCCTTTATGGCAGTGAGGCGTGGTCTGTGCTTGAGCGACACAAGCAGGAGCTGCGTGTCACTGAGATGAACATGCTGTGGTGGATGGGTGGAGTTACGCGGAAGGACCGCATCAGGAACTCCCGCATCCGTGGCAGTCTTTATTTCCTTGACATAGTGGAAAAACTGCAGGAGCGTCGCCTACGTACGGCACGGTCACGTCTTACGAAAACTGTTACGTGGGTCACAAATGTCTTGCCATGGCGCCTACGCCGGGCCGGAACAAGCGGGGTAGATCAAAGAGGTGCTGGCTTGACGCTGTAAGAGATGACATGCGTGCCAACAATCTCACACCACAGGATGCTAAAGATCGCGCGAAATGGAGGAAATTAAGCAGGAAAGTGGACCCCGGGCTCCAACGCGAAAGCCGCGAATGCAACCGGGATAAACGCTAAGATGATGATGATGATCTATATGGTCCCTCCTTGATGGTAAAGCATTAGCTATTCCAGGTTACCACACTGACAACAGTGACAACTTTATGGAAAAATAATTTTAATTCCTACATAATAAAGTTCAATTTACGCTAAAACTTCCAACATTTTTAGACCTTTTTTATAACATCGACCATGATCTGGGTTACATTAGATTTGGGAACATTGGATACTTTTGATCCCATTAGTACATACATGGGGCACAATTTCCGACCTCCAAGAGGCGGCAAAAGGTGGTTCAATATAAGACGGAACTTACTTTTAAGTATTTCGTCGAGTATTGTATTGAGTGTCTTCTCCAGTTGAAGGTATTCTTGATCCTCTTTGATAGGCCAGTCACAGGATAAGTTCCAGTCCACAATGTCAACATTCTGCCCCGAGTCATCTGGAACTGTGTACAACCTGGGTGCAAAGAAAATACACACATATAAAGTACTAGCTTTCCGCCCGCGGCTTCGCCCGCGTTAACTTCGGTTATATCGCATTTTTTAGATTTCCCTCAGGATTATAAATTTTTTCGGCATAAAAAGTACCCTATTATTTAATCCAGACTTCTATCTTTACGTCTGCAAAATTTCAAAACAATCGGTTCAGGAGTTACGGCGTGAAAGTGGTACAAACAAACTCACTTTCCGATGTATAATATTAGTAAGGATATATTTGGTGTACACATACAAATATTCCAGTATTCTCCTTTGGGAACTTGATGTTTTTTTAGGACCAAAAGTAGCCTATGTTACTCTCCATCTTTTCAACTAACTGTATGCCAAAAATCAGGATTGCTTAGCTACGGCGTGAAGGAAGGACAAGCAAACAAACAAACACACTTTCACATTTATAATATTAGTATGGATTTTATGTATCAAACCAAGACGATTTACAAGCCGTGAGCCTGTTTAGCGAAAATTATGAACTTCTATACTTTATCCTATATTAAATTTTAGGGACAGTATTTTCTAAAATCTCTTAGCGCATAATTTTGTTATAGGTATTTGTTATAAGGAATTATTGGGCAAATGGTCATGCTTATAGACCAGACAACGACTGGTCCTGTGGTGTTTTGTATTACTGCAGGATTAAAGCTAGCCTCTCCTTTGCTATATCTTAAAATCCAGTGAATGGGGCAGGAACATGTGCATTGATGATAATTTACTACAAGATGAATCTAAAACCATTTTATTGGTCCAATAGAAGTGTAACAGAAAATCCAATTGTCATTGACCACAAGTCACAAGTTAGGTAAGCCGCTTTGTCCATTAGATCAATGAAGAAATTAATGATTACGAGAACATTTGATGGCTAATTTTCTAATTTGATTTTGTTCGAGAAAATGTCTTTGCATGCAGTTAATTGTGCACTGGAGGACTGATGCAATTTGTTCAGTAGTGTCTCGGATGATTACACTAATTGTTTTAGGTAATCAAGCACTCCACTTCATCAATGGTAAGTCACCACTGGTTATGGACAGTGAACATCAATCTTTAAAAACAAATAAATAAATAAAACTGAAGTTTCTGTTTGTAATGTCAAAATAAGAATAGAATAGAATACTCTTTAATATGTACACCATGTATATTACAGAACATAAAGATTTTACAAAGACTGATGGTCCTATCGCTAAGAGGGATCTTTCACAGACAACCTTTGGATTTAATTGAAAATTTAATCACATGGCAGTTATGAATTTATTTATCTGATAACATTGTATTTATTATTCAGACAATAAAATTAATCTTATCAGATAGATAATTTTCTAGTAAGTTCGGCAAAAAACCAATTAAAACTAAAATCAAGGGTGAAATACTTGAAAGATGTCAGTAGTTTTTATTAAAACATAGTTTTCACTTTTTCCTTAGAAAATATAGGGTAGATTAGCAAACACCAAAGATCACTCAGAATAACTGTTGTATGCTGGTCCAAATAATAACGTTGGCATTAAAAACCATTGTGGAAGTTTACAGTACTTAATATTATTGATAATAAAATTCATCAATAACTGAAACAGTGTAGGTGTGGTGATCTTTTATGAATAAGCATACCTTTATAGAAGTTTATACTCAATTTCATGATAACTTCGAAAGTTACCAATATAAGGTTTCTTATATGAAAAAAGTTCATTTAAAACAAATTATAAACACCAGATCGAAGGTGAATCATCTTACTTAGCAAAAACACAAGCACCAGTGTGTACCCTGTGCAAGGTGGCTATGTTAAAATACTGGTTAGAGTAGTTCGACTGGAAATAAATAACTCAACGATTAATTGGGACGAGCTAAATATCCATCGAGACTCGACACTCGACAGATAGACTGACATTACGACTGGACACAAGCATGCATGACCCCGTAAATACTTGCCACCACTTACTAGGATATATTTTCTTACATAAATACTCTTCAAAAGTACTCACCACGTCTGATCATCTGAATAATCCAAAGATTCCACGTCAATCAGATCAGAATCAAACATATCTTTGTTTATATTTTGATCAACCTGATTCATGATACCAATAATAACGAGACATCAATTTGGCACTTTAAGCAAATCACATATAAATTTCACACAAGAACTACATTTACTATAAGGAATACTGTAAATATAATTAAGAAAAAAGATATAATAAGAACCAACACGAATTGTCCCAGACAAGTTTTAGTTTGGAATTTGACATATCACCATAAGCAAAATGCAAAAAAAGGATGAAGAAAATGAAAGAAGTCAACGGTAAAATTCATAGACAATAGTAGGAAAGTGGAAGTATTATTATTAAAATATTTTTTTGTAATTAAAGTGTAAAATTTTTACAGTAATTTAAATAATAATCATGTTATATGTAACAACTATAATAAAATGGTCTGTGTGCAAAGGTTTGAATTTTTGCCAATTGTCTCTGGTACAGCATAAGTGTTCCCAAGCTTATAAAATAAAATCTAGAAGTGGAAAAAATATTCGTACATCATATTTTATTTTTATTTTGGAAACGGTTTTTACTTTAATACATATTCAAATAAAGCTCTAAATGTTTTTAAATTACGTAAAGATTAAAGTGATGGTAATAAGAACTACACATGTTTAACTAGCTGCCCCGCGGTTTCACCCGCATATGTTTCGAACCCGTGGAAATAACAGGATAAACTTATACTTTATATTATTATAATGAATATATAATAGAACCTGGCTCAGTGATGATAAACCATACTTGGTTTTTTTTATTGAAGCTTGACATTCTATAACACCATTTTTCGTCATTGGAAGTATTAAAATTCGAATTTATTTATATAAGAAATCAATTTACAGGAATATAAATATTCGTATTTCTAAAATATTGTTGGAGAGTAGCGTGTGTCCTGTACTCAACCATTTTATCGTCTTTCAGATCTAATTCAATTCAATTCTTGATTAATGGCCTTTGTGAGAGAGAGACGCCACAATTTTGCCAATATCACGTGCGAACGATTAATAAACCATCAAACGTTGGAGAGCATTTAGCGCGAATTAAAATAATATTAATATATTTCTTGTTAAAATAAAAAATATTTCTTTGCAGATTGACAGATAGGTAGTAACATCACAGATTTCTTTCAGATCTAGGGCAACATTAGTTTTGACACTAAGTTTTGACGTTAGCGAAAGCATAGACAAACCTCTTCCTTCTTTTTGTCTACGGACACGTTGTGAGCACGTTGTATTTGGTGTAGTTTTTAGAAGAAAACTACTAAAATGTCGTCCCATCTTAACTGGATGATCATCCGCAACAACAACGCCTTCCTAGTGAAGAAGCGTAACATAAAGAAGCCGTTCAGCAAGGAGCCCAACAATGTGACTAACCTCAACTCGTACAGATACAATGGCCTGATCCAGAAGAAGGCTGTTGGCGTCGTCGAGAATCCCGACAGGAAAGGTTTTACAGTGGTGTACAAGAAGGCAAAGGCAACAAACAAGCCCGCCAAGAATGTAGTGCGACGTCAATTCAAAGCCGGTGCGCGGAGATCCCTGTTCAAGGTAAAAAGGTTGTTGAAAGCCAACCACTACCGCACAGACCTGTCCAAGGCTACTCTTCGTCGTGCATCAGCCATCCTCCGCTCTCAGAGGCCCATCAAGGCGAATAAACCGAAAGCAGCGGCCGCCAAGACCGAATAACTCTTGTATGTAAGCTGACAATAAAAAAAAACTATAAAAACTTACATAGCCTGTTATTTCATAAGTATAACCTATCTGAGTTATTTCCCAAAGAAAAGTATTGTTTTACACTAGTACCAAGGTATATTTTGTGGTGTGGACAGTGATTGTAGGTGATGCTGGTACTGATAGATGAGGTAGCAGCATGCTAATGTACACATTGCAAGCAATCGTGATAGTGTTTTAAAGTATTTAACTGACCAAATAATCTCATTACAAGACATCGTATAGGAGCAATTTTACATTAAGATTGTGAGACAAAATAAATGGATGGAATTTTCTCACAAAGTAAATTTCAAAAAAATTCTGTGTGGTAACTTTCACAATAATGCAAATGTATTCTTGAACAAGCTATCTTTCCCTTCCTAAAGTAATATGGGGGGAATTGATAGTCATTAGCATCTGTGCAGCCATATCGCAGCTTAATTGCGAGTCTGCTTTTATGTTTTAATATTATTCCAGTGCACCCTGCACTGGAATAATTTTATATATGGAGCAATTGCCTCATCATCATATGCCTAGGTGTTTCCCCACTAAGTCTGGATCAATTTCCAGTCTGACTGGATGCAGCTGAACAACAGTGATTACGTATCTTGCTACATTACTTGAGTAGAGGGGCTTGCAGAAATAAATCTGTGCTTGGGCCCAACCCATGTTACAGATATCTGCAGGTTATTAATCTTCAGAAGGAAATAGTTGTTATGCCTGTTATTTTATGTGGGGGTATAAGTTAATATGGGACTATTCAGTCAGTACTAGATAGAATTAGCATTTTGCTAGTACAATAAAATAACACTTGGTAAGGGTATCATACTACCCACAATAATTGTACAACGTATCAATTCATCTCTTAGAAGCTTAGTGAGTTCCAAATTGTAGTGTCTCATTAGTTAGTTTAAAACAGTCTCCAAAGCCTGAAGCACAGGAAAAGAACAGCCAGCCTGTCTATAGTCTATAGGATAAATTTTGGAGACTGTGCCAGGGAATAGGGTATTTGACTAAAAAAGCTAATTAGTCCGTCAGTCAGATTTCCAAAAAATACAATTTTTCATATAAACAAAAAATTAAGACAACAGTGTGTTGAAAACTCGTGTGAAGTCACTGCACGCTACACTTTTTAGCGCGCAGTGACGTCACCAGCCACAACTCCTGATCTTTGATGCCTTTTATATTTTTCAATTTTTATTGATTTGATAAAACAAAATATACGTATCCAACATTTATCTATAATCTGAATGACTGACTAAATAGAATCAATTTTTTTTAACCCAGGAAACATCCCTTTAATTAATTCCTCCATCATCGGACGACATCCTTACGCTGCTACTAGCGCGCTTTACCATCAATGATTGCATTACTGCTTACACAACAACACAAAAGTGACAGCTTTTGTGAGATATCAGCATTAAAAAGTTTCTAATAAGTAATTTTGATGTTGACACTTTGTTGTCAATATTGATGAAACCTGTACCATTAGTTAGGCTATCTTAGATCTAGTAATGCGTTTTATATCGTACCTCTACAATACCTAGGTCTCAAGATATAGGGCTTAAAAATTACGTACGGCATGTTACGCAATATTGAACCTTAGACCATTGAAATAAGGTATGTTCGTAACAATAACAAAGACTGTTAGAATAGGTAGACTAAAAATGAAAAACTACAAAAATAAGTGTGTAAGTTATGATGGAATTTAGTTAGATGCAATTTTTCTTTATTTTAAAATAAATGAGTATATAATGAAGTCATTATTAATGAGTAATTTGCAGTCTTATCACAACAGGACGGTACAATAAGAAGTGATCACAGCCGACAAAACATACCGCCAAAACAAGGTCTCTGATCATGTCAGAGGTACACTGATCAATGGCAGGAGTGGGTTTTAGCCGGTAAGACTCGGGCACTGCCCAGACTGGTGCACTAATAAAGCAGTCTGGATGTCCCGTCATGAGAATTTCCCACACCTGCCATAACAAAAACAAAAAAAGGTCACAGGCCAAGACATGAAGGCAAGGCCACATGTCAAGATATGAAGCCAAGGCCACAGGTCAAGACATGAAGCCAAGGTCACAGGCCAAGACACGAAGCCAAGGCCACAACATGAAACCAATGATCAAGCTAAGGTCACATGTCAAGACATGAGGCCAAGGCCACAGATCAAGACATGCAACCAAGCGATAGGCCAAGACACGAGATGGCCTCAAGGCAAGACATGACGCTATGGCCACAAGCCAAGTCATGAGGCCAAGGCCAACAGGCCCAGACATGAGGCCAGGGCCACAAGCTAAAACATGAGGCCAAGGCCACAAGCCACAACACGAGGCCAAGGCCACATGCCAAGACATGTGTCCAAGGCCACAGTCCAAGACATCAGCCAAGGCCACAGGCCAAGGCATTAGGACAATATACGAGGCCAAGTTGATGTCTTTGGTTTTTATATATTCGTTTTTGACACCGACTATCGACTTTCGAAATTAGGTAGTATTGTTTTGGTAGTCTGTTTTTTTTTTTTGTAAAAGTTTTTTAAATCATGGAGAGAAATTAAATAAAAAATATAAATTGTTGCACCATTACAATTTATTAATAAGAAAACCAAAGATGGAATATTAAACAATCTATTATAATAATATTGTGTTATGATTATTAAGTTACAAACATGATCTTTCACGGGAACCAAAAATTATATCAAAGTCAAAGAAATATATTTTAATGGACATTCAATGTACACTGTGCTTTACTAGTAACACAAATACAATACAAGTCATTGCTTAGAAATAATTGTATTCAATATTTCAGTTTCACATCACTTATTTTATTTACAATAGATATCACAAATATTTTAAACATCAATAAATGTAAAGAATAATCCATCAGAGACATGATTGGGTAAGTATTATTATTAATAAGTATGTCAAATAAAATAAAATTTATCTAATATTGTAGAAATAAATGGCAAAATAATTGGCGTTTTTCTACCTTTTGAGGGTAATTTTAACATATTCTCAGGCAGGTCTTTTTAAATTTACTTTTAGAACATTTAAATAAACAAATTGCACAATTACTATGAGCAAACGTAAATTCACAAGTCAATTAAATGGACATTCTCATGAATTTTTACAAAAAGACTATTATATTTGTTAATTTACACAATTTCGATTAATTTACGGAACATTGATTCGCTACCACAACTATTTTAGCTCTAAAAAGCAGCTTTTCTTGCAAAAGTTGCCATAAATAAGTAATCTAACATTTTAAAGTGTAAAAGCGATTTGTTGTCTAGTAAAGAGGAGAGGGGCGGGGGGTTGGTAGTTATGTGCCTAAGAAAAGCTTCAGGTACAAAATACATAGTAAACATGAAAATAAAAGGCACAAACATTTAACCTATCGTTACAAAAGGCACAATACACCAAAATTCATACTTTAGTATTTACAATTCTACCAAATGAAATTGTAATATATGAGTGAATGCCTACACAACTTAGATATCTTTACTTGCTGCCGCACTCCATGTACCTTGAGCCAGATTCCAACTATAGCGTCTCGGAAGATGACTCGAGTTACAGCGCAGTACTATATTCACCAGTCGGCGGGTATGAGGGCAAGGTACTGTGAATCATTGTAGCATACTTCAGAGCAGCCAGTATTAAATCATGCTGTACAGGTACTTTGCACTTTGGTGGTAACACTCACTTTCAGCTAGCCTAGTATAGTACGGAGGTTCGATTGAATCAGTAGGCCTAGTACGAGTTTTCATTACGAAATTCGATCGTCGATATCGAACGCGTTTGACTTGTCAATTGGCCCGCTTCAAGGTTGTAAGAACTCTCAACCAATGAGAGCGCCGAACGCACTCGATAATGTAATGAAAACTCATACTAGGCATACTGAGGCCAACTTATACTGGTTTAGTTAACACCGAAGTTGGGATAATGTTCGGGTCGATACGCCACGTAATGGGGTGGGTGATACCACGTTTTTATGAAGTAGACAATGAGTTTCCTCATTTCTTTACACTCTCGCCAAGCTTGGCAAAATTACTAATTAAACGCACTACATAGCTAATCAGGAATTTGATAATGTATGCCATTGGCCTTATCATTGTCAAGTTTCAATTTGGGAACGAATAAAATGAAAATGACACTTACAGTACGACCGAAGAATCCAGGTGGTTCTGAACATCGCGCAAAAGGTTGCGCAATAACATGTTTATGAACCAAATGGTAACACTAGGCGAGTGAGAGAACATGCATGACAGTTCGGACAGCCTATATGCAGACCCGCCATGATTCATCGGCCATATTGTATCTATTTACTCAACTTTTTCTCATTCCGGCAGTGTTAAGAGAATCACTGTAGAATTCTGCCTGGTGAATTATAGATTATTATATTTGAGACAATTTGGAGACAGTAAGTACCTGCATGAAGTTTCAGCTCGAATGTGTGAAGAATCCAAAACAATAGACAACTTTAAAGGAGGCAATTCATAGATTGAACTTTTTTGTTTATACTACAGACAAAAGTTCTCTCAACATTATAGAACTTTTGTATTTAAGGTTGAAGTGACAATGAGAATACTAGAACAATACTCATTTATATTTAACACGATCCACTACAAGAAGCTCATGGTATTATTACATAGACACTTTGATATTTCATTAATTAATTATTTTACAAATTTCATTTAATTTTTTATTCCCTTTTAGCTATCTAAACACGTAACCTAATTATAGGCACATTTATTTATTCTAATAGTCAATTTTATAAACATTTGGTTGATAAGGTATTTATTTTATTTAAAATGTCAGGGAGAAGGCAGTGGATACAATGTACAATATTATTGTCAGATAATAAATAGTTCAAATAATACTGGTGTGGTCAAACTATTGGTTAAATTGTAATTTTCATGACTCCTAAATATTTTTATCAAGTACAGTTGGGACTTAGAAAACTGAAACATTGCTTATTGGTCGCGTAACAGTCAAAATAATATAGGAAATATCTACAAAAAATCAATTCACGTGTTCACAACAGAAGAATTTAATTATTTGCATATTATTTTACGACACCAAATCTTCGATCAACTAGTACTAGACTTCGGATTTAAAACGGTTGGAAATAGGCCACAAATAATGTTATGGTCTTATTTTTGCAACATAGCTTTTTCAACCTTATTGCTTATATTGAAAAAACACGTTTACTTTTGAATCAAAGTACTAAATGTATTACAAACGATTACAAGCCTAATGTTTGAAAGTTAAGGTTTATAACTGAGAGATGTATTCTTGTTCTAAATCCTATCTATTGTCATAGTTGATCGAAGCATCAAATAATCAAAGTATAGACCTAAAAATAATTTGTGCATTAAAATAGTGAATATTAGTGCTAAATTAAAATTAACTAAACGCTAAATTGACTAGTATACAAAACTAATGCTATGTGATGCTTAAGAATAGTTTGTACATAATAATTGTTAAGAATATTATGGCAATAGACTTTATTGGCCATTCGAAGTTATGACGTCATGTTCTGCCAATAGTCCAAGAGCTGCACCCTAATAGTAACAACATACTTGCGCAAGTTTAGACTTGCACAAATTTGTTTCGATACCTGTGCTAAGTCTTCCTACAAACGTTACCATATACTTGTGCAAGTCCAATGCTCCGTACCTATATTGTAACTTGTGTAGTCAGCATAATTTCGTAACGCACTGTTATGTACTATCAATTTCAAGTATATTGCTAATCCGTAGCTGCATGATCAAAACGTGCTTGTTCAACAATGCAAATAACTCAATGAATTTTGTTAAACTGTCAAAATGAAACCCGTTGCTACTGATAGAGTTATAGTATGTTACGCAATTACTCTGCATGTTAATTTTGGGAATGTATTTAAGTCGAGGTACTATAAAATGTTGCATAGCAGGCCATCATTTCCTTTTTAACCTATTGACCACCCAGTCAGTTAAAACGACAAACGTCTTCGTGCCTCCTAAACTTATCTTGTACATTACAAAGTAAAACACATAGCCCTTATTACAAAATATGGATTTTATTTAGATTAGGGTTTAAACAACCAAAATGGTTATTTTATGAACCTAACCGTTATAGCAATGTAGTTCTTTATAGAAAAATGACAGCTTAGTTTGGTACCAATTTTCACTTTTGTATTAAGAACTTTAATACTCAATAAAGTTCGAAATACAAATACTGACTCAATGGTCAACTAAGGTTTTGTCTTGTAATAAGGAGGATAGGGAAGGACCTTATTCGTCATAGATATTTATTTGTCGATTTATTTATGAGATGGGTGTTGAGGGCATGGCAATTGATATAATATAACCAAGCAGTCAATAGGATTTCATTTAAATCAATGAGCAAAACAACTTAGCCAGTATTTCCATTTTCTAGTCATCTACTACTAAGACCTACTTCAACTCAAAACGTCTAACATACCTTCTCGGGATTCGTTACTAGCTCCCTGGCTAAGCTTTGAGTTTAAGCAAGAATTATGAGCAAAAAGTGAGCTTGAATTCACATTATATGAGAAAACTATTCCATCTTTATATACTGTTCTGACTACACAATATATAAGCTAGGTAATTATATGTAGATACCCGGTTACATAAGATTTGTTATTTTTATTAACAATAATATGCAAGCATGTGCGTATTCAATTAAAGAAGGAACATTATTCACACCATAATTCATAAAAGTATACACAGCTGTGAAACAACAAACACTATCATAAGCGTCGACTTTCCCGCTTGAAACCACAGATTTAACCATTGGAATAACTATATACTTTTTTTAAATGACAACATTCAGATTTTTTACATAAATACTTTTTATATACATTATTTTTTAAAATTCATATTTCATTTATTGTTATAAAAGCGAAAAAGTATGTAACTGCGGCTACAGTATAATCGAGTATGTAGTTATAAAATAAATTCCGTCAGTGCAGATATTAATATCTGAACAGAATAGATAAGAAAGTACATGCATATGGGCAATTTTCCTTGGATTATTACTTTGGACCACAGTAAATTACACTTAATTTCATGCTTGACAAATATAAACATTTTTACAGACTGTTGGAACAAGAGTGGAATGAACTTTCATTTTTACGACTTCAAAGGCGTGTAAATGTGGGTCTCCCCTTACCAAATACCAACAAAATCAATCCAGTCAGTTTCAAACCCGGAATAAAACAACAGGCAGGCAGACAAAACTTTCCAAAATATTTTTAGTAAAAGGCTCTTATTTTGACATCAAGCATCAGATCTTTATTAGTATAGATGTCACTGAATAAAAAAACTACAGAAGCAGATAATTCCTCATTGGGACATTGTTGCTCTTTATTTTTTATAGGGCACCAGCCTTATTTGTGACGTTTTTCTAGAGATGGGTTTACATTCGATGATTGAAAGGATAGCTAACCAAGTGACCCAACTAACATTTTCGCCAATATTGGGTTATGTGGATTTTGGTATTTATAACTTTCCCACTTCACACAGGCCTGTTTTCTTCGAGAGAGTGGGCTGCAATCTACTACGCGGTTCCACCAGTATGGTATATTTTGCATGTTTTCACAATTTTTGGTTTTAGGACTTGCCCGTTTATTCAAGGTCTCCGTTTGAGAGCAGCGGTGATGAAATTATCTACACAAAGTAAAGCACCTGTCTTGTCTCGAACCTACAACTCGTAGGTTGGGGTCCTGCTGGAAACAGTATGTCAAGCCAATTTCGTTCCAACAGTCTTGACTAAAAAGGTCATATTTCTCAAACATAGCCTTTTTGGCTCTATAAACACCACTACACTACAGACTTCGTTCAAACTTCGTCGATGAAAGTCAAAACACGGAATAACACAACCTACGTCACAACAAGCACCGAAAACGAAATTATGTGCGTTTAGTTACAACAATAACACAATATTTTATGTGCATTATGGGGCTACTCATATTTACCGAGTAAGTTATGGAAATTGAGAATATCTGCAAATATTTTGGGTACGAAAATAAACTTTTCATACACACAGATTACTTTATAGGACCCTGTTATAAAAATTATCTCGGTAATCTAGAGAGCAATATTTTGTGATGACGATTTCATATAATAGCCTTATTAAACATTTAAAATACAGATGCGACGTTTTTAAACAATTAAAGCCTCTTAAATAACAAAAATACGTTAAATAAATGCACTTGACAACCACAGTGGAATGTACAAAGAAAAAAAAAAAAGTTTACTCGCAAGCCAGCTTGCTGTCAAACGAGCTGAGAGCAATCCCGAACGCTTGTAACGCACACAACGGATATCGATAATCCATTGTAAAGACATCTTCAGATATGCGTCCGAACTGCATCACAACATAATCTGGCTCAGAGTCATGTACAATTTGAAAGTTCTTCACACTTGCCTGGGTAACTCTTCCATGGAAATTCAGCACATAGGATTGTGTCTCATCGTTCCACACGGGGGTTTTGTTGTGTAGAACGACTATATCATCTAGAATTTGGCTCTTAAGTCGTTCTAGCAGTGTTTCGCTGTCGTCTTGCGGTGCGATCGTCACCCGCTGGCGGTCAGGCGTCATTCCAGGGAGGATGACTGTCATTTTTCTTGGTCCTTTGAAGCCTAAGACGTTGGTGTCCTGTAATTGAGAATTATTACTTATAATATAAATTATGACTAAGACTCGACCGAGATCTCGGTCTCGGGCTCGGTATTCTCGGCTACAAATCCAACCGTAATCAAATTTTTAGAGTGAGTAATCTTTGTGTAGTCAATGTCAACTGCGTGGTTTTTTAAAAGTTAGAGATAAGTCCTCATTTATACTTTATTTAGTAATCATGGGAGTTCCTGCGTGTTCTGCGAGGTTTCCAGGGGGGGGGCAGCTCCCCCCTCTGCCCCCTGTCGGTACGCCCTTTGTATATTCTGGGTCTCGGCCGAGAATGAAAAGCCTATCTCGGTCGAGCCTCAATTATGACTTATATGCTCATGAAGAAAAAATTTCGGGATTTACGAAAATCGACAAACGTACAATTATACGTTTTATTTTTGAAAAAACTTAAACTTAGATTGAGACTGAGATAAGACTTAGAACGTTTTTAAGATTAGTAAAATTAGCCCTCAGGATTAATCCACCTAATTAAATATTGAATTATGAACCTAACCATTATACAAATACAGTTCTTTATATTCAACATTCAACTATAATAATAAAAAATCTCAGTAAGAAACTTTAGACTTGGCATGACTGTCTGGATTTCATTACTTTTTAGAGATAAAGGAGCAGCTCCATCGAGACTTGGCTAGTTTTTTACTAAATGTTTTTGATGGGATAAAAATAACAGCTTAGTTCGGTACCTAATAAGTTGTCACTTTTGTATTAAGAACTTTAACTTAACCTCGACAAAATACAGAATCAAAGGTTAAGGCTAGAATTAATGGTAGATTGCGTTTTGTAATAACACGGTATGTTTAAAAAAGTTTTTCTTCAAATCTGCACCTTAATCACGTAACACATTAATACTATCAATTGGAATAATTGAAGCATATTTCTAATCCATTGTTCAATTAGTTCGAAAAATGCGTCTACTAACAATTTACATAACGCAGTGAATGTTGTTGAACTGCCAAAATTAAACCCATTGCCACTGATAGGGTGTAATAATAATAATAATCGTTTATTTGCTAGAATGTAGGTTTACAAAAATAAGGTCGTAAAAGAATATAAATTGAGCCACACATCCTGTCAAAGATTCGACATTACCCTGCTGGCAGTGTACTGAGAAGTCTCGATAGCCTGATGTCACTCATCTGAATGATTAACAGGAAAACTTGTGTTCCTAACCGCAGAGAACCTATATAAACAAATACATAGCGTAACAATAGGTAGATTTATATAGTGTTAAGTTCTGAAATGATTGTAATTGTCTAGTATAATGTATGTATGGATAGATGGATATTTAATACTCTTTCACAAAACTTCTCAACGTATTTGGATGAAATTTGGCACACTGATGGTTTATAACCATCGATATTCGCGGTAAAACCGCGGCGTATGACTATTAACTTAGTAACTGGCAAGTACTACTTACATAAACAACAGCTGCCAACTCGTGTCTCGTATGAGCGTGGTCGTGTTTCCTCCAGGCCTTGCCATTATCATACACAGTGAACGCGGTCCCCAGAAGGTTCGAGCGAAGCTTGCCGGCGAAGCTATCGGCTGTTCGCGTCAGCTCGGTGGGATCGGTCGATATTAGGTAGTTTGATGTGGCGGATTTCTTTCGTTTGCGGGCTAGAAATGGAAAATATAGTTTATTATATGGTGCAATACTGTTCGAAGTGAAGAAGGTCATTGCGTGAGTACGGAGAAGACGGTGTAGATATCTGAAATGTCTAGTTATCACTAATATTAATATACATATACAGTATGTTAAGAAAACCCTGTCCGACCCATAAGGATAATAAAGGTTAGGTAAACACATGACCAAATATAATACAAAATTTTACGTAATCATCATAGTACCAATACAAATGAATTTTGAAACAATCTTTTTTTCCCGCGAATTAATTCCAACTTCCCCGAAATTTGGTAATTTTTAAAAAAGTGACAACACCGGTATTATTACGAGCGAATAGCGATGCGACCACGTGCCGAGTGTCCTGCCGCTCGCCGCCCGCGGGAGATCAACGCACATTTATTAAGTTACCTCTTTTTGCGAAATAATATTTATTTTTTTAGGGGGATGTTTTTTTAAGTTTAGCCAGGTTTTGTATCCATTAGTAGAATCAGTTATCGATACCCAACAACACCTTCACGGGTCGGACAGGGTTTTCTTAACTTACTGTACAGATGGAAACTCAATGCAACAATACAGTATGTTACGAAAACCCTGTCCGACCCACAAGGATAATAAGGGTTAGGTAAACAAATGACCAAATAAAATATAAAATTTTGCATAATCATCATAGTAACAATACTAATGAATTTTGAAATAATCTTTTTTACCCTGTAACTTCCCCAAAATTCGGGAAATTTAAAAAAGTGTAAACACCATTTTAGACCTTATAATTGTCGGCTTTCTTTTGATTATTTTTTTAGGTTCTTTAGCGGCGTCAGTGTGTCTAGCCGCCGACGGCGGCAAAGGAATAATTAGAGCTGTACTAATTTTTGCGTAATAACGTTTTGTTTTTGTCGATATTATTCGAAACTGTACCTGGCCGAATGATTTGTTGTAAAAACACAGATTACCTAATGGTAAAAGTACTTTTTTTGATTATCGATTAATTACTCATAACAATATTGTAACACAAGTACCTATTATTAGTAAATAGGAACTAGAAAGGTCTTATGAAATACGATTTTAGGAGAATATTATAAACAATGTAAAGCATTTAAGTTCACCTGATTTAAGTTATGTGAAAGTTCTAAAATCTAAAGAATGCCATGCGATGTTGAATCGATGCGTGAAATTCTGAAATACAAAATTGATACCAAAAATCGATACGAGAAATATTTTGAATACTTTCACACCTCTAGTCAAAGGGCACCGCCGTGCAGTTAGAGTACCTATTTTTATGAAATAAAAATCATTTTTATTTTAAATTTATTAGTTTCGCGTAGACATGGCGTCCGTGTAGACGTATCGTTTATTGTGTGATCACATAGTTTTCTAACGTAATGTAACCTGCTGATGGAAGGTACCTAGTGAAACTGCAATTGTGTTGTGTTGTGATCAGGTGTTGAACGATTCGGATGTGACTACTTCTTGGTCAATGTGGTTCCAGCATGACGGTGCCCCACCATATTTTTGCCGACCTGTACGTGAGTACCTCCACTATCAGTTCGGCGAGCAGTGGATTGGTAGGAGTGGACTAACGTTGTGAAACACCGTGCTAATGTCGTGGGACGGTGTCAGGCCGGTATCGTTCTTAGTGAACGAAATATGGAACAACATCTCCGCCACAGCTATTGTGCTCATCGAATGAAATTCGAAGATACATTCGGAGGGTCAGACGACCTTTCTACTTAAAAAAAAGTTCTTTTCACGAGCTGCCTAAGTAGGTATCATTGTTTCTTTCTAGAGTCGATAAACGTGGTTAGACTACCAATACCTACATGCATGAGGTCAACTGAGGTCATGACCTGTGCCTGTGTTGCCATGAAATTACCTATTTATTTTATTTAAGTTATTTATTTTTAGGGGGTATTTTTTTTTTTAGTTTAGCCAGGTTATGTACGCATTAGTAGAATCAGCTAACGATACCTAACAACACCTTCACGGGTCGGACAGGGTTTTTGTAACATACTGTATAGTCACAATTTCCGCACACACGAGACGCCACGCAAAAAGTAATTAAAATCAACACCATTCAAAATTAAATATTAAGTACGAACAACCGCAGGTCAAGCTACCCGAAACTGTCAAATATTTCCAATCAACCTTGAGCCTTATTGCTTTAAAAATAAAGTTGAAAATGTAATAAAAAAATCTGATAGATTGTAGTAGCTTCATGTGCTGTCGTCTGTACATAAGTACGTACAGGTCCCAAGTATCCACACTAAGTACCAGCACAAGTACAAATCATACAGAGGACAATGCACCCCCGGCACGAGACTGTCACTTTTGCGAAAATGAAATTTTTCAGGAGAAGTATTTAAAAGTTTGACATCTCAATAATTAATGAGTCTTCAAGATTTTATTACCATTTTACGGAAACTATATGCACTAAAATAATAACAATATTGCATCAAGTAAAGGGCTGCTTCAGGACACTTATTACGCTTTTTTTTTTGTCAATATTTGCAAATATGACGGTCTCCGACCAAGGGTGCGATATGTTAAATGTCATCCTCTGGAATTCCGCCAAAGAGCACGTAAAGATATCCAATGGTAGAGAGAAAATGTTGCACCAAATCGACGTAAATTTGGAGTGGGGCAGAGCTGTGAGTTGACTTCAATCAATAGCCAGGAAAGTGACGTCGACTTCCGACTACGTAATAGGACAATGTCTAGGCAAAAGCGTAATCAAACAGAGGCTTAGTCATAGCAGTAATGGTAAGGTACAAACGATAGCACTTCAGCTATTACAAATTTCTCTATTAGATCTTCAACAATATGGCTAAAGCTTTAAGGTTCATAGTCGAATGGGAATATCTGACAGTTTCGGGTAGCTTAACCTGCTATCCGTACAACGACAGGCTCAATAGGATATTTGACAAAAAAAAAAACTAATTAGTCCGTCAGTCAGATTTCAAAAAATACTAGACACGTATTTTTTGTTTTATTAAAACAATAAAAATACACAAATATAAAAGGCATCAAAGATCAGGGGGGGCAATCGCGCTAAAATATTTCAACCAAAACAGAATTGGATCGCAACAAAACCATAACTTTTGTTATGTTTCGTATCGCGCTAACGGTTTAACCATAACTGGATCGCAATTGGAACGTAACCGTTGTCAAATTACAAAGTTGAAACATAGCTAACTTTTTCTATGTCATGTCACCACGAAACGAATGTATTCGAACGAAATATGATCGAAACTTAACCATAACTTTAACTGGATTAGATACGAACAAGAATTGAACTTATATCTACTGTTTTATTTAGCGCGATTACCCTCCAGGAGCGGTGGCTGGTGACGTCACTAGTCGCTAAAAAGTGTAGCGTGCAGTGACGTCACACGAGTTTTCAACGCACTGTGTCGTCTTAATTTTTTGTTTATATGAAACAAGAAAAAAAAACTTGTCTAGTATTTTTTGGAAATCTGACTGACAGACTAATTAGTTTTTTTTAGTCAAATACCCTGTTGTGTGAAGTAGCACACCTTTTTTATACTAATAACGAACTGGACTGGTTCTAATATATTTAACTAGGCAATTAATTTTGGTCCCCATAATGTATAGGTATTATTGGTATTTTAATGAGTAAATGGTAGTAGGTAATAATCCCCCTTATTCATAAACACTGCTTAAAGTTAACTAGTGATTAGCGATTTTTTAAACATACATTTAAGAGGCTTGCAGGTCACTTAACTTTAAAAATCGATTATGAATAAACCCGTTAAACACTGTGCTGTTTATTAATAAAGGATGATTTAAGTTAAGTGACGTTAAAAGGTCAAAAATGTATAGTTAAAGAATCGCTAATCACTCGTTAACTTTAAGCAGTTTTTATGAATAAGGGGGAATAAGTTTTATTTATGGCTTAAAATTTTGAGCCTTAAAACTGATTAATTACTATTTAGGTACTAAGTAAAGACTATTATTAGTTGGTTATAGCCCATTTCAGTCTAACACAGAGGTTGTCAACCCTGTATTGCTTACCACACTTTTGAGACTATTTTTTATAAAGTCCTAAATTTTTTATACTTTTAATCTGTCGCGAATCTAACAGCTATTACCGCGATTATATTTAAACTAGTAATATTATATATTCGTAAGTAAGGTAGGATATAAAAATTTCCCTAGATCTGCCCCCCTGAAAGAAAAAAACCGCCCACAAGGGAGCTACCGGGCGGTAGCCCCCTTGTGGGCACTGCGGAACGTTGAGAATTTAAACACTAAAGTCTAGACTCTAGACGAATACATTAAAATAATTAAAGTCCCTGGATGTATTTACATACAATAATTTCGATAAAGCAATCGAATGTTAAAGTTTGTTGTAAATAAGGAAATCAATTAATATGAATGGAAATGTGAAACAAGGTAGTTTCGATGTTAATGATCAATAAAATTGACCTTTCTTGAACGGACGACGGCAGGTCAAGCTACCATTAACTTTCAAATATTGCCAATCAATCTTGAGCCTTGATAATATAGCGATAAAGTTGAAAATTTAATAAAGAAATATGTCAGTTTGTAGTAGCTGGACATTCTGTGTGTACCGTAATGTTTTTAAAACCATAAACAGTGAAAGGGCGTCAGTAGTCATCAATCACCAACTGTTTCAACATTTCAGGCTATATTGTAAACACGTGACTTTGTACACCATGGTAGTTAGCTATTAACTATGTTCTCATTTACATATCTATACTAATATATAAAGCTGAAGAGTTTGTTTGTTTGTTTGAACGCGCTAATCTCAGAAACTACTGGTTCGATTTGAAAAATTCTTCTTGCGTTGGATAGCCCATTAATTCAGGAAGGCTTTAAGCTATATAACATCGCGCTACGACCAATAGGAGCGGAGCATAACTAAACCACGCGAACGAAGTCGCTGGCGGCCGCTAGTTAAAATATAAAATTCTCCTGTCACAATATTAGTGATTATACTCCTCTGAAACGGTTTGACCGATTTTTATGAAATTTTATATGTATATTTAGTAGGTCTGACAGTAGGCAGTATTTTTCATACCCCTAAAAGACAAGGGTTGTCCCATCCATTTATTTTTGGTTTGGTATTTTTTTATTTATGGTGATAAATAGTGTTGAAAAATACATATAATCTCAAATTTCACCCCTCTACGACAAACCGCTGGTTTTAATGGCGATTTTAATAAAATATTTCCTAAAAATAAAGTATGTGCCAAAACAACGTTAGCCGGGTAAGCTAGTATTTAACGTAATATGACGCCCTTGTTTTCCCAGTTTTGGCTATGTGTACCCAAATTCCTCAGACATGGTTATGCATATTCATGTTTCAATAATGCAGAAGAAATGGAATGTAAGAAGGCTTAGGCCTGTCCTTACGTGAACGAATCAGAAATAAAGAGATCCGTTTGGAAAACCAAGTGAACCGACTTAGGGTTACAAGCTCGAGAATTTGCAAACTAAAGCGGTGGCTAAGAAAAATAAAACCTTTTTGGAGGATTCCGGAAAAACATTTGAAACCTACGAAAATATCGTTTTATATCAAGCAGCCAGTATTTTCGTCAAACATACCTCTATACATTCTCGCCGTTCTAAAATTAAATAAATACTTTTTTCACTTACCAGCCAGCAAAAACACTTTTTTCCCATAATCCTTTTCGAGGTGTAAGAAGTAGGTAGGGTAAAGCCCCCGATCCATGCCTTTCCGATCGCGGGCGATGCGACATTTATATAACGTGCCATGTTTAGCTGGTGTGACCACGAACGTTTCCACAGCGCCTTCGACGGAGCCTTCTATTTCTGCTGTCTGTTATGAGAATATTATGTTGATTTTAAATTATGTATGTAAGGAAATTTGACTGTACTTGTAAGTTTTATAGAAGCTTGTCAACAGTTGTCTGAGCACTTAGTACTGGTCAAACTCGAAGCAATGACTTCTATTTATCCAATTACTAATAATTTTGATTTGCCAAGGAGTTTGTTAGTAAAGAGATCAAGCTAGTTTTCCATTCCAAAGCGGGTGGGTCCAAGGTGGGTTCCTATGGAGAAGTAAGGGTAGGAAACGCCACAAAAGTATGGTCTAAAATATACGAACGATAATAAATTAGGACTTCATTAATTGTCCTAAAAAGTTTTTCTTAATACGAAACCTGAATTTGTACATATAGTTTGTTCAGAACAAGCAACTGAATAGATTCCAATCATTTTTACACCATGTTATATTTTTTCACTAATATATTTAGAAATTGTTACAGAGTGCTTACCGAGCGGTTACGATAGATCATAGTACTCGCGCCGCGCGCACAGCTAACGCCAGAGGTCAATTCACCGCGCTCGCCCGCCCGTGAGAAGCTTTGACCATATTTTTGTTGGGACAACCAAGTAGGACAACAAGCTCATAACTTTGTGGTTTTACATGTTATCTTTTTGAAATTTTGTACATAGATTCTTTAGTTAAAAATACTGGACATGTGTGTTTTGGGTATCGCATATATACAAAAACTAATGTTGTATAGTTAATGTCCAACTTCGTATTCTAGTAAATACTGGCATGTCACGACAGGCCATGCCAGTATTTACTTGACAACACACTACACGACAACGTTTTATTCACACTTTTGAGCAGACAAATTTTTCGAACATATGGCGCAGTGGATTAGCAATATTCTTCAATGATTTAGATTGTGACTCATAGTTAGAAGCAGTCGTTCGCGTGTATAGATCGTCGGAGCTACACATACAGCCTACATACAACCTAATGCTTCTTCTTCCGTAATTAGAGTGCTGTTCATTGAGACAACTTCTAGTTAGATTGTGGTCTAATCACTCAGAACATGATCATAATTTGCATTAGGGGTGTTGCCATGGTAACAAAACTCACCTGACTAGGCGAGCTATCTCTCCTCGGCTTATCATGGAGTGGCGCTACAGCGGCGTCAGCACATACGTCATCAGTACTTGCTTCCCGTCCTACACTGCAAACTGGCACGCTTTCATCGTCTTCTTCCCCGCTACCGTCCCCTTCGCCTACAGTCAGCACTTCTATCTGATTGCCAAGCTCTGTGAAGTGTTAGTAAAGAGGTGTTGAAGAAAAACGCCTTCAAAATGTACGGTCAAAAGGGTAATGTTTGAACTATGAAAGTAGCCTTAAACGAACGGGTCAGCAAAGACCGACGGAGTGGTGGCGAAGAGCGGTTTATAGGGCATACACAGCGCTAACCGTCTGAAAGTTGCAGTTACTTCAACATTCACCGCTCAGCGACGCTTCAGACAGCTTCATGTAATTATAAGTACCATGTAACGGGGTGAATAGGGTTGCAAGCATAGTTTGTTGACGTCAAGGACACTTTATCGTTAATTATATTATAGTTCTTTTTGGCAAGAAACTATAATATTTCAGTGTTAACGTTTCGGCTCTATTTACATCTACATCTCTATTCACTTAGTTTGGCAGTCATACAAATTTCAGCCGTTTGCTATAGTAAATAAAATGAGTTCTTATGGAATTATTCGCTTTGCCGCCGCGCCGACACTTCATCGGTCTGTCTTTACTCAAGGCGCTGTTAAAGTCAAATCGCTACCTTGTGGACGTGCGTTTAGCCGTATAGAGAAGCTGTTTCTTTCTTCTATGTTGAAGTAATTTGCTCATAAATCTTTGAAGTGTTATTAACATAGATACTGAATTGCCAACGATGAAAAAAGTGTGTATTCACATATATTGGGGCCAGGGCCTTTACTTGACGACCGGGCTCAGTGTCCCGAAAATATTGCTAGAAAACATACGAGTACACAAATGATTTTCAGACAAACTTAGGGCCTTCAGAGTTTCGGAGCATGGAGCACGACAGCACATCAAGCTACTACAATCTTCCGAATTGTTTTATTAGATTTTTAACTTTATCGTTAAAGCATTACGGCTCATGGTTGATTGGGAATATTTGAGACTTTCGGGTAGCACAGTACTAAAAAATCATTCAAGACATAGAAAGTGCGCTGAGTGCCCTTCTGTCAGCTTCGTTATTCAAATTCGTCAATGGATCGATCATTTATGTCGTCTGTACATACTACAACTATGACGTTTCAGTAGGCCTAGTATGAGTTTTCATTACGAAACTCGATCGTCGATATCGAGCGCGTTTGGCTCATCGATTGGCCCGCTTCAAGGTTGTAATTACTTTCAACCAATGAGAGTGCCAAATGCCTATATCGACGATCGAATCCCGTAATGAAATCTCATACTAGGCATACAGAACATGGGGCGAGTTTCTGCGCTGTAACAAATTTATACGCCAGCGTGATGGGGTACTGCACAACAACTAGCGCACTTAGACCCGCTATACAATTTGTCTTATCAACGATGTTGTATTTCATATTATCTACGTGTCACAAAGTAACACGAACACTGAGCCTGAGCCGGGCCGACCTGTGTGAAAGATTATAAAATTTCCAGCATAGCAATAATATGCTCTGAAGCTTGTGATATTTAGATGAGCGTTTGTTTAGAGTCTAGATGTAATTGTTGCGTGGACTAATCTGAAGAAGTTATGTGTTTAAACTTGTGCTAGTTGATTACACCCAATACGACTGTCCATTTGAACACTTAAAATTATTATGAAGAGACACAAAAACTACTTCACGGATTTAGATGAAATTTGGGAAACAATAGTTTATAACCAGGAATAACACTTACACATAGGATAATTTTTATCCCGATATTTCCGCGGGATCGAATCGGGTTAAACCGCGGACACAGTTAGTCATTTATAAATAAACCATGCCGCATGTTACACTATCAGTAGCTATGAGTTTCATTTTGACAGTAGAACAATATTCATTACGTTATTTACGTCGCTGAGCAGACATATTTTTCGAACATATGGTGCAATGGATCAGCAATACGATTAAAATTGAAATTGTTTTACGCAATTAGTCTGTTGATAAGTCGGATAAGGGGCTCGACTACTCATATGTAATTTACATATAGTAAGTAATCTTTTATACAAATCCATTAGCTACAACCACACTCATAAATATGATACCTTTGAACAATGTTAGAACTATTTCATCATCGTCATAAATTGCTCTGCTTTATTAAGTAACATAAGACAACTTAATTATTTTAAGTGTCCAAATGGACAACAGTATTGGGTGCAATCAATTACATAGTTTGAGTAAAAAATTAAGTATTGAATATTGGATTTTGCTTTACTTTAAATTATCACGAGGTCTTTTAAGAATGAGTCACATAAAAATACATTCATAAAACAATAGCAGTTTGAAAGATAATTTTTCAATAAGTTTTACTAAAGTTGTTTAAACCGAAACCTACCAGTGCCTTCTAGAGCATGTTAATCCAATGTTTCTGACTGTTTGTTATTTGTGGATCTTTAACAACTGTTTTGGGTAGTCAAAAGAATGAAATTTTGTGTACTTATAGGCAGTCAATCCATGTAACAAATTGTGTATTGAGCTGGCACCACCAACATTGTTGAGAAAAGACCAAATAAAATGATTGGTTTTTTATAAATATTTAATACAAGTCAAATACTGACTACATACAATGGAGTAGTACTTCATAGTAAAACCAGTTAGGTACTTATCAAGTCATGAATGAATAACATGTTTTTCCATTCTCTAATAACAAAGTTATTCATTTTCAATATGATTCACCGTATCAATAGAACAAGGCTGCAAGACTGCTATACAATAAAGATCCTTGAATTTACATTCACAAAAACTATTTGTGCTGTTTTTTAATATTTATGTAAAGAAAATTGTGTCAACAACTTATTGTAAACATTTAATTAGTAAATGTTAAAATAAAATTCAAGTGTCATACCTATTAATATTTTATGGATATTTAAACCCATTTTCAAAAGCAATATAGTTCGCATAAGACTTCAAGCATCAATCCTACTGGTTGAATAACATTAGCAGACTTAGGTGGTTATAACACTTTACGGAAACCACTTCAGTGTGCAGTACTGCAATTTTTAACATTGACTGTAGATCACACGGAGATTTGGTGTCATTGTGATACACTGCAGTTTTGATATCTCAAGATTCTTCAGTCGAAATTTCTGCAGCACAGCTTTCCGAGTGGTGTCCGGTGTAGTGTGGTAAATAGTTTAACTAATGGTATTCTAACTTTTGAAAGACGAGCAGGTAGCACTGGTAACTTGAATGTAGAAATAATGAATAAATGTATTTATAATGTATCAGTGGGTACAGAAAGCACAGTCAGCAAAACATGCTGATGTAAAATAATGTATACAGATAAGCATAAGTATAATGTAAGAAAATTAAGCATAGCATTCCTACTTACCATCATAAGTTGATATTCTATTTGTTTGGAGGGGTATTACTTGATCCGGATTGACTGGCGACATAAGAAATTGCATCGGACCATCATAGCCTGTTATGAAAGGAAAAAAAAATGCGCATAACGAAAATTTTACATCAAAAAACCATGCATGAGTCAACTAAACATTGAGAAGTTTTGGTTAATAAGGATATATAGTGGAAAAACACATACCATGTAGCTCGCGCGAACGGCTGCCTGATATTGGACGTTTTGCAGACCCTACCCTTAGATCATTGGCTTGAACCATTCCAGAATTTTGGCGCTTCTGTTTCATTTTCTGTTCCATCAGTTGGCGCTAAAATTACGAATAAAATTAAATGAGAAGATATTAAAAGAGACAACAAATATTGTTAGCAATATCTCATAAAATATGCAAATGTTCAAGAAATGTGTCTTTTACAAAATTAATTTTAAAACTACTTACTTGCTGTTCGATTTTTTGATCCCGAATTGAAGCCATGGTCGTATGCGTTATTAACTTTCAATTTGACTTTAACTACAGCGCACTACAGTTTAGTTGTAAAGGTCTTAACTTTTATCTCAAAATTCAATACAATAATTGGCATTTTGTAAGCTCATTTTTTGTTTATAAATCATCTTGCCTACCGTTGCCCAGGAAAATAGTATTGCCAAAGTAAGGAATTTTATTATTCTCCGGAATAGTAGTTTTTTTTTTATTTTAAAACATCCAACGTCGTATAAAATATATTTTTAAACCTGTTTTCAGTTAATTTTAAAAGATTGCTTTTAGTTAATTTATGAAGTGGTATTCGCTAGATTTCTTTTAGTTAGAAGTTAGTCTTAAGTTCAGGGCTAATAAATTCATCATTTATATTTTGGATTAATATTATACTATTACAATGAATTTGTATGTTTGTGCGACAGCGGCATGTATTCACTCTGTGTGAAATTTGCTTATGCTTAAATCTAGGAATACTGCTGCTTAGAAAATATTTACATACATGTATTATAAATACATTTATTTAATATTTGCGGTCCAGCTGTCACGTTTGTGTATTTGTTAGGTCTTTGCAAGGTGTCTCAGTTAAAGCCAAGTGCAGCCTTAATATTTTGTAATATTATATTTCAAAATAATTATGTATATGGGCCAACACTATTTGAAATAAAAATATCATCACATTATTCTGTGATTCGATAGAGTGGATAAAGCCACAGTTAGATTCCTGTGTGATATTGTATCGTAAATACCACCACCAGGCGGCCAGTAAAAAGAAAAACATATTCATATGGTTGATTGGATTATGTCGAATACAATGGAGCTTTGGCTAAAGCTGCATCATGACACTACTCAACACAATAATATTAATCGAGCTTAATGGCCACTCCAAAAGTGCATGACATGACATAGAAAGTACGCGGAGTGCCCTTCTGTCAACTTCGTTATTCAAATTCATCGATGGATCGTTCATTTCTGTCGTCATGCCAGTAAACTGCTGAAACCACGCTGCTGTAGGGCCGAATTTATCTGCAGCTGTCTTAGTCGCACCGAGGGCAGCCAAATTAGCTAGCTCTATGTCTATAGGGCAGTGGTTCCCAAAGTTGTTTTGGCTACGACCCATCTAATTCAAGTTTACAAGCTTGGGACCCACCTCTAGGAAATTCAACCGATTTATTCATTTTGGTAACGGTTTTCATAGCGGACTTTTCAAATAACAAACGAAGTGTTAATGCAATTTTTTATTACTTATTAAATAACTATTGTACATTAAAAAGTTATTTCAATGGGAAGGATGAAATTGTTTCCTATGTTTCGCCATCACAGTTTTGACGTCAACTTCAACCCGAGTTACTTTTAAGCGCAGTGAGTTTGATAAGTCCAATTTATTTCGGTATTTAGTTTTAATGTTCACCATATTAGAGAATCCGGCCTCACATAGGTATGAGGTAGTGAAAGGGAGGAGGACTTTTATAGCTTCATCAAATAGGCATGGATAGTTACCAGCAACCGAGAGCCAGAATTTTGTTAATTGCTTACGATTGAAACAATTTTTTAGTGACGAATTTTCTGATAAATCAATTAGTTCTTCACTTGCTTTTGTTGACATACCAGTTGGTAGCTGGTCTTGAAATGGGTTACAAATCCAATCCAATGAATGGAGCTTTTTCATCTCCTCACCGAAATAGTCGTCAAAGTTTTCTTTTAACGAGGATAAGTGGGTGGAAATGGCAGACACTACGTTCATCTGTGGCTGTACTTGGTTTTCAACAGTAAACGTTTCAAGTGTTTCAAAACAATCATACCTTCCATCCTCAATACAACTCTTCCACAGCAAAAGCTTTTTCATGAACGCGCGAATTTTATCATGGACTGCAAAAATGTGTAATTCGCTTGAACCTTGCAAATACAAATTTAGTTCATTTAACTTCGAAAAAATATCCGCTGTATAAGAGAGCTTGAGAATGAATTCTTCGTCCTTCAGATGTTCAATATATTCATTTTTTCCTTCCAAGTAAATTATAACTTCATTGCGTAATTCCACTAATCGCGCCAGTACTTTTCCCCTGGATAACCAGCGAACTTCCGTATGCAGAAGGAGAGATGTATGATGACTACCCATTTCTTCACACAGTTTTTGAAATAAGCGAGCTTGTAAAGGTCTTGTTTTAATATAATTCACAATTTTAACAGCTGTGTTTAGTACTGTTTGGAAATCATCAGGCAATGCTTTGGAAACCAGTGCTTCTCTGTGGAGGCTACAATGTGTCCACAAAGCACAAGGATTTTGTTCAAGAATTCTTGTGACTACACTGCTATTTTTCCCGCACATGGCCCTCGCACCGTCAGTACATATACCAACGCAGTTCTTCCACTGTATACCTTTTTCATTTATATAGGCATCAATTAAATTGAAGATTATCTCAGCCGTTCCACGAACAATTGGCTTGCAAAACAACATATCTTCATGCGCGTCTTCTTGCCATATATAACGCACAAAAACTATTAATTGAGATAGACCTTGAACGTCAGTAGACTCATCTAGTTGCAGAGCGTAATATTTGCTATCAATGATTCTCCGGATTAATTTATCTTCTGTCCATTCAGCCATTTCGTCAATTCTTCGTGCAACAGTATTATTTGATAGTGGTATGCGCTCTATTTCTTTGACTTCTTTTTCTCCAAACATCGCTCCAACAGCATCTTTAATCGATGGTAACACTAAGTCTTCGCCAAAAGTATGAGGCTTACCTGCTCTTGCAATCCGTAAGCTAATGAGGTACGATGCATATACAGCATTTTCATTGATACTAACGAAATGAGACACAAAGTTTTTTGAAGACTTTATTTCTAACATTTTTTTTTTGAAAAAATCTACTGGCTGGTTCACACAATGGGAATGCTTTGTTTCTATATGACGTGTCAATTTACTGGGGCGCATACTTTCGTTCGCTAATATTTCGTAGCAAATCACGCATTGAGGACGTGGATCTGTCGCATCATGATTCCAAGTGAATCCTAGCTTCAGATATTCTGGGTCATATTTTCTCACAACTTTTCGACGTTTTGTGTCATGCAAACTCGTGGAGGGCATTTGGAAGTCGGGCTCAGTGCCGCTTTTGTCACTCAAAATATCATCTGCATTTCCACTATTATTTTCGCAATCAACTGACGGCGGCGCGGTAGTTTTTGCTCCCCGTTTTAACCACTTTTCCATTTTTATCGTCGAACGTTAATATTAATTTTCGCAAGATTACATCAATGACATACGCAAACGAATACGACACAACGTGGAATGAACTTCACAAAACAAAAGACGCCTCGCTCGGAATTCTTCGGATTCACGAAATGCGTTCGTTCGCCTCCCGCGTCCCACCCCCTCAGCACGCGCGCCACCGCGCCGCTTGCGCTTTCAATCTCGGCCCGGCCGGCGCGGCGGGCGGTCGTGTCAATCGGTTGGTGTGTCGTTCTACAGGCAGGGCCCACTTAATATTCGCTCGCGACCCACTAGTGGGTCGCGACCCATAGTTAGGGAAACCCTGCTATAGGGTATTTTGTATTTTTTGAGGTTTGTTTACCTTTATGTAGCGTAAAATAAATATTTAATTTGGTAACATTGTCTCATCTTTCAAAATTCTTCATCTGTCTGTTGTCAGATCAATGTCATTTAATTTTTCAAGATGGCTCCTAATCGGAGTGTTTTAGGATTTTTGAACCCAAAAACTATTAGTACAGTTTTCAGCAATAGTATTGTAAAAACTCCTTATCGTTATGTGCATGGGTGTAATACTTGTGAAAATTATTTAGGCGGTCATGCCGTTTCCTTTGCTTCACTAGCACGTAAAAATTGTAAGTTTTACATGCTTTCATTACATCACCGGTTTTGATTTATTTCATGAAGGACACCTTAAACGAGCGGAATGTATTATTCTCTAGGCCCTCCGCATGTGTACTCTTTATGGTATAAATTGCTAAGGTATTTTGACATTTCATAAAACATAACCTAACTTTCGTACATATTTTGTCTCTCAGATAATGTCGGTGCTAGACACCGATTTATTCACACGACGAATACTTTGAGTGCTCGAGCTGACTACTACAAAGTCCTCGGTGTTGCTAAAAACGCTTCAGCCAAAGATATCAAGAAGGCATACTACCAGCTAGCTAAAAAGTACCACCCTGATGCTAACAAGTCTGATCCACAAGCTTCTAAAAAGTTCCAAGAAGTGTCGGAAGCCTATGAGGTGAAGTATACTAAAATATGTTTTTTTTTATTACTCTGGGTTGTAACATGTCCACAAAGATGAAACAAAACTGCTCATTTTATTGTGATGAAATAGTAAATTGATCAAAAATATAAACTTTTAGTAAACAAAAATATAATTGAATGATGTTTTTTTTTCCTTCCAGATCCTTTCCGATGAAAGCAAGCGTAAGCAGTATGACACATATGGCACCACTGCAGACGACATGGGAATGGGAGGTGGACCTTCAGGCACCGATGGTTTCACTCACCAATGGCAGTATAAGTCCACCATAGACCCTGAAGAGCTATTCCGGAAGATATTTGGAGATGCAGGCTTTAAGAGTGATGCTTTTAGTGACTTTGCCGAGTCCAAATTTGGATTTGGTGCAGCACAAGAGGTAGATTACTGATTTTATTTATGATAATTATTTTTGTTTTTGTGACAACTTTATAGATCATTTAAGTTTCATTAACTAGCAATGACTGAATCCTCATTATTCTATTGACTTGTGAATGTTTCACTGACCTCTCTAACTGCCAGATTATGTGACAAATTGATAGATTTGCAGACATTTTCAAAAAATATGCAATGGTTCAGCCTGAATATAAATATTTTTTGTTTTTCTGACTATTCACAATACTAGATGTTCTATGTAGCCAGCCATTGCTGATTATTTCAAGCAGTCCACAATACTAGATAGATTTTCTAACATTAATGTATGGACAACAGCAGATCAAGTTCCCTGAAACTGAAACTCATTCTAATCAACATTGAGCCTTAACATTTTAGAGTTAAAGTTGTTAATCTAATAAAGAAATCTGACAGATTGTAGTAGCTTGATGTGCCCTTGTCTGTACATTTCTGGATAATTGTTTATACAGGTAGCTGTTTAACTAGTGTATTTTTATTATGAATAATGGGCCAGGCAAAAACATCCTATTAATATTGCAATTTGTCATGTTCCGGCATGATGTCTGGTGAAGCCGTACGGAGGACGGGTCTGAGCAGTTGTGTTGCGATGTGTGCCGGGTACGATGCGCCTAATGTTGTTGTGTTGGAAGTTTGGTCGTGGAGGGTCTTCAGATCAATCTCCCTTTGGCGCAGCATCGTTGGTCGTGTTGTTGGGTTTAACATTGCATCCATCCATCAGGCAGGATTACGGTCAAGCGCTAGTTTAAAATTATTAAAAAAAAAAAAAATAATAATTATGAACATGAAAGTTTGTAATGTTAATTACTTCTTCACACAGAAACTACAGAATGGATTTGTGTGTAATCTATTTTTAACCAGTATTATATATATATGATGAGTTTCTTTTTCTGTATATTTATACTGCAGGGAGCAGCTAGTATTATTATAAGGCATTTAAGTTATTCTTTCCATTTCTATTAAGTATCTAATACCTTAGGAGCATTTCCCAACACAATGTAACCTTTCCACTTCAAAGTCCTCTGATCAGGAGATGGTTCCGTAACTGAAGTAAGGCCCTGAAAAAATGAGAAGATATATAATCAAATGGGGGTATTTGGGCTACCTTGCCAATACTACTACTTGTGGAAATGGTGCTTTTATTTTTAATTACCCTCTGATTCCAAAACATGCAGTCAAAGTGACCTTGCCACTGCCACGGACAGCACCGTGGAAGATTCAACATTTTGAGCCAACAAAATAAGACAAATTCCTTCATTAATCTTTAAATTAGTTATATAAATGCATTCTGAATCCCTCAGCAGTTTCACTGTTCCATATCTGTCCATCTAAGATTTATTTTTTAGTCATGTTATTTAATAATTTTTCTCTACTCTTTTTCCAGGTGGTAGTCAATCTCAAGTTCGTAGAAGCAGCTCGTGGAGTCAACAAAGAGATAAACGTAAATGTGGTAGACATATGCCCCAAGTGCTCTGGCTCCCGCTGTGAGCCCGGCACTAAATCCATCAAGTGTACTTATTGTAATGGAACAGGCATGGAGACTTTCTCTCGAGGTATGATTTGTAATGTGTTTCTTTTTAGTTGATATTCTATTAGTACTCTATCAGTGTTTCTCTCAGGTAAAATCCTGGTCCTCCCCCAAGCACCACCACTTTATGCATTTCTCTGGGAATTAATTGAAGATTTATGGACAATACAAGCAACCAGGACCACCGGCTTAACGTGCTTTCCGAGGCACGACCAGACCTTCCCCCTAATCGGCGAACACATTTTTGTCAAATGATTGCGACTAGTTTGCATCAGTTGGGATCGCTTGGACCGCCCATTGGTCCGTTCGGCCCAAACGATCCCAACTAGTCGCAATCATTTGACAAAAATGTGTTCGCCGATTAGGGGGCAGTGTAAATATTTATATTCATGCATACAAATATTTGCTCTGAGCGGGGATCGCACCCGCGCCTCCTTGCGCAGCGCGTTCGTTACCTCTACGCCACGGAGGCTGTCAGGCCTCTTCTTACTTTTACTGGTACTGCGAGTTTGGGTCTAAATTAATATTGTCCCTGTTCTCAGGTCCATTTGTGATGCGTTCCACCTGCCGACACTGTCATGGAACTCGAATGCTGATCAAATTTCCATGTATCGAGTGCGAGGGCAAAGGGCAGTCCGTAAGTGTTTTGAGGTTCTGCTAAAGATAAGTAAAAATATGACTGGAATGATTGAATTTTGTTGACTGGCTACATACAAGCTTGTAGCAGAATGGAAGGAGAAAAAAGAGAAAGTGGGGGATAAGTAGAGAACATGTTACGGCGGCTACATTCTACTTTTAACTTTAACCCATACTAGGATTTAATCTTGTATTGTGGTTGTATATACTCAAATAAACAGACCCGGAACAATACCTGCAGGCTATACAAATATTTGTTCCGTGTGGGAATCGAACTCGTGACACTCGACTCGACGGGATAATGCCCTGAGAATGAGGATTGTCTGCGCCAACTAAATGTTTATCTACATATTTATATTTCGACGAAATATTTTTTTTTTGAAGGAAGTGAAACCCATATAAAAACTTGGTATTTAAAATAATTAATATGTAATAAATATAAGTTTTTTCATATGCGCTGAGGTTCACAATTCAGATACATCCTTCCTTGTTTTCCTGCACCCCGCCTTATATCCTCGTCCCTTTCGCTCACCTGCGTGTACGCGGCGCAACAGAACTTGACGTTAGTTCAAAAACGCTCTAGAGTAAGCTGCAAGCAGCTCGTAAAATTATAATTTATTTCAAGTGAAAATTGTGCTTTAGGGAACTATTAAATTGGCCAATTTTCTATAAATAACCCAAGTGAGAGTGACCGTTTGGAACTCTGGACACGTGGTCCAGGTCGTGGTCAATTCTACATAGAGGAGGTGAGCAACCATTTGTTCTTCCCTAGAAACTGACATCCCCTCAAAACCTTGCTCCTTGAGGCTTGAGAATCAGCGCATACAATGATCGAGAGATGAATGTGTGATAAGTATGCTTTCACATGCTTTCCGTTGAAATCTGAATACACATAGCCGAATGTCTGGAGTAGGCACGATTGTATAATTGCCTTTTCATACCTACCACAACCACACCACGTCGCTGCGGCAAAATGTAGACAGGCAGTGGTTCCGTGTGAGTAGTGTTGCTGCAGCTTGTTGCAGTTGCTTTGTGGTAACTACGAAATCAAATCAAATGGTGGATGCAACGACTTGTGTTTGAGATGTCGTCGATTACTAGTGGTTGCGATGTGGCTGCAATGTGGCCTTGATGTGGTTCGTTCACGCGGTTGATAGCCAAATGTGGTCAAATTTGAATAAACTGTTCAATTAGATACAAATTACCGCCCGTAAAAGTTTTGTCGTTGTGGTGTGTAGTGTGGTTGTCTTGCGGTATGTGTGATCTGTCAGATATCTTTTATTTATGGAATAAATTTTTCGACTGTCAATACTAGTATGAAAAAACTCTCAGAAACTCAAAATTTGTCTCAGAAAGACATATTCTAAGTATTAAAGTTTGGTAGAATGCAGCCTAAGTGGTAGGTATATAATAAAAAATAATTCTCTGTAAACAGGTACAACGGAAAAAGGTGATAGTTCCTGTGCCAGCTGGTGTGGAAGATGGTCAAACTGTCCGCATGGCTGTGGGCTCCAACAACGAGATATTTGTCACTTTCAAGGTGGAGAAGTCCGGTTACTTCAAGAGAGATGGACCAGACGTACACACTGATTGTTGTGTAAGTAAAGGATTTTATTAACTGTATCTGTTTAGAGTTGTAGCTGTATAAATGGTTTTGTGGCGCGTACCTAAAATCGGCACCAATACTCTTGGTTTTTGAAATTACACAATTTAAAAAAAAGGTAATTCATTACATAGGCTAAAAAGTGTGCGACGGATAAAAGAACAAGTAAGCAGTCTAAAATGCGACAAAAATGTTCAAATAGAGCTCAAATATTTATACACAACTCATCAATATTAACTTCATTATTGCCCCAAAAGATCCTAAAAGCAGTATATGCAGATGACGTATGTGTCTGTTTGCAAAATGGCTATGTATGTATACTCTGCAATTGTGACATGTTCGGCAATAATTAAAACAAATCAAAAAAATAATTAAAAAACATTTGGAAAAGTAACTTTAAATCCTATGTAATAAAATTCAGTTTACGCTACAATTTCAAACATTTTTATAACCTTTTCAAGACTGCTAGTCACTCCAAAACCAGCTCGCAGCATCGAAATAAAGTAGATGTTTGTTCAACTTGAAATAACATAGATTTGGAATAGACTTTAACTTAGATTGTTTTTGCCAGGAATAAAATTAGCTAGCCAATTAATGATGCTCAAAAATATATACAATGTTATTATTAGTTAATGCGAAACTTGAATATAGTTTATTCAGAATAAGCAACTGAATCGATTCCAATCATTGTTACACCATGTTATATTTTTTTTACCAAATACATTTAGAAATTGTTACAGAGTGGTTACCGAGTGGCTACGAATCGTTACGATAGGTATATAGTACTTGCGGGCGCGCCACAGCTGACGCTAGAGGGCAACGCCCCGAGCTCGCCCGCCCGATCTTTGTCCATATTTTTGGTGGGACAACCAAATAGAATAGCAAGCTCATAACTTTGTTGTTATTCATTATATCTTTTTGAAAATTTGTACTTCTTTTTTGATTCATTACTCAAAAATACTGGACACGTGTTTCCGGTTTCTCATAAACAAAAATTAATGTTCTATACATTTTTTTATTTAAAAAAAAAAAGGTATCCCCACACTAGAAATTACTCCTGTATCTTGCGTGCGTTTATAAACATTTAAAGTAACACACAAATAACCAGACCCGAAACAAATACCTGCAGGTCATATAAATATTTGTTCCGTGCGGGAATCTTATTCTATTTTTATTTTACTTTGTGAGGTAGTAACTTTTTTAAATCCTTTTTTATTTAGGGACATTTATAATCACAATTTATTCATATGTCAAATCAATGGATGAAGTCAGGCTTTGATGATGATTGTGAGACATTCATAGGTTTTATTTTCGTGTTTGTTTCCCGATTGCCAATGTTCAAAGTTTCTTTTTTGTAACCCATAAATGATTTTTTTTTCAGGTTTCCGTCTCTCAAGCATTGTTGGGTGGCACCGTCAGGATACAAGGTTTATACGAAGACCATACGTTGCAGGTCAGTGTTAAACTCTCTTATAAAAAATCAGTAATGTATTCAAATTAGGCTGAGTGTAAGCAATGTCAGTATTATGTAAGACAGTTCCCCAAAACGTCCGCCTTTTACCACTTCCTAGTGCTTTCGCTGGGAAGAAAAAGTGGTGCGACAATTTCCCCAGCAGCACTGTCTGTACAGTTAAAAAAACTTGCTTCTATTCAATAGTAGGTACTAAACTAGAATTTATTGTGTCTTTTTAGGGTTCCGTAGCTAAATGGCAAAAAACGGAACCCTTATAGATTCGTCATGTCTGTCTGTCCGTCTGTCCGTCCGTATGTCATAGTATTTTTTTTCCGAAACTATAAGAGCTATACTGTTGAAAGTTGGTAGGTAGATGTATTCTATGAACGGCATTAAGATTTTGGTGCAAAAATAAAAAAAAAATATAATAAATATTGGGGGCTCCCCATACTTAGAACTGAAACTCAAAAATTTTTTTTTTCATCAAACACATACGTGTGGGGTATCCATGGATAGGTCTTCAAAAATGATATTGAGGTTTCTAAAATATTTTTTTTCTAAACCGAATAGTTTGCGTGACGACGCTTCCAAAGTGGAAAAAAGTTGGTCCTCCCCATCTAACTTCTAAAATAAGAAAATGAAATATCTAAAAAATCATATGATGTACATTACTATAAAAACTACCAACGAAAATTGTTTTGAACGAGATCTAGTAATTAAGTAGTTTTTTTAATACCTCGTAAATCGTAAACCGCTTATTAACGCGTAATCTTTCATACAAATAACTTAAATCCTTTAATTTCATACAGCAATGGTACGCGACTCTTTGTGCGTGAGTCCGGCACGCACTTGGCCTGTTTTTTTCTTAATGAAACAGAAGGAAACAGATACACTCAACGATTTAGTTTCTTTTGTGCTCAAAGGATTTGGTGCAAATAGCGAACATAAAGGAGATATAACCCAGACAAGCGCAAGGTGTATTTCAGCATCAACCTTTTTATCGTCCCACTGCTGGGCACAGGTCTCCTCATACAGAGAATGATTGAGCGTAATCACCACGCTTTCTCAATGCGGGTTGGCGATTTCAGACTTATAAAGTCCAGGTTTCTTCAAGATGTTTTCCTTCACCTTCAGTCACTGGTGTCCAAGATATACTTAGAAAGTACATATAACTTTAAAAAAGTTACATTGGTACTTGTCTGACCTGGGATCGAACCCGCGCACTCATGCTTGAGAGGCTGGTGTTTTAACCACTAGGCCACCACGACATTTCAAGGTGTATTTAGTGTAATTTATTTCATCACTACGACTATAAAAAATTTGATTCGCTTAACACATGCACAATTTATTGCGAAGAAATCCGAAAATTTCATCCGATGTCCGGAATTTGCTTCGGAATTTTGATTTTCCGATCTGGCAACCCTACCCGTGTGATAGATTACTAGACTAAAAAAAACCCCACCCATGTTCCTTCACTAGCTTGTACGCCAGGGAGCAAGGTTTCTCTTTCGAACCACCCGCGGCATGCAGCACACCCCTACGATGTTACTTAGCCACTAATCTTTCCTAATACATTTGTTGCAGATAATGCCCTGTACGTCATCTCACAGCGTTATCAGACTATCGAGAAAGGGAATGAAGAGAGTCAGTCAGCACGGCTACGGGGATCACTATGTACATATTAAAATACAGGTTAGCTCACATTATACATGATTAGACTTTACAGGAAATACCTAAGATGAACAGACGCGTTCTTGAAAATGTAATGAGATCACTATGGACCTTATTTTTACATTTATCGAGAGGCCTCCGTGCCTTTAAAACACGTTAAACCGGTCCTGGTCTTGACTGTCATTTATAAATCTTTGACAGTCGTTAGGGTTTTATTTATAATTATAAACTAATCATCATCATCAACCTTTTTATCGTCCCACTGCTGGGCACAGTTCTCCTCTCATACAGAGATGGATTAAGCGTAATCACCATGCTTGCTCAATGCGGGTTGGCGATTTCAGAATTAAAGTCCTGGTTTCCTCAAGATGTTTTCCCTTCACCTTTTAATCAGTCATTAGTGTCTAAGATATATTTAGAAAGTACTTATAATTCTAGAAAAGTTACATTGGTATTTGCTTGACCTAGAATCGAACCCGCACACTCATACTTGAGAGGCTGGTGTTTTAACCATAAACTAGTGCTTGACTGCAATTCTGCCTGATGGTAAGCAGTTATGCAATCGTTGATGGTAAAGCGCGCTCGTTTATTAAGAGAGCAATCCACCCAAAAAAACTTAGTGAATAGGAAGGAAGACGGCAGGTGAGCGAGGTGACGCAATATTAAACCCAACAATGCGACCACTGATGCTGCGTAGCGCGTCATTTAACCCTGACCTCTCTTAATTTTAATATTTTCTTTGCAGACACCTAAATCCTTGTCGGATAAGCAGAAAGCGCTGATGTACGCATACGCCGAACTAGAAGAAGATACTCCCGGACAGATCCATGGCGTCTCTATTGATAGAAATGGTAAGAAATAACTGAAGCTTACGTAGGAAACCAATTTAATTTACTAGAGAAAGAGCAACAAATTGACATAATTGATGTTTGTCGAAGATGTTTAGAATTGTATTAAAATCTGTGTAAGGTTATACGGCTTTATGAAATGTAAATGCTAACTTAGAATCTCATTTAGGTAGGACATCCAATACCATCTTAAAACCATTATTTGAAGTCATTCCAATGTAGCTCTTATTTTGATTAGGAGGTAACATATAAATTGTCGGAGGACCTGAGTACAATGCTCAAAGACCTCAGCAGAGCCTCCGAGCGAGTCGGTCTTAAAATGAACATGGGCAAGACAAAAGTCATGTCTAATGCCCATGTTGTACCGACTCCTATAAAGATTGGAGACTCTGTTCTCGAAGTTGTTGACAGTTACGTGTACCTGGGACAAACTATCCAGCTAGGAAGGTCCAACTTCGAGATAGAGGTCAATCGTCGAATCCAACTCTGCTGGGCTGCTTTCGGGAAGCTACGAAGAATCTTCTCGTCCGAAATACAGCAGTGTCTCAAGACAAAAGTCTTCGACCAGTGTGTGTTGCCAGTGATGACTTATGGAATTGAGACGTGGTCGCTAACAATGGGCCTTATAAGAAGGCTCAAAGTCACTCAAAGGGCAATGGAGAGGGCTATGCTTGGGGTTTCACTGCGCGATCGAATCAGGAATGAGGAGATCCGCAGAAGAACGAGAGTAACCGACATAGCCCGAAGAATTGCAACACTAAAGTGGCAGTGGGCTGGGCACATTGCCCGTAGGACCGATGCCCGATGGGGCCGACGGGTTCTCGAGTGGCGACCACGCACCGGAAGACGTAGCGTGGGTAGGCCCCCGACAAGGTGGACCGACGACCTGGTGAAGGTCGCGGGAAACCGCTGGATGCGGGAGGCGCAGAACCGGTCGTCGTGGAGAATCTTGGGGGAGGCCTATGTCCAGCAGTGGACGTCTTTCGGCTGAAATTATGATGATGATATAAATTAGAATGATTGCAGAGAGTTTTGTTAAACAATGGCATTAATGTTTACTTTGTTATAATAGCATAAGAGTTACATTGCACTAACATTCTAATGGTTTTTCGACATAGCTTTTAAAAGTGACGATGCAAGGCCTCGTCAAATTAGAAAATGTATGGAAAAAAACATTTATTTTACAGAAAAAGCAAAAACTAGCAGTGATACGGGCCGTAAATCAGAAACAGGTTCGGGGTCTGATACGATACACCGCGCGAACCGCGATAACGACGATTACGAGAAATATAGAACGAAAGCGTGGACGTTTCTAGAATTTCTAAGCGACTCTTATGCTAATAATAAATGGTATTTTGTGACTGGATTCGTTATGGCTGTCTTTATGTGTACGATTGCTATTATGAATGATCCACATGACCGCTATGGGGCCTTTGAGTATGTGCGCGAGTTGGAGGAAAGGCCAGGTCGGGAGTTTGACAAGACTTATGGCTATGAAAGAGCGCTTAGGCGTGAAAAAGAACTTCACCCTGACTTGAAGGATGCATGAGAGGATGGAGAGGACGAGGATGTGTTTGTTGAGATTTTTGTCTATGCTACGCATTAAAAGAGTATGTGTTTGTAAGTTTTGAGGCGATGGTTCCGTCTTTCATTCCTTGTATTCTCTATGCGCATATTATAAAAAGGTTTTCATTATACCCATTAGGTAAACCGTTTTTTCACAAATGGAACTAGTGATTTTGGCAATACACAATACAGAGTGGTGCTGACAATACGACAATAAATGAAAACACGAACAATGCTGGTTCATAAGAATAATCCTAAACCGTAGAAAAAATCATCAAAAATAAAAACAAATAAAATTTCAAACTAAATCGCATAAAATTGCAAACGGAATAGAACATCCTTTAAAAATATTGGTTCACTTACCTCCTAAAGTTTGGTACCGCAGGATGCGGCGATCATTAACCTGTAAGCGCTTCCTTATCAACATGTACATCGTGTAGAAAATATGAAAAATTAAAAATAATTTCCTGTGACTAAACTAATGGATATATTTATATGATTTTTTATGGGTAGACTGAGAATGTGTTGAGGTACACGATGTTTAATTTATTGTCGTATTGTCAGCACCACTCTGTATATTGATTGATACAAGTACATTACTATATCAGTAAAAAGCCATAGATAAGTGAATTCGATAAAATAAAGTAGTTAAGCATTTTAAAGTTAATTTTTAAATAATCTGGAATTATTATATGCTATAACAGCTGTCATTAAACGGTTAACCTAATGGACAGAGTTTATAGAAACTTTTCCCTCTATTACAAAACAAGGATTCTGTTTAGACCAGCCCACTAATCGGCGAACACATTTTTGTCAAATGATTGCGACTAGTTGGGATCGTTTGGACCGAACGGACCAATGGGCGGTCCAAGCGATCCCAACTAATCCCAGGGGCAGGTTTAAACCACCTGAATAGCTTTTGGATTATGCACCTAACGGTTATGGAAATGCAGTTCTTTATATAAAAATGACAGCTTAGTTTGTACTAAGTTGTCACGTTTGTATTAAGAACTTTGAAAGTTCGAAATACAAATACTGACTCTAAGGCTACAACTAAAGTGAGATTTAATTTTGTAATAAGATTTTGCTGTCAACGTTGGCTAAAATATTTTTGTTTGAAATTTAATCAAACTTCGAGTAATGGAATGAGTTCAAACTATCGGAGTAGGATATTAATTTGTTATTTATTATTTAAATGTTGCACTAGGCTAATTCCCGATTTAGAAAGCCAGTTTTTTTTTTAATTTATGAATTTCTTTTACCTATATTCGTCCCATTTAAAGTTTATAATAAAATATTGTGTGTAAATAAGTTATGTATAGATACTTATTTAAAAGTGAGAGAGTATTTATGAAAGGGTTGCGAAAGCTGACAAACATAATTTTAAAATGGTTATAGTATGATGGTATGGATATGTTCAAATATATTGTAAATATTGTAGTCTGTTTCATGAATACACGAAATTTAATTGATATGTTGTTTCATTTCGAACCTCTTTCTACCCTACACCATCATACTATAATCCAGATATATCAAGTAGGCGATAGACACAGCACTAACATTCTACCATATGTAAAGAAAACCCTGTCCGATCCGTGAAGTTATTGTTAGGTATCGATAACTGATTCTACTAATGGATACAAAGCCGGCTAAACTTTAAAAAAACATCCCCCTAAAAATAAATATTATTTAGCAAAAAGAGGTAACTTAGTATATGTGCGGTAAACAACTCTTCCGCGGGCGGCGGGGGCAGGGCACGCGGTACGTGGTCGCATCGCTATTCGCTCATAATAATACTGGTGTTGTCACTTTTTAAAAAATTACCAAATTTCGGGGAAGTTGGAATTAATTCGCGGGAAAAAAAGATTATTTCAAAATGCATTAGTATTGTTTCTATGATGATTACGTAAAATTTTATATTATATTTGGTCAAGTGTTTACCAAACCTTTATTATCCTTATGGAGCGGACAGGGTTTTCTTTACATATTGTATAACTTGAGGTGAATCCTGAACTACCTGACAGATTTAGAACAAGGATAGAAATTATTGGGTAGTGTCGCTAACGGAGACGGCCGTAAAACAACTGATTAAACTATCCAATTATTTAAACAAAAGTCAACTTACTTTTGAGTCTTAAACTTTAGAATTTGGTAAAGAACTTTTCTCTTATTGAGAATAAAGTTTAATTTATATATTACTAGCGACCCGCCCGGCTAATTACTAAAATAAGAAAATAAAGAGTTCAATAATGTTAGTGAAGGGGGAAATACAATAGGTATCAATATTTTGAAGGTACCTAGTGAATGAACGACACGACCGATGTCGACGGGAAACAAGACACTAATGAAATCAAAAGGGCGTGTCTCGCTCAGCGAGCCTCTATCACTAATAAGCGGAAGGGACTTGCTAGAAAGAGATAAACATATAGGGAATGGGGCCTTTCTCAATTAAATAAGTTTCGAATAATGGTCATGTCAAATTACTCTAATGTTTTTGAGAGAAAATTACATAGTACATTTTTACGAATACCACCAGTCCTGTTTAGCATTTTGAAGTGATTAGACGTTTTTAATAGCTTCCTAGTTCTAACGGTAGTACGGCAGAATGGAGGAAAAGTAGTATTATATATTTCATCATGCGAAATGTGCTTTTCTTTTGGTAAACAAGTGTACAAACACCGAGTATGTGCGCAGGAGTTCTCGGTACCGTCCGAGACAATGGCGGAGTCGGAAGTGTGTGTGTGTGATGCGTTGATGCTATTCTTTTTCACGCACACACTCACAGCGTGTCTGTGTAATGATTTATCACGAGAAAAGCGTGCGTTCCGTGTTCATTGACGGCGTGGCATAGCATGGCACTGAAGGTTGTGTTACGGTATCGCGCCGCGTTCCGTGGCATGCTCCATTTATTGAAAATACCGCTGCACAAGTTTCAATCTTACTTCAACTAGCTCAGCAAACATTATTCCTCGACACAAAGTGACCTATATTCGCTGGATGCAATGGCGTGCCGCGGAATAAAACGACATAACGCGTCATGCAATACGGCAACAAGACGTGCCGCACGGTTGTGCGGTACTATCGCGCGGCGCGTCGCGTCGCGTTACGTCATGGCACAACATGCTGCGGCACTTGGCGTCATTTCCCGGAGTCATTGTGTCTCATAATAAATAAGATTCAAAATCAACTTGATTAGTAATAAAATTCTTTGAAGTGGACGCCAGTCCTAAAACAGTATGGGATTTCTTTTCGTTTCTTACGGTAGGGGAATCTCCTAAGAGGTTCGACGCGTAGCGTACTTTTTGGGTGCATCATCAGGAATGTGAAACCTAGAACCGAATCAGTTGTTGTCAATTGTAACAATACTTTCAATCGCAATCTGATTTTTAAGGATATTTCTAATCCATCGCTTCATATATCTCAAAATTCCTCTGCTTGACAACGTAAATTACGCAATGAATGTTATTGAACTGTCAGAACGAATAGTTTTGCCTTTGTAAGTGTGTTTATACAATATGTAAAGAAAACCCTGTCCGATCCGTGAAGGCATTGTTAGGTATCGTTAACTGATTCTAATAATGCCTACAAAGACGGGCTAAACTTAAAAAAAATACCCCTAAAAAATTAATATTATTTCGAAAAAGCGAGGTAACTTAATGCATGAGTGGTAGGGAATACGTTAGGAATGCGTGCGCGGGTGAAGGGGGGCAGGATATGCGGTACGTGGTCGCATCGCTATTCGCTCCGTCACAAATGGTGTTGTCACTTTTTTAATATTACCGAATTTTGGGGAAGTTGGAATTAATTCGCGGAAAAAAAGAATATTTTAAAATTCATTAGTATCGGCACTATGATGATAACGTTAAATTTCATATTTTATTTGGTCATGTAACAACAACCTAATATTTATTATCCTTTTGGGTCGGACAGGGTTTTCTTTACATATTGTATAATGCCTATTCAGCAGGTTCTTGTTTACAATTAATACTTATTTTGGCAAACACAGGTATTGACATTCAGGGAGAAAAAAAATGTGACTTATAAATATGAACAAATTCAAAATACGAAATGAAGGAGAGAGAGGGGGAATATTCTTTCAGAAACACGGCCATCGAAACAGGAAAACGGATTATATGAAATACTGTAATGTTGTCATTGTTCATTGATTTCCAGGAGCAATGCGAGAATAACAAACAAACAAAATCAGTCTTACTTCTTGTAGGTCAAGTTAAATTGTAAGTTAAAATTAATGGAATGTAGTCGATTTTAACATAGTTTGGATATGTATGTTCCCTTGTGTGATTAAACTAGTTTTAGGTTCCCAAAGTACCTAGAGTATAGCTAGCTACAAATTGAAATTTATGAATAGAGGCCTATTCCCATAATTAAAAACGTTTAAAATCTAGTCGCGATTTCATCTCGGTCACAATCAATGCCAAAAATAAAGGAAAGAGGTGGTTTTGACAGATTGAGATCAGCGATAATTCTCATTATCTTAAAGGACATCATTCATCATCATCATTTCAGCCGAAAGACGTCCACTGCTGGACATAGGCGTCCCGCAAGGATTTCCACGACGACCGATCCTGCGCCTCCCGGATCCAGCGATTTCCGCGAACTTCACCAGGTTTTCGGTCCACCTTGTCGGGGGTTGCGCTGCGTTGCATTTCCGGTGCGTGGTCGCCACTCGAGAACTCTTCTGCCCCATCTCGAATCAGTCCTACGGGCAATGTGCCCGGCCCACTGTCACTTTAGTTTTGCAATTCTTCGGGCTATGTCGGTTACTCTCGGCTTTCTGCGGAGCGCCTCATTCCTGATTTGATCACGTAGTGAAACCTCCAAGCAGAACCCTCTCCATTGCCCTTTAAGTTCAGGAAAAGTTAAAGGACTTTCTTTTCAGTTAAAGTTGAAAAATGCTTCTAATTTCTCTACATTTTCGACAAAATTTTGACATTGGTTTCTGCGACTAGATTTTGAACATTTCAGGGTACTAAAATTGGCTTTCAGACTGTCAACGTTCTTGAAATTATGACTATTGCCGCCCAGTGTTGCTAGTGCTTGAGAAAAAGTTGACCTTGTAAAGTTTATGGTTTGATAATTTGGTGTTGCCATTATCATCTTCATCCTGTATTATCATAATATTCACCATGTTTGTTACCATAACACAAAATCATTAACTTATACATTTGATAACGAATTTTGAGCGATACACCTAATTTAGATTTCATCCAAATCCTCTACAACAGAGGAAATTAGTGTAACTTGCTATTTATGGCCCAGATAATTGATTACTTCTGTATTTTGTGGATAATGACATTTGAAGTACCAAACATAGTTTTGTTTCGCTCACTTATACTGGAAATTGTCCCGCATATAACGTTCAAATCTAATGATTTATATCTTTAAATCCTGCTAGTTTTTGCTCGAATCGATATTTTTATTAAAGCTCTATTCACAATTTCAGGTAAGAAAGTGTCAATATCGGAGCTTGATATGGTAGATGCCGTCAAAGAGGCCATAAAAGACAAGAAGTCTATTGAGGGAACTGCCGCCGAGGAGGAAGAGCTTGAGAAATCTAAGAGGAGCAAGGCGTAGATAGCCATTATTATACCTATGTATGTCGTAATAGGGCTGAAGCGCTTTGCTGGTAAACAGCGGTTGTGTTGCTGTCTTCATCATATAGCAAAAGCACTGTTTTGTAAAACTGGTCTATGGAGTGCTTTTGCGTATTAATGAGATGAAGATTTCGTCGAATATGGAAGATGCGTGAATGTCGGCCGCGGTTAAGAAAGCAAAAGGACTAACCATTTGCTTTCTACTACAGTGGTTCATAAGTTAGTAAAAAAATATATAACGAAATTTTCAGTTTAGCAAAATTCTAGAATCTATAGTGTTGAAGTATGATAATTTAATTTCTATATACATCTTCAATAAATTTGGTAATATTAATAATTTTCCTTGTATCTATCACCAAAGCGCTTCACAAACCTTTTCATAGTAAAATGTTTCGAAAATTAGGTTATAAAATTCCCGTTCCTCTTTGAGACAATGCTATTGTTATTTTGGTTTAATATGTATTTGAGTTTACCAAAAATAGGTATTCATTCGCTCATTTGTATGATTTCCTTTACAATTCTGTGATACGAGTAGCATGGTGAAAACATTTCGTTTTAGATTTGGGAAAAAGATGTTATAACTGCTGTATGTCTGAAAATTCACGTTTAATTGAACATTTCACAAAGTATTTGTAATCAAAGACGCTGTACATAGCCGTTGACTAGTGTGTAGGAAATGGTAGATAAATAAAACAACAAATTTCTTGAAACTTGTTTTATTTCCGAATTTTTTATTTTAATGCTTGAGACTGACACTGAACACTGAACACAATTCCTTTCTTCATTCACCAATTAAAATATATTTAATCGCAATGCATCTTTTTCTATTTCATTAGGAAAAGGTTGTAAGTTAAAATGTTATTTTAGTCCTGTTAAATTAAGATACTCCTTAATTTTGAATATTGTGATCTGTTTTATCGTATCAGTATCAATTGACCGTAAATTCCTCTACTATTTTTTGAAGTCGATTAATCGGTCGGTATTCGGATAAATTATGATTTTTATCAAGAGCGGGTAACACCATGAAGCGAATGGTAACATCGAATGGAGTTGCGTTTGACATAAACAGTTTAGACATAAACATGGAGACTAAAAATACGTCAATCTACGTCAGGTGACGGATTAATTTGACAGGACTAACAGACCTAATATTTTGTCCTTTTCTTAATGAAAATAGACAGAAAAAACCGCACTAAATTTAAATTTAGTTTAGTTGGTGAACAAGGGAATCAGGCGCTTAAGGACTACATCCGAATATGATCAGTCACACCCGTAGCCCACACTGTTGACGATCGGGGAAAGAACTTTCGTACGATCGAGAATGTTCGACTTCATTATTCTCCCGCCCTTATCCTAATTTATTTGGGTTCGGCGCAATTTGTCTTTTCCGCCCATACTTCACTATCAACTGTCATTTCCGTTGTCACTCCCTCCTTCCCCAATATATCCATTCTAGTTCGCATTTTTTATTACTTTTATTATTCTATGGTCGCATTCATTATTAAACTTTCGTAACGACACTATGTCTTGTGATAGTTATAATAATGCAACAGAAGACCAATGCACCAATAAGCATTAAATGATAAAGCGTTTTTCAACGTACTCGTTTAATTAAATTAACAAGTACGTTGAAAAACGCGTTATCATTTCAGGCGTCAAGATAGCCCGCGAAATTAAGTTTTTACCCTGTTTACCAACGTGGAACGGAAGGCAGTATTACCACCATATTCAATGGTCCACTGGACGCACAACGGTCCACTGGAGGGACTGAGTGCGGAAACCAAACCCGTAACATAGAACATACCATCCTATTCGTAACACTACACTGCAAAATGCTGATGAAAGCCGCTAAACAGACGTGGGACTGAACTGGCCACGTCTGTCGTAAGTACAATGATCTGTGGGCTAAAATAACCACCTCGTGGAACCCTGATACAGCTGGAAGGCGTCGCAGTAGACCCCCTAGAAGATGGAACGAGTTGGGAAAAACATACGACCTATATAGTCCAGCTCTGGATCGCAAGAGCTGGAAGTCGAGAAGCGGCCTTTGCCCAGCAGTGGGCTGATACAGGTCAATAGAAACGTTTTTTGCAATTTGTAGGTCAATATTAGGATGTATGTTGATAGGTAAAAGCTTTTCAGAATAATTATAAGTACTTATTGGAATAAAAAAACGACCACAACTCCATAGGTACGTTACAATTTTCTTAATTGACAGGATTTCATGGAATATCATTCAGTTAGGTAATATGAACGTTGTGCTTATAGAGTATTTTTCTGATTTTAATTCCATAAAATATTTTTTCTTACGGCCGCAAATCATGATAACCTACATCGACATATAGTCTGATACTGAACAGCAAATTGTAAACGAGCGTAAAAAATTCAACACCCGTTTCGTCGGAGGTTCCTCCCTTTTACATGGAGGATGAGTGAAAATTAAACCCTATTCCTTATGCCTCTTAAAGCTTTAGTTACTTACCTAAACCAATGAAGTACCTATAGAAGAACGGTGATCACCACGCAATGGCCGCAGGGACGCAATCTCATCTCAGCGACGATGAATGACAAAAACTTGTCAAAAATATAAGTAAATTAGAGGTATTTTTTACAGATTGAACGTTCTTATAATTACGAGCATTAGTTCTGGTTGAAAGTTGATATAAAACTATTTCTTCAATAATTCTTCAGTTTCAAATAGGCTATACTTCTCTGCCATGGAAGTAAAGGCGCCACCGCTGTGTCGACGCAACGTTGCCAGCGCGCACGACAGCAGCAGCATAGCTCCCTCCACGTACCAACCGTATAGGATCCGGACATAGCCGTTTATCTGCAAATAGTGGGTATTTTGATAAAGTTTTGTCCAGAACCCTTAATTTATTATACACAATAGGATAGCCCAATTAAAACAATCATCTAGCAGGCAGTCATGCCATAAAAAAGAAAACACACATGCAAGTTGACGGTTAACGGCTATAGTAGCCTCAATGACCTTGTGCATGTGGGCGGAGCTAAACGCCGTACTCCCGAATTCGTAAAATGCGCGCGGTGGCGCGCTAAACTAAAACGACAATCAAAGAATATCCAGAGATGCAGACAAGCCGCGTGTAGGGCGCGATTTGTGCCTACGATTTCAGACGGGGGTATGGATGCAAGACGATAAATGTATATTTTGCATTGATAAATGGTAATATCGTACTATAATATATTTTTAGTATTCTTGATCAATGTTTAAATAAAATCAAGGAGTGCTCGTTATACAGTTTAATGGCCGATCGCAGACTGACAGACATTTGTAAAACAAGTACCCACACATTATAATATATCATAACATTAACATAAAAAATAATGGTAGATGGTAATATCTATCGATTCAACATATTTGAATTTTTTTTTTCACTACTTTTCAGTATATGAGTATCGTGTCTTTGCAGTGTCCTTGAATTAATTACTAATGCGAATAACATAAACGAGTTCATCGCGTTAACGTAAAACAAACGCGCACTAGGCACTTTGTGATATTTTTATTAAAAAAAAAACGTTGAACCACACTAGAAATTACTTTTATCGTGGGTGCATTTTTAAACATATAAATTCACAGACACAAACAGCCAGACCCGGAACAACTACTTGTAGGACATGTTCTGAACATTTGTTCCGCGCGGGAATCGAACCCGCGACACGCAGCGCAGCAGTCAATAGCTTAACCGCTGCGCTAACCGTGCTTTATATAGATGCCTTGAGATTACAAAGCGCGTAGTTTCGGCCGTTTTCCATAAAGAGATAGTACCCTATTTATACTGTGTCAGTGACGTCGGATTGAATGTACTTCGTCGTAATGAGATTTCAAATAAAACACGAGTTATTTTAAAATCTGTAAATTTTAATTCTTCGATCCAATAAATAACATGCGAGATTATAGGCATATCTAAAGCTGCAGAAATTTCTTGCAGTTGAGAATGGCCACAGTCTATTTCTATAGTTCCTACAACTGCACAGCTGATATTGATTTCTGTAGGATGTGCAAAATGTTTCCATACACATACGGCATTTAAAAATAAATAGGGAATGTAGTCCCACTTGTCGTTCTCCAACAATATCCACAGATCCTAAACCACAGTCTATAATTCTCCGTGCTTGGCAATTTTCTTTAGTTCTGAATAAAAGTAAGCAATATTAATTATGCGTCGCCCTTCGATGAAACAAGCTTGAGATTTGTTGAGGTTTTGGTGATATTTTGAGCTAAAAAAAGATATAACATACATTTTAATTAACCCTGGCAACACTGTTAGAGATTTTTGTCAAGGAATTAAGAATTTATCAAGAAAAATTAATTAAGAATTAACAAAAAAATAATTTTACAGGTATATGATATATTTGTAAACTAAAAATATAGGTTGTAGGACATGCAGGCATAATTTTACCTGAATGATGATGATGGAACTTGCGTCGTTTTTTTGTGCACATAGAGATATATAATATTATCATTTTCTTGACGACATTCTGTATGGATGTCTGACCTAGAATCAACTGCGTTAGTGTTCGACCTAAAAAGCAAATTAAACTTTTAAGTTCTGTCGATTGGTTTCTTTCTCTTCTTTTCTGTATGTCGAAAAATGTTATTACAATATTATTTGTGAAAAACAGAAAATATATATATATATCCTACAGTATGTTAAGAAAACCCTGTCCGACCCGTGAAGGTGTTGTTAGGTATCGATAACTGATTCTACTAATGCATACAAAACCAGGCTAACTTAAAAAAAAATCCCCCTAAAAAAATAAATATTATTTCGCAAAAAGAGGTAACTTAATAAATATGCGTTAAGCACCCTTCCGCGGGCGGCGGGCGGCAGCGCACGCGGCACGTTGTCGCATCGCTGTCGCTATTCGCTCATAATAATACCGGTGTTGTCACTTTTTTAAAAATTACCAAATTTCGGGGAAGTTATTTCAAAATTCATTTGTATTGGTACTATGATGATTACGTAAAATTTTATATCATATTTGGTCATGTGTTTACTTAACCTTTATTATCCTTACGGGTCGGACAGGGTTTTCTTAATATACTGTATATGTATATACGGACAAATCACACAGATTGAGCTAGCCCCAAAGTAAGTTCGAGACTTGTGTTATGGGATACTAACTCAACGATACTATATTTATAATAGATACATATATAGATAAACATCCAAGACCCAGGCCAATCAGGAAAAGATCGTTTTCCATCATGACCTGGCCGGGAATCGAACCCGCGGCCTCCACGTCGCAGGCAGGCGTGTTGACCGCTGCGCCACGGAGGACGTCAAAAAAATTTACTGATAACTGTGACATTCCAAGCCCGCCAGCCCGCGTCCATCGGCTTCGGCTACTTTAAACAATTACATATAGAAATAAAATATTTACAGGAAGAATCATTTAAAATAATCCAAGTAAGAGTTTTTATTACACATTTTTGCTAATATCGCAAAAACTAAAGGTCCTATCAACTCAAAACTTTTTGTAAAACTGTTTTTACACCAAAACCTTTAATTGAGTCCTAATTTTTGGTTTATATCACCATAAACAAAAAATCACATTTTCAAGTTACGTAAATTTCTAATAAGATTTTTATTTTTAAATCTCCTTACAAACCTATAAATTATAATCTAAGTGCGAGTGTTTACTTACCTGAATAGAGTCTTCTATATTATCAGCGGATGTAGTTAGTCGGATTATTGCCTTTCAAGTCTAAAGATTTCTTTCTAGATTTCCTGGAACAATTCGTAATTGTTTAACTTCAATTGTAAAAGAAAAATGGTTACAAAGAAAAGTACAGTAATATGTAGGTATAAGTACAAGAGTATAGGTAGATAGATACTTACGCCACCAGACGCATCTTCAATTCTCATTTGCGAGCTAATCTATGAACGTACACTGACACGATTCGCTCGTAAATATTTGCACTCACACAGACAACCACGCGTAGTCGGCGATAGCCGGAGCAGAGCAGCAAGCGACACAACCCTCCCGTCTGAATGCTAACGCACGACTGCCGCCCGCGCCCGCGCAGAGCACCTCTAAACCTATGTTTCAAAATAAGGATATTTTCTTGGCAAATGTTGATGGATTTAAATACGCTCTTGCATATCTGTAGTACTTCTAACCACGAATTTTTCAGTGTAAAAAAATTTCCACACATCAATGCCGTTTAGAAGTAATAACGAATATTAGCCAAAAATAGCGTTTTGGTAAATATTTTTTTAAGGCAACAGGCAAAATCCTACGAAAAAATCATCTTTAGTAAATGTTGTAGGGGAAAGGAAGGCAAAACGGACCCTGGCGGCAAAAAGGTCCACCTTGATTATAATGAAACATGTAACGCCATCTATCTGATTGTTACGTCAAATTATTGGAAGCCATGTTGCCGTTTTCGGTCAGTGTACTCAGTTCCACCGGCCGCACGTGCACCGATTTAGCAAGGTAAGTTGATTTTTTTAGATTTTGATGTAAAAATTGCATTTTTCAATTAGCCTACAGTTTGATTAGGTTTGTAATAAGGTGATCTTATGATAACCACATGTAAACTGATATACGATTAAACGAATAACAAAGTAAGCCAACTGTTTCTCAAATTTATAACCTTTAAATTATTCGATTTTCTTGTAAGTACCAAAAAGGCAAAACGGACCCAGGCAGAATGGACCGGTGTACCATTTTGCCTTCACTGGGACCGTTTTGCCTTCTATAAAGTAATGTGAATGTTAATAAATCTAAATGCAATAAAAATAGAAGAAAATAATGTTTTCATTTGTTTTTTTGATTTGGTTTCAGATGGTAAATAATAATAAAAGAAAATCCAATCGAAATTCCTGGGATGAAGCCAGCATGAAAAATGCAATCGAGAAAGTGGCAGCTGGAGAAATGGGCCTCAATAAGGCTTCTAATCAATTCCTGGTACCAAAGACTACTCTGAAGAGAAAATTAGAGAAATATAAGGCTACTCAAAATATTGATACAGCCACACATAAGAAACTGGGTAGATTTGAACAAGTTTTTACTAAGGCTCAAGAGACTGAATTAGCTACTTATGTGAAACAGATGGAAAGTCGTTTCTTTGGAATAACCACGGAAAATCTAAAGAAGTTGGCATATGATCTAGCTGAGAGAAATAACATAAGTCACAATTTTGATACTTGCAAGAAGATGGCAGGTAGAATTTGGTTAGAAAACTTCTTAAAACGTAACCCAGATCTTAGCTTGCGTAAACCTGAACCAACATCTGCAGCCCGAGCAGCTGGCTTCAATCAAGTTGCAGTTAATAATTTTTTTGATTTGCTGTCACATGCAATTGAAACTTATCATCTGACTCCAGATAAAATTTTTAATGTAGATGAGACAGGAATCACAACAGTCCCCAAGAGTATATCAAGAATTATTGGCACAAGAGGGAAAAAACAAATCGGCTTATTAACTTCTGCTGAGCGGGGTCAACTAGTCACTGTAGTGTTTTGTTTTGGAGCAGATGGGTCCTATATGCCACCTCTGTTTATTTTTCCCCGTAAAAGGATGAAGTCTGAATTGATGAATAATGCACCTCGTGGATCTGGGGCTGAGTGCCATGAGAGTGGCTGGATTCAGAAAGATATTTTTACCTCTTGGTTTCGGAAATTCATTGTTTTTTCTAGAGCTTCCAATGACAACCCGGTGCTGTTGATATTAGATGGACATAAAAGTCATACTATAAATCTTGACATTATTGATCTAGGGCGAGAGAATGGAGTCCAAATTTTGGCAACCCCACCGCACTGCACTCACCGTCTCCAACCACTGGATGTGACTTTTATGAAACCTTTGTCAACTTATTACTCGGAAGCAGCACAGAATTGGTTGAGGATGAACCCAGGAAAGGTTATTACACAATTTCAGATTGCAGAATTGGTTGACAGAGCTTTTCAGAAAGCTGCTACAATGACAACAGCTTTCAATGCCTTTCGTGCCACAGGAATCTGGCCTTTAAATCGTGATGTATTCACAGAATCTGACTTTTTAGCAGCAGCAACTACTGACATCGAGCTACCGAATCCAAGTTCGAACCCGTATTCCTCGACAGATGTTTCAAGCGCCAAAGATCCTCAGCCGTCAACATCAAAAGCTAGTCAGCCCTCACCACCAATTTTGAGCACCGAAGATCTTCAGCCCTTAGTATCACGAGATAACCAGCCCTCGACATCAAGGGCTAACGAGGCAGCAAACGATGTTGAAAATATTTCAGCATCCACTACTCCTTCCATCGAGGATATTGATTCAAGGGTGTCATCGCCGTCTATATTAAATGATAGTCAAATTGACAACCAACCTGCATTGTCTACCACTCCAACAAAAAATGCTGGCGAACTAACAGTTTCACGGCCATCACTTCTGAATGAAGGTGATACTGAACTTTCCACTTCCTCTACAATTATGGACAATGAAACTAGCAGTGTATTTCATTTCGGACCAAAAGATATAATGCCTTTCCCGAAAACAACTAAGACTAAAAGAGCCAACGTCAAACGAGGTAAAACAGCAATTATTACGTCATCACCCTACCGCCTTGAAGTGGAAGCTTCTCAAAATAAACAGGCTGAGAAGATCAAGAAAGCACTTATTTTCCAGAAAGACATGAAACCTACAAAAAGAGAAGCAAAAAGTAAGACAGGAAAAAAGAAAATCAAGAAAAATAAACGAAAAATTTCAGAAAAAGGAAAAGCTAGCAAGACGTCTGACGTAAAAAGGTCAAAAACTAAAAACAATTATAGTTCATCTGAGGAAGATGACACTGAGTGTCTGTTCTGTTCTCATTTGTACTCAGAATCAACCGGGGGTTGGGTGCAATGTCCAGTATGTCGTTTATGGGCACACTGCCTTTGCGCAGGAGTCGAAGATGAGGACGAGGAGACAGAATTTACGTGTGAAAAATGTGCTAACTGATTAATTTTATGTAAGTCCGTTTTGCCTTCATGTGTGGTCCATTTTGCCTACCACATGAAGGTAAAACGGACATATTGAAGGTATTAGAAATCAACTAATATCCTCATTGTCTGTGATTTTATCAAAGTCTGATTCGTACCTAATGTAGAGTAAAGAATGTTGATTAATATTACTTTGAAGAAGTTTAATAAAACCGAATAGTTTCTTTTTTATAGTTGTTTTTTGTTAAGTGGTCCGCTTTGCCTTCCTTTCCCCTACATGAATCAATAGACAAGATATATTTTTTTCAAATCTCAAAACCAAGCCGTTAATTAGAAATTAGCTTCCTAAAGTGACCATTTTACGCTACTAAATGAGACTAAGGCCCTTAACTGTGATTTTGCACTACAACACCAGTATGCCTAGTATGAGTTTTCATTACGAGATTCGATCGTCGATATCGACGCGTTTGGCGCTCTCATTGGTTGAGAGTTCTTGCAAACTTGAAGCGGGCCAATCGATGAGTCAAACGCGCTCGATATCGACGATCGAGTTTCGTAATGAAAACTCATACTAGGCCTACAGGCCTCCACACTCAGCTGTTAACTCAAGCAATGTCACAGTAAAACGGTTGAACTAAAGAATTACTTGTACTTTAGGTCTTATAGTGATGGCTGTACTTACTCTATCCAATCCTCCACTAGTTGTGAACTCTAGCGGAAAGAAAACTATTTCTAGCGGAGTGTTCCCGCGCGCTAGGCCGAACGCAGCGGCGCCGCACACGTAATATAGAACAGCGATGAGAGGCACACTGCGAGACGCGCCTAAGATGCTGAGGAAACGCTGGAAAATGGGCAAGTTTTTGTAGTAAAACTGTAAAAGGAAGCTTTTTTTCTTTTCAGTCTATAGAAGTCCACTGCTGGACAAATGCCTGCCCAAGATTATTAAGGGTTGGTATCCGAATATCTGTCCGTATATTTTGTAAAAATTCTTACCGTAAAAAGTTCGGTGAAGTGACCCTAGAGTGAGCTGTGTGTAAGTTAAGCGAATTAACATTCGTTGCTTGGATAGACACAATATTGACACTTCACGTTCAAGTTTTTACGGTGAGATTTTACATAATAGTTCGGCAGTAGTAAGAAAGCGCTTGCTTGATTCTGGTCAACAGTAGGTCTATTAAGGTAGGATTATAAAAGGTCATGATTGAAAGTGAGAGTGCATGGGAGGCTGTCGCCTCCTTCTACGAGACCGTCCTCTTGCAAGGGGGAAGAGGATGCTCTTGCCGGTTCCCTCCGGCGTAGACGGGTGGGGCGAAGAAGGCGGGGGACGAACCCCCGTCTTCTTTAGCCCCAGAGTGACCAGCGTGTGTGGGTAGCTCCCGCACGCACATTGCACTGGTCATCACGTCTGAGGATTACCCTGGTATCAGGGTAATCCTCCCTTGGCGCGGAAACCGGCCTTAACAAGGCCGGTAAGCCCTGAGAGTGCCACGGTGTTTAGGCCTTCGGGCCGATCTCGTGACACTCTCAACGCAGGGCTCGAGGGTAACCGAGTGATTTTAGTGCCCGTCGCCTAGCTAGCGGCGGGTATGGTGCGTAAAGGCATTTCCACTCGTAAAAAAAAGGATTATAAAAGGTATAAAGGGAGGTAATTGAACTGCTTATGTGATGTATCAACGGCAGACAAAACTGACCGCTTGTGTATTTCAGCACCGCACTCCAGTGCACGATCGGTACATTGTCAACGCTACTATTGCTTTTGCTGTTGACGCGTTTTGCTCGTGTGCATGTACACTATAAGGCAATGAACTCAAAACAAGACTCTTTTGGACTATTAAAAAACTCAGAAAGACTTTAGAACAAAGAATTTAGCTTCAAAATGTTCCCTAAATTAATCCTGGATAGGTTACACATTCATCGAACTCAAAGCGGACTTCATTCAAATTCACCTGGTTTCCATAAAGTGCAAGAAATTCAGATATCGTGATAAGCTAATTAACTACCTTCAGCAAAATATTTACCTAATTTTCTTATTGCTAATGCTGTGCAGGCCTACAACAACGGCATGCCTGTATCTAGACAAACTAGAGGCGACCAAGTTGTGCTAAAACATGGATTTGTTTCAACAGTATTGGGCTTTTAAGATTTAATGGCATGTCGCATAATTTACTCAATAACATTTTTATTTTCCGCTGCTCAGAGGGGAAACTAAAACAATTTGTCAATCAAATTCCTACCATTATCTTCTTGCCAATACCGCTACTGTTAGCCTTGGGAACTTCCGAACTTCTACTGCAGTTAGGACTTTCTGGAACAAGGAAAATTATTAGCTAATATCATACTAAGGTCTTTTCTGCCGAATATTTGTCACTGAAAAATAGTTTTATTGTCTTTGTGTTAATTGATGTAATTGTTTAACCGTTTTAGTCCTACTAATGTTATAACTGCGAAAGTTTATAACTATGAATGGATTTTTCTTATTCTTTCACGCAAAAACAACTCAACGGATTTGTATAAAATTTGGCACACAAATGGTTTATAAACAAAAATAACACAGAACTTTAATTTTTATACCGATATTTCCACGGGATCGGAACTTACGCGGGTGACACTGCAAGGCGCAGCTAGTTAACTATAAAGAAATTATTTATATTAACATCAATACCGCTTTATTTTTTGTTGGGTTGGAAAATCATCAAATTTCTCGACTTCTCCCGCTCAGGGCGGAGCGGAAGGGCGTGTCAGAATTTTACTGACTAAAACCCATCCATGTTTCTTCACTTGCCTATGCGACGGCCAGGTCCACGGTTTCTTTTTTAACCAACCCTGACTCTGACCCAGGAGGCATCGGTCTTCGTGGATCCCGTCACGATGAGCTGATATCTCTGAGGTGCGCGTAAAACAACGCGCCGTCGACTCGGGCCCGCGCCTACGGTGGCTGGGAGTTCGATGTCGTCTCCTGACACAGGGCGTCTCCTGCAGGCGGCTAGTGGCGTGAGGGCGCTGGGATTTCCGCTGCCTCACGCGCTCCGTCTCCTCCTTTGCCAGCATCACTGCTTCGCAGAAGGAGGTGACGGCCTGCCATGCACTCTCGCTCCGGACCATGGCCTGGACAAGGGTCGGACGCGAAAGAACACCGCCAATCGCCGCTTTGAGGACACAGCGGTGTTCTATCCCAAGCCGGACAGACTTACTTAGGGCATGCAATTACCGTAGATTTTGTTTTTACTGGTAAAAAAAAAAATCGGTAATAGAAATATTTTTACCGGTAAAAACGGAAATTTTTGTATTTTTTTGAATGTGATATACAGAGTGGTGCTGACAATACGACAATAAATTAAACATCGTGTACCTCACTAGTCTTATAATACTTCACTAGTCTACCCATAAAAATCATATAAATATGTCCATTAGTTTAGTCACAGGAAATTATTTTTCATTTTTCACATTTTCTACATGATGTACATGTTGATAAGCAAGCGCTTACAGGTTAATGACCGCCGCATCCTGCGATACCAAACTTTAATAATAGGTAATGGCGCGAAAATAGCATGTCGATACAGGATCGCGCTGTCGCGGACCGGAGGTCAGTGAAGCAATATTTTTAAAGGATGTTCTATTCCTTTCGCAATTTTATGCGATTTGGTATGTTTGAAATTTATTTTTTTTTATTTTTGGCGCTTGGTTTTTTTTTCTATGGTTCAGGATTATTCCTATGAACCAGCATTGTTCGTGTTTTCATTTATTATCGTATTGTCAGCACCACTCTGTATAACGATATGATACGGTAGTCTTAAAGCAGAAAATAAATAAGTATACAAATATCAAATTTATTTTTGTCTCTTAGGTCCGTATTACAGAACCTCACTCAAAACTCAAGCTATACTTAAATCTCGTTTGAAGCTATTTGATTGGTTGAAACGAGTTTTAAGTAATGCGATAATTTGAGTAAGATTAAACATGACTATAAAATTTTACTTGGCAGACCGTTGGAAATGTCAGTTAGCGCGGGACAGGCTGTGAAAAGCACTGGTAATTCACTTAATGCTTTGTGTAATTACTACTCGACCGCTACTCCGTGTTGCATTAAAGCGATGTTATTAAGGGGAATATGAACCACCTTTCAGCGCCTCGAGCGAAAATGGGGTTTAATGTAATCAAAAATGCGGGAGACGCTTTGAATACGCGCGGTAGGAAATAAAGTACGTCTGTTATTTCCTCTGATACTCGTGTGTCTTTATTATTTTTGGCTCAAAATATACTCGAAATTGTACCACATTGATAATATAATCATTCTGATTGCAAGTGACCTCCAGGCCCGTTCATTGGCAATGGTATCACATTAGAAGAATGTGATACCACTGCTATGGGGTTCTACTACCTGTATAGTAGAACCCCAGGCCCTTCTCATCTTCTCATCTAAATTACTCTTATTCCTGTGCATAGGAGTAGTAATGTCGTGGTGGCCTAGTGGTTAAAACACCAGCCTCTCAAGTATGAGTGCGCTGGTTCGTTTCCAGGTCAGGCATGTACCAATGTAACTTTTCTAAAGTCTTCTAGTATTTTTTGGAAATCTGACTGACGAACTAATTAGTTTTTTTTTAGTCAAATACCCTATTATCTATTACTATTCATCATCATCATCATCATTTCAGCCGAAAGACGTCCACTGCTGGACATAGGCCTCCCCCAAGGTTCTCCACGACGACCGGTCCTGCGCCTCCCGCATCCAGCGGTTTCCCGCGACCTTCACCAGGTCGTCGGTCCACCTTGTCGGGGGCCTACCCACGCTACGTCTTCCGGTGCGTGGTCGCCACTCGAGAACCCGTCGGCCCCATCGGGCATCGGTCCTACGGGCAATGTGTCCAGCCCATTGCCACTTCAGTGTTGCAATTCTTCGGGCTATGTCGGTTACTCTCGTTCTTCTGCGGATCTCCTCATTCCTGATTCGATCGCGCAGTGAAATCCCAAGCATAGCCCTCTCCATTGCCCTTTGAGCGACTTTGAGCCTTCTTATAAGGCCCATTGTTAGCGACCACGTCTCAACTCCATAAGTCATCACTGGCAACACACACTGGTCAAAGACTTTTGTCTTGAGACACTGCGGTATTTCGGACGAGAAGATTCTACGTAGCTTCCCGAAAGCAGCCCAGCCGAGTTGGATTCGACGATTGACCTCTTTCTCGAAGTTGGACCTTCCTAACTGGATAGTTTGTCCCAGGTACACGTAGCTGTCAACAACTTCGAGAACAGAGTCTCCAATCTTTATAGGAGTCGGTACAACATGGGCATTAGACATGACTTTCGTCTTGCCCATGTTCATTTTAAGACCGACTCGCTTGGAGGCCCTACTGAGGTCTTCGAGCATTGTACTCAGGTCCTCCGCGGTCTCAGCCATGACTACGATATCATCAGCAAACCGAAGGTGTGTCATGTACTCGCCATTGATGTTGATGCCCAGTCCTTTCCAGTCCAGAACCTTGAAGACATCCTCTAGTGCAGCGGTGAACAGTTTCGGAGAGATAACATCTCCCTGTCTGACACCACGCTGCAGAGGTATTGGTTTCGAGGTCTGGTCCTGTATTCGGACTGACATGGTGGCGTTTTCGTACAAACCCTTCAGCGCTTCAATATATCGATAGTCTACTTGGCACCGCTGGAGAGACTGCAGTACAGCCCAGGTCTCGATCGAATCAAAGGCTTTTTCGTAGTCCACAAACGCCAAGCAAAGGGGTAGGTTATACTCCTCGGCCTTCTGTATAACCTGCCGCAGCGTATGTATGTGGTCTACTGTGCTGAAGCCTTTTCGGAAACCGGCTTGTTCGGGCGGCTGGAAGTCGTCAAACCTGCAGGCGAGACGATTTGTGAGGACTCTTGAAAACAACTTATAGACATGACTCAGAAGTGAGATGGGTCTATAGTTTTTCAAAAGGGTGTTGTCACCCTTTTTGAAAAAGAGTACCACCACACTTCTGTGCCATGCCTGTGGCGTTTTTCCCTTATCTATGACGGAATTAAATAACTTCTGAAGGGCCCTAAGGATCGGTTCACCACCCGCCTTCAGTAGCTCTGCCGTTATTCCGTCATCGCCTGGCGCCTTGTTGTTTTTAAGCTGTTTCAGAGCCAATCGAATCTCCTGCAGGCTGACGTCCGGGATATCTTCAGTGTAGTGTCGGGTTAATCTTGCTCTAGGGTCTATTACTATTAATTAGCTCTAATATACGTACAGAAGGATTGTTTCTTTTCAGCAAAAAAAACCTATAAACTTCGCTTTAACACATAAGCAACAAATAAGCAAACTACGGAGAGGCACGGATGGGAAATTATTTACCCACCGGCCGAGAGCCATATTATCGAATGATGAGCAATCATATGATACGGCACAGCGTACGCTTGTAATGAGAATGTATTGAATGGATTGTGGGTAAGCAATGTGGACTGGTAAACAGCTGATAGTGATGTACAATGGCAATGTTATAGGGATATTTCCTGGGTAAAAAAAAAAATATTCTATTTAGTCCGTCATTCAGATTATAGAAAAATATTGGATACGTATATTTTGTTTTATCAAATCAATAAAAATTGACAAATATAAAAGGCATCAAAGATCAGGAGTGGTGGCTGGTGACGTCACTGCTCGCTAAAAAGTATAGCGTGCGGTGACGTCACACGAGGTTTCAACGCACTGTGTCGTCTACATTTTTGTTTATATGAAAAAAGAAAAAATACGTGTCAAGTATTTTTTGGAAATCTGACTGACGGACTAATTAGTTTTTTTAGTCAACTACCCTATTATGAATCCATCCCATAGGGTCAAGCCATCGGCCCTGCGTCTGTAGTATAAAAAATAAATAAGTAAAATTTATTTCCTACCAATTAGTTTTACATTGTTTTTCTAAGTTTACTAATTTTTATGACCTTACATGTTTATTGTATATTTATATATTTAAAACTAATTTAGTTATTTAAGTTAACTTTAGTATACATATTTATATTGAAACTAAATTTGCTTATTTAAAAACTAATGTATAACTTAAATTTGTAAATAGTTTATTTCTTAAATTTATTTAAATGTACCTAATTATTAACTTAAACTAATTTGCAGGAACCCCATTATTGGGTAAAGGGCTCCTCTAAAGCTGACCAGGTTGTCTCTATTCTGTGCAATCTGCTTGCAGTGTGGGCCGGTTTTCCTCTGCCTCTTTTACCAAGAGGTTCTTTCCAAAACGTTCCGTTTTTGGTCCATCTCTGGTCTTTAACCCTTGCGACATGGCCAGCCCATTTCAACTTCAGTTTTTGGGAGTAAATTAGTGCATTTGTTGCTTTGGTTATTGCCCTTATTTATGTGTGTCGAATTTTGTCTAGTTTCTTTATTTTAAGCATGCTGCGTTCTAGTCCTCTTTGACAAGTACTGATTAGGTTTTTTATTTTTGAAGTGAATTTCCACGTCTGGCATCCGTACGTCAAACTTGGTAGGAGGTTGGAATTCATCACTTTTGTTTTAATGGAGATAGAAAAGTTACTTTTAAAAAAATCCTTTAAACTCCAATTTTTATTCCAAGTTTGTTGTATTCTTCTTTCCATTTCCTGATCATTATTTCTCCGACCAAAGCTTATTCGCTTCCCTAAGTAGATGTATGAGTCAGTACAGTCGAGTGGCACTCCATTTATTGTGATTTGTCTTCTCCATCTATTTGTCATTACTATGGGCTTAGAGAGATTCATTTCCAGTCCCACCCTGGCACTTGTTGACTGTAAAGTTTCCATCATTTGTTGTAGCCGGGTGCTGGATTCAGATAGCAAGACTAGGTCATCTGCGAATCTCAAATGACTTAGGTATTCGCTATTTATATATAGACCTGACCTACTTCAATCTATCTTGCTGATAATACCTTCTAGAATGGCTATAAATAGTTTTGGAGATAACGGGTCGCCCTGCCTTACGCCTTACGTCTTTATGGCAAAACTTGGTCCGAGACTTTCTAGCTTGATTCTACCTTTGTTATTTTTATATATAGGTACTTTTTATCACTTTTATATACTCTTCTACTCCCTGCCGTTTTAAGCTATCCCATATGCTAAAGTGTTTAACCGTATCGAATAATAATAAATAAATAAATATATACGGACAAAATCACCCAGATTGAGCTAGACCCAAAGTAAGCTCGAGACTTGTGTTATGGGATACTAACTCAACGATACTATATTTATAATAGATAAACATCCAAGACCCAGGCCAATCAGGAAAAGATCGTTTTCCATCATGACCTGGCCGGGGATCGCACCCGGGCCCTGCACGTCGCAGGCAGGCGTGTTAACCGCTGCGCCACGGAGGACGACAAATAATAATATACGCTCTGTAGAGTGGTCTCTGTTGTTCTTGAGACTTTTCTATTATTAATTCAAGTGTGCGGATATGGTCAACTGTAGAGAATCCTATTCTAAAGCCTGCTTGTTCGACTGGTTATTTAAATTCCAATGTATTACTTATTATTGTATTTATGATGGTAGAGAAATCTTATACCTTTAAACGAGCAATTCTTGTATATATATATATATATATATATAATTGGAATCTCGGAAACGGCTCCTACGATTTTCATGAAATTTTGTGTGCAGGGGTCTTCGGGGACGATAAGTCGATCTAGCTAGGTTTAATTTTCAGAAAATGTCGTTTTCCATGTTTTTAGGTACTAAACAATTGCTAAACTTCTCATAAGAAGCTAAATTTCGCCGCTGTTCTTAATGATACGAATAGCTGAGGGGCTTCGACATCTGATTCAGAGCTCGTAGAGTTCGGGTTCAAATCCCTGACGATTAGTGTTTTTTCCTTTTCTTTTTTTTGAAGTTTAAAAAAAAGAATGATGGCGTTGTCTAATGCTTTTTTTATTTAATAAAATTTTAATTTAATTTATTTAATTTATTTAATTTAAATTTTAACTTTTTATCTTTTTTTTTTATATAATTGGAAACGGTGTCAACGAATTTTCTTTTTCGTTTATTAAATCAATGGAAGAAATTTTGTTTTGCCTAATTTGTGGAGATGCAAGGTACCAGTGTCGCACAAAAGTGTAGGAGAAGTCGAAACAATGAAGCTCATTCATTTTAAAGATCAGCCTGAAGGAGCAATTGAATTTACAACAGAATTTCTCAACAGTGTCAACATTTCAGACTTCCCACAGCACGAACTGAAATATTATTATTATTCTTTATTTCACTGTATATACATATAAATTACATTTTTAAATATTTCTATATAAACAATACATAAAAAACATTTAAAAATATAAAAAATAGTAGCCCACCGGCATCGGGAACAGGGTCCAAGCTACCGGCGGTCAGGGCTCCAGAGAGAGGAACTTCCTGACAATGCGAGCCGTGTCCAGAAGTACAGCTTTCTGAATCAAGCCTTTGATCCAGCTGCCTAACGAGAGCCTCTTGAGGTGTTGGTCGAGGCTCTTGGCTATTAAGCCATTGGCTGTCACGACTTATTATTATTATTATTGCTAACATTATGATACCTTGCACCTCCTCAAAGTAGGCAATATAAAATTCATCCATATAATATGATTTAATAACGATGAAGTACCTGGGCGACCGAGCTTTGCTCGGCATCTTTTTTTTTTTTTGTTATAGTTATTATTATTAATTTATTTACATCAGACAATTGTCCATGGTTTTCATAAAAACACATACACAAAATACATTTAAATTATTTATGAACTATACATATAACATTTCAAAATAAAATAAAATAAAATTAAACTGATAATTAATATAGTACTTTGAATTGATATAGATGACGTTTACATTCATGGTACACGAAGCCAATGTTTGGTTTGAGGTTAGAACCAGAAAATTGCTTTTAAAATATCATGTGTCTTTTTTTACACGAAAATGCCAAAAAGAATGTTAAAAATATCGCTTACGAACAATTTAACTCCACGAAGCCGTGACTCATCTCAAGAAGCAGAAGAAAACCTCCATGAAAACAATCTGATTTTCGCTCGTCCCACGCGTGTTTGTCAGACTTCGCACAGTGAGGACCCAATTGAAGAAGAACTTGATGAAAATCATCAGGTTTCCGCTCATCCCACACGTGCTGCTAAAGTAAGATGCTTGCAAAACTTGACTAACATTTTAAGAACAGGAAGGTCTTATGATTTAGATGTTTCACGAGAGCGTGCAGCAAAACGTGTGGCCGCCGAAAATGATGAACAACGAGAGCGACGTCTGCAAGATATGCGGCAGCGTGCATCAGAACGTAAAATGTATTTTTTTTTTAATATTATAAACTAGCGCTTGACCGCTATCCCGCCTGATGGTAAGCAGTGATGCGATCGTTGATGGAAAAGCGCGCTAGGTTATTAAGAGCCTATTCACTCCGAAAAACTGAGCGAATAGGAAGGAAGACGGCAGTTGAGCAAGGTGATACAATGTTAAACCCAACAGCACGACCAACAATGCTGCGCCAAAGGGAGATTGATCTGGAGAACCTCCACGACAAAACTCCCAACATAACAACATTTGGCGCATCGTACCCGGCATGATTATTATTAATGAAAACCCTCGACATACCCGCAATATAGTATGGAAGGAAGTATTAGGTTAAGACCTTAAACTATGTATTGATGATAATATATAACTGATGTACTTAAGTGATTGTTAAACTATAAGTACTTATTTTTATAATAAAATGTTAAACTAAATTGCACTCGTAATTTTATATTTAAATAACAGTTAATAATATTTTTTATTATTATGTCGGTATGATCGAAAAACATTAGTCAAAAAATATTATTTAAAAAATTCGCTTGTTATGTATTTTTTGTTTTGAAAATATAGAGACACACGATGTACCTAACAAAAAAAAAAAGACGTGTGGCACTCGGGGACTGCCGCGGTAAAGCTATTGCATAGCATTTTGTATCAATTTATGCAATTATAATTATTTATTTATTTTATTTATGCGGTATTTCTTTTTTTTTGATATTAATTCAAGTTACACTTTTTGAGGGTGGTGACCGATAAGAAAACAAATTTTTCTTTTATTGAATAAATAAAAAGTTAATATTATTTAAAATATTTTTATTATTTTACAATACATGTGGGTTTTATTACCTTACAGTAGCTGTTGGTTATTCAGGAATATTTATCATTGAAACTATAGGTTTATGATAACTGAAATAAGAAACATAAGTTTGCGACTTAATATCCTCTAAATACCTAGAAAATACCGCGTCAATGGTTGTCCCATATTTTGTTGTGGACTCTTGTGGATCATTATTCATTTTCAAATTCAATGTTTTTGATAGAAAAGTTGTCAACGGCTCTGATTTTTTATCAGCGAAGTTAATGTTGAAATCGCCAGCCAAGATAAGTGGAAATTTATTACCATTTGTACCAAGTATTTTCGAGCCTTCTTCAGTGTACTCCAGTAAAGTGCGATGAATAAAATGCTCTACCTCGTCCAATTTTGGATTCGGAGAAATGTAAATTGCTACCATAACTATTTGTAGGCCATTTCTAAGTTTGCATGAGCACGCACAAATATCTCCAACAACTGAGCGCCTAACATTAACATCGCTAACGTGTGCAATATTTATTTCAATATTCGGAGTCATAATATTAGTAATATCATTTTTATTTTGGTAAATAGCTACCCCACCTTTTGAAACATTATCTCGTTTGAACTGAACAATACAATTAAAATTAGGTATTTCAATTGGATTATCATGCGTCATGCAAGTTTCGGTAAGAAGTAACACATTTGTTTGTCTCGTAACTGAATCTTGTAAATCGTATTTATGACTATTTAGACTTTGGCAGTTGAAAGTCATTATTGAAATGCCATTTCTATTACTAATGAAATCTAATACACTTTGAGCAATCGTCTGAACACTATTTAAAGACAGTCTTATGAATTCTTGCAACAATTGAAAAAACGGCCGCGTGAGCACTTTTTACTCTATAAAATCACGCGCTTTTATTTAGTAAACAACACTATAAATAATTTAAAAGTCCAATGAAAAATTAGCGTGACATTCATCTTAGCTTTTCCGTTAAAAAAAAAGCTATTTTATAAAAACACTACTAAATTAATTTGAATAAAAGTACTTAATAATTAATTATATGAAAAGTTTTTAAGGTAGCCATGACAACGTCGATGACGTCTATGACATATCTCTATAGAAGACCTATTTCAGACAGGAAATTAATCGCAAGTTTAGCACATCGCGACTATCAGTAACATGGCAAGTGTGTAGAACTGAGTTCGCGCCCTGCAATATGCATGCTCTTTTTGAAAATCTATAAATTGTTTTCAAAAGATGTTGTCGCACGCACACAAACATACCGTGCCGAAGACTGCCGAACTGAAACGACGTTAGACGATGGGGAGCGTGAGGTTTTTTCGTTACGGAATTTCTGGATTCGGTCCCCGCGCTCAAGGCCCGCGATAGAAGCTATGCAATAGCTTAAAAAGTTGCCGAGCAAAGCTCGGTCGCTCGGTACTGTTTTTAAAGGCTCGGTAGTAAACTTATTGGTCTGTAGTTGCCAATATCGTCTGTAGTAATCGGCCTATATTGTTCCAACTGTCGGGACAAGGCCTCCTCTAGATGAGTTGGGTGTGGGCCGTAATCTACCACGCTGACCCAGTGGGGGTTGGTCTGTTTGCAGTGCGATTCTGCAACCATCTCTCACTCAAAGCTCACTTCATTCTGTTTCACGCAGTGTACTACACGAGGTCCACGTAAGCTATTTTTCTGTGGAGGACCGTCACGGTTTTGCAATAAATGCGAGTTAACGGGCAGATGACAGTAGTATACTGTCATCTGCCCGTTAACTAAAATTAACCATTTTTAAAGATTCTTCACTAGGTTCTCACTAATGACCTTACTGACACTCATCTGTCCTGTATCAAGGTGATTGGATGACAGCTATACAAAGCCCACGACATTGTAATATCACAACTGTCCATGTGCCAACAAGCCATAGAATTACAACATCTGATATCGGCTGATGAATGGCAAATACAACCAAATAAGATATGGAAGGCACATGCAGAAGTTCTTCTTTCTTTATATGGAATTTTTGTATAAGTAAGTAGGTATCGGTGATAATTCCCTTGTTCACAAATTAAACTAAATTTAATTTCAATACCTCTATTACCTTTATTCACTTTAATTTATCTTCCGTCCTTTTCATAATAAAATATATACCTAGACTATTTTATTACAAAAAGGAGAAATAAAAAAAGAATAATAGATAAATAATTATTTAGTCCTGTCAAATTATCCTGTCATATTTTTAGTAGCTTGGTTTTTAAATGCGGCTAAGATATCTATGGAGTACCTTAATTTGACAGGACTAAATTAATATTTTATGTTCTGTCCTTTCCTAAATGGAATAGAAAGAAAGAGATGCACTGAGCTTAAATTTAGTTTAGTTTGAGGACAAAGGTATCGCCGCTATTATGTCTACTTTGTGACCACGACTGATTTATCTGTGAAGTTCCGCTATGGTAATCTAAACTGCATAAGAATAATCAGCTTGTTATGTCTCTTCTCTGAGCTTTTGCAGCAGATAACAGCTTTCTACAGGCCTCCCCTGTAGAAAGCTGTTATCCAGCACGGTGGCCTAATTCGGGTTGGTAGATACCACATGTCTTCGGATTTTTGGCTCTAGGACATGTGGGTTTCCTCACGATGCGTTCCTTCATCGTTTTTAGAGCAGTGAAGAAATAATTAGCATTAATTAAGTCGCCCTGTAGGGTAATTGAGTATTTATTTATTTATTTATTCTTTATTGTACACCAATCAAACCACCACATTACTAGTAGTGTGGTGAGGTAATGAGTTTAATTTTGACAGTTCAAAAACATTAATTGTGTTATTGATAGGGATTGCAATTCAGCGGCGTTTTCAATCCAGCTGGAATCTTGCTGGATTGATCTGAATCCAGCTGGATCCAGCGCGGATCTAGCAAAATGTGGAACCAAAATATAGAAAAACTTTCTTTATTAAGTAATTTTTATAATAACATCTTACGATAATCCATGAAATCTGTCACTATTTGTTATGCCTTCAGAACCATTTGAGATCAAAAGACTTAAAATTAAATAACAGGCAACCAATATTTGCTCCAAATCACCTATGGTTAGCTGTGTTGGAGTAGCAATGTCACAACATTTGTAGTCTGTGGTTCGGTTTTCGATTTGTAAGCTGTGGGAGCTCGGCTTTTGTTTGTGAGACACGATGTTCTTTTGGTGATGGCAGAGTAAAATAAAAATAAAATTAACTACAAAAAGGACCTTAATAATAATTCTATTTTAATTTTTAATATGCAATCTATTTTTTGTAGCAAAAAATGTTCTGAATCCGAACTAACCTTCGCCGCAGTCGTTAATATGATGAAAATCAAAAGCTTATCATTAGACCGTTTGTACGCTGTAGCTACCTTAGTATGTTGTGCAACTAGCTAAGAGATATAATTATCAACTGTACATTTAAGTGTTGTAACAATAACTGGTGGCTCTAATAAATATAAATAAATAAAATAAAATAAAATCTAACGATAAAAGACTATTTCTTTTTTTGAATCCTCTAGAAGTAAGACATTAGAAAACAAATTTTGTCTGTAATGTTATCTCCCAACCTGCTTCGCACAGAACTGCATATGTAGTCGGCTGCTAAGAATGCGCCTTTTTGGCCTCTACACAGGTCGGTTTCAGGGCTATTAAATAGTCATTAGCCGAAAATGGCGGCGATTCGAAACTAAACAACAGAAATTGATACGTTTGCACACATTGCTGGATTCAGCATATTTAAAAAGGTGCTGGATCTAGCTGGATTGCTGTATGTTGTCTCAAAGATGGTGGCGGGACCCCAAAGCACTCATAATACCCGTGTAATAACAGTGTTTGTACATAAATGGATCATCATCATGTAATAAATGTTAGTAATAAATGCGTTGAGCTTTGAGTAAATATTAAATAGTGCTTCTGTATTCATATTTGTATCGAACAGTCCAGAGTGAATAGAGATTCAGCCACATAATTGAAACTGTCCTGTTTGAAACGTCCTGATAGCTTTATTGTCATACAATGTATTATTAATACGTTCTACAACTAGATAAACATAAATTTATGTGCCCAAACATGTGTATACATACAAGAATATAAATGCATGCAGGATAACAATAACAAAAAAAATAAGATCAGACATGCATTTATGGCGTGCAAATATTATGAACAGTAATGATCATGGCAAAAATATTAATATAATGGAATTAGAAAATAAAAATAAATGTCACGAGAAAAAATAAATAACAATGCATAAAAATCTATGTCAATATAAATGCTTCTATCAGAAATTCATTAATATTATAGTAAGCTTTGTCAAATAAATGTGACTTTTGTTTACATTTCAAATGGACATTATTTATTTTCCTCCAACTTTTAGGTAACTTAGTAGTTGTAATGTTTCTGCTTGTTATTTTAGCGCTGTGATTTTAATGAATTTTGCGAGTAAAACACAAACTAACATAGGTATTGCTCTAGGCTCCAAAATACACAAATGTAGGTATATCAAAATACTGTTAGTGTATGAGCATTGCCACTTGAAAGTATTGCTGTGTTAGTTTTTACAAGCATTTAATTAAGTTCATTCGCCGGTTACCGCCGGCTACCTGTGTACATTTGCTTAATAAATTATGGCGCCCACCAAAAGTAATCTAATAGGTATATCTCATTATATAAAATTCTTGTGTCACAATATTAGTTGCTATACCTACTTCAAGAAAACGACTTGACCGATTTTTATAAAATTTAAGCCAAAATCATATAAACATAATCGACTACTAATAGTAGCCGATTCGCGGTTAGGGTTGTCAACTCTTAATATATATTTTTCATTTTAATGATTTTATTTGTAATGTTGCTTTAAGAACTAAGTACATACAACCCAAAATTTTCACCTTTCTATCACCAGCCCCTATTTTTCAATCACGATCCTAAAAATATTTCCTAGATAACAATGTTTAAAACAACATTTTTGCTGGGTCAGCACTCAGCTAGTAGGTATTTTACCGAATTTATTTTAATCGATCATACAGTAATAGGCACAGGAACAGTGATTTTCTTACCCGGATAGGCACATCCTGTGAAATTCGTTTCCATTTACCATTTACATACTATTTACCTACATCTATCTCCCTGTGCGGGCAAAATGCCTGCAAAGTTAGATAACATTTGTTTTGTTTTGATTGGCATTGGAAGAATGCGTGTAGTTTAGGGTAGCCAACCTTTTTAGGGGAACTAATAGTATGTTGAGTATTTCTCATTTGAACATTTCATTGAAGGCAATACAGATTACAGACGTGCTATATAAATGTATCTTTATAAACGTATCTTGATCGAGTATCTTGTTATTATTTACTGTTATTTCTAAAATATTTTTTTTTGTTTATACGGTTATTGTCTATTCATACACGAAATATTTAAAGGTAAATCTTGGGCGGTTAAGAAGCCATAGAAAGAATTGAGAATGTTTCATCATGTTTTCAGCCGAAAGACGTCCACTGCTGGACATAGGTCTCCCCCAAGGTTCTCCACGACGACCGGTCCTGCGCCTCCCGCATCCAGCGTTTTCCCGCGACCTTCACCACGTTGTCGGTCCACCTTGTCGGGGCCTACCCACGCTGCGTCTTCCGGTGCGTGGTCGCCACTCGAGAACCCATTGGCCACATTAGGCATCGGTTCTACGGGTAATGTGTACAGCCCACTGCCACTTTACTGTTGCAATTCTTCGGGCTAAGTCAGTTACTCTCGTTCTTCTGCGGATCTCCTCATTCCTGATTCGATTGCGCAATGAAATCCCAAGCATAGCCCTCTCCATTGCCCTTTGAGTGACCTTGAGCCATTGACTAGAATTTACTATAAGACCCATTGTTAGCGACCACGTCTCAATTCCATAAGTTATCAGTGGCAACACACACTGGTCGAAGACTTTTGTCTTGAGACACTGCGGTATTTCGGACGAGAAGATTCTACGTTGCTTCCCGAAAGCAGCCCAGCAGCGTGGTGTCAGACAGGGAGATGTTATCTCCCCGATACTGTTCACCGCTGCATTGGAGAATGTCTCAAGGTTCAGAATGTTAAGGTTGGAAAGGACTGGGCATCAACATTAATGGCGAGTACATTACACATCTTCGGTTTTCTGATGATATCGTAGTCATGCCTGAGACCGCGGTGGACCTGAGTACAATGCTCAAAGACCTCAGTAGAGCTTCCAAACGAGTCGGTCTTAAAATTTAAAAAAATCAAATTTTTCCGCGATAAAAAGTAGCCTATTATTTAACCTGGACTTCTTACTTTACGTCTGCAAAATTTCAAAGCAATCGGTTCAGTAGTTACGGCGTGAAAGTGGAACAAACAAACTCACTTTGCCATTTATAATATTAAGTAAGGATATCTATCTATTTTATATTCTATATATTATATTCAGTCATGGTGACATAATCAACAGCGTTGTCAAAAACTGCCATAATTATTAATTAATATAGAATGGAATAGAAATAATGTAATCGTAAGTGATATCAAATTAAAAAGTACCTATTGTGTTTAGTAGGAAAAAGTAATACCATCCAGCGTAGGTACACTTCCCTACGCTGAGAAGTCACTAAGTCGTTGAAACCTAGTGTTAAAGTTGAGGGCTGTATCCGTGAGCTAAATAGTGAGTCCTGGTGTAATTTAAAATGATCAGAACAGCACCTCATAGTACTTGGGCCCTAGTTTGCTGTTACAATAGAGTCAGAATGATCGAACACTGATCTCATAATGTTCAATTTTGATAAGTTTCGTAATCTCCTAACAAAATGGCGTCATTATGACTTTCCAGTGGTCAAATACTGACACTCCATATTAATAAATTTAATGTTCAACTTGACTAATATTTTTTAGAAAATAATTTCTGCTTACGGGTTTTATAATAATGAGAATACGGCAATGTCATTCTATCACCATTCCATTATGAGACGACTATGAATTTAGTAGATTACGACCTTTTAAGCACAATGACAATGGAATCGAGTTGGATTGTCAAATTTATAAAAATAGTGGACTAGGGGACGGAATGCGTATTATAACCTGTAGGAATGAATGAAATATAAGTATAAGTACAAATAATAAGTGCGAGTATATGTGTATATGTACCTACATTACATTACATGGGGATTTCCCATCAGCGAAAAAAGTAGCCTTACCCTCATTTTGTGGCGTAGTCCTTTCTAAAACAAAGGGTCGTTTATTTAGGAGGCTGCAATTCAAATTATTGAAGTGACCCTCAACTTGCATCACTAAGCACATGCTTGCGTTTAACACTGAAACAATAGGAATGGCAAGGTTAGATTTTTATATTGTCTCTGGCTGATTACAAAGTTTATAAAGAAATTAAATATATTTAAGTTTGGAAGATCGATTCTGTAGACAGGGGAAAAATGTTTTGTTGTTTTGTAGTAGTCAAAAAGAAATCGTCGTCTGTGCACGATGAAGTGATTTTGTGCAACATCCTTTTATAGAGAATATATTGAAAATGTAATATAGTAGTCTGAAAGAAATTGTTATAGTGAGCATATGAGAATAAAGGCAAAAAGTGTTTATATTTTATTTTATTTGTTTTGAAGAATTTTATCACAGGATTCCAAAATACTGCATCCATCTCTAATAAATTTTAATAACAACAAAAGACGCCTGTAATTAGGGTCGCCAGATTCAACATAAAAAAAAAACTTGTGCTTGACCGCAATCCCGCCTGATGGTAAGCAGAGATGCAATGGTTGATGGTAAAGCGGACGAGTGAATAAAATGAAATGTTAATCCCAACAACACGACTAACGATGTTGCACCAGAGGAAGATTGATCTCGAGACCCTCCACGACCAAACTCCCGACACAGCAACATTTGGTGCTTCGTACCCGGCACACATCGCAGTAAAACTGCTCAGACCCGTCCTCCGTACGGCTGCACCAGACATCACGCCGGAACACGACGAATCGCTTAGCGGCAAGACTGGGAGAAGTCCGTGTCTGGTGGTTGGTAGCTCCAATTTTATATTTTAGAGGATTTTTTATAATGAATGAGTTTTCTATAATGAAAACATAAAAAAGTTTACTTACATAGCATGTTAAAGTTTATCTTTTGTTTCATCATTATCATCAACCTTTTTATCGTCCCACTGCTGGGCACAGGTCTCGTCTCATACAGAAATTTGAAATTTCTTTGTCTACTCGAGCGAAATTCCGAAAATAAAAGACAAAGTACATTATCCTCTAACGAACTTTTTTTTTTGTTTTTGTTGTAATTATAGGACAAGATTAATATTTGGGTCTGAAAAAGAGGATGTCATTTATTTTCAAGTACATTTCGGCAGTTATGATGAAGTATAGACGACAGCACCATGGGCGAATCCAGCTTCTGGCCTGGGGGGGGGGGGGGCTGCAAGTCAGTCCTAGGGGGGGCAAGTCTGGCCTAGGGGGCGGCAAGTCAGTCCTAGGGGGGACAAGTCAGTTCTAGGGGGACAAGTCTGGCCTAGAGGGTGGCAAGTCAGTCCTTCATCGTACATCTTGTCAGTGTCCACTGCGTGGTTTAGGTACAATGTTATAGGGGGTGACTCTATTGCTAGCGATAGTAAGTGCGGAAGCCGGACTCCCCTACCCTAATTACTATCTTCTTATTTCATTAAAATTCAAATTCAAATTTATTTATTTGTACACATAGGTGTTATAAGATGGTATTTAAAAAACAAAATAAGTTGCACTATGTGTCGCCTTGAAAGGCGTACAAATATTTACCCATTTGGTAGTGGGTGTACACTGTACATTAATGGCTGTATACCTAATTATAAAATTAAGTAACAAAAAAAAATATATATATGTAATAAAGAAAATGTTTAAACAAACAAGTATTATAAAACAATCTTATGAACTAAAATAAAAAATAATGCAGTAAACAGATCTGAGAAAGATGGTGTAGATTCTATATTTCACTAAGGTATTCGTTTATCGTATAATAAGCTTTCTGTATTAAAAACCTACGGAGTGTTTTTTTGAAGGTATTTAAGTCTTTTGAAGCTTTTATGGATTTGGGTAATTTATTATATATTTTTGGAGCCATACCTAGGAAACTTTTTGAAAATAGGGCGGTTTGATGGGTTTTAGATTTAAGAGCACCTGGGTGGCGTTTTGTGGAAAGACTTTGAAATAGGTTTTGGTTATGTTTGATGAACATGACTACTTCAAAAATATATATGGACGGAAGTGTTAATAATTTTAAATTAATAAAAAATGGTTTGCAACTGTCAGTATTTTTAATTATGTATATTGCACGAAGACACTTTTTTTGGGCCTTAAAGGCTAATTCCCTGTCTGTCGAATTACCCCAAAAGATTATGCCGTATCGCAGTGTGGTGGAAACGTATGCGTGATACGCAGTAAGAACAGTGCTGCGATTGGCAACCTTGTTCAAATTGTACAAAGCATAGCAATATTGATTGAGTTTTTTTACTATATGCTCAATCTGTGTTTTCCATGTCATCTGCTGATCTAACCAAATCCTTAGAAATTTTGTGTTGTTTACTATAGCAACTTTGTTATCTTTATATTTAAAGTTCGTAACAATGGAGTTTGATCGTTCGTTAAAGTTTATTATGTGGGTTTTTCCAAAATTAATTTTTAGGTTGTTGTTGTTTTAGCCATTGAATAATTAAGTTTAAACTACTATTTATTTAATTTTCGTATTTTTCTAAGTTTTTTCCTATAAATAGTGTGGTACAATCATCAGCAAATAGAGTCATGGGGTGTTGTATGGTTCTTGGAATTTTACTATTCATTTTATCAACTTGAATAATTTTAAAACATATTGTTAATCCATTGCTCCATACATTCGAAAAATGTGTCTGCTCCACAACGTACATAAATAACGCAATGAATGTTGTTTAACTGTCAAAATTAATCGCAATACTACTGGTAGTGTGTTACGCATTTACGATGCGGGCTGGTATTGAGAAGTTCATGATATAAAAATGTTATTTTTTTATATTTTTGTTTTCTTTTAGGCATTACTTAGCAGTGTGTATATTTGTTCCACAGTACTATATACCAGACAAGCTTTTTATAGCTCTTAAGACTGTCTATCGTACTGTAATTTATTACAATTATATTTAGATATAGATTACTCGATAGCACACTGCCCGGCTATATCAATATGACTATATCAACCAGGTAATTGTACATCCCGTACGCAACCCTCACATTTATATCATTTTTTGTTCGAAAAACCGAGAAGCGCCCCCTAGTGGAGTAAAAGTGACATAAGTATGAACACGATAGCTGCTATTTTAGCGTAGCCGAAAGGCACACTTTCTTGCCAGATTCTTAGATCGGACTTTACACATTTTTATTTGATTATTTAACATTGGCACAATGATGCATGTTATGCAATTAGGGCGTTGGGCGAAGATAAAGGATAAGTAACTAAATAATACACACATAAAAAAGTTTATACAAATCTTTTAGCAAAATTTGTTTGGAATATCAAACTATTTTTGTCACATCAAAAATCAATACGAACCAATATAAACCTATCTAATAATGTTGTTAGACGAAGGAGACTAATCTCCACAGGGAATCCTAGTGTGGAGGCTAGTGCTATTTAAATATTGTAACGTTTTTCTGAACAATAAAGTTTTTATTTTATTATTTTTTGAGTAAAATTTAATACGTCATCGGTGCACAGCCTCGTTGAAAGACATCTGAAGTCTCTTGTCTAAACAAAAGAGCGCGCGTCAAACACTTTTAAAGGAAGCTTCGACTCGTCATTTTTAACTGAGCGGGAATGGTTGCAAAAAAATTCGCGTTATAAACTTTTTCTTTTTTTTACTGAGTTTATCTGATTTGAATGTATATTGCGTGTATTTTAGTCTGCGTTAATAGGGTAGTTGAAAACTAATTAATTAGTCCGTCAGTGAGATTTCCAAAAAATACTAGATATGTATTTTTTTCTTTTTTCATATAAACAAAAAATGAAGACGACACAGTGCGTTGAAAACTCGTAAGACGTCACTGCACGCTACACTTTTTAGCGAGCAGTGACGTCACCAGCCACCACTCCTGATCTTTGATGCCTTTTATATTTGTCAATTTTTATTGATTTTGATAAAACAAAATATACGTATCGAATACTATTCTATAATCTGAATGTCGGACTAAATAGAATCAATTTTTTTACCCAGGAAACATCCCTATACTTTTTCTTTCTTTTCATTCGCGCAACAATCGCTTTTTGTAACAGTTAAAAATTATGGCAAAGAACCTTGCTAAGTTTATATAAGATTTAAACCTAACTGCCGAAATATGTGTGTAATATACCTCTGCCTATAAATGATTTATTTTCTATAAGTAGGTTGGTATAAACACTTTTACAAGTCAACATAAACCTTATATACCTTAGGAGAATGGTAGAAATGCTAAATAGAATAATGTTAAGCTTACTTAGATAAATATGTGTCGGTACCGCGAAGGAGGTGTACGTTATGGCCGAGATTCGTCCCCAGGTTGTATGCGGCACTGGCGCACCGAAGCCTGAAAGCGATGATTAGCATATTTTATAATGTAAAAATCAAGTAGGAAATGTTTAGAGAACAGATCTATTGTTTTGTTCTTCGAGCTAACAAAAGATGCATATATTTTTAATGACAAAAAAAAAAAAACACACACACACACACAGTTTTACAATTTACTAAAAAACTTTTTTTAGTACAGACTTTTTTGTAGTCTATTTAGTAAAAAGTATTTTTTCTACTGCATATTTTCATGTAAAAATCTATATTTTTACATGGAAATATGCAGTAGAAAAAAATATTTAAAACGGAAACGGAACGGAACGGGAACGGTAGAAACGAAAAATATTCTGTTTGTGTGTTTGTTCCGGCAATTCTCCAAAGCAGCGCGGCACTTATTTTGATGGAACTTTCACTGATATATAGCTGATTTTATAAAGAGTTATTTAGGCTAATTTTTTTTTTGGAATATAAATTAGGAATTTCGTGCAAAATAAACCTATGAAATTGTCGACATCCTCGGAATAGAACGGCAGAAGTTAATTATAATTAAGTCTGGCACACACGGTACTCCAAAGCTCTCTTGTTATTCAGGCAGCGTAGCGACCTTATTTAGATTGGAGTCACAAGTAGCGCGGCGGTAGCTACATACGACTATCACTGGCCAGGCCACGGCCGACCTTATTAATGTGGCCATTTTAGAAAAATAAATATCCCTTTTACATGGAGCGTGGGAGTGTAGATGTCTAAAGGACATAACTTATGACCTCTGTCGAAAATTATTACCTATATAAACCTATTTTGGTGTCTACTTTTATGTGAAATTTTTGCATAAATTTTAATTTGGACGGGATAGCGTCTGTCATTGAACGAAGCTAATATGGTGATATAATTTACTTTTAGGTAATGTTAGGGTTGCTATTATTCAGTAGCAACAAACTTTTCTATTAGGTAACTTAGCTAAGAAGGGGTTTATGGAAATGAACTTCTATATTACTATTATTTATTTATTTTTATCTATATTTAAACAGTTTCCGAAATAAATAAAAACATGTGTTAATAAAATTATTGTTTCCTTTTTCTTTCTTTTTATTGAAACTACATATGTAAGGATCCTAGTTTTTCCTAGCCTGGAGTAAAAGACTTTATTATTAATTAATGTTCGGGTGTCATATATATCACCCATTTCCTCCCGTGGGGGTCGTAAGAGGCGACTAAAGGAACTCTCACCAGAGTTTAGGTAGCAGCGCTTCCCCTGTGGAATAACAAATTACTGCGATCCCCAACCCGCCTGTCAAGCGTGGGGATTCTGGCAATGCCCCTCAATGGAATGAAAGCCTTGGGGGAGGCCTTATTCCAGCAGTGGATGTCTATAGGCTGAAAAGAAAAAAAAAAAAATGGTCGGGTTTGCAATTGAAACCTACGTGGCATGTGACCTTTTCTTTTACACATTTTGGATCAAAGGACATACCCAAAGCTGTCATCACATAGATAGTGAAGAGGAACGTTCCGGACAGGTTCCAGTACTGCCCAGGATGAACACGAGCGCCGCGGCTCACCGCCTTCATCGTGAGGTACTTCTCGTCGTGTAGCCGTCGCTCTATTGCACGCTTCCACATGGGTGACAAAGGAGTTATCTGGAAATTAAGAATATGAGACATTTGGAATATTTAAATTCTAATTAAAATTTTTATCGGTGGTAGGCCATAACATCGGCTGCCGGCTGAAGTTACCACCCACCAGACAAAGTCTTGCCGCCAAGCGTTTCGTCGTGTTCCGGCATGATGTCTTGTAGCAGTACGAAGGATGGGTCTGAGCAGTTGTGTTGCGATGTGTGCCAGGTACGATGCGCCAAATGTTGTTGTATCGGGAGTGTGGTGGTGGAGGGTCTCCAGATCAATCTCCCTCTGGCGTAGCATCGTTGGTCGTGTTGTTGGGTTTAACATTGCATAATCTCGCTCAACTGCCGACTTCCTTCCTATTCACTCAGTTTTTTTGAGTGAACAGGCTCTTAATAAACTAGTGCGATTTACCATCAACTATTGCATCACTGCTTGCCACCAGGCGGGATTGTGAGACAGACAAGCACTAGTTAATAATTAGAAAAAAAAACCTAACTAGTTAAGGTACTTTGGTGCCCTTTGATTATTTCCTCTCCTTTTATATGCTTGTAAATATTATTATTTTAAGCTTTTAAATTATGTAAATACTAGCTGTGTCCCGCGGTTTTATTCGCATACGGTTTGGTTCCGTGGAAATATTAGGATACAAAGTGCCCTAAATGTAAATCCTGGTTAGGTATAAACCCATCATGTGCCAAAATCCAAATCCGGTCAGGAGTTTTTGCGTGAAAGAGACATCCATCTATTATGCAGACACATTCTTCATGTCAAGGAGTTAAAAACAAAAAAATATTACCGTGTCATCCTTACTAATATTATAAATCGGAAAGCAAGTTTGTTTGTTCTGATTTCATGCCGTAACTACTGACCCGATTGCTTTGAAATTTTGCAGACGTAAAGTTAAAAGTCTGGATTAAATAATAGGCTACTTTTTTTTTTTTAAATTTGATATTCGCAAGGGAAAACAAAAATATTGTTACTTTCATACCAGTTCGGTGATGATGGCGCTGTGTGTCGTTTAAAGCAATATAATATATTGCAAACGAATATGCACATGTAAACTTAGAAGTTAAATGATAGTATAATTAATCCCTAAAAATGAGAAATCTAAAAAACGCGATATAACTGAATTCCACCCGGGCGAATCCACGGGCGAAAGGCTACGTAGTATAAATATAAGTAATAACAATACAATAAAATAAAAGTTTAGAGAATAGAATACTCTTTATTATGTACACCATATATCAAATCAAATCAAATCAAAGTATTTATTTCAAATAAACCAGCTACAAGCACTTTTGAATTGTCAGAAGGTCAGTCAGTCAGTAAGGTGAAGCTAGTCGCCCATTCCAAAGAGTAGGTACCTATGGAGAAGAATGGGCAAGAAACTCCATGGACACTCTTTTAAATTATCAAGCTATTGATACAAATATTTGATTACATCATTCATTTTGAAATCAATCGTGTGAGAATGATGCAGATATATATTGTACGCTAAGAGCGTCCATTATGGAAAACACAAAAAAAAAAAACAACGATAAACAAGACTAACCCAACAAATAGATGCTTTACAGCAAGTACATTGTGCTCACACGTGTATAGATTACAGAAACATAAATGTGTATAAAGATTTTACAAAGAGTGACAAATGGGCGGTCTTATCGCTAAGAGCGATCATTTACAGTTTAGTTACATAAATAAACATATCATTTTATTTCATGTTGCCTTGAAATAAGTCCATGATCCCAGCAGCGGCTTGAGAATTTACTTTTGTTATAAAGCAAGAGCTCACGACGGCTAGAACTTCGTTATTTTATAAAAGCTGAAAGTTTCTCTGTGTGTGTCTCCAACACAAGTAAGAACGACCTGCGATTATAGAGTTTCGATTGTGGTTACTTGGGCAGATATAAGGTAATGAAGATGTATAAAATTTTGTGAATTCAGCTTTTATACTATAACGAAAGTATAATTTAATTTAGTACAGTTTAGAAGTGTCTGGCAAGGGGTAGCAACTGTCAAAAATGTCCGGCAATGGATAACGTGATTTCTAAAGATATCCTGAAGAAAATATTAAAAAAAAAATAACTTTATACTTTAAAGAATTTAAGGTACTATTTTATACACCTTTACTACCTTTTATCTGCCCAAGTAACCACAATCGAAACTATAATCGCGGGTCGTTCTTACCTGCGTTGGAGACATACACAGAGAAACTTTCAGCTTTTATAAAATAACGAAGGTCTGGCCGTCATGGGCTCTTAGGCTATTATTTTTGTTCAAGCCAAGGGACCCACTCGTGACACTTTCGTTCGATAAATCAAAAAGTTTGTAAAAGAAAAAGTATTTGAAATAAAAAGCAAAACATGTTTTGGTTGGTTAGAACGTCGGTCACAGATTGTATGATTCGTCATTATACAAACGGCGCCAACAGTTTACAAACCAGTGCGTCTTTGCAAACTACTGGCACAGTTTGTCAAAGTTTTGCCGAAAGCGAATTGATGACCGTTCTAATCGTATTCATTTCGCTGAGTCATATGGTAGGGTAACCATGATTTAAAGGAATATATGCAATTGGCAATTTTAAATATTTTCTCTCAGAATTTGTAACGTCACATCAATACGCATCGTGTTCTTTTGACGTTCATTTTAATTTGGGCTTGCAATTCTTTATATTAGGACTCCGTATATGTTTAATGTGCTTGGATTGAAGCGATTTCTTGTCTTTTTTCTTAGTTTTCTGGGTTTTTTTATGCCCTTGTCCCTTTATTCCCTAAGCATGTCGCATACTTCGAAGGACTGAAACAATTTGCCTGTGGGGTTCCCCTCTGATTACAATTTAAATGTTTTCGGAACGCGGCGAATTGCTTGGCGGCAAGACTTTGTCTGGTTCTGGTGGGTGGTAACTTCTGCCGGCGGCCGATGTTATGGTCTACCACCGAGAAACTTGAAGTCTAACCTGATGATGCAACTGAACACCAACGTTTTACATAGAACGACTGCCTATTTCACCTTCACAGCCTAGTTACTGGATAACGCAATACACATGGCTGGCATGACTGTATTAAAATTATAAAAATGCCATAAAAAAGATATTTTCGCACCTCAAAGTAATTTTTTGTTATTGAAGTGAAGATGAAGCGTAGGGAGGTCCATAATGAGGTGGACCGATGACCTGGTGAAGGTCGCGGGAAGACGATGGATGCGGGCAGCACAAGACCGGTCATCGTGGACAGCTTTGGGGGAGGCCTTTGTCCAGGAGTGAACCTCTATAGGCTGAAGTAGAAGAAGGAGTGAAAACTTCTATAACGACATTGAACACTTTTGTTGGATGGGGAAAAAGCATTGAATTCGCGTGAGCGTGACCGACCCGACACTTTGATCGCTACTGCGAGATAAATATATGTATGCCATGTATCTATAGGGTATACAATGGTATAGATTAGTACAATGGTAATAATTATATCTGTTTTCACTTCTGTCAGCTAGTCCTACTACTGCATTAAAAAAAAAAAAAAAATTGTTTTTATGTATTAAAATTACAGCTGTTTTGTACGCACCTAAGGACAGAGATTGAATGAATACGCGAAATCAATCTAAAGCTATATAAATACGCAGGGGTATGAATGTAGGCGTAATGTACACCCACTAATCCAAATAAATCAAGTTGCCGAAGAAACTTTAACTGCTAATTACAAACCGCTTACAGTTTCATTACCGTGGAGACTAATTACAACAACAACGGATACACACAAAGTGACGGATAACGTATAAAGGATGTAATACATAAATCCTATCCCGGTCGGGGGATAATGGGGGCAGATTTTGATTAATTGGCTACGCGCCATCTTGCGGCGAAGAAATTTAATTCAAGTAAGTACGAGCGGGTTTCTACACCATTAGGTAAGCTCATTGCCCTATTAGGTAAGTTAGAACGATTTTCTATGATGTTACGCAACCGTATGAGGTACAATTCAGTGCAGAATTACGTGGACACTTTTACGATATATGTATTTGTTTTTGGTTTCAGCGGTTTTGAGCTTTGAGTTAGAGAGCTTTGGTTTAAGAGGTAACAAATGTCTATTTATGAGAATAATCATTGTTTTTTCCGTTCTGTGAAAATAATGATGTCGTGAAATTATAAAATGCAATGCGTAGGTCATTGTATTTCTACATAGTTACTGTTTCGATCTGCCTAGTCTTTTCCTAACTGTATTTGAGTCAGCTTTTTTATAATTATAAACTAGTGCTTGATAATATACTATTAAGAGTATATTCACTAAAAATAACTGAGTGAATAGGAAGGAAGATGGCAGTTAAGCGAGGTGATGAAATGTTAAACCCAAGAACATGATGAATGTTGCTGCGCCAGAGGAAGATTGATCTGTAGACCCTCCACGACCAAATTCCTGACACAACAATATTGCAACACAACTGCTCACACCCATCATACATTCTAAAAAGTAGGAGCCAAGGTGAATGGGCTCCTTTTGGAGGTGAAAAGACACGCCTGTGTTTTGGCGGCATTGAATGCTTCAAGATTGGCATTACCCCATTCGGAGACTGCCTGTAGTGCAGTACTCGTACGCTCTACCATAGCCTCTCTTTCGGACCGGATTGATTCCTTATTAGCCTGAGCTTCCGGCAGGTATCTCTCCACAGCTGTGGTATCATCTGCATACCCTTAGGTACCGGGCATCAGCAGATCGTTAATATGAACAGAGTTGCAGAGAGAACAGACCCCTGAGGAACACAGGCATTGGTCGACATGGGCTCCGATGAGCATCCGTCGACAACAACTCGGAGGGACCCTTTTGCCAGACATCATGCAGGAACACGACGAGCCACTTGGCGGAAAGACTTTGTCTGGTGGGTGGTAACTTCTGCCGGCAGCCGATGTTTGGCCTACCATCGAAAAAACTAACCAGAATCTTACATGGTGCGACTGCCTATCTAAACTCCACAACTGGTACACTGGCTAAAACGATTGATAATCATAAGATTGGAGTTTAAAACCGTCTGACGTGACTACAACCCTATCCGCTATTGCGACGGAAAAATGTTGTTTGAATTGAAGTCACTAAAATTAATATGAAAAAATTAGTGCCTTTAATTTTTAAATACAACAATTTCCCGACTTATCCGACAACATTTCTGCAACATTTCAGCTTCTGGTTCAGTTTCATAACATTTTTAGCAACCAACTAAACAAATATTTTATCATAAAGATAACAAGCAAGAAATCGGTCAGTCGCGACCGATTTCATGACTTCATGACCGACATGAGTAGAGCAATACCTATCTAGATTAGGACATATGATTGACAGACTTTTCTTTATGATTTTCCCACAGGTTCGAGATTTATGAGGGTGCTAAGCGGTGAGCAGCTAGCTACTATGTGTAAGAAATGCGAAAGTAATTACTGTATGTCTGTTGGTAACCTTTTCAACGGATTTTGATAAAATTTGGCACAGAGGTAGATGTGTGTTTCTAAATAGGTAAGTTTTTATCCCGGCAGTTAGTTCCCTTGGGATAATTTTCAACCTCCTTCTCGGTAAAGGCGCGGGCAAAAAAATGTTAGTGTTAAATGTGTAGGCAGCTAATCATTAAACAGGTCTAGGAAAATACTGAAAGAAGCTTGAAAGGAAATTACATCTAAAAGGATTCTACAATTGTGTAGGATGAGACATGACTCAACATGTTGTAAAAAATTTGTTGTTTTCCATTGTTCAGTTAAATTGTTTTTCAAAGAAGGAAACAATTCTTGGTAGACAGAAAATAAGTTTTTCTTACTTCAAAAGAAATTAGTAATTCTATAAAGTAGTAGTGAAATTTTCCCAGATGATACGTTATAATTCGCGAATTCAAGTATGAATTTTTGTACTCCAAACACACAAAATATTTTCGATCGTAATAAGGGGCAGAGGGCATGTGTATATCTGGCAAAAGAAGAAAATAAAAAGAAAGAAGCCGCGCTGTCTGCTAATTTCTGATGCCAATGATGGCATCATAAATTACCTGACAGCGCGGGGGTAAGCTCGCTATCAGCGAGCTTACCGCCGCGCCGTCAAACTGCTCAGTAGTTGACGCGTCGGCATCGCTGGCCGCTCGTTGTAGCCGAGCGCTCGGTGTGGTGTCCGCGCGCAGACAGCTAACAGTCGCCGCACCGGCGCCCGCGCCTTCGCCGCTGGTCGCCGCTCGGCGCTCAGTCAGTCAGTATCTACTAAGTAAACCACTCGATCGATCTTTCGCGCGTTGTGAATCGGGTCATGTTAGCTGTTGCCGCGTAAACTGCGAGCAGTTGTTAGTTTAGGGCAGTGTCGGGTGGGAGCGATGTTGGAGCAGGGTCGTTTAAGTGCGAGGACGTGATGTCGCAGAAGGAAGCTGCGGAACGGGAGAGAGAGATTTCAACTCCCTTTCCGGGCCGCAGAAGACGCACCGGGCGCCGAGGAAGGGCGGATAACGCCCTCTTCCGGCCCCCATGAATGGGTCCAGGGGCGAGGGACATGGGGAAGTTCCCGCCCCCTATTCGTTGGACCCCGAGGCAGAGGCGCGCGCGAGTGTCGGCGCGCGAGTGTCGTAGTTTAACACCTCACTACCCCGTGCAGGAGGCGAGGCCTGGACAGACCGGGCCGGAGACGAGACGAGAGTGTGGGGCAGCGGCAGAATCAGGGAATCCTGCGGCTCCGTGCGCACGTGACCGGAGAGACACCGGGGTGGTTTTTAGTCAGTTGGAGTCTGACAGACCCCGTCGCCCACCCCAGGGCGGCGGACATCCATTGAGGATTTTCCACCCCGGAATAAAAAAAGGGTCGTTTAAGTGTGCTGGTTAAAAAACCAAAGCATATTCAGAGCAATTTAAACATTCGTGTTTTTTCTAGTTCACGTCACGCTCACTGTACTAAAGCTTGAATAAAGTCAAATGTTTTTTAAATGAACAGACAGTTGTTGCTGGGGAGTTTGTTCCGCCATCGCCATTTCTTCCCAGCGAAAGCACTAGGAAGTGACGAAGCGCGAGCGTTTTGGCGGATTATCTTATGTAATAATGACGTTCAAAAGTGCTGATTCTCAGCTTAATTTGAATGAATTACTGATGTGGTAAGATGGTTATCGATGGATATGCGTTGCGTAAGCATTTAAAGTTGCACATAGTCAGTCAAGTGAGCGCACCTTAGTACATGCCACATTTAGTTGTGCGTACTCCATGTTTATGATCGCAATTTACCCTACATATTTTTATTTTTTACTATTGTATTGTGTCTTTTTTCTGAACTGTTACTGTACGTCTTAAATAATGTTTAACCCATTACTTCCCAAGCATTGAAAATATTGGATTTTTTTGATGAAATCTTGTATTAGGGCTCTTAATATGTTAAGAAAAAATAATATGGCAAAAAAATAAATTAAAAAAAAAACGGTTTCGCTGACTCAGCATGTCCTATAAATAGGACAGTGGGAACATATGGTCAGGAAAAAGTAAAGATAAGAATTATATGGAAATCAGCTTTATTTAAAAATAGGACCAGTAACAGTATCAGAAATAATGTAATAAAAGCTTATTTTGTATGATAAGGTATGAAACAATCACTGCAGAGTGTTTTTTCACATTTAGAACAAAATGTTAAAGGCTTTTTTTTACAGCCTTGTCCTTGGCAACGTCTTTGTTTGTCCCTCTTGGTCATATAGTGACCATAGTTGTCAAATCTTATAGGTTGTAAAAGAACTTCTGAAGTACCTGATGTAAGCTTATTTACTTTGCCTTCCGATTTTTTCATCCAAGAAAAACATACCCTTCTTCTGAAATCAAGCAGAGGTATGGTCTCATCTTTATTTACCTGGTTATAAATAATCCATGCATTGACTAGAGTCATGTCCAAAACACGGATTACTAGAGGCCAATACCATTTTTTACCTCTAAAGCGGATTGGATACTTAGAAATAAGCCAATCATGTTTATCCACTCCTCCCATGTTTTTATTATAATTATGAATAAGCTTTGGCTGATTCACAGCAACTTTGGCCTTTTCTACCTTTGAGTACCTATTAGTTTTTACAAAAGGTTCAACAGTATCAAAATTAGTTAAGAGACATACTACATTGTTATCATGCCATTTCACGCATAATATTTCATTATTTTTATCGAAACGATGATCGGAATAACCACGTTCTTGCTTCTTCATTTCTTGTTTGGTCATGATTGGACATTTCTTAGTCCTATTGTCTCTGACTGTCCCTGTAGCTCTGAACCCTTCAGATTTCAAGTCAATCAACAATTGCATACTGCTGAAGAAGTTATCGAAGTAGACTACATGTGCACTAGGATCAGTACATACTGTAAGCAACTTTTTTACCACTCTTGAACCCAAGCCATCACCAGTATTACAAGATATTTGAGGATCCTTTCCTGTATAAAGCGAAAAGTTATAACAATATCCGCTTACTCCACACAGTGCCCAAAGCTTGTATCCAAATCTTACTGGTTTACCTTTTATAAACTGTTTGATACCATGGTGACCAAAGTATTTGACGATCATTTCATCAACAGCTAAGTTGGATTCAAAAACACCAAACTTTTGGAATGATTTATTAGCTTTATCGATAAATGGGCGAATTTTGAAAGCTTTGTCACTATTATCAATTCTTGAATTGTCATTGAAATGTAAATATGATTTAATTTTATCAAAACGATTCCGAGACATCGCTCGTTCAACAAATGGAATGTGTACATCATCATCTCTGCACCAATATAGTTTGCTTTGAGGCAAGTGGAGATACGAAGAGAAAAACAAAATTCCTATGAATACTTTTAGCTCATTCACGGTAAGATTGAAGTTCAAATCATTTTTATAATTTTTGGCATAGGTTACTGTTTCATGCACTATATATTCTAGAATCTGGTCACATAACAAGTGTTCGAATATTTCTACCGCAGATTTTCCTTCCAATTCCGTAATCATATTTTCTAAACATTGTTTAGCAGTATTAGATTCCGGCTGAATTTCAGAATATACAGGTTCACACTTACGCCAAATGACTGTCTTGTTGGTCCGAGATGTGGTTTGAGTAGGAAGATCTTCCTCGACGTTATCAATTGTACATGAAAATTCCACTTGACCAGCCACATCTGACACTGGCAGAACTCCCATATCGTCGTCATTACCTTCTTCTATATCAGTCATTTCATCCACTTCATCCGGGGGCAATATCGCAACTTCCAAGTCATTGAACTCCTCGTCACTACAATCTTCAATATCTTGAAGATACTCGGTGATTTCAGACACCATCAATGCTTTTTTATATTTTCTTCTCACTGCATCCATGATCTATAAACAATAATTATACATATATAGTAAGTATAAAAATTATATTATATATATATAAATATATATATACATATACCATCCCAAACTAAACAAATATATCGTTAACCACTTGATAAGAAACAAAATCTAATATTTTTGCTTACCTCCTTTGCTTTCCTCAATCTTATAAAAAAATCACAATTTTTTATATTACGAGATGTGTTGTGCTTGACGAAGACTTATCGACTAAAGTAAAGTTTACGAAACACTTGCAAGAAACAAAACAATAGACACGTTTGAACTTATAGCGAGCGTAACAGGATCGAACACGCTTTCACGGCTACTTGTAAAGACATGTTCCCAGTGTCATATTTATAGTACGCCTTTTTTTGAATTAGTATCACAAGCTTCCAAATAATATTTTGTTTTAGTTTTTAATTATAATAGATTCAGTAGAGATCTAAAAATCTATTTGATGGACTTTGAAGCTGATAACTTTTTATTTTCGGTTTTTTATAATCAAATCATAATACTCTTTTTAAGCTGACGAATTTCCTCAATTTAAAAATATGTATATTATAAATACGATAACTTTTTTAAGAGCGAAAAAAATATATTTTATTGGGAAAATAGTGTGAAAATACGAATTTCATCAAAACCAATAAAAATAATAACCCTAACATAGAAAAAAAAAATGTTGAATATAGTGTCCTAAAAATAGGACAGTGGGGAGGAATGGGTTAATTTAGTTTCTAAAAATTTCTCATGGAAGTGAATTATTTATTTTAGGAAATAAAGATATCTCAAACCATAAGTACACTTGGGTATGGTCATCCGTGAAGTCCATTTACAAATCATTATGCAGTTAGCGCCCTCAGGTCCCCTCTTAGTTGCGGTATTAATTTTGCAGACAAAGACAATAAATTATTTGTTTTCATTCGGTTGCACGAACAGTGTTGACGCAGACGGATCGTCCAACTAATTGCTACTCCATTATTAAAATAGTAGCAAATTGGATTACTTTCTTCGAATTCTGATATAAGTTAAATTGTTTCAAGGAGCCGAAGGTCAAAAAAAGCGCTTACGTTGTGAAGGTTACAAAATTAAACTAGACTCTGTAGAGGTTATAAAAATACTTTTTATGTATCTTCTTGAAAACTAAGTTTGGAGATTAAAGTGGAATAAAAGTTAAAGTAGGTATCTGTTTTTGTTTGAGCAAAATATATAGGTATTTTATAATTAGCCTAGAATGTTCCCGCGGCTGGGACATTGACTTTCTCTTTGTCTGACGGAGTGGGACATAATCCACCACGGGGGCCCAGTCCATGACTAACCCGGTTATGGATGTCGATTTTCGAATTTTCGGTTCTTTTTTTTTTGGGACAAAACTCGCCACACTTATTCCCACCCACTGCAACTCCTGAAAGCCAGAATCAACAGTGGAGACCGCCAGAAAAACGCCGAGCAATGAAGCTCGACGAGTCCCGGAGAAACGATTCAACTGTCTTGGGTCCCGCAACGAAATTAATCAGAAAAGAATAGGGAGAAGTATACGGAGAATAGGAGAAATACGGAGGAGTAAGAAAAAAGATATTTTTTCCACTTTCAAATTTTCGGTTCTGTGAGATACCAGTTTTTTCGCGTTTTGTTTCACCGTTTTGAGAGCACTGATGATGAAACAATTCATACAAAGTAAAACGCTTGACTACGTGCGAACCTACGGTCATCTAAGGTACCGTCGATACCATTGGGGTTATACATTTTCATGTGTAAAACCACAAAAACGAGAGTGCTTTGATAAACTATCGTTTTACGATTGGATATAGGTTATTTCGTTATTAGAATGAATCGAACCGTTTGATTAATCTCCGTATTGGGGAATGATAAATGTATTATGTATGGTTTGATGTTATTTATTGGTTCCGCTCTAGCTTTTTTTTTGATTTATAGTGGAATACTGTAAATCAAAAACAGTTACCCCTGTTGTCGAAACAAATTGTTATTTATGTCGATCATAATTCAATATTCATCGCAAAAAGCTTTGACTTTACTTAAATTTTGATTAATATCTAAAAGATTAATATCAAAAAAAAAAAAAACCGGCCAAGTGCGTGCGTTTTCGAAGATATTACAGATTTAAAAATTGCGGGGCGTCGCTTTTACGGCAGTACCGACCGGCCGGGGCGGGGAGGGATCAGCAGGCCGCTACAACTGAAGCGGACAGCGGACGCTACGCTGATAACGTTCACAGTTTTTCTGTAGTATTTTTAGTATCAGCATTGCACCCATGCAAAGCCGGGGCGAGTCGCTAGTTAAATTATATGCTTCACATTCATCCCTGCCGCAAGAGTAACCGAACAGCGTGCTTAAGTATTGGTTTCTCGGTTAGAGTTTTCAGTATACTCTTAGTAATGTTCTCATTCAAACTGACGTTTAACAAGAGTCTAAGTTTTAAAGTCGTATTAAGAACTTTATTACGTTTGTCGGAATATAGTTTAAAATATAATTAATGACTCAAAGATTTGGTATTGGACTAAAGTTAAAACTCGTTTTGAAATAAAACGGAAAGTGTTACTAGAAAAGTGAGCATTTAATCTATTTGCGTCTTATAAATTTATAAAATATAACGAGATTTCTTTTCCTTCCGTTTCAGGAAGAGTTTCAGCCAAAGACTAACAGGTTATTTTCTTGGCATCCGCACACAAACCGCCTCTAGAACGCAATTAAAAATGTAATTATTTTCTGCCTGCTGCAAATTGGATCAAAAATTTCATCCTCTCTATTTACTTCCTGTTATTATTAGATTTTGTTCCTTTTGAGGTGCATCGAAATTTTTAAGGAGACTAATAATTATTAGGGTTCCGTGACTTATTTTTTTTGGGATAGTAAATCATCAAATGACCTTTCTTGCTCTGGGCGGAGCGGATGGGCGGGTCAGAGCTTTACTAACTAAAATACACCCGAGTTATTCACTTGCCTGTCTGCTAGGGGTCACGGTATATCTTTGGAACAACCCGCGGCACAGCCCCCCCGAGTCCTTTTGGTTAATTACCAAAAGGGCGCTATTACTAAGACTCCAATGTCTGTAACAAATACTAAAAAACAGAATAGAACACATTTTGGGGGCTCTCATAAAAATAATCAATTTTTATAGATACCTTCGTGCTTTGCTGCACTTAGCTGTTTTTAGGGTTCACTAGTCCACTAGGAACCCTTATAGTTTCGCCAAATCTGTCTGTATGTATAATCCGGATCCGGATTATCTCAGTGACTGTTAAGACTAGAGAGCTGATTTTTTTTTTACCAATATGTGGTGGAAAATAATCTTTTATTAGGAGACACTTAACGCGGGGAGCGATCCTTTTTTAATTTCAACAATAATGTGTAATTGTTGGATTGGTATTATATTTGTGGAGGCATGAGGAACAGGGAGTAAAGTTCACTCATCCTGCATAGAATAGGGAGGATCCTCCGACCAGACGGGTGTTATGTCTGGTGGGCACTTGCCCAACGGTTGAAATTGGGAAGTTGTATATATGCTAGTTGCACGGTAAACTCTGATTGCGAGATGTAGAATTCGTGTGACGTCAGTATGACGCGTTGTTCCATGTGACGTTTCAAAATTTTTTTGATAATGCTAACATATTTTTTTAAAATAATTATAAACTAGTGCTTCACTGCAATCTCGCCTGATGGTAAGCAGTGATGCAATCGTTGATGGTAAAGCGCACTAGTTTATTAAGCTTATTCACTTAAAAGACTTAGAAATAGGAAGGATGACGACAGTTGAGCGAGGTGATGCCATGTTAATTAAACCCAAGACAAACACGACCAACGATACTGCGCCAGAGGGAAATTGATCTGGAGACTCTCGACGACCAAAATCCCGACACAACAACATTTGGCGCATCATACGCGGCACACATCGCAACACAACTGCTCGGACCCGTCCTCCGTACGGCTTCACCAGACATCCTGCTGGAACACGACGAATCGCTTGGCGGCAAGACCTTGTCTGGTGGGTAACTTCTGCCGGCAGCCGATGTTATGGTTCCAAAAGTAAAAATAAAAGCTTCCCAAGGGGGGAAGCTTTTATTCTCTCTAACTATTGTACCATAGGTACGTATGAAAAGTCTAAAAAATCTTTCTAGTAAAATTATTGTTAACTTGATGGTGTTAAACAGTTTAAAAAAAACTAACAAAATATTTTCTGAAATAAGTTTCTAAATTAACCATATATGCATGAATTTTTTTAATATTAATATACATATTTTATTATCCTAAACGTATATTCTTTCAAATAAAAAAGAATTATTATAATCGGTTCAGGCTATCCAAAATTACCATCGAAAATCGGCATAGATAACCCGTCTAATTTGTATAAATTAGTAACCCAACAACCTTGAGCGGTGGCGCTGTATTTCATTGTGTTAAAATTTTTCTGAGTTGATGCGGTCAGAATTGGTATGAGCTATAGAATAGTTTGAAGTAACAATAAGTACTTCTTTGGTTACCACCGTTCTTTGTAGGGCCGTTTTTAGGACTCTGTACTTAGTATGTTAATTTAATGTAACCGAATTAATAAAATGGCATACATCCATAATTTAACAAAAAACAAATGCACAAAGGAATTATAAGTTCTTTTATTAAAGTTAAATTACCAGGAGACTGAAGATCTGCTTAAACCAATCCGATAGATGTACCTCTAAAATAGACGCATACACATATTGCTGCATTCACACACCATCACATACACTTACAGATACCACCTCTACCTACATGTAGAATCACTCTTGCACACACATACACATACATTAATCCATGTAAACAAGTGGCTTAGTTCAAATCAATTCTTTTTTATTCTTTTTTTTTTTTGTTAATTTTGGTATACCTAGAATTAATTGTTATTTTTCTTTAAATTTTAAATTAATAATATTATTTTGCTTTATTACACTTGTCTGATTTTCTATTTGGTACGCTCCAATAGTCCTATCTTATTGTTTAACCTAACTTGGAAGGAGCTGGTGGCTGTGATACAGTGATTTAATTCATTAGTACAGGCACCAACGACACTTTATTTTCTGTACTTTTTGATTTTTTTAGTTAAAATATTATTTGTGTACCTTGAAATGTATATTTTTTGAAATAAATTTATTTTATTATTAATAGCCTATTTTTTAACTCTTAAGTGGGGTCACTTATTGTGAAGGACGAGAAAGTACGGACCCCCACACTGAGCATGGCCCGACACTCTCTTGGCCGGTTTTTACTACTGTATTGCAGAGGAGAGCATGTGAGAAGACCAATGGCTTTTCTTCCTTCTCGAGATACGGAGGGGTTTCGCTATGCAAAGATGGTCACCGTTCCACGAGCCAGCCGCGGCAAATAAAGCTTAACCTGATGGATCGATCCGCGCGCCTGTTGTTTTTGAATCAGTAGAGTAATATTATAGAACGTTATTTTTCCTTATCTATACAAAACCTGAATATAGTTTGTTCAGAACAAGCAACTGAATCGATTCCAATCATTTTTACACAATTTTATATTTTTGCCCAAATATATTTAAAAAACTAGCTTTCCGCTCGCGGCTTCACCCGCATGGATTCCAAAGTCCAGAATCAAAAGTATCCTATGTAATTACTCAAGGTCAACTCTATCGTTGTAAAATCAGTTCAGAGATTTAGACGTGAAAGCGTAACAGACAGACAGAGTTACTTTCGCATTTATAATATTAGTAGGGATGTTGCAGTGTGGTTATCGAGCGCAACAATACAGTTCATAGCGGATCATAGTGAACGCCCTAGTTCACTATGATGCGCTGCGCCACGCCGCTGTAGGCGCGAGTGGGCGAGCGGCTGGTTGACCATATTTTTGTAGGGACAAGTAGGTAACATAACACGCTCATTACTTTGTGGTTTTTCATGATAATAATAATAAAGCTTTATTTGAAATTTCTTACAATATAGTTAAGTGTTACTTTTGAGCTAATATTTTAGGTACTATGATTAATATGTGACGTTATTGTATGAACCCCCTTCGGGTGAAAGCCTCCTCCAAGGTATTCCATCTCTCTCTATCTAAAGCAGTATTCAGCCAGCTTTGACCAGCTATCGCTACCATATCGTCGGCCCATCTGGTGCTAGGGCGGCCTCTAGCTCTGGTGCCTTGCGGCCCGTTCCATCTTACCGACCGTAAGGTCCATCTGTCGTCTGTGTATGTTGCTAAATGGCTGGCTCACTTCCATTTTCTTTGTAAAGCAAAGGTTGACGCGTCGATTACTTGTGTCTTGTTACGGATATCTGCATTCCTAATTCTGTCTTTGAGTTTTATATTAAGGCAACTACTTTCCATTTTTCTTTGTTTTTCATGATAGCTTCTTGAAATTTCATACATAAATTCTTTGCATAAAAATACTGAACACGTATTTCGCGTTTCGCATTTTAAAAAAAATGTTGTATTGCTTATATATTTATCCCGATATTCCCACGGGACGGGCGCTGCTGCCAACCCATAATTTTCAGCAGACAGTGGAAAATTAAGTCGATAATTTCCGAGATGACACACTATTAAGTAAATCAACAGAGTTCTATTGGGAAAACTTCAGAAGCATTTTAATCACAGCCTATCAAAATACTTAATACTAATTTACATAAATACATATTTGACAGGACTGGATAATGACTGGATTTTACACTTTTTTTATCCGACTGCATTCATCAATGTGTATGTACAGTAAGGGTCAAAAATGCGTTACCACTTTTGAACTTTATTTTGAACTTTAAAGTGGTACTTCACTTTTGGACCCTTACTGTACATATGTATGTTTGTTCCTTTGAAGCATTATACAGACTAAACGCCAGGGCCGATTTTTATGATTGATACGTCAATCGTTTCCTCTTATTCCTGCGAGTATCACTAAAATTAAGACTGTAATCTATTATACTATGAAGAATAACTCTATTCAGGTAATTGAATAGAAAATTAAGTCTGTAGTAACTTAGACATCCGGAACCCATTATTGGAGTGTGAGCCATTTAAAATTTTAATGGGCCCGGACTGTCTAAGTATAGCCTTATTTTTTATTTAATTACCTTAACAGTTATTCTTCATAGTTACAGATTACAGAACTCGTTTTTGTCTTTTTATTTTTATTAGGTACGTAGCTTGGTTCACTTTTTACGCAATCTTTTTTTTTTAGTTATTAGTCTTTCACATAGTTACATCCACTAATATGAACAAAATAGACGCTTAAAATACTTAACTACTTACTCAAAATACTTTGTAGATGGCTCAACATCTCTGGCTGGTAGTGTACTGCCTAGATCGAATGCCGAGTCATTAGGCAGTTGTTGTCAAGTGCAGTACTATATGCTATCGACATGGGAATAGGCTTGGGCGTGTGTTAGGTCTTTACGGTTACCGCAATAAATTGAGGGGTAAAAAGTGTGAATGTAAGGTCATAAATTATTTAGAGGCCAACTGTAACCCAGCAACGGTCCTAAGACCTCTGACTGCACTGCAGTAAATTTACTTAAGAAATAGGTGTTAAGATAGGAGCACTAAATGAAACAATAAATGGATGCAATTACAAGTTTATTTTCAAGTACCCTGAGTCATAAGTAACAAACTATATGACAAAAAAAAAAAATCCTAACTTAACAAGTCAATTCCTTGACTCACTCGTCTCGGGATCGAAGTGTGCCAGGGAATCCACATGAGACATTTAACAAGCTCAGGGTCGCTTGTAGAAGGATTCGTGAGGTGAACCGTTGTGACCACAGCTCAATCGTTACAAAAGTTATCTTAGGATGTGCGCAATATAGAAATTAATAAAACTTGATTTAGTACGGGTTATTTGTCTTGTTTGCAAATAGCTTTGAATGATCTAATGGAATGTCAAAATAGAAAAGCTGTGAGCTGTTGATTATTGTTAATCTAAAATTGAGCAGAATCAAAAGAAAGTCATTCTGTTACTAAAGAATAGTATTATGCTAAATATAATTTATATATAAATATCCTGGCAACACAATAAAAATACTAAATAAACTACTAAAATATAAAATACAACAACTGTTTTTAAAACAAGAAACGTAAACAAAAATTGAAAAAAAAACGTAAATTAAATAATACTTACAACATAAAACCAACACACGTATGTGTTGGTTGGACGGCGCTGGGATTCCCGCTGCCTCACGCGCCCCGCCTCCTCATTTGCCAGCATCGCTGCTTCGCTGAAGGAGGTAACGGCCTGCCATGAACTCCCACAGATGCGGTCCCAGGACCGATCCCTGTGGAACACCGCACGACATCTCTCGCCGGTTCCACACTAATTGGTGTCCCTCAGATAGGCCTCGACCACTCGATAGAGATAGGTCGGCATCCGGTGATACCAGAATGCCTCCCTGATGCAACTTCAGCGTAGGGTATTGAAGCCGTTGGCGATGTCTAGGGACACCGCCAAGACAACCCCACCCCGGGCCACAGCACCACCTGTCGTGAGCGCTCGCACTCACATGATGGCGTCCACCGTAGAGCGCCCCCTGCGAAAGCCAAACTGGCTCTCCGCCAAATCCGGGCCCGCTCGCCTGAGTTGCCTGACGAGGCGGTCTGCAATGACTCTTTCAAAGAGCTTGCCCACCTCGTCGTTGCCCACACACCTTGGTGCCAAATTGGCCAGCTGTATTGACTTGTTTTTAAATGTATGTATTAAGTAAACTACTTACACTTCTATTTTTGCTTTATTTGCTACTGATCTCTTACATTATGTGTTATTGTTTTGCTCGTTATTGTGATATCTGCATGCTTCGTCACTGGTCGGCGTTGCTTTTTAAGCTATCGCAAAGTTTTTATCACGGTCTTTGGGCACGGCGGCCGAATCGAGAAATTCCGTAACGAAAATAAAACCTAACGCCCTCCTCTTCACACGGTGTTTATGTGCGTGCGACTAGACGTATGCGTGCAGACTAACCGCCCGCGGCTTCGCCCGCTTGGAATTCGGTTAGATCGCGGTTTTTAGATTTTCCTCGGGAATATCAAATTTTTCAATAAAAGGTAGCCTATGTCCTTTCTCAGAATCTAAAGATTGTCTGTGATAATTAAAGGATTTAAGTTATTTGTATGAAAGATTACGCGGTAATAAGCGGTTTACGAAATACGAGGTATTAAAAAAATATTATGTACTAGATCTCGTTCAAAACAATTTTCGTTGGTAGTTTTTATAGTAATGTACATCATATGTTTTTTTCTAGATTTTTCATTTTCTTATTTTAGAAGTTAGAGGGCGGGGGGACCAACGTTTATCCACTTTGGAAGCGTCTGTCACGCAAACTATTAGGTTTAAAAAAAAATATTTTAGAAACCTCAACATCATTTTTGTAGACCTATCCATAGATACCCCACACGTATCTGTTTGATGAAAAATAAAATGTTGAGTTTCAGTTCTAAGTATGTGGAGCCCCCAATATTTATTATTATTTTTTCATAGAATACACCTACCTACCAAGTTTCAACAGTGTAGCTCTTATAGTTTCGGAAAAAATGGCTGTGATATACGGACGGACAGACGGACAGACAGACACGACGAATCTATAAGGGTTCCGTTTTTTGCCATTTGATTTGAAATGATTAATATTACATAAGATGATCCCGAGTGCCACCCGTCTTGTTTTAAGTTAGAAGTTAAGTCTCATGTCTGCAATAGAATTGTATTATATTCTTTTTGAGAAATAATCATTCTTTAAACCTAAACTGCTTATCCTTTTCCCGTCTATGTTAGGTTCAGCCTCCAATCTTGCCGGCTGCAGTTGCAATACGAAGATTTTACATGGAGCGGCTGCCTATCTGACTTCCACAACCTAGTTAATAATAATAATAAAGCTTTTTATTTCTGTATAAAAGTATGTTTACAATTCAAAGTATTAGTGGATTTCTTAATTTAAGTTAGTATATATTTAACTTGTTTGTTATAATATAGATTGTTATTCCTTTTACACGAACCCCTTTTGGGTAAAACCCTCCTCTAATTCCTTCCATTTATCTCTGTTTTGTGAAACTGTTAACCAGTTTCTACCTGCTATTTCTTTTATATCGTCAGCCCAACGTTTCAGTGGCCTGCCTTTGCTTCTTTTATCAGCAGGCTCTGTCCATTTAGTAGCTTGTAAAGACCATCTTTTGTCTGTGTACCTTGACAAATGACCAGCCCATTTCCATTTAAGTCGCAACGCTTGTTCAAGAGCATCTGTAAGCCTAGTTTTCCTCCTAATGTCTTCACTGCGATTTTTTTGTACGTTTCTTATTTTAAGCACAACCTAGTTACTGATAATTAATTAATTAAAACAGGATAATAAAGTGTATTTCCGAAAATTCTTTTGAAGGAATTAAAATTAAGATTAGGAATTAATATTTTAAAATATGTGAACACCTATCCTTTTTTTTATTAAGTGGGGAAATCCTCATGGATACCCTCCGCGAATAACGGAAGCTTATGTCGGACTCCTACCGACTAAAACCCTACTATTCCTTCGAGTACCATGAGACGGGGGTCCGGGATATACTACTACATTCGCCGCACCCCCGTCTGGGTGAACATCTATCCTGCGTCTGTGTCGCAAAACTACAAGTTTTTTATTCTTTAAGTAAGGGTGATCTCTGTACTGCCGTCCACGACGTCATGGAAGTGGTAAAGTTTTATAGTCTTTGCCCACAAGACAAAGTCGTTCGAAAGACATAAATAAAAAGAAGTGCCGATCGATTCTGTGAAAATCTTACCGTAAAAAGTTAGGTGAAGTGGGTTTAGAGTTCGCAGGTGGTGGGCCGCATACGCCGCTTAGGCCTTGAGGTGACCCTCAACTAGTCGGAGGTCATGGTCCCCGGGCGCCGCTACCCGGCTTACGGTATCGTGGTCGGGGGGGCTCGGATCACAGTCGAGTCCACCATATTTGGGAATGGTGTTCGACAGTCGGTAGAACTTTGGCCGCCAATTCTGGTGGCTGGCGTCCCAGTTATTGGGTGTAGATGGGGCGCTTTAAAACGTTACTTCCTAATTTGAAGGCCAGGGCGCTGCCTGCAGGCGGCTTTACATGGGAATCGTGATCGATGGCCCTGTGTGGGCCACTAACCTGACGGCCGGCTGCATCGTTGTACTGCGGAAACCGCAGAGAGCGATTTACGTCAGTTTCATAAGTGGGTTTCGCACGATCTTCTTTCCAGCCGCATCCATCGGCTCCCAGATACCTTCACCAGGTCATCGGCCCACCTTGTTGGGGGTCTCCCTACTCTGCAACTTTTGGTACGTGGCCGCCACTCCAGAACCTTACTGCTCCATTAGCCATCGGTTCTACGAGCAATGTGCCCCGCCCACTGCCACTTAATTTTAGCGACTCGAAGAGCTATGGTTATCTACGCTGATATAATAAATCTGAAGAGTTTATTTGTTTGAACGCGTAACACGGGAACTCATCCCCAGCTGTTGACTTTGACAACTCGATGTAGACTAGAGTTTGCAACTTATACAACTCATATGATAGATGAGATAGAGTTGTGGTTTACTTTGCTAACTGGTAAAGTTAAATTTGTTACTACAGTGTGATATAACTTAGCTGTTATAGTTACTAGTTTAGATTGCAGATTTCCTTATATGAATTCTACACATGATTCTAGACCATAGAGATGTCAAAGTAGAATGCAAAGCGGCCAAGTGAGAGGCGGACTCGTACAAATGTGTTCAATGCTATAAGGCCTCTATAACTACCAAAGGATGTCTAAGGCCTTATAGTGTTGCCACAAAGTTAATCGTATGAACTACCATCAGGATTATTTTTTGCCAGGTGTTTAGCTTTTTTGGGAGGGCAATTACGGTCTGTGTTAAAAAAAAAATGCTTTAACGCTGAATATCTCGCAAACGAACACCTAAATTTAAAAAATCATCTTAGCGACCTTATTGGAATTACAGCAAAATAAATACTGTAGAAACAACAAAAAAAAAAAAAATGCTAAAGGGCTTCAGCTTAGGATAATGTTACGTGACAACACAAGGTGTACCACCTGACGCTGATTTGTGGCTGCAATCCCCGTTCACTGATAAACACACAGGGCAGTGTGTGTTTGCAATTCCCGAGAGGGAATTAAATGCTAAATCTTGTGACATACATGTATGTGTGAGTGTGTGTTGTATTGTATTGATGGAAAACTAAAAAAAAAACGGACGTTGAACAGCATTTTTTTTTTTAAATTTACCAACTTCTATAGCAAATTATTTAAAAAGTAAATGTACGAATATATGTATAGTTTTTATAGTGTTAAGGATTTCATTAACAAAAAAAAAAATGTAAGTTACATCCTGAAAAGCTTATATTTTGTTTTGTTCTAAATTCAATTTCTACCGTCTTTATTTACCGCGGTTTTAGGCAAATAAATATATTAATATTATTATTGTTATTGTTTGCTATACTTTATCTTCCATACATATTTGCCATTTGTATTGTATATAAATCATCAATCAACGATTTGTTACCTTTTAAGCCACTGTCAAGGAATGATGGCTATTGTAATATGAGTGATAGTTTGTGCCAGGAAGCGAAGCTGAGTTGCGGTAGAGGCTTACAAAACTTTTTCTACGACCTTGAAATAAATGAATAAAAAAAGGTCAATGTTGTTCTGTTGTTATGATCCCACAAATGAAAGGCAAAGGCAATTCAATCATACAGCCTAATAACATGCGATGTTTAGTCGTGACGCAAATACGCGCGCTTTTTGGCATAATCACATTATGTTGACTTTTTGATGCCATAGACATAAAAAAATTTAAAACCACGAAATACATATGACACTAAATTGAGATGTTACCAGTCGTGTGTAGAACACTCTAAACTAACCGTTTGTAATAACTGGTACCTAATTTGACCCTGTACATCGAAATCCGACGTGATGTAGTTACTTTAGGTTATAAAGTACTAACCCCCTTGAACTCTCTTCCAGTGAATAACTTACGATTGTGCAAACTGTTGATACCGGTCTCCTTCGAAGGTTGTTCCAAGGTTCCAAGGAATGACGTATTGATAGCCAATATTGTCGCTTGAAAGTGACAAGGGTCGAAAATTTCTGACGTAGGGTAGAACGCTGAGCCGATTATTATAGTGAAATCCTGCATCTATAGCTAGATATTATAAGCTAGTTTCTGACTTTGACTTTTTAACAAGACTTCATTCGCATGATATTCTTGAAGTAGTATATATATGTATATCGCATCGCCCGTCCGCTATGCGTTCGTTTTCGCTATGCGAACTTTCTGATTTCTTGAGGATCCGTATCCAAAGGGTAAAAACGGGTATTATAGGGTATTAAGATACCGCTGTCTGTCTGTCATTCACCGGGTTGTATCCCATGAACCGTGGTAGCTAGACTGTGGATATTTTCTCAAAAAACAAAAGGAAAACTTTGACTACACTGAATTAGTGTTAAGACTAAAAGCCGTTAAACTTTTTAAAACCTTCGGAATTAGTTTAGTGCAATGAAAGTGAACTTAAGCTGCCGACCAATTCCGTAAAAATCCCATTTTGAAAAGTTATCAAAAGTATAGGTTTCAATAGTGTCTACCCTTCAGCACTAGTTGGAATGACATATTGTTTTTTTTTTAACATATTTTAAACTAGTGCTTGACCGCAATCCTGCCCGATGGTAAGCATTGATGCAATCGTTGTTGGTATAGCGTGCTAGTTTATTGAGAGCCCATTCACTCTAGCCTATTCACTTCTACTCTATTCATTAAAATTGTAGTCAGACAGAAACACCGCCACGGGCAAATTGTTCCAGTCCCTCGATGTACCCGGAATAAAAGACGAGGTGAAACGCTTCGTCATAAGGATGGATACTAGCCGTTGACGGGTCGTCCGATGATTGAACGGAGATGGGGGGATTAAGTCACGCAACTCCCACGCCCACTCTCCAAAATTCATCTTATAGAACACCGACAGGCTGGCTACTCTTCACCTGTACTCCAGACCGTTTTGAACCAAATCTGTCTCCACCGAATCCAAAGTTGCCAGGTAGCACCAGCTGAAACGTAGCTGCATTAGTCCACACACGAACGGACCTGAACTTTGTACAACATTAGAAGTTGCTTGAAGTCTTCACAGTAAGATGGTTACACAATTATTCTGCTGTAATTTTTATTTGTGACATATGACTACTGATTCTCGGCTGCAGTCCATCATCATTTCAGCGGAAAGACGTTCATCGATAGGAAATGGCCTTCCCTAAGCGTCTGTTATTCGAAATATAGATATAAGAAAATAGACATAAAACATTTCTATGGTTCTAGAAAATTTTCTTTACATGCTGCAACAATTTATACAAGGTTAGCGCCTATTTGCGCTCAAACCTATAACCACCTCTGCCTCATGATTGATTCCGGTCGGATGCCTTGACTTGATCCTTTGCTGGTAGTAAGTTTTAATTTCTGTCTGATCTACTATAAACTTATCATTCAGCTCTGATCCCTTACCTCTTTTTGTTTTATTCCAGTAGGATCCCATATTTATCTAAACAGATTTTTGGGACCGTTTGCAACATATACGTAAGTAAGTTTCTAATAATAATACCAAATTCGATAAGGGAATTTATGTTTGTAATTGTGACCTTATAGTCATGGTGGTCTAGTGGTTGAAACACCAGGCTCTGAAGTATGAGTGTGCGGGTTCAATTCCAGGCCAGGCAAGTACCAATGTGAGTTTTCTAAGTTATATGTACTTTCTAAGTATATCTTGGTCACCAATGACTGATTACAAGTTGAAGGAAACTTTGATTTTTAAGAATTTAATTCGTAGTGGGCAAGCGTGGTGATTACGCTCAATCCTTCTCTGTATGAGAGGAGGCCTGTACCCAGTAGAGGGACGATAAAAAAAAAGGTTGATGATGATGAATGAAAAACCTTTGAGATTTCTAAACAGCCATCAATTGCATGTTGTTTAAAACTGTTGTTTGAATAACTTAAATTACATTTCCCTAAAATTGCAAATGACGTTTGTTTTTTTAAAAGTGATTTTGTTACCCCGTATTATTTATTAGATCCAGATCGGTGAATCAGTTGATAGATTTGTCTCGCTTGTCTTTGTCCGTTGTTTGAACTTTGTAATTTAATTGAATCAGTATCATGGTCTAGTGCTTTTGCACAGAAGATTATTCGACTATTCGATTGTTCGATTGTTGTTTCATCTGAGACACGATCGCTGTTGTTTGGGATGAATATCGATTACTATTTTAAAGAGCAATTCAAACTTTACTTGTAAGTATCTAACTTTACTAATCTACTAACTAATTAAATTTAATGACAAGTTCACTTTCTTTTGTCTCCTAAATTAATATGCATGATACAGGCGTGATATTTTGTGTATAACGAAAAATAATAAATTATTCTCGGTTGCAGTATCGGTGTATTTATGACGTCGATCTTGTGAAACAATTTAAATTTCTATTCTTTCTTTATTTGTATGAGTGTCAGAGACGACAGCAGGTCTTGTTCCTGAAACTGTCAAATATTCCCATTCAAACTTAAGTCTTAATGCTTTAGCGATAAAGTTGAAAATCTTATAAAAAAATCTGACAGAATGTATTAACTTGATGTGCTGTCGTGTATCATCAGTTCCGTCCACTTCAGGGCGGACCTCCATGAGGATTTTTCACACCGAAAAAAAATTTTTTTTTTCCATTTCAGATCTGAATTTAAATGTCCTTAATTTACATTTTATTACAATTACGTTGATAAATGCGCCATTATGAACAAGATATGGTAGTTACCTAGATTCTGAGAATAATTCTGTATTTTTTTCATTTGCATTTAATTCCTTCCTTTAATCCTTATATTACGTGATCCACTCATTTTATCCTGGTTAATTCAGAAACCTTGGTACTTTGTCAGTCAGGTTATATGGAAGACTTTTCTTCCATATAACCTTAGGAACCTTTTTAGGTATAAAAAATATAAAACGTTGTCCAACACTAGGAATTTCTCCTGTATCGTGGGTGAATTTACAACTCTATACACAAACATCCAGACCCGGAGCACATACTTGTAGGTCATAAAAATATATGTTCTGTGTATTTGCACTGGCAGGCATCGGTCCTCGTTGATCGGGATCCACGAGGACCGATGCCTGCCAGTGCATAGCATAGCATATCGTGACGGGTCACGATATGCTATGACATCTCTTTAAGGCGCCTTTGGAACACAACGTGCCATTAACCGGGAGGCGAGCTGCCCAATACTCGCCACCCACAAGCTGCCCACTGCTCGTCGCCCACAAGCCCGCGCCTGCGTCATTGAAATTAAAATGATATTTGGTCAGCTTAAAATAGACTGGGGGTTAACGCTGCAGAAGTAATGTTCGTTCTCGCAACCCCCGGCGTAGGTGTGAGATGAAACACTGGGGTGGTTTCTAGTTAGTAAAAGTCTGACAGACCGCGTCGTCCGCCCCAGGGCAGCTTATATCCACGAGAATTTTCCACCCAGGCAAACAAAAGGTGGGTTAACAGGACTGCATACTTTGAATTAAGATATTTTTCGCCAAAAAATAAAATAAAACCTGTAACGAGTTCTTGGTAAGAATGAAAAGAGTGTCAATTTAATAGGACTGAAAGCTGCACTGCGTTTCCAATACCACGTAAAAAGTTAGGCAAGATAAAATGAGTCAGGAACCATATGATATCTTACCACGTACCTATTTAATACACAAGACGGTATAGGAAACTTCATGAGGAAATCTGCATGTTCTAGAATTAAAAAACCGAAGGTATGTGACGTTCCTCAGGTGAGATAGTGACCAATAAGCCAATTTATTTTGTTAATATCTCTATATACTAGTAGGTCCTCAGTCCAGTCTTGAATTGTTTCATTCTTTTGAATTATAAGTAGTCCAACGTACCACCCACACATAAAATAATATTGCGAAATAAAAATGTGTGATCAAATATGAGATTATGGAAAAATTACTTTAATTCCTACACGAAACAGTTTAGTTTACATTATAACTTCAAATATTTTAATACCTTTTTCAATCACTCTGAAATCAATTTTTAATCATAAAATTCAGCTGATGTTTGTTTAACTTAAAATATTCTCAATTTGAAACATAAAATTTGAATGTACAGACGTCAGCAGACGTCAGCTACTACAATTTGTCAGATTTCTTTTATTAGATTTTCAACTTTATTGCTAAGCCTGTATGGCTCAAAATTGATTGGGAATATTTTGCACATAAGATAGACCAGTTCATATTTAACTAGCTGCACCGAGCGGTTTCACCCGCGTAGATTTCGATACATTTTTTTAATATGCTCTGCTCCTATTGGTCGCAGCGTGATGTTATATAGCCTAAAGCCTTCCTGGACTAATGGGCTATCCAAAGCAAAAAAAAAAAACTTCAAATCGGACCAGTATTTCCTGAGATTAGAGCGTTCAAACAAACAAACTCTTCAGCTTTATATATTAGTATAGGTATAGATTTAATACTGTGCCGACCTTAACTCTACGGGAGATTTTGATGAATTTATCTTATTTTAAAACAAAATTGCACAAAGTTAGTATAATATAATTAATGAGCTCTGCATGTCTAAACAACAGGCGCGTGCGCTCCTTACAAGCAGAAAAGCTCTGCATACCCTAATAGTCTTCTAAAATTATAATATACTGTAAAATAATTTATATACTACAAAGTTAAAACTAAAAGACTTTGTTAATCAGTTATTGATAACACTGCCATCTATTGGGCCTAGTGCTAACGAGACACATTAGTTGCCTTAGGCGCGACACCCGCGCCTCTTACGGCGTAAGCATAAACAAAATGTGCCTCTTCCGTATCTGTCTGTGTATAAAATTATTTGCTTGTGTGCCTAAACTGTTGTGTACGTGTGCGTGAAATTTCTTTGGGTTTAAAGCCCATGATAAGCACAGCTTCTAATAATGCGACGAATTTAAGAAGTTCAGAAATATAGCATGATTGTTGTTCGTTCAAATACCTTTTTATTTTAGCAGCTTATGTTGTTTCATTATTGGTGTATGGGTTAAATATGTATTGATTGTTTTAAGCGGAATTGAATATTCATTTATTTTAGAGTTTTTGGTTTAACACAAAAGAAAGGTTGTCTTTATAAAAAGTATTATGATAATTATATGTGGTTAGCAGGTTGTGTAGTGTGTACAAATAAATTGTTTTGTTTCTCGTATAGGTAGGTATATTATTTTAAAACACGGCTTTGACAGTTCGACGTTATAAAAACTTAAAAGACCTTAAGTTTTTCAACCTACTTGCTTTTGAATTTCAATACTATACTTTATGTTGTAATAATTTTCCTGAAGTTTACAAATGGGCAAAATTTAATAGTTATGATTCCAATGAGTAGTGCATTACGCATATTTATGAAAAGCCAAAGCAGACTCATAGATTTGTCTATCTGTTCATTTTAAAAGAACTTTTAGCGATTTCAAAACGATCTTATATACAGTATGTTACAAAAACCCTGTCCGACCCGTGAAGGTGTTGTTAGGTATCGTTAGCTGATTCTACTAATGCGTACATAACCTGGCTAAACTAAAAAAAAAATACCCCCTTAAAAATAAATAACTTAAATAAAATAAATAGGTAATATCATGGCAACACAGGCACAGGTCATGACCTCAGTTGACCTCATGCATGTAGGTATTGGTAGTCTAACCACGTTTATCGACTCTAGAAAGAAACAATGATACCTACTTAGGCAGCTCGTGAAAAGAACTTTTTTTTAAGTAGGAAGGTCGTCTGACCCTCCGAATGTATCTTCGAATTTCATTCGATGAGCACAATGGCTGTGGCGGAGATGTTATTCCATATTTCGTTCACTAAGAACGATACCGGCCTGTCCCCGTCCCACGAGATTAGCACGGTGTTTCACAACGTTAGTCCACTCCTACCAATCCACTGCTCGCCGAACTGATAGTGGAGGTACTCACGTACAGGTCGGCAAAAATATGGTGGGGCACCGTCATGCTGGAACCACATTGACCAAGAAGTAGTCACATCCGAATCGTTCAACACCTGATCACAACACAACACAATTGCAGTTTTATTAGGTACCTTCCATCAGCAGGTTACATTACGTTAGAAAACTATATTCATGATCACACAATAAACGATACGTCTACACGGACGCGATGTCTACGCGAAACTAATAAATTTAAAATAAAAATGATTTTTATTTCATAAAAATAGGTACTCTAACTGCACGGCGGTGCCCTTTGACTAAAGGTGTGAAAGTATTCAAAATATTTCTCCTATCGATTTTTGGTATCAATTTTGTATTTCAGAATTTCACGCATCGATTCAACATCGCATGGCATTCTTTAGATTTTAGAACTTTCACATAACTTAAATCAGGTGAACTTAAATGCTTTACATTGTTTAAAATATTCTCCTAAAATCGTATTTCATAAGACCTTTCTAGTTCCTATTTACTAATAATAGGTACTTATGTTACAATATTGTTATGAATAATTAATCGATAATCAAAAAAAGTACTTTTACCATTAGGTAATCTGCGTTTTTACAACAAATCATTCGAACAGGTAAAAGTTTCGAATAGTAGCGACAAAAACAAATCGTTATTACGCAAAACTAGTACAGCTCTAATTATTCCTTTGCGCGTCGGCGGCTAGACACACTGACGCCGCCGACAGTTATAAGGTCTAAAATGGTGTTTACACTTTTTTAAATTTCCCGAATTTTGGGGAAGTTACAGTAAATTCGCTGGTAAAAAAGATTATTTCAAAATTCATTAGTATTGTTACTATGATGATTATGCAAAATTTTATATTTTATTTGGTCATTTGTTTACCTAACCCTTATTATCCTTGTGGGTCGGACAGGGTTTTCGTAACATACTGTATATTTGATTTTTACAGAGTTATTTAAAAATGGATAGGCGCGTTGATTTAATTTATAGATAGTGAAATATTTTTTTTTAGTTTTTTGAGAAATAAATTATTACTTATTTACAGTTGAGTTAGTAATACCATTTCATTGTATTTTGACAGCCTACATGGCGTAGCGGTAGCGAACGCGGCCGCTGCGTAAGGAGGCGGGGGTCGATCCTCGCGCAGTGTAAGTATTTGTATGCATGAATATGAATATTTGCACTGGTCTGGTCGTATCTCGGAAAGCACGTTAAGCCGTTGGTTTCGGTTGCCATGCGAACATCTAGTGGCAGTCGTTACGGGTTGTTGGAGCCCACAAAAGTCCAACAATTGGTCTAACTTCAATGCTTCGATATTGCCTTCGCGTTGTGGAGGCCAGACGGCAGTCGATTCACGGAAATTGTCGAAATTTCGCCAAAATCAGCAATTAGACTGGAAAAGCGGACCCCAGATTCCAAAGCTTTGGATGCGACTGGTATTAACCCTGAGATGATGATGATTTCATTGTATTCATTTGGGCAAATAAAAAATACCTAATACCCCACGTATATCATTTATTTGACTTGTTCTTATCATCAATCACATACTTAGATGTTCATTGTAGCCACGCACAAACATCAATTCAATGTTGACATGCGAAAAAGTACGCGACTATGTTAAATTGAAACTACGTCTAAGTTACGTTTTTTAAGTTTTACCATATATAAGCACAGAGATTTGGATAGTAGGTATATTTATGCATACCCCCAATAAAATCTTTGTGCACGCCCCTGCTAAACAATGATACCGTATTACACAACCAGTGTTTAATGATGACGTCACCGCACTTACCACACTGCCTCTTGAAGATAAATTCAACGTAGAAACACATTCCATATATCGTGGCAAGCTGCTTCAGGTTTCGGGAAAGTTTGAGGAAACGGTACTGCTCTGTTTATCTTACTTACATTATCTTACTTACTTACATTATCAGATAATTTATGACTTACCTTGTAAAATGTTCATGAATATAAAAAGACAACCTAGCGAGTGTCTCTATAACCTTGTCGGATGAAGGCCAGCCTGCGCCGCGGCTAAGCATCATCATCATCATCAACCTATTTATCGTCTCACTGCTGGGCACAGGTCTCCTCTCATACAGAGAAGGATTGAGCGTAATCACCACGCTTGCTCAATGCGGATTGGCGATTTCAGACTTAAAGTCCAGGTTTCCTCAAGATTTTTCCTTCACCTTGTCATTGGTGTCCAAGATATTCGTAAAAACTACATATAACTTTAGAAAAGTTACATTGGTACTTGCCTGACCTGGAATCGGCTGAGCAAGTAAGTATTTCGCAATGTTATTATTAATTACCGACTATGACCTGAGTTTGTTACAGGGCTTCTTCTCAGAGCTAGTACTAAGAAATGCCGCGGTCATCAAACCGAATTAATGAAAATTTCGATCCAGCCGTCCCTTGCTGTTATCTCCAGTGACGCCCTAAGCCGAGATGCGTACCAGCGTACCACACAGTGAGTGTGGGGGCATGTTGTCGCTTAGTTTTTAAACGGCCTGGCTGGAGGCTTTAAATTCATTTAAGGCAGCCACAGAATAGGTCTGTTAAGTAGTCTCAAGGTCAACTACGAGATGACAATATATATAAAAATGTGCCTTTATAATACGAATGCACCTTATGTCGATGGCATAAGGTTCAATATCGCGTGACATGACGTAACTTTTAAACCCTATAACTCGAGACCTAGCCATTGTATCGGTGCAATATTAAAACGCATTGCTAGACCTAGGGTGGTCTATCGAATGGTACAGGTTTCATCAACTTTGTTAACAAAGTGTCGACATCGAAATTTCCAGAAACTCGTCTCCGGTGAATTACCGTAGGTACCTTCTGAATGTACTCGAAGTTATGCGCTATTATTATTACGTCTAGACGAATCTGGAATATTCGATTAGCTGATCTATATAAATCCCCGTGATGCCAGCAGTCAGTCAGCTTGCCCGATGAAGGCCAGCCCGCGCCGCAGCCAGTAAATATAATTTCCCAACTATGACCTCTGAGTTTGTTTCGGACGTTTCTTCTCAGAGCTAGTACTAGGAAACGCCGCGGTCATCAAACCGAATTAAAGCAAAAATTCGATCCAGCCGTCCCTTGCTGTTCTCTCCAGCGACGCCCTAAGCCGAGGTTCATACCCCACAGGGGGTGCCCTTAGCGTGTAGTCGCTTAGTTTTTAGTCGCCCTGGCTGGAGGCTTTAAATTCATTTAAGGCAGCCACAGGATAGTCTGGTTAAGTAGTCACGACCTCTCAAGGTCAACTACCAGATGCCATATCAAAAAAAAAGCGGGCAGTCAGTCTGCATTCGACTAGCGATACGAAAACAAGCGACAGTTAAGAAGCGATCTTTGAGAATACCTACTGCGACAACTGTAACGAGAACTTTGAGTACTACACGGAGTAACATCTGTAGTGTTATTGTGTGTTTACAATACGGACTTCGTGGGCGTAATTGAAGACTTCAGTGCGACATCAGCTACGTTCTACTTGTGTACCTACGATCGACTGTACCACCGCTGCCAATAAACTTCGCAACCCTTCACCGGCGTTTTAGTACCCCTAGCCCATAACAAAATTTTATCGGTGTTCCGTATCCAAACGGAACCTATTACTAAGACTCAACTGTCAGTCTGTCTGTCCCTAGACTGTATCATGAAGAACAAATATACTGTTATTTTTATTTGAGTACAATTTTAATTAAGCATATGTTTAGACCATGCCCCGGATCACAGCTAGTAAAGAATATGAAGAAAAACCACACAACAGGTGTTGTTGGTAACGTTCGTAGCACCGTAGCACCGTAGCCTCGTAGCCGCGTAGCACGATAACGTGGCGTGTAGCATTTACTTTGTTTCATTTAACCGCGAACTTGGTAATAAATGTTCGTATGATGTGTGTTATGACAAGGAATAGTGTTAGGTGCAAGAAAGGAGAATGTTATATGTTATAATGTGTGGTTTTCTTAAAATTAAAGAATTTACAAGATTATTTTCCGAATAAGATTTTTTTTTTGTTAACCCGGCTAGGAAGTAAGTAAGGAATTTAAAAAAACATATTGCGTTAATCGGGCCAAATTTATCAATCAACACATATATTTTATTCGTAGATACATCATCATCATCATCATTAAACTTTTTATCGTCCCACAGCTGGGCACAGATTACTGGATTACTTTCAATCCTTCTCTGTATGAGAGGAGTCTCATACAGAGAAGCATTGAGCGTAATCACCACCGGTTGGCGATTTTAGACTTAAAGTCCAAAAGTTTCCTCAAGATTTCTTCACCTTATAATTAGTCATTGGTATCAGTTCAAGATATACTTAGAAAGTACACGTAACTTAGAAAAGTTACATTGGTATTTGCCTGACCTGGAATCGAACCTGCACACTCATACTTGAGAGGCTGCTGTTTTATCCACTAGGCCACCACGACTAGATTCGTGGGTACGTCTGACAGATTTTGTATGGTATAGCGGTATCTTGAAACGCATATTGGTATACACGTGCGAATAACACGTCATACTGACGTTACACAGATTCGGCATCTCGCAAGTAGAGTTTACCGTGCAACTATCATTATATGATATTGATTTCGAGAAGTTGTACACTTCTAATCACACACACATACACACACACACCCTCACACACACACACACACGTGCGAATAACACGTCATACTGACGTTACACAGATTCTGCATCTCGCAAGTAGAGTTTACCGTGCAACTATCATTACTGATATTGATTTCGAGAAGTTGTACACTTCTAGTCACACACACACACACACACACACACACACACACACACACACACACACACACACACACACACACACACACACACACTCATACACACACATCATCAGCCTATAGCAGTTCACTGCTGGACATTGGCCTCTCCAATTTCACATTATTGAACTCAATTTTCGGCAACTCTCATCCAGTTACTACCAGCTATCCTGCAAAGATACGAAACGTAAGGTGAGACGCCCTCAGGCTAGGTGTGGCGTCTCGCCTTACGTTTACCAATTTGCGGCCTTGACTGAAGAACACGTCTACTCCAACGATTATCGGTTCTACGATTAATATGTCCAGCCCATTGCCACTTTAGTTTGCTTTTCTGTGAGCTATGTTTGGTAACAAACTTTGGTTCTCTGCTGGATCACCTCGTTGCGGGTTCAGTCCCTCAGAGAGACTCCAAGCATGGCCCGTTCTCAGCTCGCTGAGCGACTTTGAATTTGTGGACCAGTCATACCGTGAGTGTTTACGTTTCTGCTCCGTAACATGTGCTGCAAATCCTGCACAGATTCAGCTAGTATGACGATGTTATATGCAAATTTCAAGGAATTTTACACCCTGTTCCTCATTCCTCTCATCATCATCATCATCTCAGCATATAATCCCGGTTGCATCCGCGGCTATCGCGTTGGAGCCCGGGGTCCGCTTTGCTACACTTACTCCTCCATTTCGCACGATCTTTGGCATGCCGTGATGTGAGATTGTTGGCAGGCATATCATCTCTTACAACGTCAATCCAGCACTTCTTTGGTCTACCTCGCATCTTGCGGCCCGGCGGAGGCGCCATGGTAAGACATTTGTTACCCACGTAACAAATGTCTTGCCATGACGGTTTTGGTAAGACGTGACCATACCAGCGAAGGCGACCCTCTTGCAGTTTGTCTGCTATGTCACGGACACGAAGACTGCCATGGATGCGGGAGTTCCTGATGCGATCTTTCCGCGTAACTCCACACATCCACCGCAGCATATTCATTTCCGTGACACGCAGCTCCTGCTTGTGTCGCTCAAGCACAGGCCGCGTCTAATGATGGTCGTATAGACCTGTCCAATAAGCTTAACCCGCATTTTGGGGTCACAAATGACACCTGTCACCTCACGCTATTTTGCCCAAGCTGCGGAAATGCGTGCCTTAAGGTCGCAATCAATGTCGCCGGACGCGTGGAGCACAGACCATAGATCTGTTCCTCATGCCTCTAAAATGGAAAATGATCAAAAATTCAATATTATTTCTGGGATAAATCGATCTGGTGCTGGCAATATTAAGCTGTTGTTGAATTATCGGCCGAACGTATGTCAAAACTGCATCTAAATTTATCTTTGTTTTAAATAAAAATAATCATGGCTGTCAAATTGTATTTACACCGACAACATCCAATCAATTTACAGTACACACACACGAATCGATACGACATTCAAACATAAAACACTTTACTCATAACTTCATGAAATATGAGCAAAAACATCCACACCATTTGCACATATTGTTGCATACACTTCAAAAATTTTCAGTTGAAAATCTGAAATTGCATTCGAAATTGTTGGCGAACATTTTTCATATGGAACTATTTAAATTCAGATTTTGTGAACTCTGAAAACAGGGGCCGACAGCCTTCGGTAATATTTTGAGCTTCGATATGTGGGAAATAGGAATGTCTTTTGTAGGGTACTGCAAAAGACATTCCTATTTCCCCACACGCTGGGTGGCCAACACCACCCACACATAGTGGCTTGTTATTTCGACTGTCCTGTAGAAAATATGGAATTCTTTCACTATATAATATTTTTATTCAGTGTCAATATATGGGTCGGTTATGGCTCTTATTTTTAGCTTTTTGAGGACTCAGTTTAAGATCAAAAATAGATAAACAGGTCCCTTTATTTTACACTAGCGACCCGCCCCGGCTTCGCACAGGTACAATGCTGATACTAATACACAACAGAAAAACTGTGAATGTTGTATAAAAAACATAGCGGCCCGCCGCTTCCGCCGCGTACCGCGCTAAAAGCGACGCCCCGCAATTTTTTAATCTGTAATATCTTCGAAAATATTCATTTAAATCATATGCTGAAAAAGGCAATATAGATCTATATTAAGTCAACAATGTATTTAAGGTCTAAAATTGGATAAGGATTAACGATGTATTAGTTAAAATCGCTTCGAAAATTCACCGGTATTTGTCGTAAAAAGTAAATGAGAGAAAAATGTTATTGTGGAATATCCATAAGAGATAGACATATACCATCGGGACTTTTTTGTAGACCTTTTCAATGTGTACAATAATTAGTACATTATTTCGATAAATCTCGTAGGGTTCAGCCTGCGTTTCATTGCAACCGCGGAAAAAAATGTAATTATTTACGACATCACATTAGAAACCTCAAAATTAATAATATTTCTCCACAATTTAATGGATGTTATTATACACCTTTCTCTTTAATCACTCTATCTATTAACAAAACCGCTTCAAATCTATTGCGTAGTTTTAAAGATTAAATCATCCAAAGAGACATAGGGAAAGAGAAAGTGACTTTCTAATAATATGTAGTCATGTAGTGATGAGGCGTGTGTGCCTAAGTCGTGGTGGCCTAGTGGTTAAAACACCAGCCTGTCAAGTATGAGTGCGCGGGTTCGATTCCAGGTCAGGCAAGTACCAATGCAACTTTTCTAAAGTTATATGTACTTTCTAAGTATATCTTGGATACCAATGACTGAAGGTGAAGGAAAACATATTGAGGAAACCTGGACTTTAAGTCTGAAATCGCCAACCCGCATTGAGCAAGCGTGGTGATTACGCTCAATCCTTCTCTATATGAGAGGAGACCTGTGCCCAGCAGTGGGACGATAAAAAGGTTGATGATGTAGTGATGAGGCGACTACCTATTTGACTTCTAAAACCCAGTTACAGGGTAATACTGGTGGTCAGCCTTTGGGTCTTTTCACAACCCGTCCATGAATAACAGCCGAGACGAACGGTTCAACGTGTTTTCTGAGGTATGGAGACATCTTGATATGTTAACTTGCCTTCTGAGGCACAGACACGTCTTGATATATGTAAATGTGATTAACGTCTCATCCAGTTGACCCGTTGTATGTTAATAATTAGCCAAAAATCTATGAAAATGGCAATTCAAATTTGAATTGATTAATTTCAATACAAAATTAAATAGAGACAAAATTAGGTAGGAATGGGGTGGGATGCAACGTGTGTCGACACCCTTGCGCCATCCCATTTTCCAAATACGGTGACCTGTGCTGCAGCGGCTGCTGCAAGTGCGGAAAACCTCAAACGGCGCAAATACTCCAATCTCATTGGAAATTATGTGTTCGAGCCGTTTGGGGTTGAAACACAAGAGCCATGGGGTCCGAGTGCACACCTATTATGTCGAGACATCGCCAAGCGTTTAATAGTCTCTTCACGTGACAAGAGGGCTGGGCTATTTTTTGGCCAAAGAATCAGCATCGCCATACAACGTGGCAATGCTGCCAGCCTTTTGGGCACGTTTCCTGTTGAGAGCGATGCCGATGAATTTTTTGATGCCCTCTAATTATTTCCATTCCTACTTTATAGACTTGTACATAATATTATTTTTAAACTATTTAAATTTGAAATTAAATTTTGTAATATTTCAGACAAAATATTGTCATATTAAAAACCTAAAAAAAAAAAAATTATAAATATTATAACCGCGAGAATGACAGTGCCAACCCGCGCGTAATATGGAAAACGTTGCTATTCGTACAGCAACGGCGCCGCTGAATTCTTAACATGAAATCAAAGGACGGTATTCCATAGGGAATCCAAAGTATTTGTGAGACACGCGAAGCTGGCAACCCTGCGCTACCTTTGTCAGGGTTGAACACATAGGAACGAGATTTTTGTATAAAAAGTTTTGCTTACACATGAGTGGGGACATGAAAAGGTTTTTAAATTTTAGAGTAAGTACTGAAATATAATATGATATAATATAATTATGATTTTTTTTTGAATTATTTGACAGTTTTTGGGCCAGGGTAGCTTGCCAAAGGCAATTTAGTTTTCTTTTGTAGTTCAATGACATCTTTTAAGCTATTGCATAGCTTCTATCGCGGGCCTTGAGCGCGGGGACCGAATCCAGAAATTCCGTAACGAAAAAACCTCACGCTCCCCACTCCGACGGGCACGGAGGTGTGGCTTGAAGGCCGTACATCGTCTAACGTCGTTTCAGTTCGGCAGTCTTCGGCACGGTATGTTTGTGTGCGTGCGACTACATCTTCTGAAAACAATTTATAGATTTTCAAAAAGAGCATGCATATTGCAGGGCGCGAACTCAGTTCTACACACTTGCCATGTTACTGATAGTCGCGATGTGCTAAACTTGCGATTAATTTTCTCTCTGAAATAGGTCTTCTATAGAGATATGTCATAGACGTCATCGACGTTGTCATGGCTACCTTAAAAACTTTTCATATAATTAATTATTAAGTACTTTTATTCAAATTAATTTAGTAGTGTTTTTATAAAATAGCTTTTTTTTTAACGGAAAAGCTAAGATGAATGTCACGCTAATTTTTCATTGGACTTTTAAATTATTTATAGTGTTGTTTACTAAATAAAAGCGCGTGATTTTATAGAGTAAAAAGTGCTCACGCGGCCGTTTTTTCAACTGTGATTGGCGATATCCGCCATTATTGTGAAATATTTTTTTAAAGAATTTCTATAATTTGTTACACGTGTTATTGGCAAAATTGTGGTATCTATCCACAGGGACCAGATCAAGAGTTGAAGTTGAAGTTTTTATTAAATAAAATATTACAGAAAGATGTCGGTGAACAATGTTAATACGAGTACATTTAAGTGTACGAGTTGTAATATTGTTATCTCCGAAACGAAACAACGAAAGTTTAATAAAAATATGCTCGTCGACTTTTTCTGAGGAAGACATTGATGAGGCAAAAAAGTTATTGTTTGTTTCTACGAAGACAAGACAAAAACATGTATCGAGGCGTAAGAACAAAAAGCAGAAAGACCTAAAATATACGATTACGGTGTTTAAAATCACGGATCTTGAACAATCCCAGTTTTTGTGGCATATGACCTTCACAAATTGCCACCAGTTTGCTTTGACTACATAGAACGTACGTAAAGAAGTTGATGAAGGATTTATTAATTCTACGGTCAGATGTTAACGCAATCAGAAGTGATTATGTTACTAAAGATCAGCTCGAAAATATTAAATTGATAACAAATAATTCGACACCGACGCCGTTCATCATCAACAACCTTTTTATCGTCCCACTGCTGGGCACAGATCTCCTCTCATACAGAGAAGGATTGAGCGTAATCACCACGCTTGCTCAATGCGGGTTGGCGATTTCAGACATATAAAGCCCAGGTTTCCTCAAGATGTTTTCCTTCGCCTTCAGTCATTGGTGTCCAAGATATACTTAGAAAGTACATATAACTTTAGAAAAGTTGCATTGGTACTTGCCTGACCTGGAATCGAACCCGCGCACTCATACTTGAGAGGCTGGTGTTTTAACCACTAGGCCACCACGACAAAACAGTGGGGTATATTGAAAAAGAACCTCGGAGTATTTGAGTATATTTCGTGGTGCTCCCTGTGCGCCGTTTCCGAGTCAACGAAATACCAGTTGGTGGAGTCATAAGGATACTATAGCTGTCTTGCCTGCCCCTCAGTGCCCGGCCGGTCTTGCGATTGCACCGAAACAGCACACAATGACAGAGATTATAAGTAATAGCATAGACAGACCTTACGGAGGAATTGCCCTATTGTAGAGGAAGTCCGCTTTCTCAAAGGTATCAGTGTTGTTGTGTAATAGTGATCGTTTAGTTCTCACACGGATCGTTCTATGTTAGTTTTCTCATTTTACATGCTTACTGACTCGAGTAATAACTGTACTTGTAAAATTTGTGTATAAAGTGTGTTTTGAATATGAATGAACAAAGTGCATTTGTTATTTATTTATTTAATAAAAGAAAAATTTGATTTCTTATCGGTCACCACGCTCAAAAAGTGTAACTTGAATTAATATCAAAGAAAAAGAAATACTGCATAAATAAAATAAATAAATAATTATAATTGCATAAATTGATACAAAATGCTATGCAATAGCTTTACCGCGGCAGTCCCCGAGTGCCACACGTCTTTTTTTTTTTTCTTAAACTACACTAGGAATTACTCCTGTATCGTGGGTGCCTTTAGAATCGTTTACTTTATTACAACATTACAGTGTTTAGTAGTTATTTAGGCTAAATACCTACTTATTAAAAATTGTTTTATGGACTTTCAAGTTATACTGACGGTGGCGGCAACGTGCCTACTATTGTATATTATAGTGCCTATTTATTTTGAATTTTGAGGCTTAAATGCTCCCGGAGGTTACTTTGCACACTTAAAACTAATTACATTTTTGTGACTGTTAAGAGATCATGGCCATGACTCGCTAGCTTGACAGTTCGACAAGGAGTGCGTTCGCTACGCCATGCGGCGGTCAGCGGAATAAGCATACTCTATGGTCGCGTTCTTTTTACTTCAAGTTTTCGGCAGAGAGATATTCAACAATATCGTTCTGTGTATGAAATATATAAAAAATAAAATAAAAAGGAAATAAATAAATAAAAAGGTTGATAATGATGATGACGATATTCAAGTACAATACTGACACTAGACACGCGTTAAATAAGTGTTTCAGTTTTTATAGCCTGTTAAACTCACATATATTACACAAACTGCCAGACCCGGAACAATACAAGGCAATATAAGTATTTGTTCCAAGCGGAAATCGTACCCGTGAAATGTAGCGCAGCAACGTCGATTACTTAGTCACTGGGTCAACCATGAATTCATTATGTTCATTATCATCAACCTTTTTATCGTCCCACTGCTGGGCACAGGTCTCCTCTCATACAGAGAAGGATTGAGCGTAATCACCACGCTCGCTCAATGCGGGTTGGCGATTTCAGACTTCAAAGTCCAGGTTGCTTCAAGATGTTTTCCTTCACCTTTTAATCAGTCATTGGTGTCCAAGATATACCTAGAATGTACATATAACTTATAAAAGTTACATTAGTACTTGTCTGAACTGAAATCGAACCCGCGCACTCATACTTGAGAGGCTGGTGTTTTAACCACTAGGCCACCACGACTTCACGGTCACACGATTCATTATGCTAAATTTTGATGTTAAATTTATTGTTCGCGATTGTAATAAATATGGCTTTATAGAATTATTTATCATTAAAGATCATGAATGTAAACTCTGTAAGTTCATTAATGAATATTTCATTAAATATCAATCTATGCGGTTAGAGGAACTTGAGCGTTGTATTGATTTAGTAACAAGTACATACTTGTTACTCTCGGGAATACAGCAGAAGTGGCTCAGTGTTACTGTGGGACTTACGAGTGGTTGTGGGTTCAGGTCCTAACAGGTGCTTTCTTCTTCTTCTCCTTCAGCCTATGGATGTCAACTGCTGGACAAGCCTCCCCCAAGGCTTTCCACGCTGACCGGTCTTGTGCTGCCCGCATCCATCGGCTTCCCGCGACTAGGTCATCGGTCCACCTTGTGGGGGCCTCCCTACGCTGCGTCTTCCAGTACGTGGCCGCCACTCCAGAACCTTACTGCCCCATCGGCCATCGGTTTTACGAGCAATGTGCCCTGCCCACTGCCACTTAAGTTTAGCGACTCGCCGAGCTATGTCGGTGACTTTGGTTCTTCTGCGGATCTCCTCATTTCTGATTCGTTCACGCAGAGAAACACCGAGTATTGCTCTGTCCATTGCCCTTTGTGTGACCCTGAGCCGTATGAGGCCCATTGTGAGCGACCACGTTTCAGTTCCGTAAGTCATCACTGGCAACACACACTGGCCAAAGACTTTAGTCTTGAGACACTGTGGTATCTTGGACGAACGCTGCCCAGCCGAGCTGGATTCGACGAGACATCTCTTAGGTGCTTTATTCTGTGTAAATTATTACATCACCACTGCTCTCAAAACGGCCAAGGAAAACGTCGTGAGAGAATCGACATGTCCTAGAAGCAAAACTTCGAAGATATGTGACATTTACCAATCCACACTGGGCCCGCGTGGTAGATTTCTTCATCTCGAGAACAGACCAGTCCCCTAGTAGGCGGAACATTACAGGCTGATTATACTTTTTTTTTTTTTACATAGTATAAACTAGTGCTTGCCCGCAATATAGTCTGATGGTAAGCTGTGTTGCAACCGTTGATGGTAAAGCGTGCTAGTTTATTCAGACGGAAACACCGCCGCTGACAAATTGTTCCATACCCTCAATGTACGCGGTATAAAAGACGAGGCGAAACGCTTCGTCCGGATCGTAGTACTGTCAACAACGTAAGGGTGGATACTGGCCGTACGACGGATCGTCCTACGATGGGGGAATTAAGTCATGCAATTCCCTCGCACAGTCTCTAAAATGCATCCTATAGAATACCGACAGAATGGCTACTCTTATTTGTTCAACATAGAAACTGACGTTGAGACCTGTCGGAAATAATCAAATAATTTCTCCCTCTTCGTGTGAGACCATCTGAGGTTATCTGTGTCAAACTACCCACGGCGGTGGCAGACATCGGCCCTAGCGAACCCCATCACTATTTGCTGACATCTCTTTGAGGCTTGCGTAAAACTATCGTTCCTTACCGGGTGGCGAACTACGCAACTATGTTTCTGAGCGTTGAGTAGAACCCACACATACGTTTAAGTACGCTTGTATAATATCTTCTTTGAGTTAGCTCTTTGCTTACAAAGGAAACCGTTATATAAATAGTAGTCTATTAAGTTTGTCCGGCAGAGCGGGATATTAACTTAAAACAACTTATTACTATTCATTACAAATGAGCTCGCAGAGAATTTTATGAGAATATTGTGTTCTCATATAAATTCATTCATCATCTCAGCGTTAATGCATCGCAGTCGCATCCGTAGCTTTTCAGCTTTGGAGTCTGGGGTCCGCTTTACCAGTCTAACTGCTGATTTTGGCTAAACTTCGATATTTTCCGTGAAGAGACTGCCGTCTGACCTCCACAACCCGAAGGCGACATCTAAGCATTCTCATATAAATTCATTATGTATTGTAAATTATGATGAACTAGCGACCCGATACGTGCTTCGCTACGTAGAAAATGAAATAATAAAAACAAATTTATTGGATCATCAAATTTATTTATTGAAAAATAAAATATTTTGGTTAAATGCTAGCAATTTTAAAACTTAATCCACTACATTTAGATAATCAGTATTCTTTATTTTTGCATTTCTAGCATCTATAAACAAGCGACTAGGGGTACTGACTCTCGAACAGGCAACATAAATTTGGCCATGTGAAAAACATGATTTCTCCAAATTCACACCACAAACGTGAAATGTTTGCCCATGGGTTTTGTTGATGGACATAGCAAATGATAAACGAACCGAATATTGTAATCGTTTGAACTCAAATGGCAAATCAGTTGGAATCATAGGGATGCGCGGTATCAAACAAACTTCTCCTTCTGATTTACCAGTTAAAATCATAGCTTCAAATAAATTTGGCAATAAGTTTTTCACTACCAATCTGGTGCCATTACACAGTTTTGGTGGATTATAAAATTATAAAGAAAGTGGCATTAATTTATATATATATATATATATATATATATATATATATATATATATATATATATAAGTTATATATAGACGAGAAGATGATACACCGTTCATTGAATTCGTTTGATACAAAAAATGTGATAAATGAAGAACCGCTCGACCGATTCTGTTTAAACTTTACATAAACCATCTACTAATTAGTCAAAACAAAGCCTGAATATTTGGTTTGGATAGGTGAGTCCGTTCTTAAGTTATAAAATTACAAAGAAAGTGGCATTGATTTTTATATGTATAGATTAAATTTACATATTTTTTTTTTAAATTAAATTATAAACTAGCGCTTGATCGCAATCCCGTCTGATGGTAAGCAGTGACGCAATCGTTGATAGTAAAGCGCACTAGTTTATTAAGAGCCTATTCACTCTAGCCTTGAAGACACTCAAATTGTAGTCCGACGGAAACACCACCGCTGCCAAATTGTTCCAGCCCTTCGATGTACGCGGTATAAAGGAGGAGGCGAAACGCTTCGACCGGATCGTAGCGGTATTAACAACATAAGGGTGGAAACTCGCCGTACGACGGGTCGTCCGATGGTGGAACGGAGATGGGGGAATTAAATCAAGCAATTCCCTCGCACACTCCCCAAAATGTATCCTATAGAACACCGAAAGGCCGGCTACTCTACGCCTGTGCTTAGAGTAGCCGTATTAGTACGTGTGGCTTTGGAGACCATCTCGAGTTAAATCAGTGTCATCAATCAGCCTCTTCGCACGCCTCTCCACTGAATCCAAAGTGGCCAGGTGACACTTAGCCGCACCAAAAAATACACTGAACTTTAGTTTAGTTTGGGAACAAAAGAATTGTGACCAATATTTCTCGCTATTTATCTAGCGTTGCCAAATCAGTCAGTCTGTTTTAATTACGCTCCATGTTTTCAATTGCAGTCGTTATTATTTTTTTAATATAGTCCGTTCATTACCTTATTAATTGAACGGCATTTTATAAGTAAACTAGCGGCCGCCAGAAACTTCGTTCGCGTTGAGTTAGTTATACTCCGCTTCTATTGATCGCAGCGTGATGTTATATAGCCTAAAGCCTTCCTGGATTAATGGGCTATCCAACGCCAAAAGAATTTTTGGAAACGGACCAGTAGTAACTGAGATTAGCGCGTTCAAACAAACAAACTCTTCAGCTTTATGTATTAGTATAGAGTATAAATTTAATTGCTTATAGAACTGTGCCTATCAAAGAGAAACCACCAATGTTCATGGACATTATGATAAATTTAAAGTAATTTTCATTGCCAAAACTTTAGGTTTACGAAATTCTGTACAAAATACTGGAATGTTAATAGGTTCTTAACGACGCTTTTGTATTTCCCGAAGGTCAGCAAAGGTAGGTTAGGTAAGATAGGTAATTTCCATGGTAGAGGGAGACGAGAAAACAGACTACTGAGATTTTCTTCATTGACAATACATTTACAGTTCAGTGGGCCTTGGGATCGAACCTGAGCTCGTCCAGTAATCACGTAATGACTCAGGCCTCAGGGGTATATTTATAAAAGATAAATCAAATTAAGTGTCATTTATACGTCAAAAATAGACGGTTAAGGTAGCTTAGCAGTACTTAACTTGTAACGTTAATGAATAAAGAGGTTAATAAGACAGAAAAACATTATCATTGTAAAAAATATTGGACAAAAGCATTCCATTTGTTCAATAAAATCCGCAATAGCACACTAATACAATATTTAAAGAAAACCCTGTCCGATCCATGAAAGTATTGTTAGGTATCGATAACTGTTTCTACTAATGCCTACAAAGCCGGGCTAAACTAAAAAAATATCCCCCTAAATAATAAATAGTATTTCGCAAAACGAGGTAACTTAATACATGTGCGGTAGGCATTAAATGCGCGGGCAAAGGGGTGCAGGGCATGCGGCACGTGGTCGCATCGCTCATAATAATAAATCATCGAAAATAGTGTTGTCACCTTTTTTTTAAAAATACGAGTACCAAGTTTTGTGGAATTTAGAATTAATTTGCGGAAAAAAAGATAATTTCACAATTAATTAGTATTATTACTATGATGATTCTGTAAAATTTCCTATTTTATTTGGTCATTTGTTTACCTAACCTTTATTATCCTTATGGGTCGGACGAGGTTTTCTCACATATTGTATAAAGACAGAACAGAAAAGGTAAAGACGTTAGTAATGTTAATTTCACAATAAATCTCTTCCAACATACTTGCAATAGGACAATAGATATAGAAATGTAGAAAGCGTGTGTATTAGTTTTTATGTCCTTACCAAAACAAAAAGTTATAGAGTATCAAAAGTAGGTAATAGAGTAAGTCATCATCATCATCAGCCTTTGCTCGTCCACTGCTGGACATAGGCCTCCTCCATGGCACGCCAACAAGCTCGATCCTGAGCAGTTCTCCACCAGCCATGTCGTCGCTCCATCTCGCACAAGGGCGTCCTACGCTACGTTTGCCGAGACGCAGTCTCCACTCGAGGACTCGTTTACCCCAACGGTTGTCGGCCCTGCGGCATATGTGACCAGTCCATTGCCACTTCAGCTTGCTAATCTTCCCAGCTATAGAGTAAGTAACAGTTCTAAATTCAAAAGCAAAAATTATGATTTCATATTCTCTGTGACAGAAAACATGTTAGGTCTTTTTTCGGGTAGGAAGTTAGAAGTCGAAAAGTGAGACCATCACGCTTACCAAAGGTATTGTGATAGATAGTCGCTCTGTGGAAAATACTGGTAGAAGTTAATTCGGACATAGTTGGGAAAGGCTGGGCAGCTTGGGTGTATTTTTAGATATCGGCAGTTACTTAGAATATTTGTTTGGCTTTGATATTTAGATCATGCTTTGAATACTGAAAACTTTGAATACACAAAGAGAATATTCTATGAATTAAAATATTCCGTTAGCTCTTTGTGTACAAAGGGGAGTATTTTTGCCAGTATTTTGTATGCAGGAACAATATTATTGTATATAAACTAATATACAAAGTTATTTTTTGTATATGCAAAACCCGAAACAGGTCCAATATTTTTAAGTAAAGAATCTATGTACAAATTTTCAAAAAGATATCTTGAAAAACCACAAAGTTATGATCTTGTCATGTTACCTGCTTGTCCCTGCAGGTGGCACGGCGCTGCGGGGACCTTTCTCACGCGCCTAGTAGTATGATCTACCGTCAGCTGTGTTGCGCGCTCGGTAACCACACTGCGACAATTTCTAAACGTATTTGGTAAAAAATATAACATGGTGTAAAAATGATTGGAATCGTTTCCGTTGCTTATTCTGAACAAACTATGTTCAGGTTTCGTATTAAGAAAAAATAACGTTGAATCATCATTTCAGCCGAAAGACGTCCACTGCAGAATATAGGCGTCCCCCAAGGTTCTCCACGACGACTGGTCTTGCGCCTCCCATCCAGCGGTTTCGCGCGATCTTCACCAGGTCGTTGGTCCACCTTGTCGGGGACCTACCCCCGCTGCGTCTTTCGGTACGTGGTCGCCACTCGAGAACCCTCGAACCCTCGACCGGCTCCTTCGGGCATCGGTCCTACGGCCAATGTGCCCAGCCTACTGCCACTTTAGTGTTGCAATTCTTCGGGCTATGTCGATTACTCTCGTTCTTCTGCGGATCTCCTCATTCCTGATTCGATTACGCAGTGAAACCCAAAGCATAGCCTTCTTATAAGGCTCATTGTTAGCGGCCACGTCTCAATTCTACAGTATGATAAGAAAACCCTGTCCGACCCGTGAAGGTGTTGTTAGGTATCGATAACTGATTCTCCTAATGCATACAAAACCGGGCTAAACTTAAAAAAAATCCCCCTAAAAAAAATAAATATTATTTCGCAAAAAGAGGTAACTTAATAAATGTGCGTTTACCACCCTACCCCGGGTGGCGGGCGGCAGGGCACGCGTCACGTGGTCGCGTCGCTATTCGCTCATAATAATACCGGTGTTGTCACTTTTTAAAAATTACCAAATTTCGGGGAAGTTGGAATTAATTCGCGGGAAAAAAAGATTATTTCAAAATTCATTTGTATTGGTACTATGACAATTACGTAAAATTTTATATTATATATGGTCATGTGTTTACCTAACCTTTAATATCCTTATGGGTCGGACAGGGTTTTCTTAACATACTGTATAAGTCATCACTGACAACACACACTGGTCGAAGACTTTTGTCTTGAGACACTGCGGTATTTCGGACGAGAAGATTCACGTTGCTTCCTGAAAGCAGCCCAGCCCAGTTGGATTCGATGATTGACCTCTTTCTCGAAGTTGGACCTGCCTAACTGGATAGTTTGTCCCAGGTACACGTAACTGTCAACAACTTCGAGAACAGAGTCTCCAATATTTATAGGAGTCGGTACAACATGGGCATTAGACATGACTTTAGTCTTGTAACTTGCTCAATTCTTCCTCAAGTTCAATAACTCTCTCGTCAGTCCGCAGTGTGTGCATGTTCAGTGTTGCTAGGTCGATCCGTCGTTGCTTGTGGTAGCCGGATCTCTTCCGGAGATTCTACGTACTCCTTACCTCGCCGTTACCTTGGCCGCTACCACAATGACCAAGAATAGCGGAGCTGCCAGCGACTAGGGGCCTTGGCTTGGTCGTCTGCATCATTTGGGGTTTGTCATAATCCCCACGTTTGGCAGGCGGGTTAGGGATCGCAGGATTTGATATTCCACAGGAGAAGCGCTGCTGCCCGCTTCCCTGGTGAGAGTTCCCTTAGTTGCCTCTTACGACACCCACGGGAGTATATGGGTTGGTACTATTCTGAGCCTGGCACGACACGGGTCGTAACGTTGTATATCTATAGTTGTTTGTTTTTGTATTTTTTTTTGTTGGGGAGGAGCTTGTGGTTAAGCATGGGTCGATCGATCAGGTTGAGTGATACTTGTCGCGGTCGATCCCTGGATAGGTGATCATCTTTATAACAAGACGGTTTGTGCCTTGGAAAGCACGTTAAGCTGTAGGTCGCGGCTGTCACGGAGATCTTTCACAGTCGTAACGGGTCAGAAGCCGGAAAGTCTCACAGCGAGTCTTATCAAGATATGTACATATATTCTACTAGCGGCCGCCAGCCAGTGACGCAATCGTTGACGGTAAAGCGCGCAAGTTTATTAAGCCTATTCACTTAAAAATCTTAGTGAGTAGGAAAGAAGATTGCAGTTGAGCAAGATGATGCAATGTAAACCCTCCACGATCAAAATAAGATTTGGCGCATGGTACCCGTCACACATCGCAACACTACTGCTTAGACCCGTCCTCCGTACGGCTTCACCAGACATCATACCGGAACACGACGAATCGCTTGGCTAGAGATAGAGATAGAGATATACCTGGTTTAATTAGCTGTAGTCTAATCCTTGAGGAAGGTTGCAGGCTATTGAACATAACGTTACAGCCATTAGGAGCTGATCAAAAGAAAAAACAAACACGTCAATGAAATATCGTGTGTTGTAGTGAGTTCTGTCGGTCTGGGTTGCAGTGTGTCAGGAATATTTGCTGACACATTGCAACGCCATGACAGCTCCAACAGTACACTGAGTGTATTATTATAGTGGATACGCAGGTCGCTGAATGACTTTGAGTGGCCGTTAGGGAAGTAGGCTCTCATCATCATCAACCTTTATGTCGTCCTACTGTTGGGCACAGGTCTCTTCTTACACAGAGAAGGAATAGGCTCTAAATAATCGTAATTGGTGTCTCAGATCTTTCATAGTTTAAATTTTAGGAAGGCCTAAGTATATTTTACACGACCGAGCTTTTTAAGTGTATGCACACTAAAACGCGCCATGCGACGGGATGCGGAAAATGGAGCCAAATTCCTCGCGTTCATATTGAATTTGCATGTACAAAATTACGCGAGGGGGCGCGTTATCTGTGCCCTTTCGCGTAACACGTTGTAGAATGTGATCCCTCGTAACCCATGAAATAACACGAAAAGTTTCAACAGAGCTTATGTGATAAATTGTCTGAATATATTTTGCAACAACCCGTATGACGTGTTTGAGTCGGCAGTGTCACGCGTCACGTCAAATTGTCTTCCAATACATTAGGTGCTTCTTAATCTTTGTGCCATTTCAACTCAAAAGTATGGCGGCAATTTATCACAGTCTGCACTTATTTTGTGTGCAAGAATTCACGCTATTTTGTTGGTAGGGTGACACTGCATAGAGAAGGGTGAAACTTGTTTGAGACAAGGTTGCGTATTACCTACTACATTTTATAAAACAAAGTCGCTTTCTCTGTCCCTATATCCCTATGTATGCTTAAATCTTTTAAACTACGCAACGGATTTTGAACCGTTCTTTATTAATAGATAGAGTGATTGAAGAGAAAGTTTTATATGTAAAATAACATCCATTAAATAGTGGAGAAATACTGTCATTTTTGAGATTTCTAATGTGCTGTCGTAAATAATTACATTGTTCCGCTTACATTGCACACGCAGGCTGAAAACTACAAGATTTATTAATAATGTATGAAGTATTATACACATTGAAAAGGTCTATAGAAAACTCCGCGATGGTATATGTCTATCTCTTATGGATATCCCACAATATCATTTTTGTCATTTACTTTTTACGACAAATAATGCCTAATTTTAACCTATACAGCATTAATCCTTATCCTATTAAATACCTTTCATTTTACACTTTTGATTTAATATATTTTATATCTATATGGACCTTTGCAGCACATGATTTAAATGAATATTGCAGGAAGTAGCGCTTGCGGCGGTACCAATCGGCCGGGGCGGAGAGAGCGGCGGGCCGCTAGGTTTTATATACAACGTTCATAGTTTTTCTGTATTGTAATTAGTATCAGTATTGCGCCCGTGCGAAGCCGGGGCAGGTTATCTATAAATTGATTAGGCGTGATCTCAGTAATAGCAATAACAAATGAGGTGTTTTTAGCTGACCCGGCGAACCTTGTTCCGCCATAAAGGCAATAATCACATGATCACATTTTTTACTTTTTAAATTAGAATCATTGTAAATAAAAAAAATATAATTATTCGATGATTCTTTATTTGTCATTTATTGAAGCACCTTGTGAAAGAAATGATGAATTTCTTCTTGTGCTTCGTAAATTATCTAGCTTTTGATTTCTGAGGTTTGCTCGCCGATTTCGTATTGTCAACGGAGCAGTTTCACGGGCTGCCTCTCTTTGCTCTTGTGTGTCAGAAGCACTAAGTCGACCCATACTAAGGCGGCGCTTTTTACGTGCAATTGCTCTTCTGCAGTGCTTTTATTCGCAATGTTTCGATTTACTCTTGCATTACGGCTTTGTCGAGAAAGATTTTTATAACATTAGAAATTTTGAAGTAGTAGTTTGCTTTGGGGCTTTTTATTAGAAACTTTAAACCGGCAGAGAGTATTTATTTATATTCCTTGCTTTAAACGAATGCATCTACCGGTGAGACATATTTAAAATATGCTCAGCTTTCATTAGACACCCTAATACCAAAAATCATAGATGTAACTACTAACCACTGAAATTTAAAACATTGGTTTCTTGTCTGAATAAGTGAAATTCAACCATAAAGATTCCAACTTTTAATTATTGTTTGTTTAAATTGTTTGTGTAGGTGTCTGTATTGGTTAGGTACTAAGGACATTTATTCCTTTTTTTTGGATATTTTTTTTTTATTAGTACACTTTAAAAACATGCATAAGTACGCAGGATTAAAAACTACTGTACAGAGAGTAACTTTAAAAGGATTGATGCCTCCTAAACTAGGATAAAAGCCTGTGTTTTACGAGCCAGGATTCCTCAAGGTATGACACACAATTGGTATAAGATGACGTGCAACTTAACCCTTTTGCTGAACTACAAGAGACCGCAGTTGTCAAGACACACCACTGTGGGACTGTGATGACATCGCGGTAATTGTGAACATGACACCGTCGGCCGGGCCGTACATATTGTGGTGTATTTGAACCGCTAGAATTATTAGTACTGATGATACTGCGGCTATTTAAGGTAGTGTATTAAAATGATAATACAATATTTTTAGTTCTATAAGTATAGCCCCTAGCTGGGCGAACATCATACAAACGCTTCTGTGCCTCGGAGGGCTCGTTAGGCCTCCGGATGTCATTCGTAGATTTTTGACAGTCTTTGATTTGTGACAGTTTGCAGGTAGAACCCAAAATCTTTGACAACTAGTCTTACCAAGAGGATCCTATTTCCCAGTAATTGCGCCATAGAGGTCAGAAACGTACTACATAGACATAAATTAAAGTAATATAAGACTTTACAAAGTAATATGCATTTAATTTTTAATTTGATCTAACACTCGGGTGAGATAATCACCATAGGATTTATTAATTTTGAATACACAACGTAGGTACGTTGGTGAGAGGTGCTTTTCAGATAATGGACCTTCCTATATACAATATGTAAAGAAAACCCTGTCCGATCGGTAAATGTATTGTTAGGTATCGTTAATTGATTCTATTAAAGCCTAAAAAGCCGGGGTAAACTTAAAAAAAAATCCCCAAAAAAAAATAAATATTATTTCGTAAAAAGAGGTAGCTTACTACTTGTGCGGTAGGCAATCCATACGCGGGTGACGGGCGTCACGTGGTCGCATCGCTTATAATAAAACCGTCAAAATGGTGGTCACTTTTTTAAAATTACCAAATTTCGGGGAAGTTGGAATTAGTTCGCGGGAAAAAAAGATTATTTCAAAATTAATTAGTATTGTTACTATGATGATTCCGTAAAATTTTATATTATTATTATTATTATTATTATTATTTTTAATTTATAAACCAGCGCTTGACCGCAATCCCACCTGATGGTAAGCAGTGACGCAATCGTTGATGGTAAAGCGCACTAGTTTATTAAGAGCCTATTCACTCTAGCCTTGAAGACACCCAAATTGTAGTCCGACGGAAACACCGCCGCCGGCAGATTGTTCCAGTCCCTCGATGTACGCGGTATAAAGGAGGAGGCGAAACGCTTCGTCCGGATCGTAGAGGTGTTAACAACATAAGGGTGGAAACTCGCCGTACGACGGGTCGTCGGATGGTGGAACGGAGATGGGGGAATTAAATCGTGCAATTCCCTCGCACACTCCCCAAAATGTATCCTATAGAACACCGAAAGGCTGGCCACTCTACGCCTGTGCTCTAGGCTTTGGAGACCAACTCGAGTTAAATCAGGGTCACCAATCAGTCTCTTCGCACGCCTCTCCACTGAATCCAAAGTGGCCAGGTGACACTTAGCCGCACCAGCCCAAATGTGGCTGCAGTACTCCACACACGAACGGACCTGTGCTTTGTACAACATTAGAAGCTACCCTGGTGTGAAGTACTGCCGGACCTTTGCGATAACGCCAAGTTTTCTGGCAGCCACCTTGGCCTTGGACTCAATGAACCGCCCAAAGTTTAGGTTCGAGGAAATCTCAACACCCAAAAGCTGAAGGCGGTCGGTACACTCCAAGTATACATTCCGGAAAGTAGGAGCCAAGGTGAACGGGCTCCTTTTGGCGGTGAAAAGACACGCCTGCGTTTTGGCAGTGTTTACTTAACTTTTATTATCGTTATGGGTCGGACAGGGTTTTCTTTACATATTGTATCATCATCATTCATAATTTCAGCCGAAAGACGTCCACTGCTGGACATAGGCCTCCCCCAAGGTTCTCCACGACGGCCGGTCCTGCGCTTCCCGCATCCAGCGGTTTCCCGCGACCTTCACCAGGTTGTCGGTCCACCTTGTCGGGGGCCTACCCACGCTACGTCTTCCGGTGCGTGGTCGCCACTCGAGAACCCGTCGGCCCCATCGGGCATCGGTGGGGTCCATCCCCATCCACCGTATACATATTGTATACGGTGGTTAAATTTTAAGGGCCGATGTTGAATGTGGACCACACCTAAATCTCAAGATTTTTTCTACATTTCATGTGAAATTTCTCAATTTCAGACTAACTCAACTTGAACCATGGTAAGATACACAATCGAGTAACGCGTTCAAATTATTCAGGCTTATTATGAAAATTGACGCCCAAATAAAAATGCATTTCGTGCGCTTCGTGATTTTTTCGGCCTATTAAATCGTCCAAATGTGCGTACAATTGGAAAAATCGTGCAAAAATTTGAGCAAACCGGGACTGTAGGAGATTTGAAAACACCAGTGCAAGCTCGTACAGCTCGTACTGCAGAAAATATTGCTGCTGTTCGCTATAGTGTGGCTGAAGAGCCATCCACATCAATGCTGAAATGGTGTTCGCTATCGTGAGATGATAACGAACTTTTTATGGCCCAAATTGGAAGTTATGGATGTGCACGATATGTGGTTTCAACAGGACGGTGGCTCTTGCCACACAGCTAACGAAACAATGGCTCTTTAGCCCTACAAATTCAATGGCCATGTTATCTCACGTGGTAGCGATGTCAATTGGCTGCCAGATCATGTGATTTGACACCATTGGACTTCTTTCTTTCGGGTTACAAGGTATACGTAGATAAGCCAGCGAAAATTTAACAGCTAAAAGATGAGACACTTTGGCACATTAACGGCATAGAACCTCAATTATGCCTCAGCGTCATCGAAAATTTGGATCATCGGATGGAAATGTACCGCCGAGGTCGTAGCGGTCATTTGGCCGATATTTTATTCCATACATAATTTAAAGAAATCACAATAAAAAGTAATTAAAATAATTTACTAAATAATTTGTGTTTTATTCAAAATCAACATCGGCCCTTAAAATTTAACCACCCGTTATAAGAGAGTAAACTTTTTGGTAGATATAATTTCATAAACGGCAAAAATATGAATTCTAGAATAGTTTGACAGTGATTTTTTCCCGAGATTTTTTTTACCGATGTTGGGTAGTCACAAGAACTAATCATCATCACGGTTCACCATCTTATATACATACTTGGTTATTGGGACAGATTTGCAAAAACTGAACCAGTAGCTTCAAACCATGATTTATGATCGAAAGATGTCGGAAATTTCCTCAGGCAAATTTTAAAATTTTCCGAATTTTTTCTACGTCATTTGTGACGTGTTGATATGTAATAACAAAATCCTATATACACCTAATTTTATTAAAAAATACGATAAAACGTTAACTCGTCAATTAAACTCGCATAACAAGAAAATCACTAACAGAGGTTATTTATTCACAGCTGATTTCGTGCGCACAGTATCGTAAAGAAAATGTTCACTTTGCGTTTCCTTGAAAATCGTCTATTCTTATATTACTTACTATACCACTCTGAATTCATACTTTTCGTTTTTTCCAAGCTATCCCACACAAGCAGTATTGGAATAATAGTCGCAGTTCATCGTGGATGTGGTACGGGCCAAAGAGTCATCATCATCATCTCAGCGTTAATACCAGTCGTATCCGAAGCTTTTTCAGCTTCGGAGTCTGGGGTCCGCTTTACCATTCTAACTGCTGATTTTGGCTAATACTTCGATATTTTCCGTAAAGAGACTGCCGTCTGTCCTCCACAACCTGAAGGCGATATCACAGCATTAGCATTGCAGTTAGACCAATTGATGGGCTTAAGAGGGCTTCAACAACCCGTAACGACTGCCATTAGATGTTCATATGGCAACCGGGACTAATATTTGCACTGCGCAGGGATCCAACCCGCGCCCTCCTTGCGTAACGGTAGCGTTTGCCACCAGCCATTGTCACTGTTATCTGACCTCCTCGGTGATGGGTTGCTTACACTTATTAAGTAGAGTGACGAATCAATGCCATCATTCGAGTGCTCGCTAGGTATTAATACTTTAACGAATGCTCGGCCGAGTTCTATTTCGAGAATCACTAGAATCCAAATCGGATTCGCTCTCACTCGGCTATTTATTACTCATTCGTTCGTCAAATCGTCACCAAACAGTATGTGTAAAAGTAAATACCTGTGACCACCCATTCGGTTCAGCGAGCCTCTCGGCTAATTTTGTGATTGGCTACTGTACTTATTAGGTGTAATCAACTCATGATGCCAGTATTTTCTTAGCAAAACGTGGCGGAGACAGCTACTATGTCGTCATATCCATTTTAATAGTATCGTTTAACTATTCAAGGCAGAAGTATCACTGCATTCTATAAAACAAAGTCGCTTTCTCTGTCCCTATATCACTACGTATGCTTAAATCTTTAAACTACGCAACGGATTTTGATGCGGTTTTTTTTTTTTAATACAAGTGTGACTAAAGAGGAAGGCTCTTCTCTACACACCGCTCTGATCTTAGCGGGGATACTTCCCCTCGACCTCAGGGTACAAGAAGCAGCCACATTGTACGAGGCAAAGAGAGAGTCGCCCCCGCTGGAGCTGTGCGATAAGGAAACGGAGCGTCCGGTAGGGTTTGCTGAGACTCCTCACCCGGCAGAGCATATGGCTTTAGAAATCACCCAACTGATGGACCAAAGCCTTGTGGACAGGTGTAATGTGCAGCAGGTGCGAATATTCACCGATGGCAGTAAGATTGATGGGAAGGTCGGAGCCGTGCTATCCTTGTGGAATAGCGAGGCAGAAGTCCGGAACATCAAGCTTTGTTTGGCCGCGTACTGCACGGTCTATCAGGCGGAGCTTCTGGCCATATGTAAAGCCACGAGCGTCATTCTCAAGGGTACGGAGCTGATCTATGGTCTATATAGCAACTCGAGAGCCGCTTTGGAGATGGTCGTTAACCATTTGTCACTCCACCCACTGGCCGTGGAGACGAGGGCGAACCTGTGGAAAGCCTTGGCTCTGGGCAAAGATGTATCGTTGTTCTGGGTCAAGGCCCATGCGGGACTTCCGGGGAACGAGCACGCCGACGACTTGGCGAAAGAGGCGGCTCTGATGTTGAGAAGAAACCTGACTTCGACCAGTGTCCCATATCACACGTGAAGCGGCTTACACGACTGTCATCTTTAGAAATATGGAATAGCCGGTATATAGCCGAGGACACTGCATCGGTCGCAAAGATGTTCCTTCCCGACGTCGGAGTGGCTTACCGTTTTGTGCTTAAAGCCAAACTCGAGGGACTGCTCACACAGATACTTACGGGGCATGGTGGATTCTCCCAGTACTTGAATCGCTTTAAGTTAAGGGAGAGTCCAGCATGCATCTGTGAGCCAGACGCTGTGGAGGATGTGCTGCACATTCTCGTCGACTGTCCTGTTCATGCAGTTCAGAGGTATGATTTGGAACAGAAGTTCAATGTGAAATTAGATAGGCAAAACTTTTGCGAATTACTTACCAGTAAGACAAGTCGCAACAAATTTATAGAATACTGCACAAATATATGTAAAATAGTAAATAATAGAAATAAGTAGTTAATTAAGATTGTTAAACTATATATTTGAATATATATAAAAATTAACAAAGTGTTGTCATTAGATAAATAATTAATTTCGGAATAAGTGTGTAGAAATAAGTTAAAGTAGGTAAAATTGTAGTAAATAGGATAGATGAACTAGAAAATTTCAAACTGTTAGAATAAGTAGCTAATATAGTACATTGTTTAGCATATTGGAAATAAAAATGTAATATACGTAAGAAATATAGTGTATGTAAATAGAAGTAAGAACAATAATAAAGAAATATACTATGTAGAAGTAAGAGGTAAATGTCACCGATAAACATATAAAATATGAAATTGTTAAAATAATAAATGATAGGAAACCCCCCCACCAAATATAAATATATTGTTGATTTAATATAGATCTATATGGCCCTTTACAGCACATGATTTAAATGAATATTTTCGAAGATATTACAGATTTCAAAATTGCGTAACGTAGCATTTGCGGTGGTACCGACCAGCAGGGCCGACGCGGGCGGGAGCGGCGGGCCGCTAATTTTTTATATATAAAACGTTCACAGTTTACTTGTATTGTAATTAGTATCAGCATTGCTCACGTGTGAAGCTGGGGCGGGTTGCTAGTTATTCATAATGTATGTAGAGTCTCACTGCAAACACGTGGTGACAATGATGAACTGGTTCAAGTTCTTAATCCGCACAAAGGATAACAAGCTTCAACACATCCCAATAAATTAACAACAACAAACTACTAATCCTACATCCTACCCCACGGGCTGCGTATATAAATAAACATAATAAATTAATTTACAAGGGTTAATACAGATGATTCCATTTCAAGGAGCAGAGGTAAGTAACTACACAGGTCCTTACCGACTTGTAATGTGGTGGAAAGGGAGGGACTAAGTTAACAAATGAGCAGTAGATTTGCTGTTGTTTGTCAAGAAATAATAAGATTTTGTATGCGTGCTAGTTTCACATTAAACTTTACTTGCGAAATGCAGAATTTGCATGACGTCAGTATGACGCGTTGTTCGCATGTTGTGATGTAGGTACCGCTACCCAGAGCAGACAATGATCACACAAACGTTAGTAGGTTTTTTTATTTTTTAAATATTTTTCTCACAAGTTAGTTAAGAGATGGACGGGCTGCGTAAAAAAATAATATGGCTACCATAAAGATGATAGAGAAGTATGAAAGTAGAAGTATAAATGTCAAACTCGAACAAATAAGAAAGTAATAAATAAAATAAATAAATAAATATATACGGACAAATCACACAGATTGAGCTAGCCCCAAAGTAAGTTCGAGACTTGTGTTATGGGATACTAACTCAACGATACTATATTTATAATAGATACATATATAGATAAACATCCAAGACCCAGGCCAATCAGGAAAAAGATCGTTTTCCATCATGCCCTGGCCGGGGATCGAACCCGGGGCTAACACGTCGCAGGCAGGCGTGTTGACTGCTGCGTCACGGAGGAGAAATGTAGATACATATATAATCAATAATGTAACCATAAACTAACAACATATTTTTTATGTGTGCCCATGAAGTTTCTAGGTTATTCTTTTCCATAGATTTTTTTTAAATGATATAAACTAGTGCTTGACCGCGATCCCTCCTGATAGTAAGCAGTGATGCAATCGTTGAAGGCAAAGTGCACTAGTTTTTTGAGAGCTTATTCACTCTAGCATAGCGGACGTAGCGGACCCCGGGCTCCAACGCAAAAGCCTCGGATGCAACCGGGATTATACGCTGGGATGATGATGATTCACTCTAGCCTTGAAGACACTATTGTAATGAAACGGGAAGATTGGCGCAGGCAAATTGTTGCAGTCCCTCGGTGTACGTGATATAAAAGACAAGGCGTCAGGCGACCCGCTTCGTCTAGATCGTAGCGGTGTCAACAACAGTCAAATGGTTTGGAACGATCAACAAGTTTGACCTTTTTTATGGTTCTGTAGCCAAATGGCAAAAAACGGAACCCTTATAGATTCGTCATGTTTGTCTGTCCGTCTGTCTGTCTGTCCGTCCGTATGTCACTGCTATTTTTTTTCCGAAACTATAAGAGCTATACTGTTGAAACTTGGTAGGTAGATGTATTCTGTGAACCGCATTAAGATTTTGATGCAAAAATAAAAAAAATAATAATAAATATTGGGGGCTCCCCATACTTAGAAAAGAAACTTATTTTTTTTTTCATCAATAACATACGTGTGGGATATCTATGGATAGGTGTTCAAAAATGATATAAAGGTTTCTAAAATATTTTTTTTCTAAACCGAATAGTTTGCGTGACAGATGCTTCCAAATCGGAAAAAAGTTGGTCCCCCCCTCTAACTTCTAAAATAAGAAAACGAAAAATCTAAAAAAATCATATGATGTACATTACTATAAAAACTACCAACGAAAATTGTTTTGAACGAGATCTAGTAAGTAGTTTTTTAATACCTCGTAAATCGTAAACCGCTTATTACCGCGTAATCTTTCATACAAATAACAATTTCATACACATAAATCAATGGTACGGAACCCTTTGTGCGTGAGTCCGACACGCACACCAGTTTTTTCGTTGACAGTTCAAACATACCAGCAGGGTAATTGCGCAAGACACTACCAGTAGCAATGGGTTTCATTTTGACAGTTCAACAGCATCCATTACGTTAATCACATAGTTGCGCCGACACATTCTCGAACATATGCAGTAATGGATTAGCGATATGCCTAAAAATTCACGATTCCACGATTTCAACTGATAGTAATAGTGTATTACGCAATAAGGGTGCTGTACTTATTTAAATTTTAATATTATTCAAAATCAAATTCAAAAGTCATTTATTCAAATTAGGCTGAGAATCACCACTTTTTGAACGTCAATATTACATAAGTCAGTCCCCCTAAACGCCCACCCATCGACACTTCCTAGTGCTTTCGCTGGGAAGAAGAAGTGGCGGAAGAAACTCCCCAGCAGCACAGCTGTCTGTTCATTTAAAAAAAACACATGACTTTATACAATACTACGTATAGTGATGAACACGATAAAATACAACAACAATGAAATTATATACCATAGGCCAGCTACCACGCCAAAATACCAGCAAAGCAAAACGAAAGAGCGGCCATGGTAGAGCGAACGAGTGTTGCACTTCAGGCAGTCTCCGAATGGAGCAATGCCAATCTTGTAGCATTCAATGCCGCCAAAACGCAGGCGTGTCTTTTCACCGCCAAAAGGAGCCCGTTCACATTGGCTCCTACTTTTCGGAATTTATCCTTGGAGTGTACCGACCGCCTTCAGCTTTTGGGTGTTGAGATTTCCTCGAACCTAAAATTTGGGCGGTTCATTGAGTCCAAGGCCAAGGTGGCTGCCAGAAAACTTGGCGTTATCGCAAAGGTCCGGCAGTACTTCACACCAGGGCAGCTTCTAATGTTGTACAAAGCACAGGTCCGTTCGTGTGTGGAGTACTGCAGCCACATTTGGGCTGGTGCTGCTAAGTGTCACCTGGCCACTTTGGATTCAGTGGAGAGGCGTGCGAAGAGGCTGATTGGTGACCCTGATTTAACTCGAGTTGGTCTCCAAAGCCTAGAGCACAGGCGTAGAGTAGCCAGCCCTTTCGGTGTTCTATATTATACATTTTGGGGAGTGTACGAGGGAATTGCACGATTTAATTCCCCCATCTCCGTTCCACCATCGGACGACCCGTCGTACGGCGAGTTTCCACCCTTATGTTGTTAACAACTCTACGATCCGGACCAAGCGTTTCGCCTCCTCCTTTATACCGCGTACATCGAGGGATTGGAACAATCTGTCGGCGGCGGTGTTTCCGTCGGACTACAATTTGAGTGTCTTCAAGGCTAGAGTGAATAGGCTCTTAATAAACTAGTGCGCTTTACCATCAACGATTGCGTCATTGCTTACCATCAGGCGGGATTGCGGTCAAGCGCTGGTTTATAAATTTATATATAAAAAAAAACTTATTACTTAAATAAAAGTCCCAGGCATAAAGGGCGTGACAGCTTACATATTTATGTAATGTAAAAAAGTAAATTATATGAACTCATATAACTTATCAGTAAGCTAATTCCGGAGAAAGAACACAAACATTGTCCTGAGTTAATCAGAGCGACCAGCTATTCTTATCATTTAAATAATCATTCACGGAATACGGAATATTAGGAGACCTATTCCATATAATCATGCCTTTTCAGTTGAAGCTTAAGGTGGGTCGTTGACTCCAAAACCACTCTGCGTATTTCTCAAGAGGGCACTGCATGGCACGACGTGGGTACTTTTGGTTGCAAGCAATAACAACATTGAAGAAAATAATGAAATAAAATCGAAAGAGCGTCGTACAAAAAAGTACACATTTATTGTACATCACATTTATGTATCATTTGTCGTACAAAAAATCGCCTGATGGTAAGCATTGACACAGATATTATTTGAGCATTGATAGAGTTCCGTTTTATCTTTTAGGTACAGAACTCTAAAAACAGTGTTACAGTGTGAGAGAAAGAGATATTTATATCTTTCTTCTCTCTCAAGTAACGAAATGTGTTTAAACGTGACGCGTCCTTAAAACTCCACTATCAATTCTAGTGGTTAGGTGTATCAGTTCCTAAGAAATTTCTTTCAAAAGTATTTGTGTAGAAAGTATGGATTCTGCGCGATACCAACTTTTTAGATTGTTTGATTTTAGATTTGTTGTGGTTATGGTTTAAATGATACGACTTTTAGTTTGGTTATTATTTTATGGTTTGGTTATAAATGAGAAAGCTATATTGATTTAATCTAAAAGATGGTTTGTATGGTTTTGGTATGGTTTGAGTTACGCGATCATCGGTCGAATACGCACCGACTTTAATAATTAATTGTATTAGTTTTATAGGAATGCACGAAAGCAAAAGTGCTGAGCTGTTCGGTTGTATTGCTCTGAACAATTGGGTTCTTGTCTATCTTTTATTCTGTTTTTTTTTTTTTGACTTGTGCGTCTGAATAAGCAATGACAATAAGTTTTTTATGTTATTGTTGTCCGTCAAAAATAGAACGAAGCTGGGTTTAGTTAGGGTTCCCAGATCGAAAAATCAAAATTATGGAGCAAATTCCGGACATCAGATGAAATATCCGGAAAATAAATTCGTGTTTTTTTTTAAGCGGGCGCACCAGTCTTGATTTGTAAATTCCAAAGGTACGCAGTCAAAGCATGTCAAAACACAAGTTTGGCGTGACTATGATTGTGAACGATGAATGATTATCACGAGCGGAGAAGGGCTAGGAAGCGAAAGCGCCTCTCCTCTGTCCCGCAGCATTAAATATGAAATTAAAAATATTTTATTTATTAAGGTTTTTATTTTGGTTTTAACTTAAATTGTAGAAATTCCTGGCGGCTTAGGATTCTCCCCGCATTCCGGACATTTTCATGTCCGGAAAATTCTGGACGTATGGCATCCCTAAGTTTAGTCCATAACATTGGTTGGTTTAGCTCTTTCATCGTTCGAATAGAGGTTTGAACAAAAAAAAAAGCGAGAAAAAAATAGTTTCCGCATCAAAACAGCAATACAAAAGCAAAGGAAAAAGAATCGAAAGAATCAAAGGAATTTGAATAAATTGTAATCCGAGATGTTACGCGTGGAGCAGTCTTCTGTGGAGCGATCCTACAATTTTTCATTTTATTTCTTAGCATGGCGAAGGTCGTAATTTAAGGACGTTGTTTTATTTTTATATAAAAAAACTTGCCCCACTCTAGTAATTACTCCTTTGTAATGAACTTTACCTTAATGTGTTGTCACAATGTGTTAAAAATCTGAAACTGATTTCACAATATTTGCCCACATAAAAATATCTAAGAGGGGGTTTGACAGATCGTAACATTGCGAAATATTTGCCAAGAATGCAAATAATACCTATAAATATATGGAAAAATAACTTAAATTTCTACACGGCAAAGTTCAGTGTACGTTACAACTTCAAACATTTTTATGACTTCTTTAATAGTTACTGGTCATTCTGACAGTAACTTATAATGATCATTGAAATAAAATAGATATTTCTTTAACTTGAAATAGGGTGGGACTGCGCACTCGTATTTATTCGTTCTTTAAATATTGTTATAAAACGTTGTTTGTTTTTATACCGAATACGTACAGAAAAAGTTGGATACGGAAGGAAAATGAGAAATAAATGTTGAGGAAAAAACGAGAAAATTGTGCTTTTATTTGTTGCAAAAATAATAGCTTTCATAACCGGTTCTGTTTATTACAACATTAGAGAAGAAATGGATATATAATGACAGTTACTGTGTAATATTGTTGAAAACAGCCGTATTTTTTAAAAGATTTTTTTTAAAATGTCAATACTTAAATAGATTACATTTCTTTTACGTAGTTATCGTAAAATAATGGTAGATATTATACGTTTTTATAGAAGTAACGAGAAGCTTTTTATTATTATTTATGTAATTCGTAACCGTTATTTTTGTAATCCTACTAATAATACAAATGTATGGATGAATGGTTGACATTTTCACGTAAAAGCTACTGAAAAGATGTGCATGAAATTTGGAATATATGTGGTTTATAACCAACATTGTCACATAGGATACAATTTTTCCTAGTAATAAGTCCCCGTGGGATATTTAGTCCCAGGTAATATTTTTGGTTTAAAATGTACTTAAACTATAAAGCGATTTACTAACGCCCCCAGATTGAATACCAGTACTAGAATGTCCAGGACTATCCAACGGAGTGGTTTTGTCAGTTATTCCATTAATCTAGCTGTTTCAGTGGCTTCCGAATCTAAGCTACCGATCCTAATACCGGCTGACGGAACCACGGAATTATTCCAGAGGTCAGTGAACGAATGTTCATTGTAGGCGTTATTAGGATTCCGGTATCGTTGTTTGTGAAGTCTCTGATTTGAATATTTTGCTAGGGTAAGGTAAGCATGTCGGCTCGTTGGAAGAGCTTGGTGGCGGAAAACTTTGATTGCTTTTAACTTCCAAGATATTTTTTATTGCCTCTAGGACATGCCACCATGTTTCCTCACCATGTTTCCATCACCGTTTTAAGAGCAGTGGTGATAAAAGAATTTAAACAAAGTAAAGCAAAAGTTAAAGATGGGCACGAACCTACGATCTGCAACTTGTACGATGTGGCCGATACCACTAGGCCACCGCTGCCCTCCATGAATGTGATTTTTTTAAAATTAATAATTAAAAACTAGTGCTTGATCACAATCCCGCCTGATGATAAGCAGTGATGCAGTCGTTGATGGTAAAGCACGCTAGTTTAATAAGCCCATTCACTCAAAAAACTAAGTAAATAGGAAGGAAGACGGCAGTTGAGCGAGATGATGGAATGTTTAACCCAGAGGGAGACTGATCTGGAGACCCTTCACGACTAAACTCTCGACACAACAACATTTGGCGCATCGTTCCCGGCACACATCGCAACACAACTGCTCAGACCCGTCCTCCGTACGGCTTCACCAGACAGCATACCGGAACACGACGAATGCACTAAATTGACAAGGACAACTACAGTGAACTATGAGAAATATATTATTTCATACCAATATCTCCTCAATATACTAAAATATTAAGTTTGAAATAAGGGGTCTTACCACAAAAGCTTCAACACTTCTTTTTTTTCAAGCTGAGATTCAATCTCAACTCTCGATCATTGGCCTCTGTGGAATTGATACCACAATTTTGCCAATAACACGTGTAACAAATTCTATAAATTCTTTGAAAATTTTATTCCACAATAATGGCGGATATCGCCAATGACAGCTGAAAAAGACGAACGAACGAAACGAAGTGAACCGTCTATGAGGGAGGTTTAAGGCAAAGTCATGATGTGGGCACTATGTTGCGATATTTCAATGTTCTTTATGAATTATTTACTAAATTAATAAATGCTTTTTGGTACAAAAATCATGCGTTTTTATTTAGTAAACGATAATATAAATAATTTTAAAAGTCTAATGAAAAATGCGCGTGAAACTTATTTTAGCTTTCCCGGCAAAATTCCCTGTTCAGCAGTCTTCAGTGAAGAGAGCTTCTACACTTGTTCAAAGCGCATCTACTGCCAGTGTTACGTCAAACTCTATATAATAATGTCTTGTTCAAAAGATGTTTAGCCTAAACGAGTGCTAAACACTATTTTGTGGTGGCATGGATGTTGTCTTTTCTAAACTGCATATTAGATAAGTTGCCTTGTAGATCTCGTAGTTAGGCTCGGTGGTAGGCCATAACATCGGCTGCCGGTAGAAGTTATCACCCACCAGACAAAGTATTGCCGCCAAGCGATTCGTCGCGTTCCAGCATGATGTCTGGTGAAGCCGTACGGAGGACGGGTCTATAGGAGGTAATGGTTAAACTTTTGAAAATAATGTGTTTTGTTCAATTATTAGTTTATCTTAACGTTTGTTCATGGTTAATTATTAACTGTAAGTTAAATATTTGACCATTAGTAAAATAATAAACTAATATTTATTTAATTAAATAGAAAGAAAAATATACAATCTACTTACATTTTATTTAGTTTGTTAAGGGAATCGGGGCCGCTATGAATAATATATTAAAGGAATTATTTGCGATATTTTATTGTACTGTCTTACCATGTTCTTCATCTCAGCGTTAATCCCAGTCCGCTTTGCCAGTCTAACTGCTGATTTTGGCTAAACTTCGATATTTTCCATGAAGCGACTGCCGTCTGACCACCACAACCCAAAGGCGATATCGAAGCGTTGCAGCTAGAGCAACTGTCTTACCATTTGGAGAATATAAGAGTGTTGTAATTCTGTACATCAGTGGCCTAGACAAAATCCTTGTTTGTAAGGGTAACATGACCACTAGATTCCCTTTACAAGATTCCCTAGATTCACTATACTATCAGAAACAAGTGGAGATCCGGTTTCCGATCCCAGTGTTCCCGCTTTGCTTACAAACAACCATTCCTTCTAATGAACCGATGGAGTCAACACGTTTTATCACGTGCTGTTAGAATTGCGAAATGTCTTAAAATTTAACACCGATGCCACGAAATAGGTACTTAATACAGAAGATCAACTCCGTATACTGAGCGAAAATGCACGCACATATGCACGAACACTTACAGCGAATGCAAGCGTACTTGTGATAGGCATTTGTTTGATAAAGGAGTAATGATTGTAATTCTTGATCGCCTGTTAGTTTTCGCACTCAAATAGGCTGAAGCAGAGAAACCTGCTCATGTGGAGATTCACAGATGACTGCCCCGACAACAACTGCACAAACAATGGATCATATTATAGCGGGTCTAACTTATTCTGTTGTCTTCGCGGTAATGGAGTTGATGACATCCATCATTGATTGTATAAAATATATAGTTTTCCATTGGCCAGGTTAGAAGAAGAAGAACGATACTTAGCTTAGCTTTCCGCCCGCGGCTTCGCCCGCATTAACTTCGGTTTTATCACGCTTTTTAGATTTCTCTCGGGAATATAAATTTTATTCGGGATAAAAAGTACCCTATTATTTAATCCGGACCTCTAACTTTACGTCTGCAAAATTTCAAAGCAATCGGGTCAGGAGTTACGGCGTGAAAGTGGTACAAACAAACTCACTTTCCGATGTATAATATTAGTAAGGACATATTTGGTATATACATACAAATATTCCAGTAATCTCCCTTGGGAATTTGATGTTTTTTTAGGACCAAAAGTAGCCTATGTTACTCTCCATCTTTTCAACTAACTGTATGCCAAAAATCAGGTCGATTGATTGCTTAGCTACGGCGTGAAGGAAGGACAAACAAACACACTTCCACATTTATAATATTAGTATGGATTTGTATATAATATCCTTAAATATTATAGTCTAAGCTTGTAAATTGTAATTGTTGTGTCTTTTTCCATAAAAATCCACGAAGCAATGCATTAGTAATATTCTTCAAAGTCAATTAAATTGTGATTGTCAGTGTTTTACAATTAACTGATCTTCTGAACCTGGTTTTTGTGAACCTTATCTCTATTTGGAAAGGAGCCAGGTTTAACTATATGTGGAGCGGCGAATTATTAGTGTTATTGCAAAACGAAGATAAGACTCGGGAGACTCTATGCATTTTCTGTGCAGTTGGCTTTAGAGTTTTTTGGATATGTTACAGTTCGAGTATCGTGTACTTTTTGATTTTTACTACTGCGTTATTGTTCGGATATTTCTTTTTGTTTTTTAGATCTGAGGTTTTTCTGTTGAACTATTTTTTGGTATCAAATGATAAAGTAAGATAAAGATAAATTATCTTTTCCTTGGACTTTTTTTGTTGTAAATGGGAAATCATCAAATGACTTCTCCCGCTCTGGGCGGAGCGCAAGGGCGTGTCAGACTTTTACTGACTAAAACCCACCCGCGGTCCTTCACTTGCCTGTGCGCCAGGGCCATGCTTTCTCTTTTGACCAACCCGCAACCCTGATGTGCTGACATCTCTATGAGGCACGCGTGAAAGAAAACGTGCCGTCGACCCGGGCCTGGTCCTTACCGGGCGGCGAGCTGCACACTGCTCACCTCCCGTAAGCCCGGGCCTACGTTGGCCGGGAGATTGATGTTATCCCCCGACCAGGGCGTCTCCTGCGGCTGCTAGAGGCGGGACTCCACATGACTTGTGCACTTTATGTCTCCAGCGCTTAATGCTAGTTTCTGTTGAGATTGCTTGGCATGCCCTTATTTATTTTACTCATATAATATATATATAAGACATAGCTTTTATGATAAAATCATATCCAGATATACCTACATAAGTTTTCTATTAAACACCCAAAAAATAAATATTGTTTTTTTTTACTCAAAGCCAGTACACACCACTATGTAGCCTAGCATAATTGCGTTACGGAATTGAATCGCTGACAGGGGTATTCGGCACTGGTGCAGCTACACAGGAGCTAAACTTAGTATTCGGGAACACCGTTGGAGCTGCTGAACCTTGGACAAAACTATCTTTGCATTGTTTAGATTCAATTTCTTAGTATTGTATAATTGCATGGCACACGTATGAGCACAATGTACTTAATGTAAAGAATCTATTTGTTTAGTCTTTTTTTGTTGTTGTTATTTTTTTTTGTGTGTTTTCTATAATGGACGCTCTTAGCGTACAATATATTTCTGCATCGTTCTCACACGATTGATTTCAAAATGAATGATGTAATCAAATATTTGTATCAATAGCTTGATAATTTAAAAGAGTGTCCATGGAGTTCCTTGCCCGTTCTTCTCCATAGGTACCTACACTTTGCACTTCATAAAAGTAAAACTTAAACAAAAAAAAAAGGTTAAGGGAGATTCAGCGTGAGAGATAGAGCTATATTTTTCTTTCTGTCATAAACCACCTGTGTGCGAAAGTTCATACTAATCGCATCAATAGTTTTTGCGTGCAAGCGTAACATATTAAATTAATAAGTTTAGTAGGATAAATGTAAATATTTTCTCTTTATCATTTCAATAGAAGATTATATGTCATAAGATATATTGTTGTCTAACACTCATCACTGTGAGTAATCCCATAGGTGATTCAGAGCTAATCCCCAGCGACATCTGGAAAGCATTACTAACACTCACAGCTGAATTAATAGACGTTTGACGATCGAGAGAGATCACATCAGATAATTGGTGGCTAGAGTAATACAGATTAGTAACAGTAACTATATACATTTAAGTAATAACAGGATCAATAGTATTCATTACCATACCTAGTGTTGTATAAAGTCATGTGTTTTTTTTAAGAAACAGGCAGTTGTGCTGCTGGGGAGTTTGCTCCGCCACTTTTTCTTCTCAGCGCAAGCACTAGGAAGTGGCTAAGGGTGGACGTTTTGGGGGGACTGTCTTATGTAATATTGACGACTAATTTGAATTAAATAATGACTTTTGATTTGATTTTGATTAGCGCTTGTCGCTAAGGTAAGTTTGTATATCTCCTTGCGTTTGGAGTACCCAGCGCGGCTGTTTTGTCAAACACATCTATATGAAACATTAGGTATTTATAGTGTAGTGTGTAGGGCAAACAGCCTATAATACGACTTACTTTTATTTATTTAACCACCTATATCCTGCTACAGATAGTTAAAACAATAGTAAATTTGACTATGCATGCAATTTTATTTTATTTAAATTAACTTGCTTCTACTTAAAGTAGTCTACTGTAATAGCACATTACGATATTAGTGCGTAATGATGGTTATAACATGGGAGGCGGAATTTCAGCCCGAGCCGAAGGCGAGGGCGTAATTGAGCCGAGCATGTTATAACTAATACGCACGTATATCGTACGACGTTTTTTAACACACTTGCGTGGAAACAGAAAAAAAAGTATTTTAAATTTTGTTCATTTTTAATTATTAAAACAATTAGTAAAATTACAATTATTACAATTATACGTAGTTGTAGTTGGAATTATGTTTTTATTATTATAATTACTATTGATAATGTTATTGTTTTGTGTTAGGGTAAATATTGGAGACGACGAAACTTCTTGAAAGGCGGTAGGAGAGCATTGTAATTTGTCATTAGTTGTAAATAAAAAAAAAGGCCCGCTTTACATATTTAAAACCGGTAGAATTACATCAGCTTTACGAGCAAGGGTGATAAAAAAGTTATTTACGTGGATATTTTGCTAAACGGTTTATAACGTTTTCCGTGATTTAAATCCTGAGTAATATTTTTAATCTCCCACATTTGTTTTACATATATTCTTCAAAGTAATAACGTCTAATAAAATATATAAATACTAGTCGCTCGCAATCGCAGCTAGCAACTCCCTACCGAAGATTGCCGGATACAGCCGAGCGCAACCGTTCGAATGCTCGGTTAGATTCGGTAATCTTTGTGCTTTATCGTCGCACGTGGTATTTTGACAGCGCGATTTATTTAAAAGTTAGACCATAAGTCGCCGTTTATATTTACATTAATAATTAGGTCATGTTCTGCGAGGTTTCTTGTCCTAATACGTAATTGATGGACTGTTATTTTACCTTTAGGAATGTATTATTCGGTTGTATTTGTGTTGTTATGTTAACCAAATAAGACAACCGGTATATTTCTAGAACCAGAAATGCATGTCCGAGAATCCACCCTAAACCTAACTGGTTAAGTAATAAAAGGTCTGTTCTGTAAAAAAATCATGGAGAAAAATTACGTGAGTTGAACTTGTCTTTCCACTGGATGATTTCATTGATGAAAATATTAATAAGCGGGATAATATGGTGGCCTAGTACCGCGATTTACAAGTTGTAGGTCGTGTAAATTTATATTATTACCACTGCTCTCAAAACGGTAAAAGAAAACACCCAACCTTCGAAGACGATCCGCGGGTTATGGCCCACTCCCTCTTACTTACGAGAGGAGCTTTGTGGCCCAGGAGTGGGGGGAACATTATAAATCAAAATCAAAATCTTGCCGCCCACCCACCAGACAAAGTCTTGCCGCCAAGCGATTCATCGTGTTCCGGCATGATGTCTGGTGAAGCCGTACGGACGACGGGTCTGAGCAGTTGTGTTGCGATGTGTGCCGGGTACGATGCGCCAAATGTTGTTGTGTTGGGAGTTTGGTCGTGGAGGGTCTTCAGATCAATCTCCCTTTGGCGCAGCATCGTTGGTCGTGTTGTTGGGTTTAACATTGCATCACCTCGCTCAACTGCCGCCTTCTTTCCTATTCGCTCAGTTTTTCTGAGTGAATAGGTTCTTAATAAAGTAGCGCGCTTTACCATCAACGATCGCATCACTGCTTACCATCAGGCGGGATTGCGGTCAAGCGCTAGTTTACAATTAATAAAAAAAAAAAAAAATGAAATTAGGCTGAGAATCAGCACTTTTTGAACGTCAATATTATATAAGACAGTCCCCCAAAACACCCACCCATCGACACTTCCTAGTGCTTTCGCTGGGAAGAAGAAGTGGCGGAAGAAACTCCCCAGCAGCACAGCTGTCTGTTCATTTAAAAAAAAAAACATGACTTTATACAATACTATGTATAGTGATGAACACAAGAAAATATAACAACAATGAAATTATTGAAAATATGCCAGCTACCACGCCAAAATACCAGCAAAGCAAAACAATATATAATATAGGCTGATTATGTAATTTTTTGCGTCATGTTAACCGAAAATAAATGTTTTTTATTTTTTAATTTGCTTTTATTGTAATAGAGTACCTAGTTGACTAAAAAAAAAAAACTAATTAGTCCGTCAGTCAGATTTCCTAAAAATTCTAGACACGTATTTCTTCTTTTTTCATATACACAAAAAATTAAGACGATACAGTGCGTTGAAAACTCGTTTGACGTCACTGCACGCTACAATTTTTAGAGAGCAGTGACGTCATCAGCCCCTGCTCCTGATCTTTGATGCCTTTTATATTTGTTATTTTTTATTGATTTGATAAAGCAAAATATACGTATCCAATATTTTTCTATAATCTGAATGACGGACTAAATGGAATCAATTTTTTTTTAACCCAGGAAACATCTCTATTGCTGTAATTAGTCCTTGAAATAAAGGATCCACAACAAGGATCAATGAATTTGTAGAATTATTCGGTTTATAGGTGTTAGATTGTAATATTGTTTTTACCTCTTTATGTGTAAATATTTTTAACATCCGTAACACCTTATGTTTACCACCTCCACTGAAGAACACGTCTACTTCAATAGTTCTCGGTTCTACGGCTAATATGGCCGGTCCCATTGCTTTGTCCCTCAGAGAAACTCCAAGCAAACCCCGTACCGAAATACCAGATGTTCAAAATATTAGATTCTCAAAATACCAGAGATTCTCAACATATCAGAATCCAAACCGTCAAAATCAAAATATATTGTAGACAACAATGAATATTAAGTTATGTTTTAGTAAACGTATATAAACACGCCATGTAAGCAATATAATCACAAAGCATCGTATTAACATCGTATTTTCTTCATTCAATTTACTTCAAAATTAGACGAGGTGGTGTAAATATGGCGTACACAATTACCTACACACACATAGGTACATACAGCTAAATAAGCAAATTACATTTATATCCTGGTACAAGGATCAGGGTGCTGGCAAATAATCTTCGTTCACACAATGTGGAAGCAATTTATGAAATAAGACGTAGGTACTGCCTTAGAACAAGGATGTATGCTGTCGTGGAGTTGGCAAAGAGATTAGGAGATTTTGAAGAATTTATTTATTTTGAATATTGAGTACTGCAGCCACATTTGGGATGGTGCTGCTAAGTGTCACCTGGCCACTTTGGATTCGGTGGAGAGGCGGGCGAAGAGGCTGATTGGTGACCCTGACTTAACTCGAGACGGTCTCCAAAGCCTAGAGTACAGGCGTAGAGTAGCCAGCCTTACGGTCTTCTATAGGATGTATTTTAGGGAGTGTGCGAAGGAATTGCATGATTTAATTCCCCCATCTCCGTTCCACCATCGGACGACCCGTCGTACGGCAAGTTTCCACCCTTACGTTGTTAACACCATTACGATCCGGACGAAGCGTTTCGCCTCCTCCTTATATATATACCGCGGAACTGGAACAGTTTGCCAGCGGCGGTGTTTCCGTCGGAATATAATTTGAGTGTCTTCAAGGCTAGAGTGAATAGGCTTTTAATAAACTAGTGCGCTTTACCATGAACGACTGCGTCACCGCTTACCATCAGGCGGGATAGCGGTCAAGCGCTAGTTTATAATTCTAATAAAAAAAAAAAAATTGATTGAAGAGATTATTTTGTACAGGAAATGGCATACCTACGCAAATGCCGCGCCATTTTGTTTTCAACAAACATCTCTGCAGCAAGATGTAAGCAAATTGAAAAAGTATGGTCGTCATGTGGTCAATTAATCGTGATTATTTGTAGTTAGTGCGATTGTGTAACTATCTCATCGTGGAAATTTAAGTGAATGCCTGTGGAGTGAGATGTCATCACCAATTCATATAATTATGAATTAAACAAATTTATTTGGTAGGTTGATGTTTTTCTGGGCAAGATTGTCACTACACTACCTGACAGTTAAGGCCCGCGGCTGGTGACGGGTCACTACTCATTGCTCGCTAAATAAACATTTCCACACAATAGGCATAACGACAGACCTCCGTGCAGAGCCTGAGTGGACGCTGAAGAGACCGTTGTGCATGTGCTCTTAGAGTGTACAGGCCTCACCCAGATTAGAAGGGAAACCCTCGAGACACCAAAATCTTACAAGACTGTTCTTAACATGCCAGGAGGCTTAATAGGCTTTTGGAGCGTAGTGGGTTGTTTGGAATACCCACTAACGGCCGCCATGGCCCACTGAAAGGCGGCTAAGTTCGTAAACCAAAAACATAGAACATACCTACCGTCCGTGTATGCTAATAGAATATGTATATTGTAAGGAGTTTCCTGACATCGTCATCAGCTACTCTGCGATATTCATGTATATGGAGAGTCCCTACAAGAACCAGGACACTAGCCCTCTGGATCCTGGAGGTTACGGACGTTTTGTGATAATTAATGATAATGATAATGCTCAAACGTTTGCCATGCAATTATACAATATTAAGAAATTTAGTCTACACAATGCAAAGATAGTTTTGTCCAAGGTTTAGCAGCTTCAAAAGTGTTCCCGAATACTAAGTTTAGCTCCTGTGTAGTTGTACCAGTGCCGAACACCCCTGTCAGCGATGCAATTCCGTAACGTACAATATGCTTGGCTACATAGTGTGTACTGGCTTTGAGTAAAAAAAAAAAACATAAACAATTACAAATTAAAACTACAAGAGGAAAAATCAAAGAACAATCAGTGTATAGAATTACACTGTACAAGTCTTTTTGTCCTCAATATAATCATTAACACTATAAAATGCTTTCTGACACAGCTTACGTTTAATGAAGGATTTGAATTCATTCAGGCTCAAATCTTGAATCACCTCTGGAAGTCTATTGTAAAAATGTATACATTGGCATCTAATAGAGCCATCTATTTTCTTGAGCCGTGTTGTAGGTACAGTAAATTTGTGCCTGTTCTTAGTATTTATATTACGGACATCACTGTATTTTTTAAACAATTTTATATTTTTATGAGCATACAAAAGATTTTCATAAATATATTGAGACGACACGGTCAGTACATTAATATCTTTAAATTTTTCTCTGAGAGTGTCCCGGACTTAATTTATAAATTGGCGCGAACAGCTCGTTTCTGCAAAACAAATATTGTTTGAATATGAGCGGCATTTCCCCACAATAGAATGCCGTATGACATTACGCTATGGAAATAGCCAAATTACACTAAACGGGCCGTCTCAATATCAGTCAAATTACGAATTGAAACACATATTTAACGCATGGGAGAGGTCGCAAAATGCTATTGGAATTTTTTGTGATCTCTCCAAAGCCTTTGATTGCGTGCACCATGACATACTTTTGCGTCAACTCCGCCATTACGGTGTCGAAAATGAGCCTCTCGATGTGATAGGTTCTTATTTACATAATAGATTACAGTGTGTAGATATTAACGGTGTGAAATCTTCCGGGCTACCAGTTCAGTTAGGTGTACCGCAAGGCTCAATACTGGGTCCATTCTTGTTTTTAGTATACATTAATGATTTACCATTCTATTTAAAGGGCATCTGTGACGTTGTGTTGTTTGCAGATGATACCTCTCTAATTTTTAAAGTAGACAGGAATAGACATAATTTTGACGAAGTAAACAGTGCACTCTCAACAGTTACAGATTGGTTTACGTCAAATAACCTAGCTCTTAACCCCAAGAAAACAAAATGTGTAAAGTTCGCCTTGCCTAACGTTAGAAATTTGGGACCTAACATCGTTTTAGATAAAGAGGTGTTTGAAACTGTGGGCTCGGCAGTTTTTCTGGGAATAACAGTAGATGCCAAACTTCAGTGGGGACCACACATATCAACCCTAGCAGGAAGGCTCAGTTCGGCCGCCTACGCCGTCAGGAAAGTAAGACAATATACTGACGTTGATACAGCTCGTTTAGTTTACTTTAGTTATTTCCACAGCGTTATGTCCTACGGTATTCTACTGTGGGGCAAAGCCGCTGACATACAAAATATATTTGTACTTCAAAAACGAGCTGTCCGAGCAATTTACCAGCTCGGTGTCAGATTTTCTCTGAGAAATTTGTTTAAAGACATTGGTATTCTCACGGTTGCTTCACAGTTCATCTTAGCCAACATCTTATATGTTAGGCAAAATATTCACGTGTACACCAGAAACTGTGATATTCATAATATTAACACCAGAAATAAGGACAAACTGCGAGCCCCTTTTCACCGACTTCAAAAGGTTCATAACTCTTTTGTTGGGCTTGGTATAGCTTTTTATAACAAGATACCCTCTGCTTTGCTAGACTTGCCCTACAATGCATTTAAAGCACAAATTAAGTCCAGGCTTTGTTCAAAGGCATATTATTCCGTGAATGATTAGTTAAATGACAAGAATAGCTGGTCGCTCTGATTAACTCGGGACAATGTTTGTGTTCTTTCTCAGTAATTAGCTTATTGATACGTTATATGAGTTCATATAATTTACTTTTTTACATTACATAAATATGTAAGCTGTCACGCCCTTTATGCCTGGGGCTTCTTAGTTAAGTAACAAGTTTTAGTTAATTACATTTTCATTTGAATATAAATATATTGTTTTGCTTTGCTGGTATTTTGGCGTGGTAGCTGGCATATGGTAAATAATTTCATTGTTGTATTTTATCGTATCGTTTGTTTACATAGTATTGTATAAAGACATGTTTTTTTAAAAATGAACAGACAGCTGTGCTGCTGGGGAGTTTGTTCCGCCACTTCTTCTTCCCAGCGAAAGCACTAGGAAGTGTCGATGGGTGGGCGTTTTTGGGGGACTGTCTTATGTAATATTGACGTTCAAAAAGTGCTGATTCTCAGCCTAATTTGAATAAATGACTTTTGATTTGATTTTGATTTGATTTGAATTATTCTAACTGCGTATGCTGCAGAACTTAGTTTTTTTTTGATAATTTTTCTATATGTGGACCCCATTGAAGCTTAACATCCAAATTATACCCAAGAATACTGTGCTGTCTTCAGATTTCAATTCTTCGCCCTTTATCAACACTTTAGTTTTCACCTGCCTAACGTGAGGTAGAGTAAACTTAATGCATTTGGTTTTTTTCTCGTTTAAGAGTAAATTATTAACATTAAACCAGTGGACTACTTTGGAGATCGCGCTATTTACATCATCTGTAACCTGCTGCTGACGTTTAAGTATAGAAGTGAAGTGTCATCTGCAAACAACACTATATCGTGATTATCCTTTATGAGGTACTGCAGGTCATTGATGTAAATAAGAAACAAAAAAGGACCAAGAATTGTGGTCCCTGTGGGACTCCTATTGTTACTAAAGATCCGGAAGATCTTTTTTCCATAACGTCAAAGCTCTGAATCCTACCACTCAAGTAAGATGTAATAAGATCCAGTTCAGAGTTCCAGATCCCGTAGTGGCGAAGTTTCCTGATTAACGTATCGTGATGAACACAATGGAATGCCTTGGACAAATCACAAAAGATGCCCAAGGCATCGCATTTGTCATTCCATACACTATAGATATGTCCTAGAAGTTCAACACAGTAGTTGAACGACCCCTTATAAAAAGAACTGTTTGCTATGTAATAATTTATGTTTATTAAAAAAATATGTATATGTAATAATGTATGTCCAATTGTAAATCTAATAAGGTACATATTTAAGTGGAATATTGAGTATTATTTCCTTTCGCGTAGTGATTGAGTAAACCAGGCGCACACAAAACCTTATTTTGTTTTATTTCTTAATAAAAGTCGGTAAATAAATAAAAAGGCCCTAAAATAAAGAGGGATAAAAATGGAAGCTCCAAGTTCGTCTATATGATGGATGTTTTCATCAATTGTGTACCGAATTTGAAAATTATTATTTTTTTGTTTGGTGTACGGGCTTCACTTGAATGTTATTAAGTTTATTTTGGAAGTTTTTGAGTCAAGCTTCAATAAAATGGACGTATTAAATATCCATTTAGATTATGTTTTTTAAATGACAGGCGAATGTGACAGCTGACATTCCTATAATTTTACAAGTTTCGTTCTTATTTTTGCTTTATTTAATAGTAAAAGCCTGTCAAAATGCACCTTATATCGAGTAATATTGACGTTCGAAAAGTGTTGATTCTCAGCCTAATTTGAATAAATTGCTTTTGATTATGATGGGTGACTGTCATAACATACCAAGGCCTACCGTGCCTCGAAAAGTACGTTAATCCTTTGGTACCGGCTGTTCTTTGTGGATCTTTGGCAGTTGTCACGGGTCAGAAGCCCGAAAGTCTAGTAACCAAATGATTTCGTATTGCTCAGTAAGTGGGTTGTGGGTTTAAGAAGCAGTCGTTTCATGTATAAAATTAGTACTCAGTTGTACCCGGTTAGAATGGGATTAATTAATGCCCTCCCCATTATGAAACCGTGGCTCTGGCACTCAGGCAAGCGAAGAAACAAGGGTGGGTTTTAGCCAGTAAAAATCTGACACGCCCTTCTGCTCCGCCCAGAGCGGGAGAAGTCATTTGATGATTTCACATCCCAAACAAATAAAAAGCCGTTCCCAATATAGTACTTCGTTTTTTGTTGGTTAAATTACGATATGGCCTGTCTAGCCTTTTCCCCAGATAGGCGATATCGTAATTTTAACCCTATAAAAAGACCTCCCGAAAATCTGACATCCGTTTCTCCTACGTCAACATTTTACGTTTCATTTTGCGCACCTGTCGTATTAAGTGAGCATAAAAATTGCCTCGATCCATCGTCGGGTACAAACGTTGATACAGTAACCGTGACGTAGATGTCCGTCATTTACTTCACTATGTCTCTCCTGAGCCGCGTTTGTGATAATGGCTAAGCTTTTTTGTTTATTGTAGGATTTACGGCCATCCCAAAAAATAAATTAGCCTTAATCGTAACAGAATACCAGCGTAGCGGTATTTTTTTTAATTATCGCAGCTTTATTATATATATAGATAGGAGCCTTTTGTGGCTTCACCCAGGTCTTTAATTATTTGGTCGTTATGTATTTTTGTTGAATTTAAATGCTTCTTTTTTAGAATTGTTATTTTCTATCTGTCTTAAAAATAAAATATAAAAAATATTATAGTTTAGTTCCTTCCTTTTTCAAACGCAGTTGGTTAAGTTTAGCTATTTTTTTTGTAAACTAATTAATTAATTTATATTCTTTATTTCCATATACATATAAGCGGCTTGTTGACACTTTCCGTGACCCAAGGCCTGGCTTTTACCTTGGCCAGAGGCTAAGCATTGCCATTCAACGCGGCAATGCCGCCAGTCTCTTGGGTACATTACCAGGCCACAGCGATGCCGAAGAATTGTTTGATGCTGTATTATAATTTAATAATGGTTTTAATTAGGGCAATAGTTTTATTTAGTATTTTTTATTTAATAATTTAGGTTTATTTAGTTTTATAAGTTTGTGAATATTACCTGTAGTCCTAAGAAAATGAAAAGTGTATTTTGTACATAAGTATAATAAAATACCTACTGCTAGGACATAGAAAAAAAAAACATATTTATGTAAAGTGTAATTTACATATTTTACATATTCTAAAAATGCGAGCTGTGTCCAATAGGACCACTTTCTGAATCAAGGCCTTGATCTTATTGCCCAACGAGAACCGCTTCAGAGGTTGGTCGAGGTTCTTGGCTATTAAGCCATTGTTTGTCGCGACTATCGGCATAATAATCACTGAGTTCACATCCCACATGTCGACCATCTAATTTATTATATTATTGACTTAAAATATAGCTGACGAAATTGTGCATCTCTTCCTAACTCTCCAAGGTAGACCAGTGTGATGTTTTGTTATGTTAAGAATGAGAATGTGTAAAGAAAACCTCGTAAACACATGACCAAATAAAATATGAAATTTCACATAACCCATCATAGTAACAATACTAATGAATTTTGAAATAATCTTTTTTCAGCGAATTATTTCCAATTTCCCCAAAATTTGGTGATTTTAAAAAAAGTGACAGTACCATTTTCGACGATATTATTATGAGCGATGAGATCACATGCCGCGTGCCCTGCCCCCCTTCGCCCGCGCATGTATTGCCTACCGCACATGTATTTAGTTACTTCCTTTTGCGAAATAAAATTTATTTTTTTAGGGTTTCTTTTAAGTTTTGTCCGGCTTTGTAATAGTAGAATCAGTTATCGATACCTAACAATACCTTCACGAATCGGACAGGGTTTTCATTACATATTGTGCAGATATGTGATATTCGTTTAGAAAGATAATCGACATTACAGTAAAGTAAATGTCGAAGTATTATGCTAAGTAAGGGGCTTTTTGGCTTCGTACATACGACACAGCGATCTAGCACTAGATTATAACTTAAAAAAAGATTTGCAGGTAGATAGTTGATAACGAGAAATTACAAATGGAATACTTCAGAAAAAAATATTTTTTGTGAGCTATATGATATATTTTTTTCCTATTACTTTAATCTCTATTTGCAGTTTTGAACCTCAGTACAGCCTTTAATTTCAATAAAATGAATAATGAAAATATGTTCAAACCTCAATCTGTCAAATGAACCCAACGTGGGCAGTTTGATAAAGGGTAGACAAGGAACAGAGGTTGTCGAATAAATTACGTTCTGTTAGCTATGTAATTAATGTCAAGTCTTCCACCATAGACATTTATTAATTAGTTGAGTGATATAAGCCAAATATATTCCTAAAAAACTTGTTTTTTGTTCAAACAAGCAATCATCATCATCATCACTGTTGGACATAGGCCTCTTTCATGGCACGCCAATAAGCTCGATCCTGAGCAGTTCTCCGCCAGCCACTACCAGCCACCTTTTTGATGTCGTCGCTCCATCTTGCCCAGGGAGCCCTTCGCTACGTTTGCCGAGACGCGGTCTCCACTCGAGGACTCGTTTACCCCAACGGTTTTGCGGTCCTGCGACATATGTGACCAGCCCTTTGCCACTTCAGCTTGCTAATCCTTTCAGCTATGTCGGTGACTTTGGTCCTCTGTCGGATCACCTGATTCCTGATGCGGTCCTTCAGAGAGATGCCCAACATAGCCCACTCCATAGCTCCTGAACGGCTTTAAACTTATGGACTAGTCTGACCGTTAGTGCCCACGTCTCGGCAATATTTACATAATTATCTCATAAAAGCTCTGCCTCGCTGTATCAGTAAAGTTGTCATCAATTGTCAATAAAAAAACATGTCTAAAATTTTGGTGCAAAATTAAAAAATCTGTGTAGACATTCGTCTTTATAAAATGTAGATATAGTAACAAAAAATTGAAAAACTATGGCATGCGAGTTATGTGAGCACTGTCAAAGTCCTATCTACAAAGATGATAAGATCACAATACGAGAGGGCTTCAGTTACCACAAGAAATGCCACAAGTGCTATGTCTGCAGCGAAACCAACCTCCTGAACGCAGAAGTTTTCAAAGGGGTGATATTTTGCTGTAGCTGCGCTCAGAGGATATTTCAAGGATGCTCCACAGCTCGCAGGACCAAAACTATGACCAACGGCAGGGGACGGAGGATCAGGTCCAAGTCGCGCAGGCGCGACAGAGAAAGAACAAAAGGCCATCACGAGATGATTGAAAATAGCAGAGACGGAGTCATAGAACTGGCAAGGCTAGTGGGATCCAACACAGACTCTGATGAGCTACTGGAGAAGAAGCAGAAGAAATCCAGTTACAGCACTACCATACTGCGTAAGCGTCATCCATCGTAAATCCTTCGATGTCCACTGTACGTATGATGGATGGAAAGAAGCACATGAATTGTCTTTGCCCCATTGGTGTAATTGCTGCATGGCGTTCCAGTGTGAGGAAAAATAAATAAATAAATAAATAAATAAATCAGCCTCGTAAGTTTTGATATCTTAGGAATATCAGATTGAAAAGTATGCAATGTATAATTCCTAGTTATCAACTATCTATGTGCCAAATTTCAATCAAATCTCATCAGTAGTATCTGCGTGAAAGAGTAAAAAATATACGTCCGAACTTTTAGAGTTATAATATTTGTAGGATATATGTCAACAGTATTAAAATAAATAATATGTACGTCAGCAGGTAAAACTACCCGAAACTGTCAAATATTCCCAATTAACCTTGAACCCTAATACTTTAGAGATAAAGTTGAAAATCTAATAAAGGAATCTGACAGATTGCAGTAGCTTGATGAGCTGTCATCTGTACAGTGACTAAAGGAGAAATATATCTACTGACATCAAATATAGTTGAAGTTTAGTTAGAATCTGTTGGATGTTATTTAGTTTAGTTAACTTTATTAGTAAACTTTATTTAGATGACTAAATTAAAAAAAATGTTAAAAAAATATTATAATAATAGAGAATACATATATTTTTTTATGTTATAATCTTGTCTAATCCTGACCGTACGTAAAGCGTACTAATTTATTAAGAGCCTAGGGAATCGACTTGTAATAAACTAGTGCGCTTTACCATCAACGATTGCATCACTGCTTACCATTAGGTGCAATTAAGACCAAGCACTAATTTAAAACATTATAAATTATAAAAATTGCCTCTCATATTCATAACTTTAAACCTCTTTTCTGTCAATTTTTGGGAGTCAAAAACTTACATTTACATGGCAAATTTGTTGATTCTACATAAATAGGAACAACTGACGTCCAAACCGTTATTTTATAAATACCGTCAGTGCTGTAGTTGATGTTGACCTTGATGAAGGTAGATTCTGCTCACAGTTAGCCACAAAGCGACCATGTGAGCTCGTTTGGCAGTAGAGCCTTGATGATAATGGCGCACTGCCAAAAGTACACTGAAAAATTATTATTATGCTGTGTGCTTTAATGAAAATTTATTTTTATATATATTTTTTTCGGTGAAGGCAATGTTCGGATTGTGTTCATTGGTTATTCTTGGCTAGTCTTAAAGGGGACTTGCGCTTCAATCTGTCACAATCCCAGTAAAATATACTAATCACGTCAACGGCTATTGCTGAAAACCAAAGTTGGGGAACCTTCTCGCATAGAGAGCTAAAGCCGTTTTGCGTGGATGTAACATATATTTCCCTAGATTTTTTTATGTGTTAATTAGCTATCCTAATATTTTATGTACACACCGTAAAGTGCATATGACAAAATTAGGATCTGAGTACATAGGTGCTGCTTATTTGTCAAACAATTTCTTCCAGTACATCTGTGAAAGGAGAATAAGAATAAGAAATTTTATTTGCCCAAAGATGTGTATACATACAGAATTAAAAAAAAAAAACCCATGCATGAAGGATCTTGAGTAACAGTGGCTCACGACATGTCTGACATTTCTCATGGCGAGCAAATATTTTAGGGTCATACATAATTATTACAATAGAATACATGACTTTTAAATTTTACACACTTATCATTACATATCGATCGCAACGCGAAAAAAAAAAGAAAAACAAGAAGAGAAAAATATGAAAGTCTTAAATCTAATACATAATATTAAATATACTTACACATAGAACGCGAAAATAATTCCAAAATTATACTTAAATAAATATCTAGACCTACATAATACTAAAATATAATAAACTAGCGACCCGGCCCGGCTTCGCAGGGGTGCAATGCTGATACTAAATACACTTCAGAAACACTGTGAACGTTGTATAAAAACAACCGCGAACACCACACAGTGTACCGCCGCAAACGCGACACACCGCAATTTTTAATATCTATATTAAATTAATAATGTATTTAAGGTATTAAATGCTAGATTCTCTGGCTCGCGATTGGGACGCGTACACTCTCATACTTTCCAGACGATCTGCATTTTCAGAAGAAGACTCTCCTATACGACGAACTTTTGCTAATCTCGCTAGGGAACTATTTTTAGATAGCTGCGACCTTCTTCTTCTAGGCATATTGCTATGAAGGATATGTATTTTAAATCAGAGAAATTAAGAATAAACTAATAGCTAAGAATAAACTAATAAAAATAATAATAAAAAAGAAATTATTCAAGTTCAAAGAGATAGTTCTGAAAAGAACTTTGACAAATATTATGAAAAAGTGTGATTCCTAATACTTAAAACTAAGTAGCTCTGAAAAGAACTTTGTAGCCCGTCGACTGGTGCTACTGCGCAAGCCGGATCATATGGTGGTATTAAGCCGCTGCTCCGACTCTTCCACAATATACAAGCGGCTTTGGTGGACCTTCTGGTACCATCAGCCCTACCGAACATAACTCACCTGGATGTAAAACAGGAAACTGTGCCAATTATCCTTCAAGTAGCCCGTCAACTGGTTAAGTGAAGCATGAAAATGTGTTAAATAATCTCGAAATATTTAATGTCGGTTGCGTCCACTGCGTAAGAAGCCGACCGCGCGCTCGTCGAGGTAGTTACTCGATGCGCTGCGTGGCGGTTGCCGCCAGCATATATTTTTATTTTTATTTCATGATATCTTTTGAATAGAATGCCCGATTTCAATAATACAAAAATTAATCATCAGGTATTGAGACAGTCTTGAATATTAAATTATTTATTTGGATAAAAAATTATAAATGGTATTGATGACACGGTCTGATTTTGATCGGCATTTCTATCAATTTAATAAATGTAAAAAAGTACTTAGTTATAGTGACGTAACTACAATAGTTAGGCATATGGTCTCGCAAAGTTTTTTGTAGATATTGATATCCATACTAATATTATAAATGCGAAAGTAACTCTATCTGTCTGTCTGTTACGCTTTCCCGCTTAAACCTCTCAACCCATTTTGATTAAATTTGGTACAGACAATCTTTAGACCCCGAGAAAGGACATAGGCTACCATTTATTGAAAAAAAATTGATATTCCCGAGGGAAATCTAAAAAAGCGCGATATAACCGAATTCCACGCGGGCGAAGCCGCGGGCGAAAAGCTAGTATTATATATAATATTGTCGAACATTTTTTTGTCCTATAATTAATACTCATCGCAGCGTATGCGATGAAAGACATTTTATGGTTAATTTTTTTACACCTTCGGTTGGTTTTAATAAAATTTTCGAAAGATTTCTATAGAAATCTAGTACTAAATATACTAAATAATAATAGTAATGGCTATGTTACTCAGTGATAATGTAGCTTTCTAATGAAAAAAGAATGATTAAAATCAGTCCCGTACTTTTTGAGTTTATTCGTTACTACATAAAAATAATCTTTATTCTTTATAATATTAGTGTAGATATGTGTACAATATACACATTCACACAATATAGAGGAATGGTTATATTCTTTTAATCATGTGTTATTTCTTTGCGTCATGTTTTCCGAAAATAAACGTATTGTCCATTCGTCTTTTTAATAATTCTGCCAGATCTGTTCCATAAAATTATTTATAACTAGACTTACTTGTACTAAACTTACTTTAATACAAATTATACCTATTGAGGTAAAAATAAGTTTAGTTACGTAAATATTTACTGTAATTACCTCAATACTATACAAGTCTAAAGATAAAATTTACATAATTACATTTTTGTTGTCCACCCGCGTAACTTTCCATCCTGTGGGAAAATCGTGATAAAAATTATTCTATGTGTTATTTCCGGTTATAAATTCCCCTTATTCATAAACGCTTGAATATGAATATTTGCACTGGTCTAGTCGTGACTCGGAAATCACGTTAAGACGTTGGTCCCGGTTGCCATACGAACATCTAGAGGCAGTCGTTACGGGTTGTCCTCGGTGGTAGGCCATAACATTGGCCGCCGGCAGAAGTTACCACCCACCAGACAAAGCCTTGCCGCCAAGCGATTTGTCGTGTTCCGGCATGATGTCTGGCGAAGCCGTACGGAGGACGGGTCTGAGCAGTTGTGTTGCGACGTGTGCCGGGTACGATGCGCCTAATGTTGTTGTGTTGGTAGTTTGGTCGTGAAGGGTCTTCAGATCAATCTCCCTTTGGCGCAGCATCGTTGTTCGTGTTGTTGGGCTTAACATTGCATCACCTCGCTCAACTGCCGTCTTCCTTCCTATTCGCTCAGTTTTTCTGAGTGAATAGGCTCTTAATAAACTTGCGCGCTTTACCATCAACGATTGCATCACTGCTTACCATCAGGCGGGATTGCGGTCAAGCGCTAGTTTATAAACATTAAAAATAAAAAACGGGTTGTTGGAGCCCTCAAAAGTCTAACAATTGTCTAAACTGCAATGCTTAGATATCACCTTCGGGTTGTGGAGGTCAGACGGCAGTCGCTTCACGGAAAATATCGAAGTTTAGCCAAAATCAGTAGTTAGACTGGTAAAGCGGACCTAGACTACAAAGCTGAAAAGCTACGGATACGACTGGGATTAACGCTGTGATTAAGAAGAAGACATTCTCATACTTTCACATTAATATAATATATTACTAATATGTTTATACTTTTATAATATACTATACAATATGTAACAAAAACCCTGTTGTTCCTTCAACCTACGTTTTAAGAATCGGCATACGGACGTACAGGTCTCCCAAAGTGATAATGCTATGCTCAAATATTAGTAACAGCATAGCTGTTATACACTATGTAACAAAAACCCTGTTGTTCCTTTCAGGGACATATAATTTTACCTACAAGCACATCATTAATGAAGTCATAATTAGAAAACAGTAATCATTATTACAATATTAATAATTTTGGTTAAGTGCATAAAAAGTGGTTAAGTGCACCACTCTATATACATATCTTCTTCCGAACGCTCGGGGAATACGACCGTTGCCGAACAGTGACGAAGATTTCTATGCGCATTATCACTTTGGGAGACCTGTAATAAAGCAAGTAATTTATAAAAATTGTTCAACAAAACTAATTAAAATAAATGCTTAATTATTAATATTTATAATCTGTAACTGATTTCTTAGCTCTGCAATTCTGCATGAAGAAACTAGACATAAGTAGAACGTTCCCGCCAATTTATTTAACTTATAAAATCAGATATTCTAAAAAAAAAAATCGAATTTGTTGATTTTAATAGGTATTTGATTGTGACCCCTCGATTAGACAATGATTACTGTTTTCTAATTATAACTTCATTAATGATGTGCTTGTAGGTAAAATTATATGTCCCTGAAAGGAACAACAGGGTTTTTGTTACATAGTGTATAACAGCTATGCTGTTACTAATATTTGAGCATTCAACTATTGCGAAGTAAGTATTTACTTAATTTGATTCTCAGATCTATTATAATACTACTGCTAACATCACGTGTTGATCTTTGGCCCGACTTTGGTAGTAATAAATTAGCATAACGAGATTATTCTCAACTTTTGTGGTACAGCCAGCACGAGCAGTGGATGATTTTGAGATAAAAACAAAGAATGATATTAAATTAAGGAAAAACAAACAAAAGGAAAAGCAAGGAAAGAAAAGCCGAAAAAGAAAAAAAAAGAATAGAATAGATAAGAAAATATAAAACAATCTTAACACTGATAAAATTATACATCGTTAAAGGGCTATTGTCACTAACCACGTTTAAATTGTTCAAAAGCTATCAGGATCAATATTCCACGATACCGATGATCTTCTACAATAACAACGGGCTAAGTGTAATTTGGTGATTCTATCTGGAATCTCAGTAACAGCATGAAGTCTGGATCCGTGTCCTGTAGATGAGAATGTACTCAACCCCTATTATATGGATATAAAAATAATGAGAGAATAAACGTAGGAATAGCTACAGTTACGAGCAAAATAATATACCTATACCCTCGGTTTTATTCCAATTCGATTTAGTATTTTATACGTAGAATCTTCTCGTCCGAAATACCGCAGTGTCTCAAGACAAAAGTCTTCGACCAGTGTGTGTTGCCAGTGATTATGAAATTGAGACGTGGTCGCTAACAATGGGCCTTATAAGAAGGCTCAAAGTCACTCAAAGGGCAATGGATCGGGCTATGCTTGGGGTTTCACTGCGCGATGGAATCAGGAATGAGGAGATCCGCAGAAGAACGAGAGTAACCGACATAGCTCGAAGAATTGCAACACTAAAGTGGCAGTGGGCTGAACACTTTCCCCTTAGGACCGATGCCCGATGGGGCCGACGGGTTTTCGAGTGGCGACCACGCACCAGAAGACGTAGCGTGGGTAGGCCCCCGACAAGGTGGACCGACGACCTGGTGAAGGTCGCGGGAAACCGCTGGTTGCCGGAGGCGCAGGACCAGTCGTCGTGGAGAACCTTGGGGGAGGCCTATGTCCAGCAGTGGAAGTCTTTCGGCTGAAATGATGATGATGATGATTTTTGAACTAGCGACCCGGCGGGCTTCTCACGGGTGCAATGTTGATGCTAAATACACTACAGAAAAAGTGTGAACGTTGTATATAGAAAAATAGCGGCCCACCGCACCCGCCGGTCCCGCCGCCCCGAGAGGTTGGTACCGCCTCAAACGCTACTCCAATTATTTTATCTGTAATATCTTCGAAAATATTATTTAAATCATGTGGTCTAAAGCGCCATATAGATCTATATTAAATCAACAATGTATTTAATTGGATAAGGATTAATGCTGTATTGTTTAAAATCGCTTCGAAAAGTACGGAGGACGGGTCTGAGCAGTTGTGTTACGATGTGTGCCGGGTACAATGCGCCAAATGTTGTTGTGTTGGGAGTTTGGTCGTGGAGGGTCTTCAAATCAATCTTCCTTTGGCGCAGCATCGTTGGTTGTGTTGTTGGGTTTAACATTGTATCACCTCGTTCAACTGCCGTCTTCCTTCCTATTCGTTCAGTTTTTCTGAATGAATAGGCTCTTAATAAACTAGCGCGCTTTACCATCAACGATCGCATCACTGCTTACCATCAGGCGGGATTGCGGTCAAGCGCAAGTTTATAATTATTAAAAAACCCGATTATTCGATACCCCACACGTATGTGTTTGATGAAAAAAAAAAGTTTTGAGTTTCAGAATATTTATTATTATTTTTTATTTTTGCATCAAAATCTTAATGCGGTTCACAGAATACATCTACCTACCAAGTTTCAACAGTATAGCTCTTATAGTTTCGGAAAAAAATGGCTGTGACATACGGACGGACAGACGGACAGAAAGACATGACGAATCTATAAGGGTTCCGTTTTTTGCCGTTTGGCTACTGAACCCTAAAAACCGCATAAAAATCCGTTCCGTACTTTTAAAGACTTAGGCATACATACGGATATAGTATTATACTATGTAGTGATTACATTTTATGTTGTTTTGAACAAAGCATTTTCGAATACAGGCTTATATAATGTGTGTTTCAACGTTGCATTCGTTATTTCAGAATTCAAGATATTTTTGGTTACGTCTGTGTTAAGTTTTTATTTTGATGTATTTGAAATATTGATGTTTCGGTTTGTTGAATCTGTAAAGCTTCTGTTTTGATACTTCCTTTTTATTTGTATTGTGTACCGGTCCTATGTTAGTATTCTTTTCTGGCGGCCATTTTGAGTATAAAAACTATAATACACATTAAAGGATATTCTTGGTTCGCTGCTCGTGGAATAATTACTCTGTATTGAAGTGAGGTATTTTCTTTGTAGTCTTTTAATTACTTTCCTGCTTCTTCCTATGCTGCGTTTTTGAGCATTGGCAAATTGATATCCATAATATTGACTGACAACGAAAGCGAAGACGCTGCTTTTTTGTCTTTTTAAAAAAACGTTGTCCCCATCATAATAATTGCTAGTATTAGCAATTACCTCTGAATCCTGAGTGTGTTCACAAACATTTAAATTCACATACTCAAACAGCCAGACCCTGAAAACTACCTGTAGGCTATACAAATATTTGTTCCGTGCGAGAAACGAACCCGTGACACGCAGTGCAGCAGTCGGTAGCTCAGCCACTTCACCAATCGTGTCCTAAACATTCACAACTGCCCTACGCTAACAAGGCTAAATGTTATAGAAATAAAGAAAGAAAATATATGTCGTGGATAACGATATCATTTCAATAAAAGTTGCTCATTTAACTTGTGTAGTGGTGACGTTATTGTGTAATGGCGGGACGTGGACAGAGTCGTTTTGGAAAGTGGTGATTGTTGAACTGTCACTTTGCTTTGAGGCGCGGACCAGGGCACTTCTCCGGTGCGAAACTGTCGGTTTACCTATTTAAATTGTTATGGCCAATATTGAAGGGTATATTTACACTTCGTTCTTTAATTCTAAATTTTACCTACGAAATGGAGCTCTTACAACCACACCAAGATGGTGAGACCCTATCGCTGCCGCGCCGTCGCTTACGTTATCATATATTTATTTAATACAGAATAAAAGATACACAATGCATCTAATATAAATAATAATCAAATAAAAAGTATAAACCCTGAAGTAAAAAAAGGCACCAAAAAGTAAAATAATGTAAAATGAAATTTCCATACGCTTCTGAATTTTGTAAATCCTTACTCTTTATATCCTCTAATATTATTAATGGGAAAGTGAGTTTGTTTGTTTCTTTGTTTATTCCGCTTTCACGCCATAACTACTGAACCGATTGCTTTGAAATTTTGCAGGCGTAAAGTTAGAAATTTGGATTAAATAATAGTACTTTTTATCGCGGAAAAATTTGATATTCCCGAGGGAAATCTGAAAACGCGATATAACCGAACTCCACGCGGGCGAAGCCGCGGGCGGATAGCTAGTAAAAAATAAATAACAAATTTTGTGAATCCAAATTTTGTGGCGACCGTACTATAGGAAGGGAGGAACAGATCTTATTTGATTTGACATCTGGATTTAGCTCATCAGAAAGTTTTTATTAAACTTCGTGAGTTTGATTTATAGCTTTAGAAGGAATTTATGCTTTCTCATTTCCAGTAAATTTTTAGGGAGTCCAAGATTTATGAAGCTGACCGGTCTCGTAAAGCTTTTTCCGAGTTTATTATGTTTTGAACTTTTTAATTAGTTTTTTTTTATAATTATGGAGGTACGGGATGGATTTTCGTATGTTTTTAAATTATGCAAAAAATTAAATTAACTTACATATACAAGGTTATTTTTGGTTTATGCGGAAACTGAATATAATTTGCTCAGAATAAGCAACTGACTCGATTCCAATAATTTTTACACCATGTTATATTTTTTCACAAATACATTCGGAATTGTTGCAGTGATTACCGAGCGGTTATAGATAGTTCAATCCACGAAGACGCGCCCCACCAATTTTAGGTTGAGGGGATCGCGGGGCGCGGGGAGTTTTCTCCGAGCGTCAGTCACGGACCGTCAGTGGTTCGATGCACACAAGTAGTACAACCTGTATTTCAAAAATCCAGACTCGACACGAAAGTTGCTCTACTTTATATTTTTTTAAAATGTCGAAAAAATCTCAGCGTGTTGTACTTAAAAGCCAGGTATGTAAATTATTGTTACGAAACACATACAATAATAAAAGAAAAGTAGTTTAATTCAAAATTAAATTTTACTAACTAGACTTCATTTTATATTTAAAAGTAAGACTAATGTTATTTCTTTTTATTTTTTTTTTAATTGTAGGCAAGAGAAATTATTTCTAAAGTTTACGATTTCATGAAAAAAGAAGCAAGTCAAAATTTTGCAGAAAAACTCACTGATGCTCGATGGAGAACCGCACAGGCTGTTGGAATATCTGAAAGCACAGTGACTAGAATTCTACGCGAAAGAAAGGCTTATACTGAGACAATAAAGCAAACTACAGTATCTACTATGGAGTCTAATATAACTATGGAGACGGATGCGATAGTTTCTGTAGTCCAAAGTGAAGAGCGTACAACAGAGCCGACTACGGAAATGGATATTGATTCTAAAAATGAAGCGAGTACGTCGCATTCGAATTTAGCAGGCAGAAGTGCTTCTATTTTTACATCACCTATGAAGAAGAGAAGGGTAAGACCACGAAAAATTAATTTAGACAAATTTGATATTGGTGTAGTCCGAAGAACTATCCAAAACTGCCATAAAGAACATCATCAATTTCCAACATCACGACTTAATACTATTTTGAAAGACCGTATACAATTTAATGGATGTAGAACCACCCTAAGAACATTGTTACTTAAGCTTGGTTATAAATGGAGAAAAACTGAGAATAATAGGAAGGTCCTAACCGAAAAAAATGATATTCAAATGTTAAGATTGAAATATTTAAAACAGGTAAAATCTTTTCGTAATGCAGGTAGACCTATAGTGTACACAGATGAATCATATATTCATACCAACCACGTGCAAAAAAAATCTTGGGCCGACAAAGGCTCTAAAACAGCAATGAAACAAAATTTAACAAAGGGTGTGCGCATAATTATAGTACATGCCGGAAGTGCTGAGGGTTTCGTACCAAATGCGTTGTTAACGTACAGAGCAGAGATCAAATCCGGAGACTACCACGATAATATGAACTCGGATAATTACTTAAAGTGGCTTAAGGAGAAACTAATACCAAATCTCCCAAATGATGCCGTGGTAGTCTTGGATAATGCAGCCTATCACAATACTAGTTCGGAAAAAATACCCACATCCAACTCCAACAAATTAGACATGCAGACTTGGCTGAATGCAAAAAATATCCATTTTGTACCAACCTACAAAAAGCCTGAACTTTATGACCTTATATTAAAAAACAAAGAAAACTTCCGCAAGTACAGAGTTGACGAATTATTAAAGGAATATGGATTCACAGTGCTTCGGCTGCCTCCTTATCACCCAGAGTTAAATCCAATCGAAAACATTTGGGGTATTGTAAAAAACGACGTTGCTAGCCGCAATATCAATCAAAACTATACTTCGATTATGCCCATTTTAAATGAAGCATTTGATCGAGTAAATAAAGATGTCTGGTTCAATACTTGTCAGCACGTGGAAAAAATAGAAGACGAATACATGAGACACTGTGATCTTGATTTCAATTTTATTATAAATGTCAGTGATACTTCAGAATCTGAATCAGACATTTCTGAAACTAGTGATTGACGATTTTTATTTCAATAAAAAAAGTTCCATAAAACTTTTTCACGTATTTCATTTATGTCTCTAATTACCTCCTATCTAATATATAAAATTCTCGTGTCACGGTGTTCGGCTTTAAACTCCTCCGAAACGGCTCGACCGATTTTGATGAAATTTTTTGTGCTTAACCGGTATCTATGAGAATCGGCCAACATCTATTTTTCATCCCCCTAAATGTTAGGGGTAGTCCACCCCTAAATTTTTTTTTTATTTTTTAGACAAAATTTTTAATTTCTATTTTTTTATGATACAACATACAAAAATACATACAATCCCCAATTTTCACCCTTCTACGATCAACCCTTATTTTTTAATAGCCATTTTAGTAATTTAATCTATTATTTATATGGCAAAACAACGTTTGCCGGTCAGCTAGTTATTATATAAAAATGGTATTATAATCGTATATTAACTAATAATCACATAAAATATCCACACCACAATTTTCCTTGCAGTCGGGTAAAGAGTATAAAATTGAAGTAGAGCATCTTTCACTTTGACCATGACGCTCTCTCCTGATTAGTCAATTTATTGTAGTGTGGGTGTGCACTCATAGATAATTATTGTGTACGGATAACACTCAAACATTGACGGAAGCTTGCACACATATACTATAAACGGTTAGGAGAAATAGTGGGGCGCGTCTTCGTGGATTGAACTATCTATACGATAGATACTCGTGCCGCGCGCGCAGCTGACGCTAGAGGGCATGTACCGCGCTCGCCCGCCCGTGCTAAACTTTGACCATAGTTTTGTTGGGACAACCAAGTATATTTCTGAAATTTTGTACATAAATGTTTTACTTAAAAATACTGGACACGTGTTTCGGGTTTTTGCATAAACAAAAAATAATGTTGATGTCCCTACCTTACTTTACACATCTTTTAACTGACTTCTATTTAAATACACTTTCTAGTGCGGTCGTTTTTCTCGACTATCTTATGTAATGTTGACATGGAAAATGTGCTGATTCGTTTCCTAGTTTAAATAAATGGATATTGATTTTAACGCCTTACAACAAAACTTCATTTGTGTGCTTGTTTTTAAATACTCGCAGTGTAACCTGAGTATAGAAACACAAGCATAAAAATAAAGTGTTCTGGTAGATATTATTCTTCTTCTTCAGCCCATGGATGTCCACTGCTGAACAAAGGCCTCCCCCAAGGCTTTCCACGCTGACCGGTCTTATGCTGCCCGCATCCATCGGCTTCCCGCGACCTTCACCAGGTCGTCGGTCCACCTTGTTGGGGGTCTCCCTACGCTGCGTCTTCCAGTACGTGGCCACCACTCCAGAACCTTACTGCCCCATCGGCCATCGGTTCTACGAGCAATGTGCCCCGCCCACTGCCACTTCAGTTTAGCGACTCGCTATGTCGATGACTTTGGTTCTTCTGCGGATCTCCTCATTTCTGATTCGATCACGCAGAGAAACTCCGAGCATAGCTCTTTCCATTGCCCTTTATGTGACTCTGAGCCTTCGTATGAGGCTCATTGTGAGCGACCACGTTTCAGTTGCGTAAGTCATCACTGGCAACACACACTGGTCAAAGACATTAGTCTTGAGACACTGTGGTATCTTGGACGACGAGAAGATGTATCGTAGCTTCCCGAACGCTGCCCAGCCGAGCTGGACGAATCCAGCGAAAGAGGTGTCTCGTCGAAACGAGACACCTCTTTCTCGAAGTTGGACCTACCTAGTTGGACTGTTTGTCCCAGGTATATGTACTCGTCAACAACTTTGAGTGCAGAGCAACCAACTAGAATTGGAGTGGGTGCGACCTGAGAGTTCGACATGATCTTCGTCTAAAGATGAACATGGTCATCTTTAGACCCACTTGTTGGGAAGCTCTGCTGAGGTCATTGAGCATTTTGCCCAAGTCTTCCAGGGTCTCAGCCATGACCACGATATCATCTGCAAAACGGAGATTAGTGATGTACTCGCCGTTGATGTTGATGCCAAGTCCTTTCCAGTCCAGGAGCTTGAAGACATCTTCCAGCGCAGCAGTGAACAATTTAGGAGATATGACATCTCCTTGTCTCACTCCATGCTAGAGTTGGATCAGTTGGAGCTATCAGTATCGGTAGTGAATGGTAATATAGGTATTTTTTTTCTTTCTGCGGAAACTTTTAAAGGCAAAGGTCTATCTATCTCGATTGGTAGCGCCAAGGCGGTTGCCTCTCTGACGCCTCCTTCTCTGATCAGGATTAGCCGCTCGGCGGACTCCAGGAAGGAAGGAAGAAGGCTACTGACGTCTAATTTTTTGCCTCTTACAGCATAGTCCTCACTATTGCCCTTAGAGTCATATCTTACCTGATCCTAGCAACTAAAAACCGTCTCATCGAGCGTATGTTATGCGGAATTCAGGTTGCCTCACTTAATCAGCCTATAATTTTCCCACTGATGGGATCATCACCATCATCATTATTCTTTTATTTTATCGTCCCACTGCTAGGCACAGTTCTCCTCTCATACAGAGAAGGATTGAGCGTAATCACCACGCTTGCTCAATGCGGGTTGGCGATTTCAGACTTAAAATCCAGGTTTCCTCAAGATGTTTTCCTTCATCTTCAGTCATTGGTGTCCAAGATATACTTAGAAAGTACATATAACTTTAGAAAAGTTGCATTGGTACTTGCCTGACCTGGAATCGAACCCGCGCACTCATACTTGAGAGGCTGGTGTTTTAACTGATGGGATACAGGCCTCCTTTTCGATGAGAGGGAATGGGCCGTAATCTACCACGCTGTCCCAGGGTGGGTTGATAGATGTCACAAGTCTAAGGACATGCCGGTTTCCTCGCAATGTTTTTCTGTTTTTTTTTCACCGTTTTAAGAGTAGTGGTGATGAAATAATTTACACAAAGTAAAGTGCCTGATAAAGTTTGATACTACGATCTAAAGCTTGTAAGATACCACATGACCACCGCTGCTCTCGTTGCCTCGGCATTTTGATTTGGCCTCTCGCCCAATAGGGATGTATCCAAGGTAGAAAAATAAAAAAAAAATAATTAGCTCATCTTATAGACTATAAAAAAAAAAATTAAGACCCGTGTTTTTTGCTTTGTCGAAATGACCAATACTTACTGAGATATAGCGTATTAAAGTTACGGAGTGGGGGCTAATTACGTCACGCCGCGGTATATTTTGTACTCCGACGTGACGTCATGTGACATTTCAAATCAATATATCTTCCTAAGTATATGAATGAAAGAAAAAATAAAAAATACGTGCTCAATATTTTTTATAAACCTATCTGATTGACATAAAATTATTTTTTAGGATACAACCCAATTCTGTTCAGGTATTTACGCTCCTCTCTTTTAGCATTCATAGCTTCCCACACTAAGTACCTGTACTAGTACCATTATTTTTTGTATTAGGTAATGGAAAATTAATTGGCATCCAAACAAATGTGGATCACCAATTTTTAAAACTTATCACAGCTACGTATATTATCGGCAAATAAATGATTTTTATTCTTAAAAGTTGCTTTACTAAGGCGCTTGTGCTACCTAGGCTTAAATCATGTGCACAATCTTTTTATTAAGTATTAAAGAAGAAGATACGATTAAAGCCTCAAATTATTGTGGATAAATCTCAATTTAAAGGCACTTTTGAACTGTCAGAAGAACGTAAGTTAGAAGAACTTAGAAGTTGAAGCTTGTGGTCCATTCCCAAACGTAGATCTCTTTGAAGAAAAACGGGCGAGATAACTGCATGGCTAATTATTAGAATAACTAACAGGCTCCATTAATCATTGTCATTCAACGAGATAGCGTAAATAATAAAATAACAAATAATCACACCATAAAAAAGGGCAGTATGTGGCCAAGACTTTACATAAAGCTTTCGCTGTTAATAAGTTATCAGATCTAATGGAAACTTAAGCCTCTTATGAAGCTTGACTCTGTAGAATTAGTTCTAAAAACTTACATCCTTATATCTTAGTCAAAATGTACGGGTTAATTAAACCACAATGAAAAGCGAACTGACTCAGTAATCAAACAAAAACAACACAATGTATTTCTACTGTAGATTTTTCTAGAGTGAGAAAAAGATTTAGGACAGACATTGTCCTCCTAGCAATGGGCGTGGCGGGAGGATATTGACAATAGTTTGATTCTAGGTCGAAAAGGCTATATTTACTCAAGTCCATAAGTCAGGTAGGCCATAACTTCCGCTGTCGGCAGAAGTTACCACCCACCAAACTAAGTCTTGCTGCCAAGCGATTGGTCGTGTTCCGGCATTATGTCTGGTGTAGCCGCTCGGAGGATGCGTCTGAGCAGTTGTGTTGCGATCATCGTACCAGGCACACCTGGTACGATGTGCCAAATGTTGTTGTGTAGAGAGTTTGGTCGTGCAGGGTCTCCAGTAGGCCTAGTATGAGTTTTCATTACGAAACTCGTTCGTCGATATCGAGCGCGTTTGACTCAGCGATTGGCCCGCTTCAAGGTCGTAAGAACTCTCAACCAACGAGAGCTCCAAACGCGCTCGATATCGACGATCCAGTTTCGTATTGAAATTCATACTAGGCCTACTGATCAATCTACCTCTGGCTCAGCATCGTTGATCGTGTTGTTGAGTTTAACATTGCATTATCTCGCTCAACTGCCGTCTTAGTTTCTACTCACTCAGTGTTTTTTCTTAGTGAATAAAGCTTTTAATAAACTAGCGCACTTTACTATCCACGATTGCATCACTGCTTACCACCAGGTGGGATAGCGCTCAAGCACTAGTTTATAATTATAAAAACAAAAAGTCCGAAGATAAAATTATAAATACAACATAACACAATAAATATTACACCACCATACCTTTGTACAACCAATCATTCGAGAGTCGTCGGAACACAAACGCAATTGCACGCAAGTCAATATTGATTCCTGTGGGATTATATAGCGAAGCGCAATGTTAGATTAAGTGGTGTTTATCTGTTTATGCCGAGGTTTATTAACTACATTTATATAAAGAGGGAAATGGCCTATATATAGTCTGTTTAAGTTTCATCGGGAGAGAAATTCGAATGATATTGATGTTTGTGGAAATATGAGAGTGAAAAGTTTGTTTCATTCTTGGTAGCGACTAGCTGGAAATTTGAAGAAATATAAACTACGGCTATATTTGGCGGCTCACGGCTAGCGGTGCGCCACGTGCAGTTTTAAGTTATTTTAGGTATGTTTGAATCATTGATCAATGATTCAAACATACCTAAAATATCTTAGTAGATCCTAATTAGAGGTCTCTAATAAACATGACTAAATATATTATATACTATGTGATGTTTATTGTGGTGTGATTCAAAGTGCCCCTGCCCGAGCCTCTCATTAACTAAAATTAAATTGTCGCTAATGGTCGTCGTGGTCGCTATGCACGTCTTTTATGATTAAGTTCTATTTTGTATATTAGATTAAAATATACTTAAGTGAGAATTCATTTTTGTAATATAGAAAAGTGGCAACGAGGTACAGAAGCACCGAGGCGCCCTACGCGGGATGCTCACATGGCTCGACAGAGAACGAGCAGAGAGCGACGGGAGCAATCCCGCTTTATGGTAAGCAATGATGCAATCGTTGATGGTAAAGCGCGCTAGTTTATTAAGATCCTATTTACTCTAGCCTTGAAGACACTTAAATTGTAGTCAGATGGAAACATGGCCGCTGGCAAATTGTTTCAGTTGCTTCGTCTGGATCGTACTATTGTCGACAACGTAAGGATGGATACTCGCCGTACGACGAATGGAGATAGGGGGAATTAAGTCATGCAATTCACGCGCACACTCTCCAATCTATTTATACCTACACTTATGTAACGTAACTCACACCGAAAATGTGGGACAGGCTCCCACGGGATACCGCAGTATCTACTCGTACAAGTACATACGGTCCCCACTGAAAATATTCAAATTTCATTTTCAACGAAATGTGCAAATTGGTGGGTAACATATTTTCTTCTTACTCGTATATTCCTACAATGAAGGTATCGGAATAAATACTTCACGATGTTTGGCTTAAGACGTTTGAGACTAAAAAGCTGAAGTGACATACTATTTGTAGAGCAATGGCCTTTCTAAGGCCGTAGACAAAGATATGGGCTGTTCCAAAAATAGACGATCCGTAAACACAAGTACCGAACATTATTTTTCGGTTAGGAAATATACGTACATATGTGGGTTATGGGGAGATAGTAACACCACAGCAAATAATAGCGAGGTGTATTTGCTGCTTTTGGTTTAGAATTTTCTTCTTCTCAGTCGATTAATTACAACTGACTGACTGTCTCGGCAAATGTCTTTCTTTATATAAGACGGTGATCGATCTAGAACAGCTTCCTGGGTCCCGTAGGCCTCAAGCGATTTTAGAAGGTTCCACCCGAGAATTCCATCCGAATCTAGAAGGTTCCATTAAAGTCTAGAATGTTCGCGAAAGTTCGATCCGATTCTAGAATGCTCTATCCAAGTCTAGTATGTTCCAGAAGGTTCCATCGGAACCTCTAGAATGGTTCCGTGCATCAATGATCCATTATGATTGTTTTATGAATGCTTCCAAAAAGTTTCCAGCAATTCTAGAACTAGGTATGTATATTAGTTGTAAGGACTATAATCGAATCGTATTGTCATTCATTCCTTAATCATAATTCCGTAGGTGATACGGAGTAGAAAATGTTCGTAACCTCGGCCCAAACGAGGGCTCTGTGATACGGTGTAATGAAAACGGTTAGAATTACAGGCTTCTTACTAAGGGAGTAAACCTGTAGGGTAATTGCATGACACACTATCAGCAGCAATAGGTTTCATTTTGGCAGTTCAACCACATTCATTGCGTTATTTACGTTGTTGAGCAGACTTATTTTTCGAACACATGGTGCAATGGATTAGTAATATGCTTCAAATTGATTCGAATTACGCAATTAGAGTGTTGGTTTCATACAGATAAGGAACCTGTGTTACCAGATACCAATGTATTGGCTGGATATTCTATGTTCCTACTAATATTATAAATGCAAAAGTTTGTGAGTATGGATGGATGTTTGTTATTCTTTGACGTAAAAACTACTCAATGGATTTAGATGTTATCATCATCATCAACCTTTTTTATCGTCCCACTGCTGGGCACAGGTCTCCTCTCATGCAGAGAAGGATTGAGCGTAATCACCACGCTTGCTCAATGCAGGTTGGCGATTTCAGAGTTAAAGTCCAGGTTTCCTCAAGATGTTTCACCTTCAGTCATTGGTGTCCAAGATATACTTAGAAAGTAGATATAACTTTATAAAAGTTGCATTGGTACTTGCCTGACCTGGAATCGAACCCGCTCACTCATACTTGAGGGGCTGGTGTTCTAACCATTAGGCCACCATGATTTAGATGTAATCTAATGTAATGTATCTATCTATCCCGATGATCCTATGGGATTGAAATTTGTGTGGGTGATACCACTCAGTACAGCTAGTTATAAGCTTAGTGACGCTAGGGGAGCTCTAGTCGCTCGAAGGAACGGAGGAGTGTTGACTCAGTAGTAAAAGCATTTATGTAAATTATTTTATTACACTGCTCTCAAAACGATAAGGAAAACATCGTACAGCTGCAGTTGCTGAACTAAAATAAATCGATCTCAACCCACACTGGACCTGCGAGGGAGATCAGATATGGCCCACTACCTCTCAATGAGACGGGGCTTTTGTCCCAGCAGAAAGCAGCGTTATAGAAAACTAGCGGCCGCCAGCGACTTCGTTCGCGTGGAATTAGTTATGCTACGTTCCTATTGGTCACAGCGTGATGTTATATAACCTAAAGCCTTTCTGGATTAATGGGCTATCCAACGCAAAAAGAATTTTTCAAATCGGACCAGTAGTTCCTGAGATTAGCGCGTTCAAAGAATCAAACAAACTCTTCAGCATTATATATTAGTATTAATAATGCTAAAATATACTTAAATGTTTTAAATAAGCCCCACACTTGGAATTTCTCCTGTATCGTGGATATGTTTACAAACATTTAAATTCACTTACACAAACAGCGAGACACGGAACAACTGTCTGTAGGTCATCCGAATTATATGTTTCAATCTGCTATCAGGCAACAAAATAAAGGTGCCTTGATAAGAGTTTTTGGGTATATAAAGTACTACAATCTATAAAGGATGTATCTGAGATCGACGCACAAACGAGTACCAAGAATCCAGTGCATGATTCTGAACTCCCCAGTGGTGGAATTTTTCGTCAGCTTTTTCAAGATTAACAAAAAAATATATGTCGTTTTTTCACTTTAGACCGTTCATAAATGCTATACTTTTATAATCCAATAAGATTTTAAAGTAAACATTAATTAATTCGCTAATTACACAAAAAAGCAAAATGAAAACAAAACTCGAAAAACTATCTTATCAGCTGATTTAATAGAGTTCACATCAGGGATCACCGCCATACCTACAAACCCGCACGGCGGCACGCTTGCAACGTTCAAAGGCCGAGTCGACTCACTTTTTTAAACACTGTTATTTCTGTAACCACTCATTAACGACATAAATGACTATCATAATTTTATTAGTGGCATGGGGTGTAGCCTTTTCGCGAAGTTTCCGTTACGATGTCAGATACACCCTGTATAACAAGGTAAACTGTCGAAGTACACGTGCCTTCAGAAGTTGAAAGTTTCGCAGAGTGGTGAATTTGCTTGCAACAGTTCTTGACTTTAGTATCGAGAGATGGGATTAAATCTTAAATTCATTCATTCACTTTTATATAGCTTATAACCCACATGATCCACTATTTCAGAAGTAAATCTCTAAGAAGAAGTAGCGAAGATGAGCAACCGAGCACTAAGGAAGGATATTTGAAAGTACATCCTCACATAGTAGATGAAAGTTTGTACAGTTTATGTCCCTATCAGAACACGAAGCTTTTTTGACCTCACATATTTGTTTCTATTGTAACATTCAAAACATTGTAACATTTAGAAAAGACGATGATCCCTGAGTTTGTTTCGGCCATTTCTTCTCAGAGGTAGTCAGTTAGGAAATGCCGGCTTCATCTAGTTTAAAAAAAAAAAAGAAGAAAAAAAAAACATATGACGTGTAAAAGTGATCGGTGATCCTACTTGCTTAATAAACGATTTCATTTCATTTCATTTCATTTCATTTCATTTCATTTCATTTCATTTCATTTCATTTCATTTCATTTCATTTCATTTCATTTCATTCTTCTTCTTCTTCTCAGCCTATAGAGATCCATTGCTGGACAAAAGCCTCTCCCAAGGCTTTCCACGATGACCAGTTTTGTGCTGCCCGCATCCATTGGCTTCCCGCGACCTTCGCCAGGTCATTGTTGGGGGCCTCCCTACGCTGCGTCGTCCGATACGTGGCCGCTACTCTAGAAATTTACTGCCCCATCGGCCTTTCGGTTCTACGAGCAATGCGCCCTGCCCACTGCCACTTAATTTTAGCGACACGAAGTGCTATGTCGGTGACTTTGGTTCTTTTGCGGATCACCTCATTTCAGATTCGATCGCTCAGAGAAACTCCAAGCATAGCTCTTTCTATCGCCCTTTGCGTAACTTTGAGCCTTCGTATGAGGCCCATTGTGAGCGGTCACGTTTTAGTTCCGTATGTTTTCACTGGCAACACACACTGGTCAAAGATTTTAGTCTTGAGACATTTTAACATTGTTAGTTTTAAAAGATCATTTTTTGATAAATATTATATTTTCTTGTGCGTGTCATTGATTGGAGGAAATATTTTTCTTTTTGTTTCTTTCTCTATGGAAGTATAAAAGCGAGCGCACAAGTACTTATTAAAAAAAGCTGTGTACTCTAAAAGCCTTTATTATTCAATCTACTAATGATTCACGTCTAAAATTACCTTACAGGTTTATAAATATTTTTAAAACAAAACATTTATTTACGCTTATATGTATAATTTTAAATATAAATAAATGAGTGGGGGTTTATGCTATATTAATTGCTACTAGCTGACCTTTCTAGGTAAGCCAAAAGCAAGGTTAATATATGTACATTGTACATATATGGATATTATTTTATAAAGATGAATTAAACATTATTTAACTTTGGGAGCAACATTACAATTACCTGTATATACTTTAAATAGGAGGTTTTACGCAACTTTCTTAGATTCCGACAACCCGGAGTGCTGCATGAAATTAACCAGCGGCCATTCCGAGAATTCTTAGTCCTTCCAAACTTTCGCGTTCATAACGCGATATTGCAGAAGACTAATTCTTGCAAACCTTAGGATTGGGCTCATTGACTTTCTCCATTATTGCATGTAGCCAACTTTCTAGGTAAACGCCGTCATGAAAGGATACGCGTTGCATAGGTACCTAATTGTAAATTGCGCACTCCGGGACACATTTTTTCTTCCGGGGTGGAAATCCTCAATGGATGTCCACCGCCCTGGGGAGGGCGACGGCGTCTGTCAGATTTTTACTGACTAAAACCACTCCCGTGTCTCTTCTATCACGAGCGCGCGTGGGGCTGCGGGAGTCCAAATTCTTCCACGGCCCCACACCCTCGTGCTGGCCCGGTCTGCCCGGGCCTCGTCTAATGCACGGAGTAGTGAGATGTTAAACTTCCGCGTGCATCGCCTCTGAGGCGGCCGCCAACACTCGCGCGCGCCTCCGCCTTGGGGTCCATCAGATAGGGGGTGGAGATTTCCCCATGTCCCTCGCCCCTGGACCCATTCATGAGGGCTAGAAGAGGGCGTTGTCCGCCCTTCCTCGGCGCCCGGTGCATCTTCTGCGGCCCGGGAAGGGAGTTGAGATCTCACTCTCCCGTTCCGTAGCTTCCTTCTGCGACATCACGTTCTCGCAAAAGGACACTACCGCACTCCGGGACACATGCGCCAACATTTTATTATACATTCTATGATTCGATTGTTGCATGATCATTCCATCGTCCATCCGTTCCACCATCGGACGACCCATCATACGGCGAGTTTCCACCCTTACGTTGTTAATACCACTACGATCCGGATGAAGCGTTTCGCCTCCTGTTTTATACCCCGTACATCGAGGGACTGGAACAATTGTGTTTCCATTCGACTACCTACAATTTGAGTATCTTCAAGGCTAGAGTGAATAGGCTCTTAATAAACGAGTGTGCTTTACCATCAACGATAGCATCACTGCTGGCCATCAGGTGGGATTGCGGCCATACACTAGTTTATAATTTATAAAAAAAAAAAAAAACTCTCGCTTTCGAGTACAGTACGTTTGCCGAAATGGAGAACCTATCCTTTATTAATGAAATCCAAAAGAGATTAGCCTTTTAGGATATTGAGTATCCTTTTTTGTGATTTTGAAATTAAATTATAGAATAATTTACGGAGGAGCCAGTTATCAGCAATCTCTTCCACATCCATTTTCAAACGGAGGCAGAACGCATGTCCTACTAACGGTCGACGAGCGGGCAGTAGAACGGTATATGCTACTAATCAAACGCAAAATTATTAATGTGTATGAGCCTCAGAAGAACCAAAGTCACCGACATAGCTCTTCGAGTCCCTAAAATTAAGTGGCAGTGGGCTGGACATATTGCCCGTAGGACCGATGCCCGATGGGGCCGAAGGGTTCTCGAGTGGCGACCACGCACCGGAAGACGTAGCGTGGGTAGGCCCCCGACAAGGTAGACCGACGACCTGGTGAAGGTCGCGGGAAACCGCTGGATGCGGGAGGCGCAGGAGGCCGGTCGTCGTGGAGAACCTTGGAGGAGGCCTATGTCCAGCAGTGGACGTCTTTCGGCTGAAATGATGATGATGACGAATGATGATGAGCTGCGTCTGAGACTACTACTACCTAGTACACATTAGGAATAACGCCTGCGCAGCCTCAATCAATACTTTTGTGCCTGTAGCACATTTCCTTTTGTAGTATGATGAGATCACAAGACTCATGTTACTCAATTACAGATAGGTAGATTTATATGGCAGTCGATTAATAACCTCTGTACAGATTGTATGTGTCTTAAATATAAATAGTTATGCGTTTACGGAGTTTCATTGAAAAGTCCATGATACACAACTTCAACTAATATAAGAGGACACAACACTGGTGACCCCGACAACCGGCACCTTTAGGAGGAAGATTGCAAAATATATACAAAGTCGACTCAACAGAAGGTACCATGAATAATCCAAATCCCGCTGTACATCAACAAAGCCCGACGGCGAGTGCTACAACGTTCCAACATGAAGCTGTCGAGTTGGCGACGGTAACAGTCTCCTCCAGGATCCCTGAATTTTGGTGTGATCAGCCCAGATTATGGTTTGTGCAGTGTGAGTCTATTCTCGGACCACAAAAACTTAGTGATGATGCAAGATTCAATTTAGTTGTGGCTAAACTTGGCAAAATCCACCAAGTTAGCGACATTTTATTAAATCCTCCGGAAGTGAAAAAGTTCGAAGCGTTGAAGACTCGTTTATTGGCAGTATATGAAGAGTCCGAAAATCGACAATTACAGAAACTGCTCTCTGAGATTCAGCTGGGTGACCAGAAACCTTCTCAGCTTTTGCGGCGGATGAAGGATCTAGCGCGAAATAAAATCCCAGACGAAACACTTATAATCATGTGGCAGGGGCATTTACCGTCATCTGTACGAGCTGTGTTAGCAGTGAGCGAAGTGGACGATCTGGAGAAGTTGGCAGCCATCGCAGACAAAATAATGGAAACCACAAGACCTTTGAATGAGGTAGCAGAGGTGAAAACAGTGACAGCTGGTAACAATGATACCGCATTTATTTTATCTGAAATTGCAAAATTGAGTCTTCAAATGAAAGAAATGCAGAGTGAAAGATCTAGGTCAAGAAATCGTGGTCAAGGCCAATTCAAGCGGTGTCGTTCTACGTCACGAGGCAGTAATACTATACGGCGTACGCCCGAAAGTGCTGACTGGCTATGTTATTATCATTATAAGTTTCACAATAGAGCACAGAAATGCATGGAGCCCCCAAGCCTTTCCATGATGAACGGTCTTGTGCTGCCCGCATCCATTGGCATCCCGCAACCTTCTCCAGGTCATCTGTTCACCTTGTTGGGGGTCTCCCAACGCTGCGTCTTCTGGTACGTGGCCGCCACTCCAGAACCTTTCTGCCCCATTGGCCATCGGTTCTACGAGCAATGTGCCCCGCTCACTACTACTTAATTTTAGGGACTCGAAGAGCTATGTCGGTGACTTTGGTTCTTCTGAGGATCTAATCATTTCTGATTCGATCGCGTAGATATTCAATACTCAGTGGGAACTAATGTTACAGTTTATCCAACAATGCTCAGTTTCGCGACCAAAGATATCATAAGTTTAGTGGGCCTTCTGTTTCTTCATGTTTCGTACGTAAAGGTGGCGAAATACCTGCCGCGATTATTTAATTTCTGGAAATATAAGCTAATACTTCGCATAACTCGCTGCTGTACAAATTATGTTACTTTGCAGGGGTGATTTTCGCTGTACTGGCTCGCTTTTTCATGATAAGGATTTTGTGGTAGATGTTTGCTTAGTACGGGATTCTTTGTGATTTATGTCCGTTGTTAGAATTGTTTCAAATTTATTTTTTTCATATTATTGTTTTTTTTTTTTAATTCTTGTCATGTGAGGTTTGTTTTGTAGATATTATGGTGCGTTTAAACACGGTTCCTACATGTTCAAATAACCTATTTTATATACCATTATGATTGTACCTTTTTTCAGCAAATGAATAAATAAAGTAGTATGTATTTTGTATTACATACTGGCTATCGTAATCATTATACAATACTGGGTGCAGAGGGAGCCACAAGCACATATAGTAAACAAGCCCTATTGCACAATTCGTATCCTTGGCCTACTGTGTTATTTAAAAGTAACTACTGGGTATCCGTATATGTAATTAAATAATCTGTGAAGGTATATAAAAATTTTCTTCTTATCTCTTAAATCTTACGGCCATTTAAAAGCGGATAATCTAAAGAAACTGCTACGCGAACTGGTGCGAGTTTGAAGGGGGAAAAGAAGGATTAAGTTTAAAGGTACGACAGTAAAAATAATTGACTGAATTGTGAAAATTTTTAATTATTGTTCATTTTAATATTAATGAATATAAATAAATAAAAAGTTTATTTACTTCATTAAATGAAAAATTTAGAGATATAAATGTAAGTACACATATATCTATTATAAATATAGTATCATCGACGGTCTATACTGCTTCATACAGCCATTAAAATTGTTTTTATTGTACATATGCAAGTACTACCTCTGGTGACGGGATATTGCAGTATTATCCCCTATTAGTTTCTATCTTGAGTAAACTGTCATGTATTTGAATGTTATTTAGCCAAAAATGGAAATCAAAATCATATTATGTTTCTTTGTTTCCGTCAATTAATTTTACAACATGGATTGTCGAAAACTGTAAAATACACGAATGTATCAAAACATATGAACTAAATATCTGAAATAAATTATTTGATTTCATTTAGGTTATTACATACCTGTCTTAGTTCAGTTGCGAGGTCGACCACGAGAAGATTCTGTTCTTTATCGAAGTCTATAGATGCTTTAATTTCATTAGGACCTGAAATTGAATTTAAACCATTGTTTTATTTCAATAAATACATCTTTTTATAACAGTCATCATTGATAAATTTTCAAAATTGCGTTTGTTTATTGTCAAAAAATCATCAGATTTGAATTTAGACCAGAGGAGTAGGTTGCGGGTTGGTTAAAAAGAGACCGTGGTCCTGGCGCACAGGGAAGTGAAGGATCACGGGTGGGTTTTATGTCAGTCAAAGTCTGACACGTCCTTCCGCTCCGCCCAGAGCAGCATGGAATACCTACTGTCGAGCCATTTTGTTTCAAAATGGCGGCTACGCAAGTGTCCTATATAAAATGATTTTTGTTTATATGAAACTCGAAACGTGTGTCCAGTATTTTTAAGTAAAGAATCTATGTACAATATTTCCAAAACATATAATGAAAAGCACAAAGCAATGAGCTTGTTATCCTACTTGGTTGTCCCAACAAAAAATGTGGCGTCAGCTGTTGGGTGTACCTACTATGATCTACCATAAGCTGCGTGGCGCGGACGGTAACCACACTGCAACAATTTCTAAATGTATTTTTGAAAAAATATAAGATAGTGTAACAATGATTCGAATAGATTCAGTTGCTTATTCTGAACAAACTATATTCAGGTTTTTTATAAAGAAAAATAACGTTGTATAAATCGATTGTTGATATGAATTTCTACAAAACTATTTTTACACAACATTTGAAGCAAACTGTTCAACACACTGACTTGTGGCTAAATATTAACAACGGCACCAGAAGCGCAGCGTGCCTTAGCGAGGCCCCGTATAAAAATTTGTTTGGGGGCCCTTAGGAAGGGTAAAGAATTCTCACAAAAGAAAAAAAAAATGCATAAAATTAATACAAATATTTATTCATCATAATTATCTGTCTGCCCCTTTTTCCAAAATTTGAAAACTTCGGAAAATCAGAGCTCTCATTGCATATCGCTCGTCGCCCGTCGCTCGTCGCGTGCAGTGTGCAGAGGTCATTTGTAATTCACAAATGACCTCTACACACTGATTTATTAATTTTTGCTTACGTGAGTTGGGGGCCTCCGTGGCCCGGGGGGCCCCGTATAATTGATACGGCGGATACGGCAGTAGCTACACCCCTGAACGGCACAGTTGATCAGGTCTAATTGTGCTTGCTGGTCTGTGGGTGGGTGACGACCCCTTCGTGCTTCGGAAGGCACGTTAAGCCATTAATTAGTTCTAGCTATCATTATTTTGTAGAACTTTGACTGTCCGAAAGGCTGTCAACTGTTATCAAGGGGTTTCGTATTACCCAGTAACTGGGCTGTAGAGATCAGATAAGCAGTCGCTCTATCTAAAATATTTTTATTCAGCTGAATTTGGCTAGACTGGAAGCTGTAAGGAGCTGGCTACTGGATATGGACTATGAAAGTACAGAAAGTATGATCCAAACCAATCCCAACTAATAATCACAATCACAATCTTTCACACTGTATACAAATGCAATTACACGAAACACACTTACACCTTAATATACTATACACTTTCCTACAAATACATCACCTGACTTCTCGATTACACCTTTTTGATCGTTTATAGTTTTATTATACTTCTCTGTTAAAATGTTTTTCTACTAATGATATTAAGATATGTTTTTTTATTTTTTAATAATTAGAAACTAGCGCTTAACAGCAATCCCGCCTGATTTTTGATGCCGTCACGAATGTTATATATTTAAAGGGGTGTGAGCCTGGAGATCTGTATAACAGGTTCCGAACCTAGTTCAGACTCCAGTTCTCACAAAGGTTGGAGCATACGGCATATTGTATCTACGCACGAATGTATCAATGTTCCTTAGTGAAAGAAATAAACAGTATTTATTATTATTATTATAGTTGCGAAAAGGCTAGGCATATGAAGATGAATGAATGATGATGAAACTAATAAAAAAAAAATTACCTTCGAAGTGGTGTATGACGAGGACCCAAACAGTAGTCCATAATATGAGGATAGTGCACAATCCAAGCTGGCAGAGAATGGTTCTAACGATGACAGAACCGACGGATTCTCCAGGAAGTTTGGGGAGCGGGTACAATCTCAACCACGTGCCCGGAATCTAGACAATAGAGAATTAAATTTAAAATGTTTTGGGAAATTTAATGATTTCCTATTGTTGGACTGCGATTAAGGAACTTGCTTTTGAGATTAAATTGGAAAACATTATGTGAGTGTAGTTTGTAGAGATGAAATGGAATTCTTCTTTTAATCTGTCGGTGTGCATCGGTACATCTCGGGAGCCTTACGGCGGCTTCTGGCATCTGTGAGCTACTTTGGGCGCTTGAGAGCTGTCTCGGGCGTTGTAAACATACCTAAGACGCCGAGCCTGGTTTCAGGTAGCTTTAGGAAAACTAATAATAGTTCGGGTATCAGATATGTCGCAGAGCAGTTGCAATGATACATGAAAATGGTTATGCGTGTATATTTATAATGGTGTATTGGGACTTACTTCTCATTGTTCATCTTGCTAAAGCAAAAAAGATACTTGGAGGCTAAAAACAAAAGCCTTTGGGTGAATAAAGCTTTGGAAGCATAAATTTCATGTGCTTTTGTTCTATCATAGTCATATAAAACGAACCTATACATGATATGATGGCTGATGGAGCGTGCTGATGGTGATGCCTGCTCTGCGACATGTCTACCACGAAATTGCCACTCGCGCTACCCGCAGGCATCCTCGGCGTCATTAGATATAATTACGACTGCTGAGGCAGCTTGGAGTCGCACTGAAGCAACTCTGCAAGCACCGAAAATGAGCGCTGCTTCTAAAAGGACTCGGCCCGGAATTCGGCTACTTGTTTGGTGCCAACATCAGCGTCCATCATTAAAAGAATTCTACTTTTTAGTCATGACTTAAAAGCAAAGATCCTGAATGATTATAAATATTTATAATAAATAGTACATGTTAGTATAAAGTTGTGCATAAATACAAACTTATTTAAACTTTCTTTATTCTCTAGCAAGACTAACCGCAAAGATAAAGAAAAATGAGGGTAATTAAGTAGACTTGTACAGTATTTCAAGGAACTTTGTTAAAATATTATTACAGAACAGCAAAGTAAGATGCTACTAGAAGTTGTATAAGTTTCTGAATATTTATTCCTCTACTTACTTTTCGAACAGCAACAGTTTCATTATCAGCCTGAAGTAATTTATGACTGTTATCTTCACTTCCTTCCGCTTCATCATTGACCTTTGTATTTCCTTCTGTGCTTAACATCCTATGACCATTCCTTGATACATTATGAAATGGTTTCTGAATAACCTTATCAAATAATAGTTTCTTATCTTTATTCTCACGAGAGCCCCACACGAATATTTTGTTTTGTTTTCTGATTTTCTGCCGACGTAATTCATCACCGTTAATGTTTACTATATTTCTTTCGACACTGATTGCGTTGCCATCTAGTTTAAAACGACTATCAACAAATAGTTTTGGCTTAATTTTATTACCATTTTTCAACTTTCTGTACAATGGTTTCACTATAATGTTGTTTTTGAATTTTTCTTTCAGTGCGCTCTTCATGTTTTCAAGTGTTAAACTGAGCATTATAGGGAACCGTTCCAAAAACTAGGTATAGCGTGTTTTGTAACCCTCGAACTGCCAACTTCTCATTAAAAGTTGAATGCAATTACACGGTGAGCTAACGCCCAATTTTGCGAGCGATCTCTGTGGAAGGGTATAATTAAAATCTATTACGGCCCTCGTTCTTTCGTTGGTAACTTTTGTTAAAAGGAAAATACCAGAGAGATTGCTTAACTGTTCTTTTTTATCAATTGCCACGAAACAGTTAAACCCCTGTGTTACAATTTATGGAAAATAATATTTTATTGTGATTTTTGTTATAATAGCACCGATCGTCTTCTTCACAGACTAATTCTTCATCTTTTTATTTCATCAAGAAAAGGATACAAAATAAAATTTATGTATTTATTTTTACAGGCAGTCTCCGAATGGGGCAATGCCAATCTTGTAGCATTCAATGCCGCCAAAACACAGGCGTGTCTTTTCACCGCCAAATGGAGCCCGTTCACCTTGGCTCCTACTTTTCAGAATGTATCCTTGGAGTGCACCGACCGCCTTCAGCTTTTGGGAGTTGAGATTTCCTCGAACCTTAACTTTGGGCGGTTCATTGAGTCCAAGGCCAGGGTGGCTGCCAGAAAACTAGGCGTCATCGCGAAGGTCCGGCGGTACTTCACACCAAGGCAGCTTCTAATTTTGTACACAGCACAGGTCCGCTCGTGTGTGGAGTACTGCAGCCACATTTGGGCTGGTGCTGCGAAATGTCACCTTGCCACTTCGCGAAGAGGATGATTGGCGACCCAGACTCAACTCGAGTTGGTCTCCAAAGCCTAGAGCACAGGCGTAGAGTAGCCAGCCTTTCGGTCTTCTATAGGATGCATTCTGGTGAGTGTGCAAGGGAATTGCATGATTTAATTCCCCCATCTCCGTTCCATCATCGGACGACCCGTCGTACGGCGAGTTTCCACCCTTACGTTGTTGACACCACTGCGATCCGGATGAAACGTTTTGCTTCTTCCTTTATACCGCGTACATCGAGGGACTGGAACACTTTGCCAGCGTCGGTGTTTCTGTCACACTACAATTTGAGTGTCTTCAAGGCTAGAGTGAATAGGCTCTTAATAAACTAGCGCGTTTTACCATCAACGATCGCATCACTGCTTACCATCAGGCGGGATTGCGGTCTAGCACTGGTTTATAATTTATAAAAAAAATGTTTAGTCCCGTCAAATCAAGATACTCCATAGACAGTTAAAAACAAGGCGTCTAAAAATATGTCAATTTACGTCGAGTAGACTAATATTCCTCCGTGTCGTACCGGGCTTAGAATAGTACCAACCCATATCTTCGTCCTCCGTGGCGCAGCGGTTAACACGCCTACCTGCGACGTGGAGGCCCCGGGCTCGATCCCCGGCCAGGTCATGATGAAAAACGATCTTTTCCTGATTGGCCTGGGTCTTGGATGTTTATCTATTTATGTATCTATTATAAATATAGTATCGTTGAGTTAGTATCCCATAACACAAGTCTCGAGCTTACTTTGGGGCTAGCTCAATCTGTGTGATTTGTCCGTATATATTTATTTATTATATCCTCCCGTGGGTGTCGTAAGAGCCGACTAAGGGAACTCTCACCGGGGAAGCGCGCAGCAGCACTTCATCTGTGTTATAACAAATCACTGCGATCCCCAACCCGTCTGCCAAGCGTGGGGTTTATGGCAAACCCCCCCAACGTAATGGAAAGCCAGCAGTGGACGTCTATGGGCTGAAGAACAAGAAACTTATATTAATCTTCTGTCATTTTCTTGATGAAATAGAAACAAAAAGATGCAATGAACTTAAATTAAGTTTAGTTTGTGAACAAGAGAATAGGGTCCAATATCGTATATACAGTATGTTAAGAAAACCCTGTCCGACCCGTGAAGGTGTTGTTAGGTATCGATAACTGATTCTACTAATGGATACAAAACCGGGCTAAACTTAAAAAACAAAATCCCCCTAAAAAAATAAATATTATTTCGCAAAAAGAGGCAACTTAATAAATGTGCGTTAGGCACCCTTCCGCGGGCAGCAGGCGGCAGGGCACACGGCACGCGGTCGCATCGCTATTCGCTCATAATAATACCGGTGTTGTCAGTTTTTTAAAAATTACCAAATTCCGGGGAAGTTGGAATTAATTCGCGGGAAAAAAAGATTATTTCAAAATTCATTTGTATTGGTACTGTGATGATTACGTAACATTTTATATTATATTTGGTCATGTGTTTACCTAACCTTTATTATCCTTATGGGTCGGACAGGGTTTTCTTAACATACTGTATATACTGTCCCTTAATTATAGAAAACCTAATGGTGGAGATTCTATATGTTCATTTTATGCACGAGTATGCATAAAATGAACAAAGACTGAGGGTCTGCCATTGAAATACATAAAAATAGCAGTCGTGACGTCTTGTCTGAGACTGATCGACATGAGTCAAAACTTAAATCCTCATTATGCCATACTTGGCGGTGGCCTAGTGGAAGTCGTGGTGGCCTAGTAGTTAAAACACCAGCCTGTCAAGTATGAATGTGCGGGTTCGATTCCATGTCAGGCAAGTATCAATGTAACTTTTCCAAGTTATATGTACTTTCTAAGTATACCTTGGACACCAATGACTGAAAACCTGGACTTTAAGTCTGAAATCGCCAACCCACATTGAGCAAGAGTGGTGATTAAGCTCAATTCTTCACTGTATGAGAGGAAACCTGTGCCCAGCAGTGGGACGATAAAAAGGTTGTTGATGAATAATTATACATACACACTTACACAGTATACATAATATATACATTATACATATATCTCGCTGTAGCGGCCGCGGTGTCGGGCCGGTTTAGCTAACGCGAATTCAATATTTTTTCCCCATCCAGAAAAAGTATTCAAGGTTTCTAAAGAAGTTTTCACTTCAAAAATAAAGACAAGTAATTTAGGAACTTGTGTAGGCAGTAAAACGGAAACTACAACCAATCAACGGACATTATGTTTTCATTCATGCCAAAGAGGGCATTACATTTGTATTCTGGGTATCGAAGCTCCTATAGCGAAAGTATGGTACGGATAAGCTCGTAACTACCTATTACATGATTAATACATCTCCAAGTTTTTTTAAATATTACCCACAGGAGGAATTACTCCTGTATCGTGGGTGCATTTACAAATATTTAAACTCACGTACACAACCAGCCAGACCCGGAACAACTACCTGTAGTTAGTACAAATATTTATTCCGTGCGGGAATCGAACCAGCGATATGCATAGCAGCAGTCGATCACTCAGCCACGGTGCCAGTCGTGTCGTCAAATCACTCCAATATAACTCTTAATAAAGCGTCTGACTGGGTTCCAACTTACGACCTACAACTCGAATGTCGCTGCCGTTACTTATGGTCTTTGGCGTAGATGTGTCCTTGATTGGAAACGACGAATCGGCAAACGTAAGGTAGATCGCGCTCCTACCAGAGCTGCGATCAGTCAGGTTGTTCGAAAGAGAACCGTGGCACCGGCGCACAGGCTAGTGAAGAAACACGGGTGGGTTTTAGTCAGTAAAAGTCTCACGCGCCTTTCCACTTCAACCAGAGCGGGAGAGGTCATTTGATTTATTATTTATTTATTTATTTATGTTAATACGGCTTTCAAAAGACATACAAAATTAAATAACATAAAAAGGTACATAATAAAATTCAAATAATAATATAAATCAAAACATAAACAGAAAAAAAGACAAATCAGAGGAACAATAAACGGGAATAAAGTAAAAACTAAAAGAAAAAAAAAATTGTTTTTGCAAAACGCTAAGCACGCGCACATTAAAATTTTAAATTTATCTGCGAATATATCACAGTTCGGGTTAGCTTCCATGAGGCTATTCAGCGCGGAAAGAACGCGAGGAATAGGGGATGACGCACGGGCTACCGTGCGACATGTAGGTACAGCTAGCAGACGGTGTCTGCAGCCACGGAGATAGTTACCAGGAACGTGAAGACGAATCAGCTCATTGAGGAGATCACTGGCATCTGTTGTCCCTCTACATATTTTTAACATGATTTTCGTTTGGTTACATGCTCTCCTAGTTTCTAACATATTATACCCTAAACACCCTGAGATAAATTTAGTTGGGTATAAATATGGATAATATCCAAAATTGATTTTATGTAGGAATCTCAAAAATGCCTTTTGATCAAGTACCAATGCGTAAGTAGTCTCATGTGGATTCCAGACGCAGGAGCTCGCCTCCAACTTGCTTCTGACAAGAGTGCTGTACAAGAGTCGCACGACATGTCCGTTCCGAAAATCGCGCGAGTTTCTGAGGACAAATCCAAGTCTTCGAAAGGACTCTTTAGCAACGATGACATTATGATCGTGAAATGTCATCCCCCGGTCAAAACACCCAGGTCTTTTATAGTTGTTGCCCTTGTTATAATAGTGCCATTTATTTTATATTCAAAGTTAATTGGATGTCGAATCCGGCCAAAAGTCATGACATAACACTTAGAAGAATCCGATTCACAAAAAAAGTAGTACGCCCTTTTTCCGTGGGTGATCCGGTGTACAGACTTTTACAGACTAAAACCCCTGTTCTTGCCTGTCCTTTAACTTGCCTGTCCGTCAGAAGCTACGGTGTCCGTTTTAAACAATCTGTAGCAGAAAGAACGCCATCAGGCTAGGTGGATAAGAATGGTTCAGAATCGAACTGAGCGGCGTGCAATTGGAGAAACCTATGTCATAGATTGAATGATGTCAGAAGATTGATGATGATTATATGAATATTATTAAGGTTGTATCTGACATCGACGCACAAACGAGTACCATGGATCCGGTACATGATTCTGAACCCCCCAGTGGTGGAATTTTTCGTCGGCTTTTTCATGATTTAAAAAAATATATATGTAGTTATTTTCACTTTAGACCATACATAATTGCTATATGTATGTACTTTTATAACTCAACAAGATTTTAAAGTAAAAATTAATTAATTCGCTAATTACACAAAAAAGCACAATTAAAACAAAACTCGAAAAACTATCTTATCAGCTGATTTAATAGAGTTCACATCAGGGATCAACGCCATACCTACAAACCCGCACGGCGGCACGCTTGCAACGTTCAAAGGCCGAGCCGACACTTTTTTTTAAACATTCGTTGTTTCTGTAACCGTTCATTAACGACATAAATGACTATCATTATTTTATTAGTGGCATGCGGTGTAGCCTTTTCGCTGTATAATTACTCACTGCACACGCTGGGTTTACTTCTTATCCAACGGTCAGCGGGTACGGAACGGCTTTATTACTTTATATTTACTAATTTTACAAGTATACAGACGGTCGAGTCAACAGCAGTCACCATCCGAGGATGCGAATAACAGCCAGTAGTTCAAACACACACACATACTTGTATAAACGCCTTCCGCCGATTAAACGAAACAGCAGGAGCAGGAAAAAAATAAACAAATATTTATTAACAATGAACGAATAAATTTGATTCTTCATCTGACTCTTCATCAATGAAGCTGTTCTCAAGCTCGGCGGATTCGACATCTTCATTTTCTTTATCAATCATGTCATTGATTGTTAAAAGTGTTTGATTGCCAAAATATCCTATTGGTTTTCGAAAAATCGGCGCCTGATGTGGGGCAACGGCTGCTATGCTGCATTTTCGTCGATTGCGCTGGATGGATAAGAGGTTTTCTTTCCCGCTGACTTCCAACCGTGTAAAATTTTCAAATATCTATACTTGAAAATCCTAATTTCTGAAAAGTTTTTCATAGGCAACCGTAAACCATCGTATTCGTAAAAAATATCCTTATTTTGATATATAATTTATTTGGTTACTCGATTGGTGAAGGTACCATTTTTCAATCACCTTTTTAAATTAAGAAAACCTATAGCCTTGACAAAAAAAAGGTAGGCAACCCTACGTTTGCATATTCTATAGGCTTCCCATTGGTGTTAAATATTTTTGCTTCGTCAATCGGGGAAGAGATTCAAAAAAATCAACCTTTTATATAATTAATTAAAAATATTTTTGATAGGATTTCATTAGGCAACCCATCACTGTTACATTCATAAACATATTTTAACTTGTAAATAACACATCGTCCGGTTCCTCGATTGGTGAAGATCGTTTTATATACATACGTATCTTAGACTAAAAGTCTTCACTGCATTATATTCAAATGTATTCAAATATTCACATAACCATGTCCATATTATCATACCGTGAGAACGCGGTGAGAAACAAAGTTAAATTGAGTTCACGTCGTGTGGTCTGTCACTCAGACACCGGCCGTGTATCTCGCCGTTATATTTTTTTTATTTTTTATAAATTATAAACTAGTGTTTCACTGAAATCCCGCCTGATGGTTAGCAGTGATGCAATCGTTGATGGTAAAGCGCCCCAATTTACTAAGAGCTTATTCAGTATAGCCCTGAAGATACTTAAATTGTAGTCCGACGGAAACACCGCCGCTTGCAAATTCTTCTAGCCCCTCGATGTATGCGGTATAAAAGACGAGGCGAAACGCTTCGTTCGGATCGTTGAGGTGTCATCAACCTATGGGTGGAAACTCGTCTTAGGACGGGTCGTCCGATGATGGAACGGAGAAGGCGGATTTAAATAATTAAATCATGCAATTCCCTCGCACACTCTCCAAAATGCATCCTATAGAACATCGACAGGGTGGCTACTCTTTGCCTGTGCTCCAGGCTTTAGAGACTTTTTTCTGATACTATAGAATAGAATAGAATACTCTTTATTATGTACACCATATAGATTACAGAACATAAATAAAAATATTTTACAAAGGGTGACACAATGGGCGGTCTTATCGCTAAGAGCGATCTTTTACAGACAACCTTTGGATGGAATTCTAAGAGGTAGGATAAAGAAATAGTGTAGGTAGTCTACAGTGTACTATTTACATAGATTATACAATAAATATATACGTTAAGTGCATAATACTAGTTTAAATAAATTTATACATCTAATTAATAAATATCATACAAGAGCACATTAAATATAATAATATGTTTAAAGAGAGAGGTTGAGTATTTTTGTTGGATGAGGAAAATCATTGAATTCGCGTGCACGTGACCGACCCGACTCTGTGATCGTTTTTTGTTATTTACTTTTTGTGTATTCTGTGTTTTTTAATCATTTCAGTTTCCACTTCTGTCGGTCATTTTTTTTTTCCTTTATTCATCATCATCATCTCAGCGGTAATCCCAGTCGCATCCGAATCTATTTCAGCTTTGGAGTCTGAGGTCCGCTTTACCAGTCTAACTGCTGATTATCGCTAAACTTCGATATTTTCCATGAAGCGACTGCCATCTGACATTCACAACCCGAAGCATTGCAGTTAGACCAATTGTTGGACTTTTGAGGGCTCCAACAACCTGTAACGACAGCCATTAGATGTTCGTATGGCTTATTTTTTATCCTTTACTATCCAACCAACTGTCACAATTTAAAATAAGCTTTATCAGCCTTTACCTAGTGTTTGTTTTTTTGCTGAGATACAAATTTACTCGCGGTGAGAGGGAGTGGGCCAAAATCCACCACGTGGGCCCAGTGCTGGTCGGTAGATGTTACATGTCTTAAGACTGATTGACACGGTGCAATTTTATTGCCTACGGCTTTAATTAAGTTAAGCAACAATATTACAATAGTTGCATTGTTTAAACACCATTTCGACGATGCAAGTGAAATGGGTTGTATACTAAAAAAATAATTTAATATCTATCAGATAGGTTTATAAAAAATATTGAAGACGTATTTTTTATTTTTTCTTTCATTCAAATACTTAAGAAGATATATTGATTTGAAATGTCGCATGACGTCACGCCGTGGTATATATTGTACCACGGCGTGACCCCACTCCGTAACTTTAATACGCTATATCTCAGTAGTGTTTGGTAATTTCGACAAAATTAAAAATACGGGTCTTAATTTTTTTATTATCTATAAGACGGACTAATTATTTTTTTGATTTTCATATCTTGGATACATCCACAATTAAATCCAAAAAACTTTAAACATTGATATCTTTAGAGTTTTTCGGTTTCAGGCCACGCCAGTTTCCTCACGTTATGATGTCACGAAAAATGTTGTGTTAGATATTGTAAAGTGGTACGGACACTCCTGTATAAATGGCTGCATCGTTCGCATTCTCAGTTAAACAGTTATATTAAAATAAGAATGTTGAATTATATACAGCGCTAACACTTAACACGTGGACTGTAATTACTTATTTAGTTTGAAACTTAGTTTCGGTTCTGTAAGGTAAATGAAAATTAACGTCCTACTCGTAGCTATATTAAATTATGTACAATGGCCTCTAAAAGTTTGTTGACATTTTCGACTTTAGCTGTGATCACTTGTTATGATCTAAAATTCTAATTTTTATGTCTATGGACAACAGTAACGACTTTATTTATTACTTATTTATTTTTTGAAAAAACGTTGCCCCGCACTTGAAATTACTCCTATATCGTGGAACACCCACGATATAGGAGTAATTTCAAGTGCTCAGTGCTGGTCGGCAGATGTTACATGTCTTAAGACTGATTTACACGGTGTAATTTAATTGCCTACGGCTTTAATTAAGTTGAAGCAACAATATTACAAAAGTTGCATTGTTTAAACACCATTTCGACGATGCAAGTCAAATGGGTTGCAAACACTCCTGTATAAATGGCTGCATCGTTCGCATTCTCAGTTAAACAGTTATATTAAAATAAGAATGTTGAATTATATACAGCGCTAAGACTTAACACGTGGATTGTAATTACTTATTTAGTTTGAAACTTAGTTTCGGTTCTGTAAGGTAAATGAAAATTAACGTCCTACTCGTAGCTATATTAAATTATGTACAATGGCCTCTAAAAGTTTGTTGACATTTTCGACTTTAGCTGTGATCACTTGTTATGATCTAAAATTCTAATTTTTATGTCTATGGACAACAGTAACGACTTTATTTATTACTTATTTATTTTTTGAAAAAACGTTGCCCCGCACTTGAAATTACTCCTATATCGTGGGTGTTTTTTCAAACATTGAAACTTACATTCACGTTTGTGTACAAGTGAGTTTAAATGTTTTAATTTGCTGTTTAGCCAGACCCGGAATAACTATTTGTAGGCCATATAAATATTTGTTCCGTGCGGGAATCGAATCCGACACGTAGCGCGGCCGCTCAGCCACTACACGAATCCTCTTGTCAGTAATTATTAGCTACAAAAAAAAAAAAAAGACAGAGATTCGAATTGAGAACCTCCTCCTTTTTGGAAGTCGGTTAAAAAGGGCGGATTTATCAATCGACTTTTAACAGTGGGTTAAAATGATATACAGTATGTTAAGAAAACCCTGTCCGACTCATAAAAATATAAAATTGTATAAAAAATACAGTGATGTCCATAATATAAATACTAGGAACAAGCACAAATTTATTGTACCTACAACAAGGCTCAAGAAAATAGGTGGCTCTTTTAGATGCCAATGTATACATTTTTACAATAGACTTCTAGAGGTGGTTCAAGATCTGAGCCTGAATAAATTCAAATCCTTCATTAAACGTAAGTTGTGTCAGAAAGCATTTTATAGTGTTAAAGATTATATTGACGACAAAAAGGCTTGGGCTTGAGCTGCGTCCGATTTCAATGCTTACACTGATTGTTCTTTGATTTTCCTCTTGTAGTTTAAATTTGCAATTGTTTGTTTTTTTTTTTAACTCAAAGCCAGTACACACTATGTAGCCAGGCATATTATACGTTACGGAATTGCATCGCTGACAGGGGTATTCGGCACTGGTGCAGCTACACAGGAGCTAAACTTAGCATTCGGGAACACCGTTGGAGCTGCTGAACCTTAGACAAAACTGTCTTTGCATTGTGTACATTCAATTTCCTAGTATTGTATAATTGCATGGAACACGTGTGAGCACGATCTACTTGCTGTAAAGCATCTATTTGTTGGGTTAGTCGTTTATTGACTTGATAGTGCTATGGCTGTTGAGAGTATGTCATGTTTACTCAAATGTCTCGCTGGTGGTGGCGTGTGTGTTGGGTCATTAGGTTCCCTTCAATATGGTTGAGCTGAATGATGCTGATCCATACGTCATGTTCGTGAACCGACGCCGTCAGAGGGGACTGGTCATCTCTTAGCTGCTACGGCGTATTTTAAATTCTGAATTGTTGTTTCTTTTTTCCATAATGGACGATCTCAGCGTACAATATATTTCTGCATCGTTCTCACACGATTGATTTCAAAATGAATGATGTAATCAAATATTTGTATCAATAGCTTGATAATTTAAAAGAGTGTCCATGGAGTTTCTTGCCCGTTCTTCTCCATAGGTACCTACTCTTTGGAATGGGCGACTAGCTTCACCTTACTGACTGACCGACCTTCTGACAATTCAAAAGTGCCTGTAACTGGTTTATTTGAAATAAATGCTTTGATTTTGATTTTAAGGATAATAAAGTTTAGGTAAACACATGACCAAATATAATTTAAAATTTTGCGTAATCATCATAGTACCAATACAAATAATATTTATTTTTTTAGAGGGTTTTTTTTTTAAGTTTAGCCCGGTTTTGTATCCATTAGTAGAATCAGTTATCGATAGCTAACAACACCTTCACGGGTCGGACAGGGTTTCCTTAACATACTGTATATAAGTCTCTTGAAATCGCTTAAGTACGCTTTGTACCGTGGATAAAGATACACACCTACTGTTGTAGCCATACTCCGCTGACTCTTTCCTTCTTGTACCATGGTGATAATTCGCGTACATTTTTCAGGAGATAATGACATGTTGGTGCACAAGATACTGAGCCCAGACCAAAAAGTTGTTTAGAATGACAGATCGGTTTGAAACAAAAGCTTAAAGTATTCTTTAATAAAAAAATCAAAATTTCATATTTTTATAAGTACATAAAATCTTTACATAAAAAAACGTTTTTATTTTACACTTTTTAGTTGTGAAAAGTCCTGTTCAGCTGCATCCGGTTAAACTGGATGCTGACGCTAAAATACTTAATGAAAAAACTTACAAACGCACTGATTGCCCCTACGATTTTTGAAGGTTCCCCTTGATTTTTCTGGTCTTCCACCATCAGACCCTGATGTCCTTATCACGGGACCACCTTGGGAATGTCTTCTTTCCAGCGGAAAAAGAATTATCAAAATCGGTTCATAAACGACGAAGTTATCCGCGAACAAACATAAAAAAAAGCATATATACCGGTCGAATTGAGTAACCTTCTCCTTTTTGAAGTCAGTTAAAAATACTGGACACGTGTTTCGGATTTCGTATATACAAAAAATAACTTTGTTTATAAATATATTTTTTGTATTCTATACATATTATTTTATATCGAAAAACCACTCTCTGGGGGATGGAACTCTAAAAACAAAAAAAAAACTGACTTTGTAGTTTCATTAATACACATTCGATTGTAATGGTGCGTTGCGTGACATTGTCGTCCTCCGTAACGCAGCGATTAACACGCCTGCCTGCGACGTGGAGGCCCCGGGTTCGATCCCCGGCCAGGTCGTCATGATGGAAAAACGATCTTTTCCTGATTGGCCTGGGTTTTGGATATTTATCTATATAAGTATCTATTATAAATATAATAACTACTTACTTTGGGGCTAGCTCAATCTGTGTGATTTGTCCGTATACAGTATGTTACGAAAACCCTGTCCGACCCATAACGATAATAAAGTTTAGGTAAACAAATGACCAAATAAAATATAAAATTTTACATAATCATCATAGTAGCAATACTAATCAATTTTGAAACAATCTTTTTTTTCCGCGAATTTCCCCAAAAATAGGATTTTTTTTAAAAATGACAACACCTTTTTAGGCGGTATACCTGTCGGCTTTCCTTTCATTCTTTTGTTAGATTTTTTATTTCTTTGGCGGCGTGGCGCGTGAGCGTTGTCGGCGACGTAAAAGAAATAATTAGAGATGTACTATTTTTTGCGTAATAACATTTTTTTTGTATCGCTATTAATCGAAATTTGTGTCTGGTTGAATAATTATCATTTGTTGTAAAAACACAGATTACCCAATGGTAAAAGTACTTTTGTTTGATTATCGATTAATTACTAATAATATTATTATAACACAAGTATTAGTAAACAGAGACGAGAAGGCCTTATGAAACACAATTTTAGTAAAATTTTACAAATATTTTAACAGTCAATATCATCGATATTGAGACAGAAACTGAAATTAAACCTTTGGCATGGTTTTCATTTACAGCAGTGTACATAACTAATTTGAGTTCTGTAAAAGTTCTAAACAATTCCATGCGATGTTGAATCGAGAATGATAATTGAAACTATTATACTAAATCGGTATCGATTGAAAAATCAATATTTTGATTACTTACACATCTCTATTTGCTCAAAGCATGCCGCGAGGCCAGCCGCGTAGGTACCTATTTTATAAAATAAAAATCATTTTTACTTTAAATTATCAGTTGCGCATAAACATTGCTTCCGTATAGACTATTCGTGTATTGTGATCAGTAGGCCTAGTATGAGTTTTGATAGTTTTCTAAAACTATGATCGTCTCGTCTTGTTTCCATACATTGCACACGAGCGCCTCTAGCGGAAACTATTGCTTACTAAAAATGGCAGTATGAGTTCAAATCGAATTAAACTATTCGATTATTTTGTAAGTTTTCGAAAGGCAATGATAAATTTGGCAGTATGAGTTACTACTTTGACAATACGTTTTTAGTATCCTTCAACGAAAACGAAAACTTTTGTAGTTAAAGTTGTCACCTATAAATTTTTAGTGAGTTGTTAAAACTTTTATAAAAAGAAATGTCTGCCCGTTGGTATTTTGCGTGGCAAACAACGCAGGACGAAGTAGCGAACATAGAAAGGCGTGACAACATTCGTCAAAGAGAATTATTCTCTATCAGCCGTATTTCCGATACCCATTTTGTCCAGCGGTATCGGCTGACGAAAGCTGCATTTAAATATTTATGCAGCACCCTGCGCACCTATAGTGACCTCCGAAGCTCGCAAAGAGTCTCACTTGAGACAAAGGTATGATTGGGTTAGGTGTACTAGTGGGAACGAAGGAAAAAATACCGGTATGGTTTGTTTAACTTAGGTACCTAATATATAATAATTGTTTTACTTGTTGTTTTAAGGTGTTGTGTGCGCTGTTGTTTTACGCGAATGGTGACTACCAACGTGTAGTTGGAGTAGCCAACCATTTTTCGCAGGAAGCCATAAGTAGGTTCATAAGTGAAGTAACCGCAGCCCTTACTCAACCTCAAATTATAAAAAAAAATATAAAATTTCCTAACACAAGAGAAGCAAGGGAGCAATTACAACAAAGGTAAATTTGAATACATTAATTGTTATGTTGTGTTTATTTGTTTGTATGCTTTCAAACATTTTATACCTTCATTTATGTTATAGATTTCTGAATAATTATGGTATTCCTGGAGTTGTGGGTTGTGTGGATGGCTCACATTTTAGGATTTTTAAACCTAGAAAGGATGAAGAACATATTTATTACTGCAGAAAGCATTACCACTCCCTTAACATTCAGATGGTAGGTGATACAAATACTGTAACAGAATCTTAAAAGAAATAATTCTTCATATCTAATATATCTACCTGTTTTAACTACTATTTCAAGGTTTGCGATCATGAATGCCGTATCCTTAGCATTAATGCTAAATTTGGAGGTGCCAGCCATGATGCATTTATTTGGGATAATAGTGCCATAAATTCTTATATGCAAACTCTGCATCAGACTGGTGAATCAGCATGGCTTTTAGGTTTGTTATTTATTCTCAACATTTGGATTTGTTTTTAATAAATTACTTATAATGAATAATCATTATTTGCAGGAGATTCAGGATACCCACAACGTCCATGGTTAATGACCCCTTACACAGACCCAGTAATTGGTTCAGAAGCAGAGGCATATAATAAAGTGCATAGTAGAACCAGGGTCTTAATAGAGAACACATTTGGGGTCTTAAAAATAGATGGCGATGCGTATGCAAGGATAGAGTATTGCATTATAAACCCGAAAAGTGCACCCAAATAATAATGGCATGTTGTGTTTTACACAACATTGCTTTGGATTTTGGTGTGCCACTTCCACAAGATGAAGTAAATGGTAAGTAGTTACTAATTTTCTCACAAGCTAGGTAATCCATTTAATGATCAAATGGACGGATGACACTAAACTTACCCTCTGTGCCATGGTGGAGGGTTTGATTCCTACAAGACCAAGACCAAGTACAAGACATATCTATTTTTCCATCTCGATCCATTTATGTAAGAAATTGTTTTAATATTATTTAGTGTTATGTACGATGTTACAATTTATCCATAAGGAATGCCTAAGCATTTTTCTGCCTTTGAAAGTGTATCAATGATATTTAAAATACTCATACTTAACTATTTCGTGTTTCTTTACAGTTGGTCCTGTATTCCAAAGACATGAAGTGCCACTGCAAGCAGACCAATCATTACTCACATTAGGACGCCTAGTACGGAACCGGCTGGCTAGCATTATTTATGAGAATCAGTAGTTTAATTTTGTAAATAAAAACTAAGCAAGTTATTTAAGGTGTTTTAATAAAATTTTCTAATATAACTAACAATTTCCCAAACAGAGTTTGCCACTGAGACTGTTGTTCGAGCTCCCGTTCTCTAAGCCTTACATGCTCATTGGCAAACTCTGTAGCGAAATTCTGCCATCTTTCTTCGGTGCCAGCAAAGAGGGAAGCTGCATCAACAGGGCGTGTATGGCGGTGGCGCGGTGAGGTGCGGCGTGGGCGAATGACACGGCGAGCCCCGACTTCGATGTGTCTTGGACTCGCAAGAGCGTAGTGGGGAGTAGGGGAAACTGCAACTCCCTCTATCTCCTCAACATAGAACTCCACTTGCTCCTGGCTTGTGCCTGGCCGATTTTCATTAACCGTTGCTGAAAATAACAGTTACTAAATTATGTACAAGACAAACTTTATAATACTAAAAGCATTAACAACTTATCATGGCCTTTATTTATTTAATAACTAGCAGCTGCCCGACTTCTTTCGCATGGAGTTAGTTATTTGAACATTTTATTTTAACCGCAAAAGAGTCGATTTCTATAGATACATTATTTCACTTCTAGATCATAATATACAGCACAATTTTTATATGCTCTGCTCCTCTGGGTTGCAGCTTGATTTTATAGGCAAAAACCTTCCTCGATTAATGCGTTATCCAACGCAAAAAGAATTTTTCAAATCAGACCAGTACTTCTTGAGATTAGCTTTTTCAAACAGACAAACTCTTCAGTTTTATATATTTGTATAGATTATAAAACAAAATTTATGTGCATTTGTCATAAAGTACCTACACACTTTCAACAAAATTTTATTTCAATATAGTTACATATTATGACTACTTACTGTTCTCAATATGGATATTCTCACGGGGAGATGTGAAGTACTGCGGTGGAGGTGGAGGCACCTGCTGCTGCTGTTGCGCTGTATAACATTCAGCTGAAGTTGTCTGTAACATGCATTAAATATTGTTTGAAGAATGTGATAGTGAAGTCTTAAGAAAGAGTGTTGTGCAATAAGTATATTTAATGTATAGAATATAAACTTGCAAAGGCAAATGGATTATTTAGTCCACACACTTTAATGCTGATTATACACAAAGCTACTAATATGTATTATTACCATTGCAAACGTTAAAGTAAAATTATATTAATAGTTACCTCAACACCAACTTCAGGTTTGCTTATTAGACCTGTCGCAGCTTGGGTTCCTGTTAAGTTGAGGACCCTCTGCTCCAGGTCTGTTAAAATTAATCTACATGCAGGGCCATGCACCACCTGTTCCACTGGCAGAATGATGAATTTTAGCTGCCTTCCTTTTTCTGTTGTTCTTCAGATCACTCCACACCTTCACATGTAAATAGCAAAACAATCATTAATAACACTCATTAGTAAGCTTTAATGTAATGTTTAATTTAAAAAGCCGTACCTTTTTCCACTTTTCAACTGGCTTAGAAGAACCAGTTGTATCCATATTGAGGACTCTGATTAGTTCGGTTCATTTATTATGAGCCGTAATGCGGCCATTTGGGCCATCTGCAAATTTATTCAAGTCTCCATTACTGCAATAATAAGGAATATTTTAATTATGAAAAAATATATATTTTGACTGAATGTTTACTTAGCAATAAAACGAAGCTATTTACCTTTCCATATACTCCACCATTACTTCGAATTGTGAAGAACTTGTTCCCGACATACTAATTACTTTTATAATGTATATTAAGAGTATATTTAAATAATTCAAAATCTTAAAAAAGCAAATAATTCAAATCTACGACAAAACTAACGGCGAAACTTCAAAAGTGACAGATTTAGTGTTTCTTTCTAATTTCTAATTTAAAAAAGAGACAGAAATATGCGGTGTGAAATTCGTTCAATCGAACGTTTCGTTGCACGTTATAGTTTAAACTTTATTTGAAAAAAGGAACTCGTACTACCAATATCATCGAAAACTAACAGTTTGACGTTTAAACTAAAACTTTCATAGTTTACAGTATTGAAAAACTCATACTAGGCCTACATGTCGTTTTCTAACGTAATGTAAAATGCTGATGGAAGGTAGTAGTTCTGCAATTAGTTGTGTTGTGATCAGGTGTTGGACAGCTGCTTATTGATTCATGTGGTGACACGACGATGTACCACCATATTTTTATCGACCTGTACCGGGCTGTACGTGACTACCTCCATTATCAGTTCGGCGAGCAGTGGATTGGTAGGGGTGGACTAACTTTGTGAAACACCGTGCTAATCTCGTGCGAAGGTGCCAGGCCTGTATAGTTCTTAGTGAACGAAATATGGAACAACATCTCCGCCACAGCCATTGTGCTCATCGAATGAAATGATACATTCAGAGAGTCAGACGACCTTCGCACTTAAAAAAAGTTCTTTTCACGAGCTGCCTAAGTATCATTGTTTCTTTCGAGAGTCGATAAACATGGATAAACTACCTATACCTACATGCATGAGGTCAACTGAGGTCATGACCTGTACCTGTGTTGCCATGAAATTACCCATTTATTTTATTTAAATTATTTATTTTTAAGGGGGTATTTTTTTTTTTAGTTTAGCCAGGTTATGTAGGCATTAGTAGAATCAGTTATCGATACCTAACAATACCTTCACGGGTCGGACAGGGTTTTCGTAACATACTGTATATTTATTTATTAGCAATTTTTATAGTTCAAGTACATTCACAGCAATTACGTTGTTGAGTAGACACATTTTTCGAGCATAATGGAGCAATACATTAGCAAAATGCTTCAAAATTATTCATGTTGACAGTAATATCTTGGTAATGTGTTACGAAATTAGGATGTTGAAGATGCTAAAGGAGTTTTCTATAAAACGTGGGAAAAACTTATTCTTCGACCATCACGTAAACCCTTCACAAGAAAATGTGCCATAGAAAACTTTGCCAACTCTGCAGTTTTGTAAAAATGTAAATAAGTGTATTGATTTACTAACATAGCATGTATGTAAAATGCCGGAATAGGGGTCAAAGTGGAATGCACAGACTAACATGAAACAAGCAAGACATTGAAGGTAAGTTCTTTCTCTATTTCAAGAAATGAAATACTATTTTAAAGTAACAGCTATCGCTTCTTATGTAAACGGCCAGTGTAAGATCTAATTAACGTTTAGAAAATTTAAATATTACTATTATACCGTATTGTTACTATACTTTATGTTAAAAATATGGGAAAATCGCATTTCCACTGATTCCTACGTTCAGTAATTGAGAACGGACGTGTAGCAGCATGGCGGGAATATTGATTTCTCAATTGCGCAGAATGTCAGTAACCGGCGCGCGCAGCAACTGTCAAAGTAGACGTTATACGGTAATGGAATGTCTACAAATTGATGTGAAAATAATATTATTTTCATAATTCCATGAAACCTAATGAACGATTAAAATAGTTCTATAATGAACTGATTTTAATCTTCTAAATTCTAGCATGTTTTGTGTAGTTCAGAGTTTATTTTGAGAGAGTAACCAAAATTGTTGTAGGCCGTCGGGCGATGTCAGTGCGCTGTGTTGTTTACATAAATTTTTAGCTCATAATATGATAAAAAAAATACTAAAATAGTGTGGTGTTGTCGTGTGCCTAGTGCCTATGTTATTGGGAAGCAAGAAACATGTTTACTGGAAGCGCATTATAAATAAAAACGATGAAAGATAAAGATGTCGAGATGCCTGAGGATGTTCGGAGCTTACTCCTTCAGGTTGACAAAGAAGCATTCGACCATACTTGTCTCTGCTGCCTTTATACTGACGCTTACCTTGATACTGCAGTTGTACGCATCCCGGCACCACGAGCCCCCACAGCCACAACGGAGGGTCGGTGACTTTGACTACAGTCCAGGCGCCTTCCTGAAAGGTCGACAGCCCGGGAACTTTAGTTTTTGCAAGTTCAACTATGGCCTTCCAAGCAGTCTCAACTGGGGCACATTCTCAGTACTTCCGTCCCCAGAAACTGGAAGTAGGAGCCACTTTGGAGTTATTTATAATGCCATTCAAGGAATAATGTTCGCGAATGTCAGCAAAGTTGACGCAGTGACGTATGTAACTCAAGCGACGCCTGAATTTCTGTATCATATAGTTGAAATAGCGAGGTACTGGAATGGTCCCATCAGCCTTGCTGTGTACGTACCTAGCTATGACTTGGATATTGCAATGCAAATATTAAACCAACTGTGCCATTGCTATCCGATGATGGCTAAAGTGTCAGTCCATTTATTTTTCCCAAATGAATCAGAGCCTAAAATAAGAACACTGGAAGAGAAAATGAAGTATTTTACGACTCTTGCGCCAACTCCAACATCTGTAATGTCTAACACAACAATGGACGCAAGAGAATTGATGAGACAGAAATTAGAAAATTTTCGCAATTTGAATAACAAAACTAGGGCGCAATATATTCAGAGGGCGAGAAAGAATAAAATAGAACGTATGATGATGAAGATTCCAAAACCAGGATATATTTCAAAAAATTTGAAATTCGAGGACTGTTCTGGTGTTAGCTCAGAAATAATCACGTATAGAAAATCAACAGCAAGTTTGTATCCAATAAACGTTGGCAGAAATGTCGCAAGAAATGCATCAACGACCAATTACTTCTTAGTTTCTGATATAGAAATGGTGCCCAGTCATGGATTGGCGCCAAAGTTCCTGAAAATGATAAGGAAGCTAATGGGTAACGAGAAGAGGGATTCTGGTTGTGTTTTCGCAAAGACTGTCTTTGTGGTGCCTCTGTTCGAAGTGGAGAGAGGAGTGAAAATCCCGCACGACAAAGTAACGTAAGTTGATAAATACATATTACGGTTTCCACCCACCACTGTCAACGTAATGTCATCGAGAAACGAGATTATTAGTAGTAAGCATGACGTCCCGGTGACGCCATACGATGGACATGCTGTCATAGTAAACGTATGTAAATCTCTTATGTCAGGCAGGGCGACATATTTTTCGATTTTAATGAATATATAATGAAATATTCATTGAACATCATAATATTCGCAAGGACTATGCGCAATATGGATGAAGTTATGGTACTATTGAGGCTGTGTGGTACTGCGTGTTCCATCGCCGTTTTATCGATGTCTAGCAAAAGATGGAAAGAAATAAATGAACTAACCATAGTCCATAACATCGGCCGCCGGCAGAAGTTACCATCCACCAGATAAAGTCTTGCCGCCAAGCGATTTGTCGTGTTCCGGTATGATGTCTGGTGAAGCCGTACGGAGGACCGGTCTGAGCAGTTGTGTTGTTGTGTTGGGAGTTTGGTCATGGAAGATCTTCAGATCAATCTCCCTTTGGCGCAGCATCGTTACTCGTGTTGGGTTTAACATTGCATCACCTCGCTCAACTGCCGTCTTCCTTCCTATTCGCTCAGTTTTTCTGAGTGAATAGCGCGCTTTACCATCAACGATCGCATCACTACTTACCATTAGGCGGGATTGCGGTCAAGCGCTAGATAAAAATTAGTTTAAAAAAAACTAATTTTTTGCTTCATTGCGTTGTTGTTGTTGCTATATGGCGTATAAATAAATAAGTATAACGATGTAGAGCAGTGATGACGCAATGGTATCGGCCGCGAATTTTTTTTACCCAGGAAACATCCTTATTCAGCATCGTTTGCTTAATCTCGTTGACGTCCTGTAGATGGTGACGGTGGATAAAAATATAGCACACATGGATTAGTTGAAGCGGTCAATACAAAGGAATGTAGAAACCGTTCTTAGTGCTTATGTACCTTTTGTTGCTATTGTTAGAATCCTATGTGAAAGGGCGCTCTTTTCTTGTCACTGAATTGTTGTATCCTTTGAGTAGTTTGTAAGAAGTAAGAGTATATGCTTTAATAGTAAATCCGCAATGCTTTTGTGGATGGTTCTTTCAGTGAATCTACAGGTAGTTTAATACACCGTGTAACTCTGGGATTTATTCTGCTTTTGTGGGTACATTTTTAGATATAAAGATATTTAATTTTTAAACTATTGTAAAATTTGTAGGGAGAAGAAATGTGACATCTAGGAACGGTAGAGAATTTCTTTTAAATTTTCAATAATCTATACAAAAAAGTTACGTTCAGTTTTTCCAAAATTTGAAGATTTTTCTAGAAACTTATAATTTTTTGTTATCTGAAACTTATTCGGACTGTTACAAACATGTCGTAAGAAAAATAGCTAAATCGACCCATCTACTTTCAAGTGGCGTGCTTACCAACGAACCGCGTTGCATTTTGATTTATATATAAGATAGAAGATTAACGAAATTTTTCGTGAGACTTTTTGTTCTCCAAAACTTCACTGCCGATTATAATACGTTTTTCAGCATTATTTAGGGAATTTATTCTTTCCGAATGTTTATATGGTTACTATTAAACAACTTATAAAAAGGTATCGAGGTGATGTTTATTTCATAAGACATCCCATCAAGCATACCTACGATACGAAAATAAATACAGAGATGTAGATAGCGTGTGAAAAAGTCAAGGACACAAAAAGTAATACAAAACTAAACGATTAACAAAACCAAAATTTATAAGAATGTACCAACATATATTTAACACACTCAAATATTAAAAAAAGACGTGTGGCACTCGGGGACTGCCGCGGTAAAGCTATTGCATAGCATTTTGTATCAATTTATGCAATTATTATTATTTATTTATTTTATTTATGCAGTATTTTTTTTTCTTTGATATTAATTCAAGTTACACTTTTTGAGCGTGGTGACCGGTAAGAAAACAAATTTTTCTTTTATTAAATAAATAAAAAGTTAATATTATTTAAAATATTTTTATTATTTTACAATACATGTGGGTTTTATTACCTTACAGTAGCTGTTGGTTATTCAGGAATATTTATCATTGAAACTATAGGTTTATGATAACTGAAATAAGAAACATAAGTTTGCGACTTAATATCCTCTAAATACCTAGAAAATACCGTGTCAATGGTGGTCCCATATTTTGTTGTGGACTTTTGTGGATCATTATTCATTTTCAAATTCAATGTTTTTGATAGAAAAGTTGTCCACCGCTCTGATTTTTTATCAGCGAAGTTAATGTTGAAATCGCCAGCCAAGATAAGTGGAAATTTATTACCATTTGTTTCAAGTATTTTCGAGCCACTCGAGTTACTCCAGTAAAGTGCGATGAATAAAATGCTCTACCTCGTCCAATTTTGGATTCGGAGAAATGTAAATTGCTACCATAACTATTTGTAGGCCATTTCTAAGTTTGCATAAGCACGCACAAATATCTCCAACAACTGAGCGCCTAACATTAACATCGCTAACGTGTGCAATATTTATTTCAATATTCGGAGTCATAATATTAGTAATATCATTTTTATTTTGGTAAATAGCTACCCCACCTTTTGAAACAGTATCTCGTTTGAACTGAACAATACAATTAAAATTAGGTATTTCAATTGGATTATCATGCGTCATGCAAGTTTCGGTAAGAAGTAACACATTTGTTTGTCTCGTAACTGAATCTTGTAAATCGTATTTATGACTATTTAGACTGGCAGTTGAAAGTCATTATTGAAATGCCATTTCTATTACTAATGAAATCTAATACACTTTGAGCAATCGTCTGAACACTATTTAAAGACAGTCTTTTGAATTCTTGCAACAATTGAAAAAACGGTCGTGTGAGCACTTTTTACTCTATAAAATCACGCGCTTTTATTTAGTAAACAACACTATAAATAATTTAAAAGTCCAATGAAAAATTAGCATGACATTCATCTTACCTTTTCCGTTAAAAAAAAGCTATTTTATAAAAACACTACTAAATTAATTTGAATAAAAGTACTTAATAATTAATTATATGAAAAGTTTTTAAGGTAGCCATGACAACGTCGATGATGTCTATGACATATCTCTATAGAAGACCTATTTCAGAGAGAAAATTAATCGCAAGTTTAGCACATCGCGACTATCAGTAACATGGCAAGTGTGTAGGACTGAGTTCGCGCCCTGCAATATGCATGCTCTTTTTGAAAATCTATAAATTGTTTTCAAAAGATGTAGTCGCACGCACACAAACATACCGTGCCGAAGACTGCCGAACTGAAACGACGTTAGACGATGGGGAGCGTGAGGTTTTTTCGTTACGGAATTTCTGGATTCGGTCCCCGCGCTCAAGGCCCGCGATAGAAGCTATGCAATAGCTTAAAAACAAATTTTTATTTGCTTTCAAAACGTAAGTCAAAATACACCTATAGACATATAAAGTTATACGGACTATAACAAAATATTTTAAATATCAAACCTGCCCCCTAATTGGTGAACACATTTTTGTCAAATGATTGCGACTAGTTGGGATTGTTTGGACTGAACGGACCAATGGGCGGCCTGAACGATACCAACTGATCCCAACTATAAGTCGCAATCATTCGACAAAAATGTGTTCGTTGATTAGGGGGCTGATTCGAATAGAATCATAAGCTCCTTCATAGGATTGACATGAGATTAGAAAGCACAAACTCGGTCTGTGTCAGACCTACATATTATGTTCTGTAGTGGTTGTCTTTTGACTGACATTTTTCAGTACCGTAGTTAATTAGTGGCTAAACGCATGATGACCTTTGGGTACAGAAACGTCCACAATGAACCTTATTAGAAAGCAACGGAGAGGGCTATATTACGAGTTGTACTGCATTATTGAATTAGCAATGAAGAGATCCATAGGCGAACCATTCTATCGGCGGCGATCTCTCGCGTCCGGCCCTGGTCCACGCTATGGTCCGTAGCGAGAGTTCATGGCAGGCCGTCACCTTCTTCTGGCTATAACGATGATGATGATGATTTAAAAGAAAACATTACATTGTTGTTTTTTCCTTTTTGTATTATTCTGCAATATGCTCTTCATTGGTTATTTGGAAACATTACTAACGCATTGTTGCTATAATCTTATTTTTTTCTAAACATTGTCTTGGGAGTTCAGAACTTGGCCTCTTTTTTATAATTAAGTTTATGTCGAACGTGCGGATATATTGTTAGTCATTGCCTCCATTCAGGGCACGTTTCTCATTGCTGCCGTGAGACACGTGTACTTTTATGTTTAGACATTCCTCGACTGGCTTCAAACTCAATCAGAGTTGCACTTATAACTCACTGGCGAGCCGCCCCGGCTTCGCACGGGTACAATGCTGATACTAAATACACTACAGAAAAACTGTGAACGTTGTATAGCGGCCCGCTGCTCCCACCACCCGGCTGGTCGGTACAGCCGTAAACGCGACGCCCCGCAATTTTTAAATCTGTAATATCTTCGAAAATATTCCATTAAATTATATGCTGTAACGGATGATATAGATCTATATTAAATCAACAATGTATTTAAGGTATTAAATTGGATAAGAATTAGTACTGTATTGGTTAAAATTGCTTCGAAATTTAGACGGTATATGTCTTAAAAAGTAAATGACAAAAAATGTTGTTGTGGGATATCCATAAGAGATAGACATATATCATCGGGGACTTTTTTGTAGACCTTTTCAATGTGTACAATATTTAGTATATTATATTGATAAATCTCGTAGGATTCAGCCAGCGTTTCATTGCAATCGCGGAAAAAATGTAATTATTTACGACATCACATTAGAAACCTGAAAAATAATAGTATTTCTCCACAATTTAATGGATGTTATTATACATATAAACCTTCCTCTTTAATCACTCTATCTATTAAAACACCCGCATCATAATCCGTTGCGGAGTTTTAAAGATTTAATCATACAAAGGGACATAGCAAAAGCCATTACTAACGCGAAAGCCGCGGATGCAACCGGGACTGAACGCGGAGATGATGATGATGATGTGTGCCATTCATACAAATCCATTTGATGATGTATGATTGTAGGACATTCATACATCACAAACTTTCGCATTTATAATATTAGTAGAAAGTAGGATAGTAGGATAAGTTGAAAGTAGGATATTAAATAGTACATAGGAAGTAAGGTAGAGGAGCATTAGCTGTGCCCGCATCAGTTTCGATTTCGTAGGAATATTGTTGCAAAATATATCCTATCCTAGTTACAACCTGTGTGATGCCATATTACATACATATGATGATACCATTAGAAACTTCTAATGATATCATTATTATTGAAATTTAAATTCTTTGTTTATTAAATGTCTAACTAGTCATTCTACCTATTACTAATTAATTACTAATAATGTAAACCTCAGGTCCACACAACAGTGTATTCGCCAAAAGTAAAATATGTGTATAGAAAATAAATAGCCACAATGTATTATTGCAATTGAAAATTCGCGTTTTAAATATAAATTCAGACTGGTTGGTCCTACAATTTATGGTACAGTCGTGCGATCTTTAAAACTTAGGTACTTTTATATCAATTTTATCGAGTTCCCCGCGAAACGTACCCTTAGTATGCAGCTGTAAAACGATGTAACATTTTATTGAGACGAATATTTTTATTGCTCTCCATTTTATACATACTTATCGGTCGTCATTGAAAATTTCGTGAGCTGCATGCAAATACGAGACTCACACAGTTAGGCATCTAAAATAAACTGGATTGGTATTCGAGTTTGTGAAATGGGACTACGGACGTGGCTCTTAAAACTGCTATTTTTGTGGGGGGCGCCAGGTGGCATGGAGAATTCAAAATTATTTAGGTTTTTCTTTGCAATTTGCTGATCAGTCATATTGAATAAAATATTATACGCAAGCATAACAAGAATGTATTTTGAGAATTTATTGCTGATAATATGAACTAGTGCTTTAGTGCGATCCCGCCAGATGGTAATCAGTGATCAATAGTAAAGCACAAATGTTTATTGTGAGGCTATTCGCTCTCAATAAAAATAAAGGTCACCGCCCGGTAAGGACCAGGCCCGAGTTGACAGCGCCTAGTGTTTCACGTGCGCCTCAAAGAGATTTCAGCACATCGTGAAGGGGTTCACGAAAACCGATGCCTCCTGGGTCTGGGTTGCGGGTTGTTTAAAAAAGTGGCCCTGGCGCATAGGCAAGTGAACAAACACGGTGACTTTTAGTCAGTAAAAGCCTGACACGCCCTTCCGCTCTGCCCAGAGCTGAAAAGGTCATTTGATGATTATCCATCCCAAACAAAAAAAAAAAGGAAATTCGCTGTAGCATTGAAGACACTTAATTTATAATCTGACGCGAAGACCGCTGCAGGCAAAGTGTTCCAGTCTTTCGATGTAGGCGGTATAAACGACGAGGCGAAACGTTTCGTTCAGAGTATATCGTAGTGGCGTCACCAACATAAGGGTCCTGATGTACGATGGATTGTTCGATGATGGAACGGTGTAGGCGAAATTAAGTCATGTAATTCCCTCGCACACTTATATAAACGCTAGTTACTTTACGCCCGCGCATCTCCATTATATATAATTAATAGTAGATTAGTAGTCAAGGACTGTAAGGCATCAATGTCAGCCCGAGATATTTAGGCGCGCGAGCGCAGCGTGGGCTCCTATAGTTCGAGGGTGCAAGTAGAAGAAAACCGGCATTACAAGAATAAAACATTTTAATTATTTTTTCAAGAACGAAATTTAGCTTCGCCGTTCGATATTTAAAATAGATGACTATTATACTCATACGAAGAGAAGGCTGAATAGCGAAGCGACCAGCAATGTAATTGCATAACATATTATCAGTAGCAATGAGTTTTATTTTGACAGTTCAAGAACATTCATTGCGTTATTTACGTTGTTGAGCAGATACATTTTTAACCGACTTCAAAAAAGGAGGAGGTTCTCAATTCGTCTGTATGTATAATATTTTTTTTTTTTTTTTTTTATGTATGTTCACCGATATTTTCGTCAATTATAGACGGATTTCAAAAAAATTTTTTTTGATGGATAGAGTTTACTTCTGAGGTGGTCCCATTTTCACCAGTCCAGGATCTGATGATGGGATCCAGGAGAAATCGAGGGCAATCACCGAAAATTGTATGCTCGTATGGTGTTTTTGTTACGTAATCACATCTTACTCAGGTATATGCTTCAGGGTGTCAACATCTGATGGTGCTGTGCTGATGATGAAGCTACAGTACTCCTCAACGGTTAGGAGTTTGAAGGCAGTACTGCAATTGGTCGATGGAAACTATTTAGTAGTATGTAGGGCTAACATGTTGCTTGTGAGGTATGCTTGAATCAACATCTGATGCTGCTGTGCTGATGATGAAGCTACAGTACTCCTCAACGGTTAGGAGTTGGGAGCAGTACTGCAATTGGTTGATCGAATGTATGTAGGGCTAACGGGATACTTGTAAAGGCGCATCCAGATTCACGCCGAGAACACGCGAGCACCTTGAATGAGATTCATTGCTCGCCCGTCTTGTTCTCGTGGTCGCCTATTCTCGGATCGGTGGCGGTATTTTGGCTCGAGTCAGAGTGTTTCGGGTGAGAAAAGAGAAGCGTATCACATTCTCGTTCGGTCTCAACTCAGATCAACGCATGTACTCGTACTGACTACGCGTAGATCGTGTTCATGTGCATGTACCTACTCTGTGGTATTTTATTTTTATTTATTTTAATATTTATAAAATTATAATATGCTAACGCACACAATAATGAATAATGAAGCCTCTGCGCTATTGATCACGGCCAAACACTATGCAATAATAGCCATTGTAAAGCCGTCTTCACTCTTTCCATGTCTATATTAAATTCTCTATGTTGCTGCAAGTTCTCTCGTGTTTCTACCACGACTACCAACCCTGCGCTACATAGTGGAAGTGGTAATTGCTCAGCAATTTCCACTATGTCTTGTGCAAATAAAACCACTTGACCTTTGCACCAATTTTGGCTGAACCTATTTTGTATTTTAATAATTTTTAGAAATGGAATTATTCTTGTAAGTAGGCGTTGCTCTACATCTGACAAACTATCAATTTCAGGTGGTATTGGCGCCACATCCATTTTATTCCAATACGCTTGGGAAGGTACTTTACGTTTCCTCAGGTTAGTAGAGCATCGCGAACATACTACAATGTTGCTCATTTCTACCAACTCACCAGGCAATAAATCTTGTCGACATGAGGTTTCTAGCCGGCATCTCTGCTTCGGATATAATAGTTTTCTACATACACCACATGGAACATCAGCAAATTCATTAATGGTAGATAGGAAACTATCTTCTCCGATATATCGAATTCTGCGGGTACTTTCCCGCATATTCTCTAAGCGTTCTCTTCTTTGCTCCTCATTTTCTACTCGCCTTACCTCAAGATTTCGTTGTCTCATTAAATTTAGTCTTTGAGTCCGTTGGTAAGGAAGTTCGTTCCTAGTACGTTCACGCATAGCATTGACTCGTTGTTCGCGTTGTTGCGGGGATTCATTACTCAGCCTTTCATTAATAACAGCGAAACGATGTTCGTGTTGTTCCAGAGTTTCATTACGCAGTCTTTCATGAATAACTGCGAGGCGATGTTCGCGCTGTACTGGAGTTTCATTACTCAGTCTTTCATGAATAACAGCGAGACGATGTTCGCGCTGTACTGGAGTTTCATTACTCAGTCTTTCATGAATAACAGCGAGACGATGTTCGCGCTGTACTGGAGTTTCATTACTCAGTCTTTCATGAATAACAGCGCGACGATGTTCACGCTGTATTGGAGTTTCATTACTTAATCGTTTTCTAATAAAATCTAAACGTTGTTGGTGTTGTTCTGTTGACTCTTGCGATAATTGAGAACGCATATAACTTCTCATCTGAGATAATCTCACTTGACGGGCCAGAGGCGATTCTTGGGAACGAGATATAACATTTCGCTTGCAATTTTTGGAAAGACGTTTCTTATTTTCTGCAATACTTTCCAGGTGACGATTTGCCCTCATTCGGGCTGCAGCCTTAGTGGGTCTACCCATGATAATAAAAAAAATTTTAATACCTAATAAGTATTATCAAACTCTTCAAAGTAAGTACGTATTAATAACAATTATAGCTTCCTAAAAAATATGAACGATTCGTCAAACGAACGTATTAATTAGTGACTATATATTAAATAAATTGAAACCCTAACCCTAAGTAAATGAACTAGCATCTATTTTTAGTTCAAAACGCATTAACACAACTAAAAATCGAGAAATAAATGGACTTTTTAAAAAAAAATCAAACCGACTTCAAAAAAAAAAACACAAACGACAAAAACAGACAATAGCAGTACTTACATAACTAAAAAGCGATAAATAACCTAATTTATTCACTTAATGCATATTATATATCTACAATTATTTAAATATTTACAACTTAATACCTAATACTTTAACAAAGTCTTCTTTAACTATTTAAATATTTACAGTTATCACTTATTTTTGAAGTCGGTGCCAGCCAAACAAATAAATGTAATTAAGAAAACTGACCGACATTAAAATTCAAAGCAAAACTAAGAATAGGAAATTGCATAAGCGCGCTGAAATAATTTATTAATGGAAGCGACCGTCAACGACGTCTGCCCTCACGCGTCTGCCCGCGTTCGGGTGGCACACTCAACCGGCTGACCCCGCGCCCCGCGCCCCAGGCGCACCTTCTCCTTGGTGTGTGTGGTTTTGCGTTTGCTTACCGGCCCGGGGCCGCGCGCCTCAGTCAAACAGCACCACAGATATACTAACGGACTACGTTACCTAGGCTGCAGGCTGGCACCGACTCCAAAAATAAGTGATAACTGTAAATATTTAAATAGTTAAAGAAGACTTTGTTAAAGTATTAGGTATTAAGTTGTAAATATTTAAATAATTGTAGATATATAATATGCATTAAGTGAATAAATTAGGTTATTTATCGCTTTTTAGTTATGTAAGTACTGCTATTGTCTGTTTTTGTCGTTTGTGTTTTTTTTTTTGAAGTCGGTTTGATTTTTTTTTAAAAAGTCCATTTATAGAACATAGGGGGCAATGAAATAGCAATAAGCTCCAAAATGATTTCAAGTGATAGTAATGGTGTGTTACGCAATTAGGGTGCTGTTTGGTCATTAGGCTGAATGCATGATGTCTATTGCCAGTATGATGGTTAGATATTTATACGCAAAGGAGAATGCCGAAATCTGTACCAAACGCTTATAAAAAATATATTTCCCTTATATACTTTACTAACATTACCAAAATATGAATCATTACTAAATCTGCGTTTAGGATATTTTCTAAAAAAGTATATGTTGATAGCCCAAGTTCTTGACTTTCAAATGCATTTCCGGTAGTCAAGAATTTGATTGATGCCATTGCCAGCACTAAAAAAAAAAACGATTCCAAGCAACAAAAAATCGTTAAGAGAAATCGATTACAGAATGATTGCTTAAACGATTAAAATGATTTTACATTAGTTAGAAGGCACAGATAGTGAATAAAAAATCGATTTTTCGTGATTTTTGAATAGGAATAGGTACACACAGCGGCACATCAAGTTATACATGTCGAACTTGAGAGCGCTTATCTTGCTCGAAATAAAGGCCGTTTTCGTAGTACAACTGTATATCGTGATGTAGTGCTGACCGTACTAAACTTAATTTCAGACTGAATAATCAATTTATTTCTTAATCGATTATTTTTTAGGCGATATCGATTTTAGACATTTTGAATCGAGATAGCAACACTCCTAAACAACTGTCAAATATCAACCCCGCCACAACACCTCGTTCTCGTTCGTCGCTTATGAATCGATCGCCACTCTTTGAACTACTTAAAGACAGAAATACATACAAACCATTAGACAAATATGTTAAAAATACTATTAAAAACGTATAAATAAGTGCAAGTGGAACATAGTGAAGTGCTACATAAATAAGATATGACCTAAAGGTCTTAGTAACCAGGTCATTAAATTAAAAAAAAAAAAAAAATATGAATCGTTCGTGCTTGTGTTGTTATTTTGATTTGTTGCTATTTGTTTTTGTCCTTTTTGTCCATTGAGTTGAGCTTTCGTTCCTCTGGGTCGAAAGTACGTTTTTTTAAATCAGTGGCAGTTCTTTATTTGGTAGGTATCTCTTGAAAATATACATAACTACGATTTTAGGTACGTAATCAATATTTTTGCAATAATAATAAATAATAAATAAATAAATTGTTTATTTCTCAACTTTGTACATAATTTGTATAATGATTTTCTTAATTCTAAATAGCACTGATGTATAATTTGCCTGAACTAGGTAGCTAGCTATATTGCGTTATTGCATTGCTGATGGCTTATTTATTTATTGAAACTATTATAAACACTTAGAAAATGAAACATATTTCCCTTGTATATTGTAGTGAATGATATCTTTGCAATATTTTAAGTGGGTTTTTAAAAAATATAGTTATGAGGAAAAATCTCAGTACTGCGGATTCGAAAACAAAAACGCTTAATGACAATGGTAATATTAAACAATAAGCTGGCTAAATATTGTTTTTTAATCTAAAAGCAATTGGTACAGGCTTCCATACAAAAAACCGGTATTCTCCTTTGAAAAGTTTTGTGTGAAGAGTTTTTTTTTTATTACTTACCGCCCTAGGGCTTTTCTAGCTACATTATTATCCTAGAGCGCTAATTGGTCACCTACAAGCCCCTTTTGAGGGTAATAAGAACCTACTTACCGAATATGAAAGATATAAAATCATAAATTAAACCCTCCAAATTCATACTTACAATCCTCTTAAATCACTATATCATGAAATAATCAGTAAATTAGGGGGAGGAGGAACTTCGAGGACTGAATCGATGATTTAAATGATTATAATGTTGTCAAGCTCGTGAATGTAAATTTATTCAACAATCAGCATGACTCTTAGCTGCAGTGTGATTCTGAAACCATCTCACCGTATAGATTGAGGTAAACTGAGCTACCATTTCAACTAAATCTAGGGATTGACACTAGTGACATTCCGAGCTCACTTCAACTAACTTTTCAAGGAGATTCTTATTGAATCGATCCGCAGTCAATAGTAAAAAAAAGACTGAAGTAAAAACCTTCTTGGTTACTCTGACGATACCCCCTAAAAGTCTTTAATTAAGTAACTGATAGACAGTGTACACCCTAAACTGTTGGGTTCCGAAGCATGAAATTTTGTACAAGAGATCCCTATTCATTAAAGTGAGCAAGGAACGATTTATGATAACTCATTCAGTAAAAGGGTACAAATGATGATGGAAGTTTGTGTGGTGGTGCGTCATTTTTGCCAACAGGAAATCCCGTAGGGAACTCGTTTAATTATTATTAGAAAAAAGAAAGAAACAAAGAAAAAACGTTTATTTGCGGTAAACATGACGTAAATGTTTATAAAAACAGTTGAGTAAAAATAGTTGACATGCGTCACAGCCACGCAAAACGGCTATCGCTCAGCATTATGCTGCGACCTTAACTTTTTTGGCCATAGAGTCAACTCACCGTTATATTATTTAATATATAATCGTTTCATCCAATAAACAGATGGGTGAAGGTCGTTCCTTACTGTATCCTTTACTATTATATTTTTCTTACAAAATAATTCGTCAAAGTCACGATTGTTAATGTAAAACCTCTTTTTTTGTGGATGGGAAATCGTCAAATAACCTCTTCTGCTCTGGGCGGAGCGGAAGGGCGTGGTAGACTTTTACTGACTAAAACTCACCCGTGTTCCTTCACTTACCTGTGCGCCAGGGCCACGGTACCTCTTTCGAACAACTCATATCCCTGGCAGTCATCGGACTTTGTGGAACTTGTCACGTTGTGCTGACATCTCTTTGAGACGCGGATGAAAACAACGTGCTATCAATACGGGCCTGGTACTTACCGGGCAGCGAGCTGCTCACTCTTCTCTCTCACTCGTCTCTGAAATAGTTTAAAGAATACTGAACGCGATGGTTGTATGTTTTGGTCGAACTACGATTGTCGTGTCACATTTGTGACACACCTGTTTCGCCCAAATCACCATTCCAACCTTACTTATATATTCCGAGGCTTCACTAGACATCATTCCGGGACACTGACGAATTACCTGGCGGCAAGACTTTGTCTGGTGGGTGGTAACTTCTGCCTGCAGCCGATGTTATGGCCCACCACCGAAATGCCTGTCTGTACCTTTAAGAGATTTTTTGATGTATTCTACTCAGAATACCGCTTTCAACAGAGCTGAGCATTCTAAAAACAAAATTTTATAACATGCGCCTCGTTGAAACATTTTTCAGGTTCATTATTTACTTATTTTTTTTAATGTCTCACATAATGTTATTACGTTCGTACAACGTATTGATCATGAATGTTTCTTCATAAGGTTGATGGAGATGTTAAACAGCAACCGAGCGACGTATTTCCATCAGAAAATGTGTCCTCACTGCCAGCGGTTTCCAGGACTGCAGACGTGGCTCATGAGACCCGCCCGGAACGTTCTCGAGGTAAGATTGTATATTTTTTGGAATAGATTTCATATTTATAGACACACAAGCTGTATATTCAATAGGATTTTCCATGGAGATCTAATTAGTTGTCTTAGAGGAAGCGTTTTCAACAACCGGAGATATAAATAAAATCAAAATCTTTTACGTAGGACCCACACATGTGTAGTTCAATTGGTTAGTATACATACGACTTAGAAGCTAGTGTTAGTATCAGAAAATAACACAAGCTAATCATTAATACGCCGTAGTGGCGTATCCAATGTCCAATATGGAACTGTACCATAGCGTTAAAGCCATCTATTCTCGCTTCTTTAAACATACTTGTATAAAAGATGGCAGAATACATTCAGCACACAATTCTAAGTTTAATATTAATAATTAGGTAATATTGGTAACGCCTATATGCAACTTTTGAGATCCTAAGTTATTTCAGCATTTTATCATTGCTTATCTTATATATACGTATTATCTAGCTATCAACTTTTGATCAACATATACCTACTTGCTCAAAACTCCCAAGGCTACATTCTTTTAACGTCACCAAATATTTAGGTAGGGTTTTTCATAATTTTATGAATATTCAAACACCGCAGCAGTCAGCGCTGATTGACTTATAGCTCCTATCGTGTAGTATCGGAAGGGATAGGAACGGATATGTCGACAGCCAACCGCGTCCGGCAGGATGACGCCGCATACGATCGGCTTCGTACCGTATCTGTTTCTGCTGTTATTCAAATAGTTTCATTCCTACCGTGTTGACATGTTCAAATGTCGAAAAGATTCGATCTGATACTGGGATACGTGAATGCAGCACACTTTCGGACACAATCGCATGTTGCGGAGAAGGCCCACGGTCACGCTGCTTTGAGCGACTTGGTAATATAGACTTTAAATCTGTGTACATAATTTAAATAGTTTAAAGGTTAAAAAAATCCGTACTGATTCTATGCAACGTGTGCCGTTTTGTGGAGATCATCATTTATTGGACAAAGGACACTATTAGTCATATATAATACTAGAATTGTACCTTCGTTACTTTCATGAGACATTAGTAGGAATTATTTCCTACGTGTGAATTTTGTGCATGTGTAAATAATTGGGAATTGGCGGATAGATATAGTTTATACTTGCTAACTTTGTGTATTGCATGTAGCAGCTATGTAGATGTAAGTCGCACTGATTGTAATATACAATACAGCGAACCGCTGCAATGCCGACAATAATTTAATATGCGTGCAAATACGGTTTCGTGTTTTTTTTAACGAATATTATTTATTTTAAATACATTGTACCAATGAATTTAAAACGAATAACATGAAAAAATAGTGAAATTGAAGGAAGGAGATCGAGGAAGTTTTCAAATTATGAATTATTTTATGTTTTTAATTTCCTTTTTTATGCTATTCTATAACGGACAGAGGCTTCCGTCCGTTGTTTCCCCCTTTATTTGATTATTTAAATATGATAATAATATAAAAAAAAATAGATATGTAATAAATCGTAGCCCACAGGTATCCGGAACAGAATCCAAGCTACAGACAGAGGAACCTCCGAAAAATGCGGACTGTGCAAGAAGCACCGCTTTCTAAACCAAACCCTGATCCAGATGTCCAATTAGAGCGTCATCAGGCGTTGTCCGAGGCTCTAGGCTAATAACCCATTGGCTGTCACGATTATATGCAAATTATTTCAGAGTCCACGTTCCACATGTCGACAACCTCACAAGTTTTGTCAATATACTTGATTTGCGGCTGTTCACTTACTGGTTACGCGGACGATGGCCTACTGCTCATTCAGTCAAGTACCCGAGCTGGACTTGAGAACTTGGCCAATACTTGCCTAAATTTAATATCTCAGTGGGGTGATCGTAACCGCCTAACGTTTGCGCCACATAAAACCTATCAACTTCTACTAAAAGGTAATCTTAAATCATTGCCTACTATTAAATTTAATAACGTTCCCATTAAAAAACAGCAATCCGTATGCTATCTTGGTATGATCTTAGAAAGGAATTTTTCATTTATAGAACATATAAAAATAGTTGGTGAAAAAGCTAAAAGGAACTTTTATGCCCTAACTAGAATATCGAAAGCAACTTGGGGTCTATCATTCCTAACTTTAAAAACTATATATGGAGCTACCTACTTAGGATGTATGTGCTACGGTGCACCTGTTTGGGCCGATAGGGCCAGCATAGGGGCGGCACGACGTAAACTGCTTCAAAGCCAACGTTTGGCATTGATATTTTTATGCAAGGCGTATAGAACGGTCAGTACTGAAGCCTTACCGGTACTGGCAGGTGTACTTCCAGTCGACCTTGAGGTACAGCGACGTGCTTCAATGTACTACTCCGCGAGGGGGGAGGCCATGGACACTAATTTTGTTACACAACGCGACTTTAATAAAATCTCTAGATTATTTAAACCTCAGACTGAAGTCTGGGAGGACCTCTTATCCGAATGGCAAAGTAGGTGGGATAATTCCATCAAGGGCCGGCACCTCCATCTGTTCTTTCCATCCGTTGGCGATCGGCTGGCTAGGACATGGCTGGAGGTTGACCACTGCGTTGCCCAATTTCTCACAGGTCATGGCAACTTTAAAAGTAAACTGTATTCTTTTAAACTTGTTCCTTCCCCTTTGTGTCAGTGTTCTACATCGAACTGTGAATTTGAACAGTCCGCACATCACATCTTGTGGGAGTGTGTTCTTTGGCAGAATGAACGCAATATTATGTTGGATAGTGTACAAGTTACATCCGGAGTCGTTTATTATACGGACCTTGTAGAAACTAGAACCAATTTCCGTGCGTTCAGGCGCTTTTGCCATACCTATTATTGGAATCAATTGTAACAGCTAATACCTACTTAGGACCCATTAACTTAATCAAATTTTATTCCGTGGTGTTTGGCAATCTGGGCTTCTCCCAGTTGCAATAATGTCCCTTTGTGCCGATTGGCCTAGTTCTGTTCTGTCTCCTGCTTGTTATGGAGGGAAGTGGAAAAAATATCTTTTTTCTTACTCCTCCGCTATTCTTTTCTGATTAATTTGTTGCGGGACCCAAGACAGTTGAATCGTTTCTCCGGGACTCGTCGAGCTTCATTGCTCGGCGTTTTTCTGGCGGTCGCCACTGTTGATTCTGGCTTTCAGGAGTTGCAGTGGTTGGGAAAAGTGTGGCGGGTTTTGTCCCAAAAAAAAAAAAAAAATATATACTTGATTTATTTATCTTTCTCGGCTTTCACAAGGTTCTAGGTTCATAAATAAAAATATTTTACAAAGGGTGACACAATGGGAGGTCTTATCGCTAAGAGCGATCTTTTACAGACAACCTTTGGATGGAATTCTAAGGGGTAGGATAAAGAAATAGTGTAGGTAGTCTACAGTGTACTATTTACATAGATTATACAATAAATATATACGTTAAGTGTATCATACTAGTTTAAATAAATTTATACATCTAATTAATAAATATCATACAAGAGCACATAAAATATAATAATATGTTTAAAGAGATGTGTCATGTTATGATGCTGTTATGTTGTGAGTTATGTTGTTGTTACAATTTTTATGATTACTGGCCACTTGTTCTACCTCGTCAGGAGCCTTACTTTGTGTAAATTATCTCATCGATACTGTTCTCAAAACGATGAAGGAAAACATTGTTAGGAAACTGGCATGACCTAGCGGCAAAACTTCGAAGATATGTGATATCTACCAAACCGCACTGGGCCCGCTTAGTAGATTATGGCCCACTCCTTCTCACCGAGATGAGGCTTGCTTCCAAGATTGGGAACATTATACAGTATGTTAAGAAAACCCTGTCCGACCCATAAGGATAATAAAGGTTAGGTAAACACATGACCAAATATAATATAAAATTTTACGTAATCGTCATAGTACCAATACAAATGAATTTTGAAATAATCTTTTTTTCCCGCGAATTAATTCCAACTTCCCCGAAATTTGGTAATTTTTAAAAAAGTGACAACACCGGTATTATTATGAGCGAATAGCCATGCGACCACGTGCCGCGTGCTCTGCCACCCGCCGCCCGCGGAAGGGTGCATAACGCACATTTATTAAGTTACCTCTTTTTGCGAAATAATATTTATTTTTTTAGGGGGATTTTTTTTTTAAGCTTAGCCCGGTTTTGTATGCATTAGTAGAATCAGTTATCGATACCTAACAACACCTTCACGGGTCGGACAGGGTTTTCTTAACATACTGTATAATTATGTTGATCATGTTATATTATGTCCTATCCGTGTGTTAAATTAATGTCGCCATTATTTTCGCGGCATATTGCATTTGCGTTGCGTAAAGGTTTGCTGATGAATTTACCTTCTGTGGTTTTACGGTCCACATACGCCACTTTCTCAAACGTTTGAAGTTTATTCATAACAAGCTTTTGCCATCGGTTTCGTACTCGTTTATTTCGGAAATTATCCTGTAGAAATTTACTACCAAGGTAAAATGTATTCTTTGTGTTAAAAATGTGCCAAATCTGATAAACTGTTTTTATGTGAATAAATTAACAAACAAACATATTGAATAGGAATTTTCAAAGAAATACTTCGCTAAGTATTTTATTATAATAAACAAACACGTGCTTAGAGCGTATCGGGTTCCATGCTTAGTATAGGGTTCCATGGTATCCCGTCCGTCACGAATCAGTGTCTCCACATAAGAATTAAAAAATGGGCTACTTGTTACATTGAGTTGACATACTAAGAACGAATCTTAAAACCGGGCCGAGTTATAGAATTCAACTATACGTGGAAAGTTAAATGAAAAAATGTCGTTTTAATCCCACCACGAGTAGTAGGAAGGGGTAACATGAGCTCATAACCAGGCAAAGCAACTTCAAGTTTCTACGGCATCCTGCATGTATTGCACGTTATGGACAATGAACAAATTTCAATGATGACAACGAGAGAATAACCGAAAAATTCTACAATTTAATAGCTCATACCCATCCCTTGTCCCATGGGATCCGGACGGGTATGGAACTCAGGAAAAATCTTAACAATGCGAAATAATGCAAAGTACAGCACTATCTCTCGGGTTACTAATTTATACAAAGTAGACGGGTTTTTTTTATTAAGGATTGCGTGAATCGATTTTAATAATTACCTTTTATTTGAAAGAAAATACGTTCAGGGTAATAAAATATGTAAGCTAATACAAAAAAATGTTTAATACAAATTTAGTTCAGAAATTATTTTGTACGTACAATTTTTCAAAAACTATTGAATCTATCAAGTTCAAAATAATTTTAATTGAAAGTCTTCATAAAGTTCTACTTTTGACATTTTTTCATATTTTTAAACTTATAGTTAAAAAAATTAGGGGAGGGGGGAACACTTCAAATACTTTTGGAGCGATGTTTTCGCAAAATATTAACATTATCAAAAAATGATTAAGCAAACCCCCATTCATTTTTAAATATCTAGTCCACTATTCCTTCAGTATATCACACGTTGGGGTTGAAAAGAAAAGAAAAAAAAAAAAAACTCTGCCCCAACTCTCTTTAAGTGTATGGGACCCCCTAATAAAACATTTTTTACACTTTTTATTTTACCACTTAGTGGGCTACCAAATATCAGCTTTCTAGTGTTAACGGTCACTGAGCTTATCCGCGGACGGACATACAGACAGACTTGGCGAAACTTAAATGGTTCCTAGTTTACTATGGAACTCTAAAAAGGTCACATATGTATAAGATATAGTTTGTCTCAAGAAATTAGACGATTATTAGTATTGCGTGAGAATTTCTGCCTGAACAGGCTTACTTTAACGAGTTGTTCACTTAGGCTTTTGTTAATTTGGGAACTTTCTTGTTAATTGTTTTTGTTTTTCATAGAAGCTTATTAAGTCTCGTTTATATATTATGCTGTACGTTCTACAAAGTTAAATAACGAATGAAATATTGTTACGTAAACCTGAGTGTATCAAGTTCTTACATAATATGTGAATTTGCTGTAAAAAACCCATTTACCTGGCATTGATGGAAGGATATGATGGATGCTACGACGAATTAAGTACACAGACATGTAACATATTTTTAGAAAAATGATAATATAAAGGATATTTTGTGGGTTAATATTTAGATCACTAAAGTATTTACGTGGAGTAAGATCCCCAGGGCCCCAGAACTTTCTTATTTTCTGAGTAACAAAATGTGTAAGACTGAGTAGCTTTTGTAAGTATTTTGAACGTTCGCAAAAGCGAGTAGAGTTTTTACGTGCTGTTAGTGCCTTCTGGTTTTCAAGCGTATGCTTAGCGTTTGTGGCGGTTTAGGCGGTACTACAGTCTCTTTAGTGGTGCCAAATTGACTATCGATACATTCAGGTGATCCGCCTCCAGGATCAGGACTCAAAACCGATCCAACTGCATCGTGGAGTAAGACAAGGAGATGTCATATCTCCCAAATTGTTCACTGCTGTGTTAGAAGATGTCTTCAAGCCTCTGGACTGGGAAGGACTTGTCATCAACATTAACGGCGTTAAGGACATCACTAATGTCCGATTTGCAGATGATATCGTGATCATGCCGGAGACTCTGGAAGACTTGAAATGCTCAATGACCTCAGCAGAGCTTCCCAATAAGTTCGTCTTGAGATGAACATAGATAAGACGAATATCATGTCAAACTTCCATGTCGCACCCACTCCAGTTCTAATTGGTTGCTCTGCACTCGAAGATTTTGACGAGTATATATTTCTGGGATAAAGAGTCACAACTCACCTCTTTCTCGAAGTTAGACCAACCTGTCCAACTTCGAGAAAAAGATGTCTTGTCGAATCCAGCTCGACAAGAGGCGGGACACCTTTGTCCAGCAGTGAAGCTTTATAGGCTGAATAAGAAGAAAAAGACGTGGTGACGTCATGGTGGTTGTGGTAAGTGTGTTTGGGCACTTTTTATCATGAATCGTATTGCGATTAATAACTTAATACTAAGCTGCAAACTGTAAAAAAACATTAGTAAATTTGAAATCCCTTTGCCCTCAATTTGGCAACGACTAAATCAACGCTATACAATATGTAAAGAAAACCCTGTCCGACCCATAAGGATAATAAAGGTTAGGTAAACACATGACCAAATATAATATAAAATTTTACGTAATCATCATAGTAATAATAGTAATGAATTTTGAAATAATCTTTTTTTCCCGCGAATTAATTCCCCGAAATTTGGTAATTTTTAAATAAGTGACAACACCGGTATTATTATGAGCGAATAGCGATGCGACCGCGTGCCGCGTGCTTTGCCGCCCGCGAAAGGGTGCTTAACGCATATTTATTAAGTTACCTCTTTTTGCGAAATAATATTTATTTTTTTAGGGGCATTTTTTTTAAGTTTAGCCCGGTTTTGTATCCATTAGTAGAATCAGTTATCGATACCTAACAACACCTTCGCGGGTCGGACAGGGTTTTCTTAACATACTGTATAAAGAAGTTTCTGAAAAGTTAAGGATTGGATAAAGTCTTATACGAGATGTGAGTTGTACTCATATAGTAATATAGTAATGGAAATGATAAAACACTACACATGTTAGTACCGAAGAGTACTTCCATGTTCGTTCGTGTGTAGCGTGTTTCTGCAAAGAAAATTCTATTTTTATTCTGTACTGGGGACTGCGGTAAACTTTTTTCTTGTTGTGTATTTTTAATGTGCTTCTTGTAAAGGTGTTTCTTGAAAGAATGTTTTGTAAGTAAAAGCAGTATGAAAGCTAAGTAAACATGCTGGGTATGGTTCGTGGGTACATTCGTTTAAGCCTCTAGCTTTAAGGGCTTCAGTAAAGTTCTGGGAGCTTATTTTCAACAGTTTTGCTATAGGTGCTTATTTTTAGCAGTTCTGTTAAAGCATAAAACTTTTTTGGCAATATATGTGCTTATTTGTAATCAGTCTTTACTATTGCTTGAATACAGGTTTCTCTCTCTCTCTCTGTGAGAGGTAGTGGGCCGTAATCTTTGTTTCTCATAGAATTCCACCATCGTGGGGGTAGAGATACCCATCTGTTACCCCCACGCCGTATATAACGTATACCCTCTTACAGGCTAAAACAACCATGGCGTTTAACTTTTACATAGGTAAAGGTGAAACACCATAGGGACTGCCATAGGGCATTCCTCAGCGGATCTCATCTCCCATTCGCACAATGGTCGCACCCACTCTAGAGTGGCGCGCCTGAAACACTGCAGCTCTAACTCGGCCCTCTCTCTTCGGACAAGGGACGTGGGAGCCATGTTCTACCCGACGCGCCCAGTGGGGATGTCTTCGAATTTTTGTTCTTAGGACATGCCTGTTTCCTCATGATGTTTTCCTTCAAAGTTTTTAGAGCAGTGGTGATGATATTACACAAAGTTAGTTAGGTAAGTCGCTACTTATTTTCGGAACCAAAACCTACGGAAAGTAAGTTGTGGATTTGACCACTATTAAAATTCTCCGCAACATATTACACATTGAGTAATTACATATTGTGTTTTTGAGTCTTTGGTTCAGGTTGAATCGTTGTAGGTAGGTATGTATTTAATTTAATTATTATTTATTTATTTTTAATTGTATTTCAATGTATCTAATTTAATTCTAGGTTCACTTAAGTGAAGATATCACTTAAGTTACCTAAAATTAAATTTATAATAGGATAGATAATGACAATAATGATATAAATTAAAAATGGTAAAAAAGGGTAGGTATCATTTTATATAAACACATTTTTTAAAGAAGACGTTTAAGATTTTTGGCTGACCATTTGCCCAAAATTTCGAAGTGCACATCGATTTGATCACTGTAGCATTTAAAGCTCTATTGGCGCTTAGAAATAGACTTTCTTACTCGTGTAGCGTATTTATAATCTGCAGATTTCAAATTGCTATTAGCTTGACCTACTTTGTATTTCCACGATATTCATTCTATGTTATCTATATAATAACCTAACACCAAACCTAATCATCTAACCAATCTTCACTAACTCACTCCCGACATCAATCAACCCGAGATGAATCTGAATTCACACGGAAACTGTCAGACCGTAGTCATAAGTCAATCAAATCCTACTTCCAATGGGATTGCAACCAGTTCTACGCCTTCCAATCTGGCTCCATCTGGCGGTTCAATCTTGTCGATTGACAGGCATTGAATAGATAGACAGACGGCGGGGATCATACAACCGGCGAAAAGGCACGCACACATAGTCCATCGTCTGTAATACAAACGTAGTATATGTACTGTCAAAAGTTCGCATTCATTGATAGACTTATTCTTTGTCAGATGGAACGGCAGCAACACAAAATACATTGCTTAATAACGCGCGGTCTTATAATGTTTGTAAGAAGCCATAAATAAAATAATTCAGTAATATAAAGTAGTTTGTAGATTTATTTTATTGTGCATTTTAAAGGTAACTTTTACGTAACCTATGTACGTTTTAATACAGCTGTTAAAAAACGTCCTATAGTTTTTTTTTTATGTAGCTTGTGGAATGGCTCCTAGGTTTTTGTGTCACAAGGTCCTATAACGAATCGGGATGACGCTAGTGAGGCGCAGCGTGGTAACAACGGAATGGATAAATCTGTTCTGTGGTGGTAACGTCACGGCTCGATATAACACTGGTGATATGCGATTCATCCTCTATTATAATTATATAGTATATACAGGGGCGTGCACAGAGATTTTGTTGAAGGTAAGCATACATATACCTACTACCCAAATCTCTGTGCTTATAAATGGTAAAACTTAAAAAAACGTAACGTAGACGTAGTTTCAATTTAACATAGTCGCGTACTTTTTCGCATGTCCACATTGAATTGATGTTTGTGCGTGGCTACAATGAACATCTAAGTATGTGATTGATGATAAGAACAAGTCAAATAAATGATATACGTGGGGTGTTAGGTATTTTTTTTGCCCAAATGAATACAATGAAATCATCATCATCATCTCAGGGTTAATACCAGTCGCATCCAAAGCTTTGGAATTTGGGATCCGCTTTTCCAGTCTAATTGCTGATTTTGGCAAAATTTCGACATTTTCCGTGAAGCGACTGCCGTCTGGCTTGTGGGCTCCAACAACCCGTAACGACTGCCACTAGATATTCGTATGGCAACCGAAACCAACGGCTTAACGGGCTTTCCGAGACACGACCAGACCAGTGCAAATATTCATATTCATGCATACAAATACTTACACTGCGCGAGGATCGAACCCGCGCCTCCTTACGCAGCGGCCGCGTTCGCTACCGCTACGCCATGGAGGCTGTCAAAATACAATGAAATGGTATTACTAACTGAACTGTAAATAAGTAATAATTTATTTCTCAAAAAACTAAAAAAATATATTTTACTATCTATAAATTAAATCAACGCGCCTATCTATTTTTAAATAACTCTGTAAAAATTAAATATATATAAGATCGTTGTGAAATCGCTAAAAGTTCTTTTAAAATGGAAATATAGACAAATCTTTCATAAATATGCGTAATGCACTACTCATTGGAATCATAACTATTGAATTTTGCTAATTTGTAAACTTCAGGAAAATTATTACAATATAAAGTATAGTATTGAAATTCAAAAGCAAGTAGGTTGAAAAACTTAAGGTCTTTTAAGTTTTTATAACGACGAACTGTCAATGCCGTGTTTTAAAATAATATACCTACACGAGAAACAAAACAATTTATTTGTGTGTACACACTACACAGCCTGCTAACCACATATAATTATCATAATACTTTTTATAAAGACAACATTTCTTTTGTGTTAAACCAAAAACTATAAAAAAATGAATATTCAATTCCGCTTAAAACAACCAATATAGGTACATATTTAACCAAATACACCAATAATGAAACAACATAAGCTGCTAAAATAAAAAGGTATTTGAACGAACAACAATCATGCTGTATTTCTGAACTTCTTAAATTCGTCGCATTTTTAGAAGCTGTGCTTATCACGCCCTTAAAAGCCAATGAAATTTCACGCACACGTACACAACAATTTAGGCACACAAGCAAATAATTTTATACACAGACAGATACGGAAGAGGCACATTTTGTAACTGCTTACGCCGCTACGAGAAGTGGCGCGAGCGTCGCGACGAAGGCCAGTGATGTTTCGTAGTTAGCACTAGGCCCAATAGATGGCAGTGTTATCACTAACTGATTAACAAAGTCTTTCAGTTTTAAGTTTGTAGTATATAAATTATTATATATTTTTTTAGAAAACTATTAGGGTATGCAGAGCTTTTCTGCTTGTATGGAGCGCACGCGCCTGAGTATATACAATATGTAAAGAAAACCCTGTCCGACCCATGAAGGTATTGGCTTGTATCCTAAAAAATAATTTAATGTCCGTCAGATACCTTTATAAAAAATATTGAACACGTATTTTTTATTTTTTCTTTTATTAAAATACTTAGGAAGATATATTGATTTGAAATGTCGCATGACGTCACGCCATGGTGCAAAATATAGAACGGCGTGACGTAATTAGCCCCCACTCTGTAACTTTAATACGCTATGTCTCAGTAATTTTTGGTAATTACGACAAAATAAAAAATACGGGTCTTAATTTTTTTATTATCTGTAAGACGGACTAATTATTTTTTTGATTTTCATACCTTGGATACATCCCTATTGTTAGGTATCGATAACTGATTCTACTAATGGATACAAAGCCAGGTTAAACTTAAAAAAAAACCTCTAAAAAAATGAATATTAGTTCGCAAAAAGAGATAACTTAATACATGTGCGGTAGGCAACCCTTGGGGGGGGGGGGGGGGGGGGGGGTGCACGCGGCACGTGGTCGCATCGCTTATAATAATACCGTCAAAATGGTGTTGTCTATGTTAAATGTTTCTGTGAAGTTTTACTTTGCTTGTATGTAGGTTTCCTGCGCGCTTTGGTGTAAAGTACATGAACCAATTGTCATAGAAATAAGTAAGGTCTAAGGATAATATACCTTATTTAGTAGTACTAATAAAGCCACGACTGTATCAAGCCGCTTCTACACCAGTGTCATCCCTATACGCCGTCTAAACTCTGCGTATCACCGGTGAAACGCCAATTAATTATCGGTTAAAAGGTTGATATTTCTGCCGTACATTCTACATGTCTATGATTGTAAGTGTTTATCTCGTATTGAGACTGCCTTCTGTACAAAACTGTTCTGTGGACATAGTCCTAACACACTTATCGCCTCTCGGCTCTCCCCGCTACCCCTGCCCGTCTCATGGCGCGAACCTCTTACTAATTGCCAAGTACTATTAGCATTATCGAGTACTACACGTCCTAACTGTGCCACTTCGCCGTATCAGAGTGCTAATAGCGGCTATAACTGATTAGGTTCCAATTTGTTTTGTGGCCGTTATTGGGATAGCTGAAAACCAGTTTTTCAACTTGTGTAGAGTAGTCATGAACTGGGTAATTGTTTAGTTATTAGCCTAATTAAGTACCAGGCGGTCAATTCGGTAATAATTCCACCATTAAATCATAGGTAAAGTGCGCTTGAAGTGACCTATCTAGTTTCAATATAAACTTTGCTAACTTACCCCCTTATTCATAAAAAATGTTTAGAGTAAACTAGTGATTAGCGATTTTTTATCCATACATTTTAGACGTTTGCACGTCACTTTACTTTAATCTTCGTTTATGAATAAACCCCTTAAACACTGTGGTGTATATTCATAAAGGATGATTTAAGTTAAGTGACGTTAAAATGTCAAAATTGAATGGTTAAAGAATCGCTAATCACTAGTTAACTTTAAACAGCGTTTAAGAATAAGGGGGATAATTTCCATCTAGCAAATGGGTTATTCATACTGTCTTCTCAATTTTGACACAACTACAGCTTTTTTTTTCTCTTGGTTTTGTCCCTCTTGGACATTAGTTACAACAAAAATACAAACAGCATTCAATATTATTTTATCTACTCTCATATAAAAAAAAAATCAAATATAAAACTAAAAAGGAGTTTATATTGACGTACTTTACCCATAGTATATCGAAAGGAAATTTAAAAATTAAATTATAACATTATTTCTCTAACAAAATAATGTTATAATAATTTTTTTTTTTCATTACCGTACAGATTACAAACCATAGACAGCACTATTTCATTTTTTTATCTGTGGCTGCGAGCGCTTTGGCGCGTGCGCTTTGATGCAGGGTGCAGAGTTTTGGCGCCAAATACGTTTCTTTGCATTGCGAGTCGTTGTTGTGTTTCGCTGGACACATAATTGATTATTATTGTTTCTTAAAATGTATGAGATTAGATAAAGTAGTGTATGAAACTGTACATACTTAGGTATTACACACTCGTGTGATACTATTAAAAGACTCGCTTCGCTCGTTTTTTAAACTCACACTCGTGAATAATATCCCTCATTATGTAACAGTTTCATAAACTACTATTATTTGATGCTTCAAAACTCTTTTATTGTCCACCGCATGGGATAGGTGTACAATAAAGATATTATACACCAATCACAACAAACATCGAACAAAATACATTCAACATAAAAAACATACAATAGGCGGCCTTAACGCTAATGCGATCTCTTCCAGGCATAATTAGTAAATAAATCATACGAGTCCAAAATCGAGGGCTTTCACTTTACATCTCCTGGCTCCATCATCAGGCCCTCGTAATCAAACCCAATCTATTAGACTTGCAAAACGACTCATACGAGCCCAAACTCGAGGGGTTTACTAGTAACCACTGAACAGCATCACTATCCACCTCCTGTTTCCATCATTAGATCAGCGCCTAAATATCAAATTATAGTTTTATACATATAACATAATCAGCTTATATTGTTCCAATTCGTAGGACACAGGTCTCCTTATAACGAGAGGGCTGTAATCTACCACGCGGGACCAGTCCAGGTTGGTAGATGTCACATGGTATTCGAAGTTTTGCTTTTGGACATAACATCGGCTGCCGGCAGAAGTTACCACCCACCAGACAAAGTCTTGCCGCCAAACAATTCGTCGCGTTCCGGCATGATGTCTGGCGAAGCCGTACGTAGGACAGGTCTGAGCAGTTGTGTTGTAATGTCGGGTACGATGCGCCAAATGTTGTTGTGTCGGGAGTTTGGTCGTGGAGGGTCTCCAGATCAATCTCCCTCTGGGTTAAACATTGCATCACCTCGCTCAACTGCCGTCTTCCTTCCTATTCACTCAGTTTTTTGAGTGAATGGACTTATTAAACTAGCGCGCTTTAGCATCAACGATTGTATCACTGCTTACCATCGGGCGGGATTGCGATCATGCACTAGTTTATAATTATTAAAAAAAAAAGTCATGCCGGTTTTTTCAAGATGTTTTCCTTCGCCACTTTGAGAGCAGTGGCGAGGAAATAATTTACATGAACTAAAGCGCCTGATAGGATTGGAACCTTCAAGCTACAACATGTAAATCGGGCCGCCGCTGCCCCAATAGGCTACTGCTGCACCATTAAGCCAGCGCATATATAAAATTTCATATAATATTGTAAAAAAACTCCAACTGCTAACAAGATTGCTTTCAAAATTTATTCAACAATATTCTTGGCTTATGGCCATGAGTACTCATCCATTGATCCCTACTCTTTCGTAATACGAGTGGAACCAATAATACAGCTTTTTTCCAATTTATCGTAACTCAGTTGGAGCACAGAGCATGTTATCCCCGAGTTCATTTTGCTGAGCTTCCTCTGAGCATCGTCTTTTACTCAATAACGCTGTAAAAGCCATTTCTCTTTTAGAAAACTAATGTAAAAACTTGTCACTTTTGGCTTTTAAAACTCAACGTAAAACTCTTCGCAAGGAAACCTATTCATGATATAATTTTGAACAAACATTTTGTAATAATTATGTGGACTAAAATTTGATGACAAGGGATTCTACACTATAATAAACCCGCACTGGGCACGCGTTTTTAATTATGGCCGCCTTCTTCTCTTGCTCTTTTTACTAACAGTGGAAACGTTATATTCTGGGGATTATGTATCTTCAGCTATAGAGGTTCACTGCTGGACAGAGGCCTCTCCTCAGACTTTCATTCCATTGGGGGGCATAGCCATAATCCTCGCGCTTGGCAGGTGTGATCGTAGTAATTTTTTATTCCACAGGAAAAGCGCTGCTGTCCGTTTCCCTGACGAGTTCCCTTAGTCGCCTCTTACGACACCCACCACACGGTTATGTATGTAATTATAATGATTTACTGGCGATTAGTACGGGTTTTTTAAATTACCCATGATGTGGTATATCTAACACGTTCAGTGGCGGGAACCCTCCTAGAAGGCTTAGTTTAGCGCAAAGGTAATGTGGATAACCCTCCCAGAGCGGCCACATGCAATATATATGGCGGCGTGGCGTATGAGTTCTATGAAAAGAGAGTGGATTTTAAAGTGTTTAGTAATAATAAACAATGTCGTGTAGTGTCCATATTTTACATGCTTTATAACATTATGTTAATTTTTCGGTTCGCCAGTGTTGGCTGTATAAGGTAACAAATTTTCTCACAACTTTCTTGAAAAGCTTCTAGGCTAACAGCACGCTGAAGTAAAACCATAAAAGGAAAAACCGGCCAAGTGCGTGTCGGGCTCACGCACAAAGGGTTCCGTATCAGTGATTTATGAAATTAAAGGATTTAAGTTATTTGTATGAAAGATTACGCGGTAATAAGCGGTTTACGATTTACGAGGTATTAAAAAAAAGCTACTTACTAGATCTCGTTGAAAACAATTTTCGTTGGTAGTTTTTATAGTAATGTACATCACGTGTTTTTTTAGATTTTTCATTTTCTTATTTTAGAAGATAGAGGGGGGGGGGGGGGCGACGACGACCAACTTTTTTCCACTTTGGAAGCGTCTGTCACGCAAACTATTCGGTTTAGAAAAAAAATATTTTAGAAACCTCGATATCATTTTTGAAGACCTATCCATAGATACCCCATACGTATGTGCTTGATGAATAAAAAAAATGATTTTCAGTTCTAAGTATGGGGAGACCCCAATATTTATTATTTTTTTTTTTTTTATTTTTGCATCAAACTCTTAATGCGGCTCACAGAATACATCTACCTACCAAGTTTCAACAGTATAGCTCTTATAGTTTCGGAAAAAATGGCTGTGACATACGGACGGACAGACGGACAGACAGACATGACGAATCTATAAGGGTTCCGCTTTTTGCCATTTCGCTACGGAACCCTAAAAAGTAAAAGCGCGACGGGATGCGTCGGCAAATTGAAAGTTTCCCGCGGTCGTAGGCAGAAGAAAACAAAATCTCCTTCTTTTACAAAATAAAAAGGCTCCACCATTTTATTATGAAAAAAAAAACACGTTTATATGTTTACGATACCTGCAAACTGCCAGGGGCAAACAGGACTCGTACCAATTTTACAAATTGACAGCCGTCGGGGTCAGAGCTATCGTTTGCGACACATTGCGATACCTTTAGAATATATTCCATTCATATGTTCGAGTTGAATCTATTATTGGTTCGGCGAAGATGTGATTTTTTTTGAGAAATATGGCTTCATCTAGGTACATTTTTATTCACACTAATCTCTGGAACTGCTGCCAGTTGGATTTGACTATTGAAAGCAGGTAACTAAAAGACAATATTAAATTAAATGATTATGTTTATTTATTTTATTTAATTCAATGTAATTTAATATAATTTAGTTTAATGTTAGTTATATTAAAACCAATTTTATTAAATTACAATAATTATAGAATAGGACCGAAGATTTGAAAATAAAAATCCCATTTGATTAACGGATTTCTAGTAGCCATGTCATTAATCACGTCTAACCTGTCTGTGGAGTATCTTGCTTTTCATTATTTCTTTTAAGAATATGCAGATGACAGCAGATGCGGGCAGATGCCCGGTATCTATGGGTATGCAGATGACAGCACAGTTGTGGAGAGATACCTGCCGGATGCTCGGGCTAGTAGGGAATCAATCCGGTCCGAAAGAGAGGCCACGGTAGAGCGAACGAGTGTTGCACTTCAGGCAGTCTCCGAATGGGGCAATGCCAATCATGTAGCATTCAATGCCGCCAAAACGCAGGCGTGTCTTTTCACCGCCAAAAGGAGCTCGTTCACTTTGGCTCCTACTTTTCGGAATGTATCCTTGGAGTGTACCAACCGCCTTCAGCTTTTGGATGTTGAGATTTCCTCGAACCTAAACTTTGGGCGGTTCATTGAGTCCAAGGCCAAGGTGGCTGCCAGAAAACTTGGCGTTATCGCAAAGGTCCGGCAGTACTTCACACCAGGGCAGCTTCTAATGTTGTACAAAGCACAGGTCCGTTCGTGTGTGGAGTACTGCAGCACATTAACATGTATGCATGAGTAACATTTGGGCTGGTGCTGCTAAGTGTCACCTGGCCACTTTGGATTCAGTGGAGAGGCGTGCGAAGAGGCTGATTGGTGACCTTGATTTGACTCGAGTTGGTCTCCAAAGCCTAGAGCACAGGCGTAGAGTAGCCAGCCTTTCGGTGTTCTATAGGATACATTTCGGGGAGTGTGCGAGGGAATTGCACGATTTAATTCCCTCATCTCCGTTCCACCATCGGACGACCCGTCGTACGGCGAGTTTCCACCCTTATGTTGTTAACACCTCTACGATCCGGACGAAGCGTTTCGTCTCCTCCTTTATACCGCGTACATCGAGGGACTGGAACAATCTGCCGGCGGCGGTGTTTCCGTCGGACTACAATTTGAGTGTCTTCAAGGCTCGAGTGAATAGGCTCTTAATAAACTAGTGCGCTTTACCATCAACGATTGCGTCACTGCTTACCATCAGGCGGGATTGCGGTCAAGCGCTGGTTTATATTTTTAATAAAAAAAAAGATTTGAAAATTATAGTAATTATTGTAATAATTATTCTATAATTCATCATCAATTCAGCGTTAATCACAGTCACATCCGAAGCTTTTTCAGCTTTGGAGTCTGGGGTCCGCTTTAACAGTCTAACTGCTGGTTTGGCTAAACTTCGATATTTTCTGTGAAACGACTGCCGTCTGACCTCCACAACCCGAAGGCGATATCGAAGCATTGCAGTTAGACCAATTGTTGGGCTTTTGAGAGGTCCAACAACCCGTAATGACTGCCCTGAATCATAGTTTGTTAGGATTAAACAAATTTTCATCTTCTGTCCTTTTCTTAATGAAATGGAAAGTAAAAGAGCACTGAACTTAAATTTAATTTAGTTTGTAGTTGAGGAATTCCCTTTTTCACAAACTGGTGCTATTATCAGCTATGTAATTTCATACTCATAAAACTTAAATAAGCATAACGCATAATCAGCCCATGATGTTTATCAAACTAAACATTGTAATTGCTGAGAGAATAAAAAGGAAATTTTAGCTGAAATGAAATTTTCGTTTTGTATAGAAGAATATACTAAAATATAAAACTACAACGTGAATTGTTTTACTTAATAAATGTGTACGCGGAGTTGTAGTTAAAGGCTGTTATATTGAAATAAGTTGTATCATTTATCTCCTATATCTATACAGGAGTCGTGTTGGCCTAGTGAGTCGTGGTGGCCTAGTGGTTAAAACACCAGCCTCTCAAGTATGAGTGCGCGGGTTCGATTCCAGGTCAGGCAAGTACCAATGTAACTTTTCTAAAATTATATGTACTTTCTAAGTATATCTTGGACATCAATGACTGACGGTGACGGAAAATATTTTGAGAAAACCTGGACTTGTAAGTCTGAAATCGCTAACCCGCATTGAGCAAGCGGGGTGATTACGCTCAATCCTTCTCTGTGTGAGAGGAGACCTGTGCCCTGGGACGATAAAAAGGTTGATGATGATGATGATGATCTACATAGGCACATCAATGTATAAGTCGTTAGGAAAAAAATGGGCCGATGATGAGATACATCTATCATAATATACACTGGACCCGCGGTAATCCGCGCACTAATCCGGCACCCTCTGTAATCCCACATTTTACATATGATTTTAATATATTTCTGATGATCATGTCTAATGGATGTTTTTTTTCTCTTTTTTTTTGAATAATTATAAACTAGCGCTTGACCGCAATCCCGCCTGATGGTAAGCAGTGATGCGATCGTTGATGGTAAAGCGCGCTAGTTTATTAAGAGCCTATTCACTCAGAAAAACTGAGCGAATAGGAAGGAAGACGGCAGTTGAGCGAGGTGATGCAATGTTAAACCCAACAACACGACCAACGATGCTGCGCCAAAGGGAGATTAATCTGAAGACCCTCCACGACCAAACTCCCAACACAACAACTTTAGGCGCATCGTACCCGGCACACATCGCAACACAACTGCTCAGACTCGTCCTCCGTACGGCTTCACTAGACATCATGCCGGAACACGACAAGTCGCTTGGCGGCAAGGCTTTGTCTGATGGGTGGTAACTTCTGCCGGCGGCCGATGTTATGGCCTACCACCGAGAGTAATTACTAGTGTGGGGCAACTTTCTTATATTTTTTACACCATGTTATAATGTCTGTAAACGCACCCACAATATAGGAATATTGTGGGTGCGTTTACAAACATTTAAACTGACATACACAAACAGCCAGACACGGAACAATTACCTGTTAAATTACAACTTGTATGCATTACCGCTATAATCTTCGACGCGAGGGTATTATTGGCTTTCGATTCTGATTGCTTAGTTTGAATTTTATTATATGGGATAAGGGTAGCGTTGCGGCTTAGCGTGTATTCATTAGAATATTTTCAATGGTATAAGGACCCTTGTCCTTACAGTAACACAACTGTACTTGCATCGCAAGCAGCACACGTCTAACCTTGGCCAGTGTCAGTGACAGACTAATAGATTGACAGCTATACTTCGACTAGTAGTGTGCATAAGGCAATGTTAGTATGTGTCTTTTAGGAGATAAAACACTACAATTGGATCAGTATTTTGTCGGATTACAAGGTACATCTGAATATAGTTTCTTCAGAATAAGCAACTGAATCGATTTCAATAATTTGGTGAGTGTGCAAGGGAATTGCATGATTTAATTTCCCCATCTCCGTTCCACCATCGGACGACCCGTCGTAAGGCGAGTTTCCACCCTTACGTTGTTGACACCACTGTGATCCGGACGAAGCGTTTTGCTTCCTCCTTTATACCGCGTACATCGAGGGGCTGGAACAATTTGCCAGCGTCGGTGTTTCCGTCACAATACAATTTGAGTGTCTTCAAGGCTAGAGTGAATAGGCTCTTAATAAACTAGCGCGCTTTACCATCAACGATCGCATCACTGCTTACCATCAGGCGGGATTGCGGTCAAGCGCTGGTTTATAATTTATAAAAAAAAAAAATTACACCATGTTATTATACTTTCCCAAATATATTTCAAAAATGATGCAGTGTGGTTAACAAGCACACGACACAGTCCAGAGCAGTAGGCGCGAGCGCGAGTGACGCGTTGACCATATTTTTGTAGGGACAATGAGGTAATATAACAAGCTCATAACTTTTTGATTTTTCATGATAGCTTTTTGATATTTTGTGTATAAATTCTTTACGGTCGTTTTTCGGTATTCGCATATACAAAAAATAACGTGGTATATGGTCCTTAAGGTCCACAAAAGACTAAGTATTTAAAAGTGGTTCCCCTTTTAATTACTGACTCGTTTACAAGTAACTCGGGTCCCACTTCACGGCATTTGCCATTGACCTCAAAGACTATGTACGCACTTATTGTGCAATTAATGTGAAGAAGTACATTAATTCAAGGGGATAGAGAGTAGTATATTCTATACCATATTTTATGTATTGTGGATGTATTTTAGTTTTAGTGGATAGTGGCTAAATTATAACAGCTGCACGGGTAGATCGAGTCGTTCGTTGATGGATGATCATCTATTACACTTCCAGATCCTTCTGTGGCTCTGAAAATACATTAAGCGTTCGTGACGGTAGAGATGAACTTTACCATGATAGTAAAGTTGTTTTTTTTTTCCCTTGATATAACGTCAATATGAAACACAAATATAATTTTAATATAATGTATAAATTTTTCATGGGTAAAAAAATACATATAAAAGAATACTAAAAGAATACATATATTTTTTTAATTACTGAAAAATAGTTTCAATAGGTTAAGGAGTTTGAATACAGTTTGCTGTGTTCATCAAAAGTAGGTATTTGCTTAAAAAAGCTGTTTGATTCAAATAGGCATAATCATAGTTTGACAGGATTAAACTACATACGTACATATAATAAAATTACGATTTAGTCAGGGGAATGAGAGGATGCATTTTGGCGAGTTTGCGAGGGAATTGCATGATTTGATTCCATCATCTCCGTTCCACTATCGGACGACCCGTCGTACAACGAGTTTCCATCCTTACGTTGTTGACACCACTACGATCCGGACGAAGCGTTTCGTCTCCTCTTTTATACCGCGTACATCGAGGGACTGGAACAATTTTCCAACGACGATGTTTCATTTCCGCCGGTATACATTTGTAGCGGTGCCTACAACGCAACATGCGAACAACGCCTCATACTGACGTCACGCGAATCTTGCATCTCGCAATCAGAGTTGTCTGTGCAACTAGCACGCATACAAGTTCACCACATAAACCGACGGGCAAAGCGGGCCGCCAGACAACTAGTCTGGTCTGAGGATCCTCCCTTTTCTATGGAGGATGAGTGAACATTACTCCCTGTTCCTCATTTCTTTACACCGACGTGATCCCTAATTGATCCCAACATGATCCCTAATTGATCATCACGACCCGAAACGATCCCTAATTGATCTCGACGTGATCCCTAAGTGATCACCACGACCCGAAACGATCCCGAACCGATCCCGACCCGATCTCAGTCCGACCCCGAACCGATCTCAGTCCGATCCCAAACCGATTCCGATCCGATCCAGAACCGATCCCATACCGATGCCGACCCGACCCCGAACCGATCCCAGTCCGATCGACGAACCATACCGATCTCGACCCGATCCTGGTCCGATCTCGACGAAAAATCAAAAACCCTCACGGAGGGGAATGTAGCGGTGCCTACAACGCAACATGCGAACAACGCGTCATACTGACGTCACGCGAATCCTGCATCTCGCAATCAGAGTTGTCTGTGCAACTAGCACGCATACAAGTTCACCACATAAACCGATGGGCAAAGTGGCCCGCCAGACAACTAGTCTGGTCGGAGGATCCTCCCTTTTCTATGGAGGATGAGTGAACTTTACTCCCTGTTCCTCATTCCTCTACACATTATTTAAGTGTGTTCAAGGCTAGAGTGATTACCGTCTACCGCTAGCGCGCTTTATCGTCAACGATTGCAACACAGCTTACCATCAGACGTGATTGCGGTCAAGCAGTAGTTTATAATTTATATAAAAAAAAAGACGTGTGGCACTCGGGGACTGCCGCGGTAAAGCTATTGCATAGCATTTTGTATCAATTTATGCAATTATAATTATTTATTTATTTTATTTATGCAGTATTTCTTTTTCTTTGATATTAATTCAAGTTACACTTTTTGAGCGTGGTGACCGATAAGAAAACAAATTTTTCTTTTATTAAATAAATAAAAAGTTAATATTATTTAAAATATTTTTATTATTTTACAATACATGTGGGTTTTATTACCTTACAGTAGCTGTTGGTTATTCAGGAATATTTATCATTGAAACTATAGGTTTATGATAACTGAAATAAGAAACATAAGTTTGCGACTTAATATCCTCTAAATACCTAGAAAATACCGCGTCAATGGTGGTCCCATATTTTGTTGTGGACTCTTGTGGATCATTATTCATTTTCAAATTCAATGTTTTTGATAGAAAAGTTGTCAACCGCTCTGATTTTTTATCAGCGAAGTTAATGTTAAAATCGCCAGCCAAGATAAGTGGAAATTTATTACCATTTGTACCAAGTATTTTCGAGCCTTCTTCAGTGTACTCCAGTAAAGTGCGATGAATAAAATGCTCTACCTCGTCCAATTTTGGATTCGGAGAAATGTAAATTGCTACCATAACTATTTGTAGGCCATTTCTAAGTTTGCATAAGCACGCACAAATATCTCCAACAACTGAGCGCCTAACATTAACATCGCTAACGTGTGCAATATTTATTTCAATATTCGGAGTCATAATATTAGTAATATCATTTTTATTTTGGTAAATAGCTACCCCACCTTTTGAAACAGTATCTCGTTTGAACTGAATAATACAATTAAAATTAGGTATTTCAATTGGATTATCATGCGTCATGCAAGTTTCGGTAAGAAGTAACACATTTGTTTGTCTCGTAACTGAATCTTGTAAATCGTATTTATGACTATTTAGACTTTGGCAGTTGAAAGTCATTATTGAAATGCCATTTCTATTACTAATGAAATCTAATACACTTTGAGCAATCGTCTGAACACTATTTAAAGACAGTCTTTTGAATTCTTGCAACAATTGAAAAAACGGCCGCGTGAGCACTTTTTACTCTATAAAATCACGCGCTTTTATTTAGTAAACAACACTATAAATAATTTAAAAGTCCAATGAAAAATTAGCGTGACATTCATCTTAGCTTTTCCGTTAAAAAAAAAGCTATTTTATAAAAACACTACTAAATTAATTTGAATAAAAGTACTTAATTATATGAAAAGTTTTTAAGGTAGCCATGACAACGTCGATGACGTCTATGACATATCTCTATAGAAGACCTATTTCAGAGAGAAAATTAATCGCAAGTTTAGCACATCGCGACTATCAGTAACATGGCAAGTGTGTAGAACTGAGTTCGCGCCCTGCAATATGCATGCTCTTTTTGAAAATCTATAAATTGTTTTCAAAAGATGTAGTCGCACGCACACAAACATACCGTGCCGAAGACTGCCGAACTGAAACGACGTTAGACGATGGGGAGCGTGAGGTTTTTTCGTTACGGAATTTCTGGATTCGGTCCCCGCGCTCAAGGCCCGCGATAGAAGCTATGCAATAGCTTAAAAAAAGATATGAAACCTTATATTCCTACAGACTACACACACACATTACTGAATATCAGCATAGTTTCGTCAAGTCTAGATCTACTAAAACTAACCTATTGTGTTTTACATTAGCTCTGTCTAAATATCTTGACAATCGTATCCCAGTGGATGCTATTTACACCGACTTTAGCAAAGCATGCAATAAAGTAGATCACTGTCTTCTTATTTGTAAATTGGCTCAATCTGGTGTGGGTGGGACCATGATAGAGTGGTTTAAATCTTACGTTGAAAATCGAGAGTCAAAAGTCGTGGTTATGGTAATTTTTTAATTTTTTTTTTAATAATTATAAACTAGCGCTTGACCGCAATCCCGCCTGATGGTAAGCAGTGATGCGATCGTTGATGGTAAAGCGCGCTAGTTTATTAAAAGCCTATTCACTCAGAAAAACTGAGCGAATAGGAAGGAAGACGGCAGTTGAGCGAGGTGATGCAATGTTAAACCCAACAATACGACCAACGATGCTGCGCCAAAGGGAGATTGATCTGAAGACCCTCCACGACCAAACTCCCAACACAACAACATTTGGCGCATCGTACCCGGCACACATCGCAACACAACTGCTCAGACCCGTCCTCCGTACGGCTTCACCAGACATCATGCCGGAACACGAAAAATCGCTTGGCGGCAAGGCTTTGTCTGATGGGTGGTAACTTCTGCCGGCGGCCGATGTTATGGCAAAGTTACAAACCAACTTCAGGAATTCCGCAAGGATCACATTTGTAGGTATATGTTATCAAATATGTTTTATTTTTGATTTAATTATTTTAAACTTTTAATTTTGTTCGCATAGTTATAATTTCTTTTATGCATGCTGTGGTCTCCTATAAGTGAAGGAGTACACCTTCGTGATAATATTGTCGTCTATTTTTGCTTTTTTCATGATTCGTGTTTATTGTTTGTTGGAGAACCCAAATAAATAAATAAAAGTTTTTATAAAATTTCTTCATTATTACCGATTGGAAGTTTCATCAGGCAAACCGCTTGTAATAAAAATCTTACTAGCACGATTTCTTCCAATCATTCAAAGAGAGTAATTTTAAGAACTTTCACACTCTGATATCAGTCCCGATCTGTCAAAAGTAGAAAATATCGCCAATTTATCTACATTTTTCTTAAGTTTTTATCACTTGATAGCACCGAGATGAGATTGCAGCTAGATTTTGAACATACTAGCTTCCCGCTTGCGGCTTCGCCCGTTTGGAATTCGGTTATACCGCGCTTTTTAGATTCCTCATTTTCAGGGATTAACTATCGTATCATTTAGCTTCTAAGTTTACATGTGTATATTCGTTTGCAATATATTACCTTGTTTTAAACGACACACAACGCCATCTATCTCTGAACTGGTATGAAGTTAACAATATTTTTGTTTTCTTTTGGAAATATAAAATTTTTCCCGGGATAGGAAGTACCGTATTATTTAATCCGGACTTACGTTTGCAAAAATTTCAAAGCAATCAGTACAGTAGTTCGGCGTGAAAGCGGTACAAAAAAACAAACTAATAAACTCACTTTACGATTTATAATATTAGCAAGGATTTGAATAGGGTATTTGACTAAAAAAACTAATTAGTCCGTCAGTCAGATTTCCAAAAAATAATAGACACGTATTTTTTGTTTTATCAAAACAATAAAATTGACAAATATAAAAGGCATCAAAGATCAGTGGTGGCTGGTGACGTCACTGTTCGCTAAAAAGTGTAGAGTGCAATGACGTCACACGAGTTTTGAACGGACTGTGTCGTCTTCATTTTTTGTTTATATGAAAAAAGAAAAAAGACGTGTCCAGTATTTTTTGGAAATCTGACTGACGGACTAATTGGTTTTTTTTAGTCAAATACCCTATTACGACTATTGGCTTTCAGGTCAAAAGATAAGTATAAAGATATAATTAAAATTTTTGTTACAGCCAATGATAATAGCGAGGCGGGAGTACCCTTATCACCGGTGGGAGCCGCTTTACTTCGGCACCAATAAAGAACCCTGGTACAGCGAATCTCTATACTGGGAAGGACTTCAGGACAAAATGACACAGGTAACTCAATATTCCATTGGCCTATTTTTTTTAGCGAATGGTGAATCATCAAATGATCCCTCGCGCTCTAGGCGGAGCGGAAGCAAGTGTCAGACTTTTACTGACTAAAACTCACCCGTGTTCCTTCACTTGTCTGTGTGCTAGGAGCCATGATATGTCTTACGAACAACCCGCGATATTCCATAGGCCTCATGCAAAGGATTCTTGACAGGTCTTCAAAGGGCATCTTTTAAAAAAAAAACCGGCTAAGTGCCTGTCGATTTAAGTTATTTATATGAAAGATTACGCGATAATAAGCGGTTTACGATTTACGAGGTATTAAAAATATTTTAGAAACCTCAATATCATTTTTGAAGACCTATCCATAGATACCACACACGTGTTTGATGAAAAAAAAAATTGAGATTCAGTTCTAAGTATGGGGAGCCCCCAATATTTATTATTATTTTTTATTTTTGCATCAAATCTTAATGCGGTTCATAGAATACATCTACCTACCAAGTTTCAACAGTATAGCTCTTATAGTTTCGGAAAAAAATGGCTGTGACCTACGGACGGACAGACGGACAGACGGACAAACAGACAGACATGACGAATCTATAAAGGTTCCGTTTTTTGCCGTTTGGCTACGGAACCCTAAAGACTGTCTATTTACTATAATATGTTTTGAAATTTTGTCCTTTACCATGCTTTAATGTCAAATTTCATGATTATATGTTATTGGAAACTACTATAACCTTGCGAGTGTTAAAATATGCATCATAGCAGTACATATAAAGAGCCGTATTTTTGTTACTTTGACTTCTATTGACTATTGGTGACTAATTGTAAAAATGAGGCTAAATGCTATTGTAAAATTGAGCGATATTCCGGCGTAACGAAAAGAAAAATATGGTTATGCCTTTCAGTACAGTTAGTTAATATGTATGCAACTATTGGTTTTATTTATAAATATATGTAAAAATACCACCAGATGGCGTATAACGAGGTATATATTTCCTCATTTTTGAAGAAAATAAATTATGTGCTAGTATGTAAATATACAAAAAATATTTTTCACAGTTCAAAGACGTATTCACATTATGCTTTTGTTCAAGTTGGTATATAAGCGCCATAATTTTCGATCTCTACTCATAACCAACTGTGCGCGAGTCCGTTGGCTGGTTTAATACACTTAAATGTATATGCGAAACACGAAGTTATGAGCTTGTTATCTTATTTGGTTGTCCCAACAAAAATATGGTCAACGCACAGCTCGCCTGGCCGCTCCTGCCGCGGCGCGGCGCGAGGGGGCCCTGTCTCACTGTGCACCTAATATAATCTACCGTCAACTGTGTTGTGCGCTCGGTAACCATACCCCAACAATTTCTAGATGTATTTAGGGAAAAATATAATAGGGTGTAAAAATGATTGGAATCGATTCAATTGCTTATTCTGAACAAACAACATATAATATCTATTCAGGTTTTCGTACAAAGATAAAATAACTTTGTATATGTTTTATACTAGATGCTCGAGCTGTGTCTCCTAGAATACCGCATGGTGGTCCTCGACGGAGGCTTTCTCTCTCACGCAGCCAGCCCCAAGCCCAAGCATCGGATGAAAAGAGCTCAGGTCCTAAACACCAACAACTATGTGAAGATAATCAAGTGGTTCAAAGAGAAGTATGAAGAGCGACAGGAGTGTAGAATACTGTGGGGTTACGACTATGTGAGTCAAAGGTAATCATACAATTTTAATGCTCATCTTTTCAAGACTTAGTTTTATCACTTATGCTATACGGTTAAGGTTATCTACTGGTATGATGGTCGAGAACTACCTCGTTCGATAATTCTAGCAATGTTCAATGTTGTTCAAGGTCTTTGCAAGACAGTTGTTTCTCCTTAGTAATTTTTCTTATCTCAAGAAAATTCTTTATCTTTAACGAATTAATGTCATGAAAAAACAATATTCTTCCTCTGCCTTTTCCCAAATACGTTCCGGTCGGCTCCTAGTCTTACCAGATGCAGCTAAATAACAGTTTTTTTTTTGATGGACAATCTGACCACCACAACCCAGTAAATTGGGAAAAGCTGGCTAATTTAAACAAGAGTAAAATTTTGAATGTTATCCATTAAAACATTTTTGGAATTAGCACTCCAGTAGATATGCAAATTAGGTTTGTAATGTACTTATGTCTCCTGGAAAAAGTACCTTGTTACTCAATTTATGTTCCTACGAATAGTGCTGTTAACACCAGAGATGTTAAACATTCCGATATTAATTACATGTATACGAAATATTTGTTAGTTTTATGTAATAATACAGTTTAGGATGCTCACAAGCAACTTGCCTCCGCAAATAATTTGTCTCTAATATCAAATCATTCATACAAGCCCTTTACGCATTTTGAATTGCATCGTTGGTCGTGTTGTTGGGTTTAACATTGCATCACCTCGCTCAACTGCACGCTTCCTTCCTATTCGCTCAGTTTTTCTGAGTGAATAGGCTCTTAATAAACTAGCGCGCTTTACCATCAACGATCGCATCACTGCTTACCATCAGGCGGGATTGCGGTCAAGCGCTAGTTTATCTTATTAAAAAAAATAATTTAACTCTCAGTTTTCAAACTGTGCACATTAAGCGACGTGACAGCTGGGAAACATTTTTTTCGCGAGTTTAAACTCAACGCTCGCCCGTCTATTCCGGGCTATCCAGCCTAAACCGAAAATTTTACTAAGATACCACTGATTTCGGCGAGGAGACAGCGACAAAACAAATGTGGGCAACTAAGTTGCTTGTGGGCGTTTTCCGTTACTTCTTAAACATCATCAGGAATTAAAGGCTTGTGATAAAATGTTTCTGTCTCTGAAATTATTTGAAATTTACTGGATTTTATGTACGTTATTGGCTAATGGGCGCTTTGCACGAATATACATCGAAAGTGAATTTTTTCTATAAGACACTTGCAAGAATTGGGTATTTTGAATATTATGCAAGGACACTAGCGGTTAGGAGCGATAAGAGGTAAATATTATAAAACTTGTACAGCGCATAAAGCTACTCGAAGAAGTAAAATTTTTAAATTAAAAAATAATATAAAATTCTCGAGAAAGTTGGAAATCTGTTAAAGAAATTTGACAGACTACAGTAGATTCATGTCTTGGTGTCTGTAATTTTTTACTGTTGTTACGGTGAATTTATTTACACATTTCTAAAGATCTAATTCGAGCGAGGCGCCTAAGGAAATTATATTTTTAAAAATTATCGATTTGCCCGCTTCTGTCGAGTAATTTCGTTCGAATCGACCATTCAGTCATTTTATTGATGTGCGACACAAGTTATGATACAGTTATTGCTTTGTATTAGTATATTTTTAACTGAAACCCCGGCGTAGAACTATGAGCTATGGACCCCTAGTGTATATACCGAGGTCTTCTTGTGGAATATTTCGTCCTAATAAAGATTTTAATATATTAGATGCATTTATTGTGTTATTTTCCGTGAAAATTGTTTGCAGCGTTCCCTATAACAATCCACAGCTGGACTTAGGCCTCTGCTATTGCACGCCATTCTACTAGATTTTCGACTATCATCTATGTAGATGTTACCACCATGACGGCTTCCATGGCGTAGCGGTAGCGAACGCGGCCACTGCGCAAAGAGGCGCGGGTTCGATCCCCGCGCAGTGCAAATATTTGTATGCATGAATATGAATACTTGCACTGATCTGGTTCTTCGGATTGTGGAGGTCAGACGGCAGTCGCTTCACGAAAAATATCGAAGTTTAGCCAAAATCAGCAGTTAGACTGGTAAAAGCGGACCACAGACTCCAAAGCTGAAAAGCTTCGGATGCAAATGGGATTACCGCTGAGATGATGACGATCTAGCTGTTACCAGCCGTCTTGCGAAGACAGTCGCTCCACCTAGCCTGAGGGCATCTACATTACGTTTGCCCACTCGCGATCTCTACTCCAAAACACATCTACCCTAACGGCTATTGATTCTACGATGATATTGGCACATTGCCACGCAGCTTGCTTATTTTGCGAATGCAGCTCTTAATTTAGAGCGTGCGCGGCGCGTCCGTTCGCTTAGCCTGAGTCAACTTAATGCCGGAAGGACGCACATATTCAATTGTAATATCCATACATCACAGGTTTTAAACATACAAGTTTTATATACTATATCCCCGTAATCAATAAGATAGATGTGTACTCACAGTATATTATTATTTTTTATGTTTCAAATTGACATTATTGAATTTTAGACAAATATCAACTTTATATTAATTGCAATTAAGTTGGTTTCAAAAGAAGGAAGTCGTGGTGGCCTAGTGGTTAAAACACCAGCCTCTCCAGTGTCAGGCAAGTGTCAATGTAACGTTTCAGAAGTTTTATGTTTTTCAAAGTATATCTTGGACACCAATGGCTGATTACAAGGCGAAGGAAAACATCTTGAGAAAACCTGGACTTTAAGTCTGAATTTCTGAAATTGCCAACCTGCATTGAGCAAGCGTGGTGATTACTTTCAGTCCTTCTGTCTATGAGAGGAGACCTGTGCCCAGCAGTGGGACGATAAAAAGGTTGATGATAAGGTTGGTTTCAAAGTCACTAGCGCTATTGAAAAATTTAAAAATGTTTGCAAGTTGTAGCGTAAATTGGATTGTCGATACACTCAATTTTTTAAAATTTTTGTTATGTTTAGGGCCCATGTAATAACAGATCATGTATTGCCAGATTCGTGCTGCTCTTTAGAAATTGTATATGGAAAAACACAATAACACTTTGACTAAAACGGGAATCAAACCCGTAGCTTTATACTCTACAGTAGCGTTTGCGATAACTCGACTAACAAGGGTGTATTTTGTCTTATTACCCAATCCAAGCTAAAACGGAGCAATGCTATCAACGGGACAGTAAGTATACGCGTATTTATCTGGAATTTGAATTGTTGTCAATTTTATTATCTTGACCAAATGTAGCTTACCACATTTATTTTATAAGGTTTGTACTTACTCCAAAAGAAACTATTGATCTTTAAAAAGTATTTTCTTGTTGTACCTATATTTAAAGTACACACCTCCCCATATGGTGGTCTCCCCAGGTGCATTGTTAATAGTACAGTAATTTACGAGTTATCTCCGAAAAGGTTGTCAAAAGAATCTTTTTAGAATTTCCGAGAATGTTAAGAAAAAATAAATAGTCGGTAAATATTGGAACCCGGTAAATTAGCGACTCTTTTAATTATTTCTCGGTGGTTGGTCATATCGGCTGCCGGCAGACTTTGCATCATGCCGGAAGACTTTGTTTGGTGGGTGGTTTCACCCACCAAACAAAGTCTTCTGGCATGATGTCTGGTGAAGCCGTACGGAGGACGGGTCTGAACAGTCGTGTTGCGATATGTACCGGGTACGATGCGCCAAATGTTGTTGTGTAGGGAGTTTGGTCTTCAAATCAATCTCCCCCTGGCGTAACATCGTTGGTCGTGTTGTTGGGTTTAACTTCGCTCAACTGCTGTCTTCCTTCCTATTAGTTTAGATTTCTTTAGTGAATAGGCTCTTAATAAACTAGCGTTCTTTACCATCAAATATTGTTTCACTGCTTACCATTAGTAAAAAATTATAAAAAAAATGTAACAAAAGGGGAAGAATCCGTTTTGAAGGTCCGTAGCACACCAGCTGTTGCGTTTTTTTTTTTTTGTTTTAGTTGTGTGCCCGTAAGTTATCATTCCAAATAATTCTAACGGATTGACACTATTGCCATCTCACTCTAAGCTCAGTCGCACACACACCTAACTTTTCATGTTGAGATTGTATTACATTATCAGTCCGCTGGTCATACACCTATATACATTTATACATATACATATAATGAAATGGAATCGTTTATTAAGCAAGTAGGATCACTGATCACTTTTACACGTCATATGTTTTTTTTTAAACTAGATGAAGCCGTCATTTCCTAACTGACTACCTCTGAGAAGAAATAGCCGAAACAAACTCAGGGATCATCGTTTTTTTCAAGTCCAGACATTAAACATGAAAATGTTTACATTAATTTACGTTATAATTACTCATATTGCTTAATAACAATGCCCAACAGAGCGAGCAGCACAGTCTCAAGCTTTAAATAAATTGACCACAATTTGAAATCTAGTAATATAAAGTAACCAATTCGAAGTAGTGGTCATAACATAGGCTACCAGCGGAAGTTATCACCCACCAGACAAAGTCTTGCCGCCAAGCGATTCGTCGTGTTCCGGCATGATGTCTGGTGAAGCCGTACATTGTTGGGTGTCTTGTTGGGTAAACATTGCATCACCTCGCTGAACTGCCGTCTTCTTTCCTATTCACTCGGTTTTTTTGAGTGAATAGGCTTTTACTATTTTTTTTAAACTAGCGCGCTTTACCATCAACGATTGCATCACTACTCATGATCAGGCGAGATTGCGGTCAACTACTACTTTAAAATTATAAAATAAGGAAACAGTAGTGTGGGTTACGGTCCGCTTTCTTTTACCGAGGAAAGACCTGTGCCCCAGTAATGGCTGGGTTGTTGATTATGATGAAAAAAGTAAAAATAACTTTTTTTTTTATAATTATAAACTAGTGCTTGACCCCAATCCCGCCTGATGGTAAGCAGTGATGCGATCGTTGATGGTAAAGAGCGCTAGTTTATTAAGAGCCTATTCCCTCAGAAAAACTGAGCTAATAGGAAGGAAGACGGCAGTTGAGCGAGGTGATGCAATGTTAAACCCAACAACACGACCAACGATGCTGCGCCAAAGGGAGATTGATCTGAAGACCCTCCACGTCAAAACTCCCAACACAACAACATTAGGTGCATCGTACCCGGCGCACATCGCAACACAACTGCTCAGACCCGTCCTTCGTACGGCTTCACCAGACATCATGCCGGAACACGACAAACTTATTTATGAATGAACACAAAAATTATAACAACAGACAAAATCAAAGCTGTTTTCACTCTTAGTGGCCCTATATGAGTAATACCTATTATGAGGTCTTCAAGTATGTGATAAGTGAGGCTACGTTAGAGACGGAGAGTCGCCCCCTGTTTATCTGTTCGTTGAGTGTACAAAGAGGGCACTTAATTACACAATATTGGTCATTTCTGGATCAAGTTTTCTGTATAGAGAAACGATACTATTAGTTACAAATAAAGGGTTTTTCAATAGGGACGCTCGAACTTTGACAGCGCATAGCGGCCATCTTTGTAATGTTATAGCTGTCAAATTTGGCATGAATACATATTTAGTTATGACATTTCACTATGGAACGCTACACGTTTCATCAATGCGTAGAAATGATTTAAAATAATTATCAAAATCAGTGCTCTATTGGCCTAACGTTCCGTGCGTTGCGATGGCGACCGATATCGGACGATGATAACATTTTTTTTGTGGCCTAGGATAGGTGGTAAGGATCTTACAAACATGTGGTTCCAACAGGACAGCGCCACTTGCCATACAGCACGGGAAACATTAAATTTATTGAAAGAGAAGTTCGAGGGCTTCGTCATCTCGCGTGGTGGCGACATTAACTGCCCTCCGAGATCGTGTGACTTAACAACGCTCGATTATTTTCTGTGGGGCTACGTGAAATCTCTACTGTATGCAAATAAACCACAGTCAATTGTTGTCCTAAAGGCCAACATAACTCGCGTTCTTCGTGAAATTCAGCCCCATTTATGCGAAAAATCAGTCTTTCAAAATTGGTCCACCAGATTATACCATCTACAGCGGAGTCGCGGTGGCCATTTGGCTGATATTATTTTCCACACATAATATCATTGAATATTCTTTAAAACGTAATAAAAATTGTGGTAATATCACTTAAACAGATTGTTTTATTTCATTTCAATACCCTGGAAAAACCCTGTACAATAGGATTTATTAGGATTAGTCGTATAATGCTGGATGACCTCACTAGAGCTTTGGAGGAAATGGTTCTAGTGAAAACTATGAATGCGTGTTCAGTAATGCTCTTCTATTGTATAAACTTAAGGCTATTTATACTACACTAGCTGCCGCCGGCGACTTCGTTCGCGTGGAGTTAGTTATGTGAACATTTTTTTTGTAATACTTATTTTATTCGAATAAAATAAGTATTACAAGTAAACACGATTCATGTAATTAATTATAGCTATGTAAGCATTTGTGATTAACGAGATGTGTGACACACAAAAATGGGTTTTAAACAAACATGGTCAAGACAAAGGTCATGTCAAATGCCCATGTTACACCTTTTTTAAACTTGTAAACTTTACACTCGTGGTTGTGGAAAAATATGTTACCTCAGGACAAATTGACCAGTTATGTAGGTACAACTTCGAGAAAACAGTCAATCGTCGACTGATAGCTGGGTAGCATTCGGGAATGTATCTTCAATATCTTCTCTCCCCATATACCGCAGTGTTTAAAGATGAAAGTCTTTAACCAGGGGTCCAAGTTTGCTATTTTTATAAATTCTTCACACGACAGCCTTCGACAGCCTCCGTGGCGTAGCGGTAGTAAACGCGGCCACTGCGCAAAGAGGCGCGGTTTCGATCCCCGCGCAGTGCAAATATTTGTATGCATGAGTATGAATATTTGCACTGGTCTGGTCGTGCCTCGGAAAGCTCGTTAAGCCGTTGGTCCCGGTTGGCATCATCACCACTGCTGGACATAGGCCTCCCCCAAGGTTCTCCACGACGAACGGTGCTGCGCCTCCCGCCGTAGTATAGGGGCCTACCCCTGCTACGTCTTCCGGTGCGTGGTCGCCACTCGAGAATCCGTCGGCCCGATTGGGCATCGGTCCTACGGGCAATGTGTCCGGTTGCCTTACGAACATCTAATGGCAGTAGTTACAGGTTGTTGGAGCCCTCAAAAGTTCAACAATTGATCTAACTGCAATGCTTCGATATCGCCTTCGGGTTGTGGAGGTCAGACGGCAGTCGCTTCATGGAAAATATCGAAGTTTAGCCAAAATCGGCAGTTAGACCGGTAAAGCGGACCCCAGACTCCGATGGCGAAAAGCTTCCGATGCGACTGAGATGATGATGATGGTGATGATTGTGATAAAAAGTTCGTTATCTGCTTATCAGTCAATGATCGGTCAGCCGTCTTGTAAAGGAATGGTAATAGAATGACATTGCCGTATTGCCAATTATGAAACCCGTTAGTCGAAACGATTTTATAAAAACTAATATGTACTCAATTTGAATATTTATTAATATGGAGTGGAGTATCAGTGATTGACCACTGGAAACTCATAATGACGCCATTTTGTCGGCAGATTACGAAACTTGTGAAAATCGATCATTATGAGATCATTGGTCGACCATTCTGATACTATTTTAATAGCAGACTAGGGCTCCAGTGTATGTGTGTGTGTGGCACAGAAACGTAATCGCTCATAACGGCTTTATCGTATAATTGTGATCGACCGATGAATTGCCAAACAGCAGAGCAGAGTAGAGCACAGCAGGATACATTGCTCACAGACCCGATGGGGTCGAAAGTTTCTGGATTGGTAAACGTGTACCAGAGAACGTAGCGTTGGAAGATCTCCCACTAGGGGCATCGATGACCTTGAGATGACTGCAGAAAGCTGTTGAATGCGGGAAGCGCTGAATCGCTTTCAATGTGGAGGCGCTTTGGTTAGGTCTATGAAATGGTTATTTTTAAATAATTATAAACTAGTGCTTGACCGCAACCTCGCCTGATGGTAAGCAGAGATGCAATCGTTGATGGTAAACCTAGCTAGTTTATTAAGAGCCTATTCAATAATAAAAATATAAAAAATAATGTTAATATAGAAAAATATATAAAATCTAATAGATAAAATTCTCGTGTCACGGTGTTCGACTTTAAACTCCTCCGTAACGGCTCGACCGATTTTGATGAAATTTTTTGTGCTTAACCGGTATCTATGAGAATCGGCCAACATCTATTTTTCATCCCCCTAAATGTTAGGCGTAGTCCGCCCCTAATTTTTTTTTTATTTTTTAGACAAAATTTTTAATTTCTATTTTTTTATGATACAACATACAAAAATACATACAATCCCCAATTTTCACCCTTCTACGATCAACCCTTATTTTTTAATAGCCATTTTAGTAATTTAATCTATTATTTATATGGCAAAACAACGTTTGCCGGTCAGCTAGTAAAAATATATAAATCTGCTTGTGCGAACACAAAGACTGTGAACTACAATTTTATTACAAGTGCGAAAGACAAATGTCAAAAACACGTCGGAATTTTTTTGATAGATTAGATAGGTTCTGAAACTGTGCAAACGTTTAAATGTATTACCAGAATTCCTCCTTTGATATTGTTATAGCACGAACATGACATGTTTCTGACTACAGTTAGGACGTCGACACAATACGTTTCTGACAGGTGCCTCTCAGTGCGACAATTATATTAGATAATAAAGATCAAATTTGCAAAACACGAAAACAGACAGATACAAAAAATTCCGATGTTTTCTGAGTAATAAAGATGAATGATATTTTAAAAGCTGTCTTCGTAGACGTATCACAAAAATCTGAATAACAAGTACACGATTTCGACGTTTTCATAAAACATCTGTTTTCAAACGTGCTTGCTAAACCATCATGACGTGTCAAAAGATATAATAGACACTAAATGATCGATGGAACTTCACTTCCATGTTGCTGAGTAAGAACTAACAAGCATTTCACAGATAATGTTTCATAAAATGGATGAAAGAAAAATGCCTATCCGTATTGTGCAAACATAATTCCACGGAGTCAAACGAATCTTCTATTTTTTGTTTATTTAGTTTCATCTGGTAGGTGTTTACTCGCACGTCCAATATCTCGCCATTGTTAGATTTCGCGATCCTTATAGCCGGATATCGATATTGGCTTTGGACGGGAACTAATAACATACTGTGTACTGACAATCTATTTCAGAACCTACTGGTCGTCGTAATATATTTGCTTTATCCCAACTAGCCCGTGGCGATGCCATACGATACGATAATCATTTCAAGTTTTTTTTTTTTTAAGTTACAAAATATACAGTTTGTTCACAGTGACCTCTTTGATTTAGTATCACTCTCAAAAACAAAGTTATGTTTATTTTTGTAGTAAATTAGATTTTGGTGTTACCATGTTTGCTACCACTTACAAGCCTGTCAAACCCAGAGATCATTTTTATTAGAGAGGATGCCACTGTCGCCCGTCTACTGGTTGCCATACAAATGCGCGCATGGGGACAGAAACAAATAATAATAAATGAAAAAAAAAATGCGTTGCTATCACTTCCGTTTGCGCGTTGTCCAAATCTCGGCAAGGAGATTGCAACATTAACAAAAAGTTACTGGGCTATTTATTACGCTGCTCGCGAGCGCCCTCCCGTTATCGTAACTATAAGTTTGCAAATGGGCTGCTGCTGTAGGTAAAATAACTACGAAAGTACTTGGGCTAAATTCGAAGCCGACCTACAGTTAAATTTAATATTAAAAAAAAAAACTTTCACTTAAATAGGATCAGTGGTTCTCGTTATAAGAGAAAAAAGATGCAGACAGTATCTATAATATAATTATATAAAACAACATCATTCGTTTCTTAGAAAACCATAAGCAAGTAATTAAAATAGATATGATGTCAAGTATGTCTTATAATTAATTAGTAACGAAGTAAACTATTGGATATAGAAAAATAGTAACGAACTGTTCCTAGATAGAAAAAGAAAAATACTATGAGGTGAAGGATTGAGTTGATCCGAAAATATACTTTTCATGATTTTTGTCCGCTTATCCGGATTGGTGGAAAAATGGCTGAGCTGATAGAAATTGGAATTTGCCAAATTCCAATTCGTTTAAATCGTTCCTACACCTCATAGTATTATACAAAATATGATTTAATTAAACCCGTTAGGACGTACCCGTGGGATATTTTCCGACATCCATGCAGTCGAAGTCGCGGGCAAAGCTAGTCAACGAATCATAATCGTCATAATTCATTTATTCGTAAACATGAGTAAGATTTACATAGTTAGGTATACGAATGAAGCTGTAAATGATATTATGTGAGAGTGATAATTAGCCAGAGTGTTCACTTCAATTCACATTTCAGGCGCACGTCGCGCGTCGGTGGCATACAGGACTGTTGTGTTTGCTTTTAGGGTAGCGTCATAACAAATGGGCACATTACAGTGTTGAATCACAGATTATATAGCTGCAGAAGGCTGGCTCTTACAACGAGAGATAACACACGAACACATAATATGCGTGTATCTACATACTGTGAGCCATCTGTAACGTTGCGGTATTGGGTTATATAATAAACGAAGGTTTGACAAATGGCTTACATAATCATTCCTATAAACGTTTAATTATTTTTTCTATGATATGCCTTTCCTTGTCAGTTAAACTAGCCCCTGTTATTTCTCTTTATTACCTACAAAATACTGAAACGTGACCGCTCACATTGGGCCTCATACGAAGGCTCAAGTTGAGATGAAAAGAGCTATGCTTGGAGTTTCTCTGTGAGATCGAATCAGAAATGAGAAGATCAAATCAGGAATGAGGAGATCCACAGAAGAATCAAAGTCACCGACATAGCTCTTCGAGTCGCTAAATTTAAGTAGCAGTGGGCAGGGCATGTGCCCTGGCCACTGCTACTTAAATTGCCCCATCGGCCATCGGTTCTGCGAGCAATGTTTCTCGTAGAACCGATGGCCGATGGAGCAGTAAGGTTCAGGAGTGGCGGCCACGTTCCAGAAGACGCAGCCCAACAAGGTGGACCGATGACCTGGTGAAGGTTGCGGGAAGCCGACGGATGCGGTCAGCACGAGACCGGTCATTGTGGAAAGCTTTGGGGGAGGCCTTTGTCCACCAGTGGACCTCTATAGGCTGAAGAAGAGGAACTACAAAATTAGAAATCAATATTTGTCTCGTACTTATGCTATGTATTTATAACGATCTCGCGGAGTTTTCAGGCTAAAACTATATCAAATGATCTATTCTTTAAAATTTTCTACATAAAAACTTATGTGAAGTGAACTTAAAGTCAGCTGTCTGTCATTGCTTCTGCAGTAATAATACTAAATACATAAATAAGTATATACGGACACAGATTGAGCTAACCCCAAAGTAAGTTGTAGTAACTTATGTTATGGGATACTTTTTAAGCTATTGCATAGCTTCTATCGCGGGCCTTGAGCGCGGGGACCGAATCCAGAAATTCCGTAACGAAAAAACCTCACGCTCCCCCCATCGTCTAACGTCGTTTCAGTTCGGCAGTCTTCGGCACGGTATGTTTGTGTGCGTGCGACTACATCTTTTGAAAACAATTTATAGATTTTCAAAAAGAGCATGCATATTGCAGGGCGCGAACTCAGTTCTACACACTTGCCATGTTACCGATAGTCGCGATGTGCTAAACTTGCGATTAATTTTCTCTCTGAAATAGGTCTTCTATAGAGATATGTCATAGACGTCATCGACGTTGTCATGGCTACCTTAAAAACTTTTCATATAATTAATTATTAAGTACTTTTATTCAAATTAATTTAGTAGTGTTTTTATAAAATAGCTTTTTTTTAACGGAAAAGCTAAGATGAATGTCACGCTAATTTTTCATTGGACTTTTAAATTATTTATAAGTAGTGTTGTTTACTAAATAAAAGCGCGTGATTTTATAGAGTAAAAAGTGCTCACGCGGCCGTTTTTTCAATTGTTGCAAGAATTCAAAAGACTGTCTTTAAATAGTGTTCAGACGATTGCTCAAAGTGTATTAGATTTCATTAGTAATAGAAATGGCATTTCAATAATGACTTTCAACTGCCAAAGTCTAAATAGTCATAAATACGATTTACAAGATTCAGTTACGAGACAAACAAATGTGTTACTTCTTACCGAAACTTGCATGACGCATGATAATCCAATTGAAATACCTAATTTTAATTGTATTGTTCAGTTCAAACGAGATACTGTTTCAAAAGGTGGGGTAGCTATTTACCAAAATAAAAATGATATTACTAATATTATGACTCCGAATATTGAAATAAATATTGCACACGTTAGCGATGTTAATGTTAGGCGCTCAGTTGTTGGAGATATTTGTGCGTGCTTATGCAAACTTAGAAATGGCCTACAAATAGTTATGGTAGCAATTTACATTTCTCCGAATCCAAAATTGGACGAGGTAGAGCATTTTATTCATCGCACTTTACTGGAGTACACTGAAGAAGGCTCGAAAATACTTGGTACAAATGGTAATAAATTTCCACTTATCTTGGCTGGCGATTTCAACATTAACTTCGCTGATAAAAAATCAGAACGGTTGACAACTTTTCTATCAAAAACATTGAATTTGAAAATGAATAATGATCCACAAGAGTCCACAACAAAATATGGGACCACCATTGACGCGGTATTTTCTAGGTATTTAGAGGATATTAAGTCGCAAACTTATGTTTCTTATTTCAGTTATCATAAACCTATAGTTTCAATGATAAATATTCCTGAATAACCAACAGCTACTGTAAGGTAATAAAACCCACATGTATTGTAAAATAATAAAAATATTTTAAATAATATTAACTTTTTATTTATTTAATAAAAGAATTTGTTTTCTTATCGGTCACCACGCTCAAAAAGTGTAACTTGAATTAATATCAAAGAAAAAGAAATACTGCATAAATAAATAATTATAATTGCATAAATTGATACAAAATGCTATGCAATAGCTTTACCGCGGCAGTCCCCGAGTGCCACACGTTTTTTTTTTTTTTTTTTTTTGCCGGCGTGGAAATCCTCATAGGATGCCCGCCACCCTGGGGTGGGCGACGGGGTATGTCAGACTTTTACTGACTAAAACCACCCCGGTGTGTCTTCTATCACGAGCGCGCGTGGGGCCGCGGGAGTCTAAATTCTTCCACGGCCCCACACCCTCGTGCTGGCCCGGTCTGTCCGGGCCTCGTCTCCTGCACGGGGTAGTGGGGTGTTAAACTACCCCGTGCATCGCCTCAAAGGCGCGCGCCGACGCTCGCGCGCCTTTGAGGCCTCCGCCTCGGGGTCCATCAATGGGGGGTGGGGACTTCCCCATGTCCCTCGCCCCTGGACCCATTCATGGGGGGCGGAAGAGGGCGTTATCCGCCCTTCCTCGGCGCCCGGTGCGTCTTCTGCGGCCCGGGAAGGGAGTTGATATCTCCCTTTCCCGTTCCGCAGCTTCCTTCTGCGACATCACGTCCTCGCAGAAGGACACCACCGCGTCCCACGACTCTGAGCTGCCGACCATCCTCCGCACTACTGCCGGCAGCGTCAGGTCGCCTCCTACTTCATTTGTGAGGACACGGCGCTGCTCCTCCCAAGCTACACACTCGGAGAGCGTGTGCTGCGCCGTGTCGTCCCCGTATTGGACGCAGTGGTGGCACCGAGCGTCTGGCTCCCTGCCTAAGCGACGCAGGTACTTGCCGAAGCAGCCATGCCCCGACAGTACCTGCGTCACCCTGAACGACAGGGAGCCGTGCCTCCTCCCGAGCCAGTCGTCGAGTACTGGCCGGATGTTATGGGATACTAACTCAACGATAGTATATTGTTACGGGCTAGGTTAAAATGCCGGTTAAGAGTCGAGAAACATCTGCGGAACGTTCCGCGCCGGAAGTTCGGCTAAATAAGCTCGCAGTGTATTTCAAGTACTCTATGACACGTCAGACGCAATTACCTTAGTCAGTTAAATGATTGTAAAGGTTTTAATTTTTTATGTCTGGAAGACAATGATCCCTGAGTTTATTTCGGCTATTTCTTCTCAGAGGTAGTCAGTTAGGAAATTTCGGCTCTATCTGGTTAAAAAAAAAAATGACGTTTAAAAGTTATCAGTGGTCCTATTTGATTAATAAGCGATTTCATTTCACGATTTCATTTTATTTCATAAATATACAAGTTCAAATAAAATAAATAAATTTAATTTAAGGCAATAAAATAACATCAGCTATCCACCTGACCTCTACGACCACCTGTCCTGCCCAGCATCCAGCGGTTTCCGGTCCACCTTGTCGGTGCCTACCACGCTGCGTCTTTCGGTGCGTGGTCGCGTCCCGTGAAATGTGGTATACGTAGTATTAATTTAGTCTCTTCGTAATTAAGTTTTGTAAGTATTTTGTTATCTAAATCTATTCTGTTACTATCTTACCGTGAAAACTTAGGTAAAGTGAGTGAGCTGTCATTCCAAGTAATGGATGTACACTATTGACAGCTCACTTTAAAACCACATCATCATTATCATCAACTTTTTTATCGTCCCACTGCTGGGCACAGGTCTACTCTCATACAGAGAAGGATTGAGCGTAATCACCACGCTTGCTCAATGCGGGTTGGCGATGCCAGACTTAAAGTCCAGGTTTCCTCGAGATCCTTTTTTTTCCTTCACCTTATAATCAGTCATTGGTGTCCATGATATACTTGGAAAGTTATAAAGGGTGTATCTGACATCGACGCACAAACGAGTATCATGGATCCAGTACATGATTCTGAACCTCCCATTGGTGGAGTTTTGCGTCACTTATTCATGATTTAAAAAAAAATATGTAGTTTTTTCCACTTTAGGCCATTCATAATTGTTATACTTTTAAAAACCCAATAAGACTTTAAAGTAAAAATTAATTAATTCGCTAACTACACAAAAAAGCACAGTGAAAACAAAACTCGAAAAACTATCTTATCAGCTAATTTAATAGAGTTCACATCAGGAATCAACGTCATACCTACAAACCCCTCAGGGCGGCACGCTTGCAACGTTCAAGGGCCGAGCCGACACTTTTTTAAACACTATTATTTATGTAACCGTTCATTGACGACATAAATGACTATCATAATTTTATTAGTGGCATCCGGTCTAGCCTTTTCACGAACTTGCGTTACGATGTCAGATACACCCTGTATTAATACTTGCCTGACCTGGAATCGAATCTGCACACTCATACTTAGAGGCTGGTGTTTAAACCACTAGGACACCACGACTTACGACGACGACTTACATTTCATTTAAATTTTCGAAGTTAGATTTCTTCGTAATCTTTCGGCTGATGCACCTCATCGGAGTTTTCATGAAGACATGTTTACAAAAAGTACTAAAGTACTAGCCTGAAAAGTAGGTAAGGACTTACCTTCGACGCGCAGAGTTATTATACAAAGGCCACTCACGAGTCCGCTTACTCTCGCTGTATGTGAATCGCGTCTGTGTACGTGCGTTCGCGCTTGTTGCTTGAAACTTCCACTACTTATTCTTTGGTTGAATAACCCACGTAGACAAAGAATAGCTCTCCTCCTGCATACAATAGCTTTTGGTAGGAAGTGGGGAGTAAGCAATAGGATAACGAGAGTGGTTCCCGGTAAATTTCTACTTCTGTAGACGTATGAACTTTTGTGTACTGAGTCAATACTACACTTTGAAATTATTTCAACTTCATCGTACTAGACTTTTAGGACTGAATTAATTCACATTGTTACATCAGTGAATGTTTCATACATATTTTTATAGATTTGAATTAAATGAAAACATTCATTCAGTCGAATGGGTACTTGAACTATTTTATTTCTGCAAGAATCTTTATTTTGAAAATAAGAGAATATATCTATAATATAATATTGTTTTAACTTATTTTAAAATAGCCATATGGTTTCCAGGGTCTGGTTTATATGAAAATGTATATTTGCATTGTTTCACCAACATTCATTGTCCCTCTCTCCCCTTTCATTGGCATTTGTAGCGGTACCTACAAACGCCATATGGAACAACGCGTTATACTGACGTCACACGAATTCTACATCTCGCAATCAGAGTTTACCGTGCAACTAGCATATATACAACTTCCCAAATTCAACCGTTGGGCAAGTGCCTACCAGACATAAAACCCGTCTGGTTGGAGGATACTCCCTTTTCTATGAAGGATGAGTGAACTTTACACCCCGTTCCTCATGCCTCCACACTGGTGACCCCGAGCATGAACATCAGAGCAGCCTTCGTGCAGCAACTTCAGCGTGACGTCATCTTCATCACTCTCTCAAACTTTAGCGACGAGTCACCCAGCCAGCCAGCACCTACAGCTCCAACGGGTATCCTGACCACAAGCATGCAGCGACCGCGCATACCTGGCCATCACCCTTAGCCTCTTCAGCTACCTCGGCAGAGCATACTGCACTTTCGGCCGGTCAACAAGCAGAGCCCTCTCTCCCGGTCGACGCAGCAGCCAGCCTCAACCCGGCGCTGTACGACATCCGACGCACTGGAGTATAATGCAGGGTCATCACCCCCCCACGCGCGCTCGTGATAAAAGACACACCGGGGTGGTTTTAGTCAGTAAAAGTCTGACATACCCCGTCGCCCGCCCCAGGGCGGCGGGCATCCTATGAGGATTTCCACCCCGGCAAAAAAAAAGGGTCATCACCCCCACTCACTGGGGAATCTCCGAAGACAGTTCCGACTCACCGTGAACTACGCGGCAAACGGTACCGACTCACTGGAACCTCAGCTGGCCTGGCAAGCGTCGCAAGATACAAGACTTAGCCTACTATCGACCTCAGGTCTCCGGAGGGGGGAGTGATGTAGCGGTACCTACAAACGCCACATGGAACAACGCGTTATACTGACGTCACACGAATTCTACATCTCGCAATCAGAGTTTACCGTGCAACTAACATATATACAACTTCCCAATTTCAAGCATTGGGCAAGTGCCCACCAGACATAACACCTGTCTGGTCGGAGGATCCTCCCTTTTCTATGGAGGATGAGTGAACTTTATTCCCTGTTCCTCACACCTCCACACATCGTTAGGGCTCTTACAAACCTTTTATGTCTAAACAAATATTGTAAAGAGAAAAGATTTGATGTACCAAGAATATAATGTAGGATTCGTCCTACCACAGTGCCCTGTTGTAGGACCAATCTGCTGAGTGCAGCCACACGTATTTTACATCTACTCTTCTTAGTCTATAGAGGTCCACTACTGGACAAAAGTCTCCCCTAAGGCTTTTATTCCATTGGGGGGCATTGCCATAATCCCCACGCTTGGCAGGCGTGTGAATTTGGTATTCCACAGGAGAAGCGTTGCTACCCGCTTCCTTCCTTTGTTGAAAGTTCCCTTAGTCGCCTCTTACGACATCTACGGCAGGATATGGGATGGTACTATTCTGTGCCTGGTACCATACGGTATGTATTTAAATACCTATACTATAAGACAGCAGATTGAATAGATCTTTTTACTTCTTTCCTGAGTGATGTCACAAAAATCACGATGTACATAACGTGTTATGGTAAATAACGAAACTGTAGTTTTGGCCATACTATTGTATTAGTTGCGGCTGATACCACTAGGCCACCACTGTCCTAACCCCTCACCAAGAGGAAGCCTCTGTCCCAGGAGTGGGAACATATTTGCCTGAATAAAAATAAGAAAGAAAGAAAGAAATATTTTTTATTCCGCACAAACAAAACGCACATTACAACTAAATACCATAAAATAATAATAACAAACAAAATCATGAAAAAGAATATAATAATAATAATATCACTAAAAGTCTCGTACTCTAACATGCAAAACTGCCAAACTATAATATAAAACAAAGTTGATTTGATGTCAAAGTCAGGGTCATAGTGGAGTGGCCCAAGTTAGAAGCGCTAAAGAGGAAGATCGCTTACAAGATAAGCGGACGAAATAATAAAAATGGCTGGCTCTAGATGGATGCAAGCAGCCCAAGATAGAAATAATTGGGATTCCTTGGAGGAGGCCTTCACCTGCGGAGGGGTTCTTGCAAATTGATTATTCCGAATAGTACTTAGTATGAAGTTTAAAATCAGTTTTTTTTTAAATGTCAATGTTAGTTAGTATTAGGTTCAGTTTTTTTACTTATTTTGTTTTCTTTTTTTGCAAGAAATAACAAAGCCTTTTTATTTTTTAATATGTATGTATTGTATTAGTAAACTCCTGTAATGATAGCGATGACAAATAAATTGACTTCAGTCTATTTATTTTATATTATTTTTTGTACGTTTTCGTATCACGCTAAAACGGCCGTATGGGATGTGGATGGTTTTTTTTTTAATAAAATTATAAACTAGCGGTTGACTGCAATCCCGCCTGATGGTAAGCAGTGACGCAATTGTTGATGGTAAAGCGCACTAGTTTACTAAGAGCCTATTCACTCTAGCCTTGATTCGACATACATACACACATCAAAAGTGTCTAGGGATCAACATATATTTTTGCAATAACTTTTCTCCTGATTGATATTAATTAAAATTTTCTTTAAGGATTCATCAAATAAAGTGTTTTCGTTTGTCACAGTAACGATAAACCAAGTCACCTTTGCATTAATAAAGAAATTTGCCATTTTCCTAATAAAGGGATATTTGACATTTGAACCACTAACACAAAAGTTCGAAAAAAAGACTGAAATAACAGTTTTCTCTAAAATTTTATTGGGTAACTTAATCAATTAATAATCCGTGTTTCTACCGCGAACACTAACAACACAAGAACATCGGTTTGGCATACTCAAAATGAGTTCATCCAAATCACACTGTGGAATGGCCGCCCATGTTCGTTGCAACAACAAAAAAAGGTCTTCTTGCGACTGGATACCCTCCATATTCGGCAGAGCTCTTCTCTGTAGCATATCCCATGCATGCTCAATCGGGTTCAAGTCTGGCGACTGAGCAGGCCAGGGCAGGACATTGATGTTAGCTGCGGCGAGAGTCTGTCTTACAACTCTTGCGGTGTGCGGTCGTGCATTATCATGCATTAACTGAAATAAGGGACCGATTTGCACTTGTAGAGGAACGATGACGTCTGATACAATCGTCTCAGCATAAATTTGAGCGTTGAGGTTGCCTCTGATCCAAATCAACTCAGTTCTTCCGCCGATCCAAATACCCGCCCATACCATGATGGTTCCACCACTATAAGGATGGACTTCCTGGCAGGATTTTAATCGCTGTTGGCGTCCAGAGGTTCTCCAGTGTCGTATACGTCTTGTATCCGGTCTCATACCAAAACGAGACTCATCAGAAAAGCACACGAAACGCCATTGTTCTTCTGCCCAATTTCTGTGTTCAAGAGCCCATTGATATCGAATCCTACGATTGTGCATTGCTATAGGTGGTAACCGTAGCGGTCTTCGGGAATGAAGGTTCACTTCATGCAAGCGGTTTCTGACTGTTTGGTCGCTAATTAAGTTCCCTGAAGAGTGATGAAGCCTCACGGCTAACATCATGGCGGTTATTGTTGGAGCTCTTCGAGTTAAGATTTGAATGTATCGGTCTTGTCTCCGTGTGGTGCAGCGATACCGTCCTCCATGGCGCTCAGCCACGGTACCAGTGCTTCGGTAACGTGTCTAAAGTCGACTGATAACACTCTGACTTGTATTCAGAGCTAAAGCCACAGTACGTTGCAGGGAACCAGCTTCTATCATTCCCACGGCTCTGAGCATTTCTTCCCTGCTTAAATGACGTCGCCGCTCCATAATAACGTTGATTTTAATCAGTAGTAGGGAAACAGTAGCACTAATAATGTCTTCAATGCGTTGTATGTTTTTATAGGGAAAATATTGACAGCTGATTTTCATCTTTTACTCGAATTTGATTCACAGTTCCTGATTCAAATTATGAAATGCACCAAAAAGGATCCATATAAATTTATAAAATCATAAATTTATTACAAAGCCACATCTCAATCTCAAGAAATCCGCATAAAAATGCTTGATCCCTAGACACTTTTGATGTGTGTATATTATAAACTAGCTTTCCGCCCGCTTTTTCCGCTAGCTTTTTAGATTTCCCACGAGAATATCATTTTTTTTTTCAATAAAAGGTAGCCTATGTCCTTTCTCAGGGTCTAAAGATTGTCTGTGATAAATTTCATTAAAATCGGTCGAGAGGTTTGAGCGGGAAAGCGTAACAGCCAAACAGACAGAGTTCATTTCGCATTTATAATATTAGTATGGATTATTTTTTATACGTTTTCGTATCACGCTAAAGCGGCTGTATGGGATGTAGATGAAATTCGACATACATATATTATAAATTATAGCCGGAATTAGAACTTAGGATATTTTTTATTCCAGTATTTCTACTAGATTGATATTAATGCGGGTTAAACCGTGGGGCACAGTGCATCATCATCATCATCAGTCTCTACTCGTCCACTGCTGTACATAGGCCTCTTTCATGGCACGCCAACAAGCCCGATCCTGAGCAGTTCTCTGCCAGCCGCTACCAGCCACCTTTTTGATGTCGTCGCTCCACCTCGCCCAAGGACGTCCTACGCTGCGTTTGCCGAGACGCGGTCTTCACTCGAGGACTCGTTTACCCCAACGGTTGTCGGCCCTGCGGCATATTAGTTGTTCTTCAAACTCCAGCTGTACCTGTCCCACTCTGGCAACCACATCTTGCATAAAGTACTTGGGTGTCCAAATTGATGAACACTTGAACTGGTACAGTCACATAGATAATCTCGTTACCCGAACGCGCAAACTCATTTCCATCTTTAAGAAACTCCGTTGTTCAGCTGATTCACAAACACTCATGATGGTCTATTACTCACTCTGTCAGTCTCTTCTCCTATATTGTTTGCCTGCTTGGGGTGGCGCCCGCAAAACATACTTACTAAAATTAGAACGACCTCAAAGAGCAGTCCTTAAATTTATGTTCTGCAAGCCCTATAGATACCCCACTTTTGAACTTTTTAGAGAAAGCAAGGTTTTGCCGGTGAGAGGATTATATGTGCTACAATGTGTGTTAAGGAAACATCGGCTTCCGTATACAGAAAGTACTAAGCGTCGTACAGACATTGCCCTTCCACCAGTTAGACATAAAACCACCTTCGCTAAACACCAATTCGCCTACCTCAGCTATATTCTGTACAATACAATCAATAAATTTCTCCATATCCACAGTCTCAATTATCACAAATGTAAAAACTCAGTTAAAGAATGGCTACTTGAGAAATCATATGACGAGATCGAAAAACTTCTTTTCCCGCATGATTAGGTTGGATCTCTTCTTATTTAAATACAAATACTCTATACACCGTCCATTAACACACATCTACCGGTGCCACACTTACCAAGACACTCTAAGCTATACACACTCAGCGCTTTCACACTACTTACTCATACACAACACTTCTACATAATTACACTCACTCAAACACCCACTTTACAGTTTTTTATTATTATTATTTTTTACTTTTCCTGTATAATACATATAATTAACGATTGTTTTGTTATGTTCACTATGTTACTGGTGAAAACAGTCTTTGTATGACACTTCATCATCTGCATATATCTACCCTTATCCAATCACTGGTTCCCAAGTCACAGGCTATAAACCTAGTTTGGGAGCCAGGAGATATAACCAATGCACCTTTTGTTGTACCATGCTACTGTACTTGTAACGTATGTAACATTTTTACTGGTAATAAAACATTATTATTATTATTATTATATGTGACCAGCCCATTGCCTCTTCAGCTTGCTAATGCTCTCAGCTATGTCGGTGACTTTGGACCTCTGTCGGATCACCTCATTTCTGATGCGGTCCTTCAGAGAGACGCCCAATATAGCCCGCTCCATAGCTCGCTGAGCACAGTTAGTACCTTATAAAGACGAGTAATGTATTACTTAACTAACCGTTTTAAAAAAATTACGTTGAATAAAATCTGATGCTCCTTCAGTTTTCTTCCAAGTTTAAAATTTTCTCATATACAAAGACGCATACTAAATTGCTTATCTACAGTAAAAAGGTTTTAAAGCAAAAACTCTTTTGATATAACCTTTTCTCCTGTATTAAAATAGGTATATAAATAATATTCTATATTGGTTTTCATTACGTGTAGCAGAAATTTCCCTAGAGGCAGCAATATCTTTGAAAACGGGTGTAGCGTTGAGTGGCAAAAAATGAGGAGAACGGCATGAGGAAAAGTGGAAGAAATCAATAAGTGGGGAATTGTTTGGAAATCCATCAACGTGATTTTTTTTTTGGTTTTTGAGTGTTATTTAAATTGAGAACTTTATGCATTTTTTCCATTTTGTATTTGATTAACATTATTCTGATAGTTATTGACTCATTTCCAAAGGTAAGGTAAGGTAATAATCAGCTTGGTAGGTACGTACGCTTGTACTATTAACAAAATTATAAAAATATTATTAGTTTGAAGAAGATACTGGCGTATCACGCAATACAGCCTAATGTTACATCCTAACCTTGGTTTTGCCCGTTTAAAAAAACCTCAAAGAGGCTAATATCTTCTATTTCTCGCCTCCGTATAAGCCATTGCTGTTCCCCGGTATTCCTCCACAAAATCCGGGTCAGAGACACATCGCTCTGTGAATGTGGACTGGATGAGCACGTTAGAGCATATATTTTTCCAGTGCTCCAATAATAACCCAGCCCATGATCTGTATAGTTGTCTTCCTAAGTTACATATCCCTGTCCCAACTAACTTTCCATCTTTACTAACACATTCTTCTCCAAAGCTATTTGGAGCTTTGATGGATTTTATCCGTGTTAATGACATCAAATTATGCTTATTTTTGTGTCTTTGTCTATTATAACTTTGCGAACAAGAGATTCGAAGCCAATGTCAAATATGTTCCTCATCAAAACTTTTTATCGTCTCACTGCTAGACACAGGTCTCCTCTCATATAGAGAAGGAATGGTGACAAATATGTTAATCCAAATAAAGGAGATGTTTCAGAAATGTATGGAGCTTGGGCTAGCACATTGTATACACTTAATGCTAGATATAGTTACGCTATATTTAACTGTTTTTAATATTAATTTCTTATATTTTGGCTTAGTTTTTATACAGATTCAATTTTACTCGGTCAAGGAGTGCAATGCAACTACTAATAAAATTGGTGGTCAGCAATAAGCGGAATAAGATTTAAACAGTGACATTTGATTAACGCGTCATGTATCTAAGGCTATCTGCACAGGTCGATTGATCAGGTTAAGCGACGCTTGCCGCTGTTGGTCGTAGGATGGGTGACAGAAATGGGATTGGAAAGCCCATTAAGCCTTTTGTCCCGGCTATCATTTATGGATCTTTGACAGTCATTGCTGGTCGTCAGAAGTCCGAAACTCTGATCACCAGTCTTACCAAAGGGTCTTACCCAGTAACTGGGTTGTGGAGGTCAGATAGGCAGTCGGTCCATGTAAAATACTGGTATTCAACTGAATGTGTTTAGAATGGAATTCGACCCCAACATAAGTGGGAAATGGCTAGCCTAGGCAGACGAGGAAGTAAAAATTGTTTCAATTGACTTTTGACTGAAAGTAAATAATTTTTGATCTATAGAGAGACATGACAGACAGACGGGACAGCCTTCGTGGCGTAGCGGTAGTGGACGCGGCCGCAGCGCAAGGAGGCGTGGGTTCGATCCCCGCGCAGTGCAAATATTTGTATGCATGAATATGAATATTTGCACTGGTCTGATCGTGGGAAAACACGTTAAGCCGTTGGTTCCGGTTACCATACGAACATCTAATGGCAGTCGTTACGGGTTGTTGGGCCCTCAAAATTCGGAAAATATCGAAGTTTAGCCAAAATCATCAGTTAGACTGGTAAAACGGACCCCAGACTCCAAAACTGAAAAAGCTTCAGATGCGACTGGGATTATCGCTGAGATGATGATGATGGAGAGAGACATGAATACCGCAAAAGCAAGACATGCTATTGAAGATACACAGACAAATGCATTGAAATATATTATCTACAGGGACACTTATATTCATAAACGTTGCTCAAAGTTAACTAGTGATTAGGGAATGTTTAACCATACATTTTTGCTGTTTGCACGTCACTTTACCACACACACATACACAACACACACACCTATCCATGGTGGATATACTACTCAGTCAAAACCCATTAAAATGCAATCTCTCCTTCTCATTAATACATAATGCATGTGTTAAATTACACTTCTTTTGGTAGACCAATACGCGTTCCTTCTCTTGAAGGCAATTAAAAGAACTGTTTGGCCAAACACTGTCTCTTAAGACACAGGTCCCCTAGTTTAAGAGGCAGAGTTTATAATTTTTGGTTATATAGATTTAGTTAAATAATTTGTATGTATGACCTACCACCTTATGTCTAATCTGTATAATTACTTTTTGGTAATTGAATATTTTTATTATTATTTCCTTTATTTCATTTTATATACATATAAATTACATTTTTAAATATTTCTACATAAAAAACATTTAAAAATATATCGGTATCGGGAACAGGGTCCAAGCTACCAGCGGTCAGGACTCCAGAGAGAGGAACTTCCTGACGATGCGAGCCGTGTCCAGAATTACAGCTTTCTGAATCAAGCCCTTGATCCAGCTGCCCAACGAGAGCCTCCTGAGGTGTTGGTCGAGGCTCTTGGTTATTAAGCCATTGGCTGTTACGACTATCGGTACAATGATTGCTGAATCCACTTCCCACAAATGTCAACAACCTCGTGAGCCAAGTCAAGATACTCAAATCAAATCAAAGCATTTATTTCAAATAAACCAGTTACAGGCACTTTTGAATTGTCAGTCAGTCAGTAAGGTGAATCTAGTCGCCCATTCCAAAGAGTACCTATGGAGAAGAACTGGCAAGAAACTCCATGGACACTCTTTTAAATTATCGAGCTATTGATACAAATATTTGATTACATCATTCATTTTGAAATCAATTGTGTGAGAACGATGCAGAAATATATTGTACGCTGAGAGCGTCCATTATGGAAAAAACAACAATTCAGAAATTAAAATACGCCGTAGCAGCTAAGAGATGACCAGTCCCCTCTGACGGCGTCCGTTCACGAACATGACGTATGGATCAGCATCATTCAGCTCAACCATATTGAAGGGAACCTAATGTCTCGCGTAAAAAAACAAACAATTACAACTTCAAACTACAAGAGGAAAAATCAAAGAACAATCAGTGTAAGTATAGAAATCGGACGCAGCTCAAGCCCAAGCCTTTTTGTGGTCAATATAATCTTTAACACTATAAAATGCTTTCTGACACAACTTACGTTTAATGAAGGATTTAAATTTATTCAGGCTCAGACCTTGAACCACCTCTGGAAGTCTATTGTAAAAATGTATACATTGGCATCTAAAAGAGTCACCTATTTTCTTGAGCCTTGTTGTCATCATCATCATCATTTCAGCCGAAAGACGTCCACTGCTGGACATAGGCCTCCCCCAAGGTTCTCCACGACGACCGGTTCTGCGCCTCCCGCATCCAGCGGTTTCCCGCGACCTTCACCAGGTCGTCGGTCCACCTTGTCGGGGGCCTACCCACGCTACGTCTTCCGGTGCGTGGTCGCCACTCGAGAACCCGTCGGCCCCATCGGGCATCGGTCCTACGGGCAATGTGTCCAGCCCACTGCCACTTTAGTGTTGCAATTCTTCGGGCTATGTCGGTTACTCTCGTTCTTCTGCGGATCTCCTCATTCCTGATTCGATCGCGCAGTGAAATCCCAAGCATAGCCCTCTCCATTGCCCTTTGAGTGACTTTGAGCCTTCTTATAAGGCCCATTGTTAGCGACCACGTCTCAATTCCATATGTCATCACTGGCAACACACACTGGTCGAAGACTTTTGTCTTGAGACACTGCGGTATTTCGGACGAGAAGATTCTTCGTAGCTTCCCGAAAGCAGCCCAGCCGAGTTGGATTCGACGATTGACCTCTTTCTCGAAGTTGGACCTTCCTAACTGGATATTTTGTCCCAGGTACACGTAACTGTCAACAACTTCGAGAACAGAGTCTCCAATCTTTATAGGAGTCGGTACAACATGGGCATTAGACATGACTTTCGTCTTGCCCATGTTCATTTTAAGACCGACTCGCTCGGAGGCTCTGCTGAGGTCTTCGAGCATTGTACTCAGGTCCTCCGCGGTCTCAGCCATGACTACGATATCATCAGCAAACCGAAGGTGTGTCATGTACTCGCCATTGATGTTGATGCCCAGTCCTTTCCAGTCCAGAACCTTGAAGACATCCTCCAATGCAGCGGTAAACAATTTCGGGGAGATAACATCTCCCTGTCTGACACCACGTTGGAGAGGTATTGGTTTCGAGGTCTGGTCCTGTATTCGGACTGACATGGTGGCGTTTTCGTACAAACCCTTCAGCGCTTCAATATACCGATAGTCTACTTGGCACCGCTGGAGAGACTGCAGTACAGCCCAGGTCTCGATCGAATCAAAGGCTTTTTCGTAGTCCACAAACGCCAAGCAAAGGGGTAGGTTATACTCCTCGGTCTTCTGTATAACCTGCCGTAGCGTATGTATGTGGTCTACTGTGCTGAAGCCCTTTCGGAAACCGGCTTGTTCGGGTGGCTGGAAGTCGTCAAACCTGCAGGCGAGACGATTCGTGAGGACTCTCGAAAACAACTTATAGACATGACTCAGAAGTGAGATGGGTCTGTAGTTTTTCAAAAGGGTGTTGTCACCCTTTTTGAAAAAGAGTACCACCACACTTCTGTGCCATGCCTGTGGCGTTTTTCCCTTGACTATGACGGAATTAAATAACTTCTGAAGGGCCCTAAGGATCGGTTCACCACCCGCCTTCAGTAGCTCTGCCGTTATTCCGTCATCGCCCGGCGCCTTGTTGTTTTTAAGTTGTTTCAGAGCCAATCGAATCTCCTGCAGGCTGACGTCCGGGATATCTTCGGTGTAGTGTCGGGTTAATCTTGCTCTAGGGTCTTCAGCAAGATTTAATGCGGGTTTTGTCGTCGAAGTGTAGAGCTGTCCATAGAAATTCTCGACTTCCCTCAAAAGCTCGGGCCCGGACGTTATGATCCTACCGTCGTCAGTCTTCAGCTTGCTTAGCCGGCTATGCCCAATAGTCAGATCCCTAGCGAAAACTTTAGAGCCTCTGTTTCGCTCTATGGCCTCCGTTATACGCTCGGTATTATACCGACGTAGGTCGCGCTTCAGAGACTTTGAGATCTGCTTATTGAGCTGCCGGTATCTGCAAGCATCACTTGACGAACGCAAAACCATCTCACGTCTATCCTCCATGAGCTCGAGAGTGTAGTCCGAGAGCTTTTTAGTTCTATTTGTACGGCGGGTCTTAAAATACTTGGTCCCGACCGTACGGACAGCTTCTACAAACCCGTCATTGTATTCGTCCACGTCACCACTTAGGCATTCGAAGCGATTTTGGAGCCCGAGCTGGAAACCTTCGGAGTTATGGATCTGGATGGGTGCTGGCCGGAGCGTAGACTTCATCAGGCGAGATCTTTCGGACACTATGTTCAGATTCAATGTGCCTCTGACCATACGATGATCGCTGCCGCATTTGAGCGAGTTGATCACTGAGACATCATTGAATATGTGCCTTTTTGTCGTCATAATGAAGTCTATCTCATTCTTAGTGACCCCGTCGGGACTGATCCAAGTCCACTTCCGCTGTTCACGCTTCCTGAAGAAGGAGTTCATCATAAAGAGTCCCTCCCTCTCCATGAAGCCAGCCAACATGTGGCCTCGGTAGTTCCGACGCCCAAATCCAAAATTTCCCAGTCCGAGCTCCTCACCGCTCCGTTTTCCCAGTTTAGCGTTGAAGTCCCCCATGATAACGCTGTAGTGAGTTTTTGAGCTATGTATGGCTTTAGAGATGTCCTCATACATAGTCTCTACTTCAACGTCGGAGTGTGTCGAGGTCGGGGCGTATACCTGAATGACCTTCAGCGAATACCGTTTCGTTATTCTGAGTACCAGGAACGCCACCCTGGTCGACACACTCTCGATCTTCACTACATTGTCCACAAGGGACCTGTGGACGAGGAACCCGACACCACCTTGGGACTGATGATCGCCCTCCCGGAAATAGAGCAAGTTACCGGATTTAAGGATTATCGAGTCCTCACCCTCTCTTCGGACTTCAGATAATCCCAGGACACCCCATCGTAACCTGCTCAATTCTTCCTCCAGTTCAATAACCCTCTCGTCGGTCCGCAGTGTGCGCACGTTCAGTGTTGCCAGGTCGATCCGTCGTTGTTTGTGGTAGCCGGATCTCTTCCGGAGATTCTTCGCACCCCTTGCCCCGCCGTTACCTTGGCCGCTACCACAATGACCAGGAATAGCGGAGCTGCCGGGGACTAGGGGCCTTGGCTTAGTCGTGTGCAACATTATGGGGGGGGGTTTGCCATAATCCCCACGCTTGGCAAGCGGGTTGGGGATCGCAGGATTTGATATTCCACAGAAGAAGCGCTGCTGCCCGCTTCCCTGGTGAGAGAGTTCCCTTAGTCGCCTCTTACGACACCCACGGGAGGATATGGGTTGGTACTATTCTAAGCCCGGTACCACACGGGGCAAGAAGCCTTGTTGTAGGTACAATAAATTTGTGCTTGTTCCTAGTATTTATATTATGGACATCACTGTATTTTTTAAACAATTTTATATTTTTATGAGCATACAAAAGATTTTCATAAATAATTGATAAATTGATACTGATTTGATAATACATTGATAATACTTGATTTATTTATCTTTCTCGGCTTTCACGAGGTTTTCATCTTGCGGGATGGTTATGTCAACAATCATTGCACGCCTCTCTGATCGATCCACCATCACAATATCAGGCTTATTGTCAACAATAGTCCAGTCAGTGATGATGGATCGATCCCAGTACAATGTGATATGGCCATAGTCACCAAATCGTCGCCAGGCTACGGACGCTTGTAAATCTACATCAAGCCCGTGTAGGGCTCTGTAAAAGCGTCCGTGAAGCTCCCTGTTCTTCCATACCTTCATGCGATTATTGGTGACAAGCACTACTGGTTTGCGCCAGTTTTCTTTAGCCAAGGAAAGCGGAATGAGGCCCTTGTCAATCGCGACCACAACTCGATGCATTCCCACGTCGGTTGTTAGGAAATATTCCCTGAGACTGCATATCTTGCGATTGTAGAGGCTCTTAGCGTTTAAAAAGCCTCAACCTCCACATTTTTGCGAGATATACAGCCTCAAAACGATGACTGTGGGTGATGCAATCGATTTGCAGTGACTGTAAATCGATTGTTCCTATCCAGGGCGTCGAGTTCGGTTTGAGTCCATTTGAATATGTCAAAAGAGTACATCAAAACCGGCATGACCCAACCGTTAAAAGCGTGCACCTTGTTACCGCTTGATAGAAGACTATTAAGTACTTTTTTCAAGCGGCTAAAGAAGTGTTCCTTCAACGATTGCTTCATGTCAGTAACATTGATACCTAACGCTTCCGACATACCCAAATACTTATAGGTTTCAGATGCAGAGAGGGCTCTAAGGTTTATGGAACTCGTGAGTTGGGTTCCCTCGGATTCCACAATCTCTCCTCGCTTTATATGCATGACCGCACATTTGTCCACACCAAATTCTAGCCTGATGGCGCTACTGAAAGTTTCAGTAATTTTTAGTAGCTCTTTCAGTTGTAAATTGTTGGGAGCATAAAGTTTCAGGTCACCCATATAGAGGACGTGCGATATAAGCTGACCACCTCTCCTCAACCGATAACCTAGACCTGAATCCTCCAATAGTGTGCTTAGAGGATTCAATGCTAAGCAAAACCAAAGTGGACTCAAACTATCGCTTTAAAATATACCTCGCTCGATCCTTATCGGTTCGCTATTCTTCTGAATATTTCGATATCTTGGATAGCGAAGGACTGTCCTCCATTGCCCCATAAATGTCATCATGAAGGTGCGTAGAGTTGTATCCACTTTATACAACTGCAGCACCCGCATGAGCCAAGTATGTGGCAATGAGTCATAGGCCTTCTTATAATCTATCCAATATGTTGATAGATCCTTTCGGGAACGACGTACTTGGCTAATGGCCATATCAATGAGGAGTAGCTCCTACCATCCAATTCTACATCCATTTTGAGAGACAGACATGATCGAGTTGCTGTCAATGTGTTTGTTAATTTTGGCTTTCAAAATGGATGTAAGAATTTTATAGACCGTCGGTAAACAGGTGATCGGCCTATAATTTATGGGTTCCGCGGTGCTACCTGATTTATGGAGACGGTAGGTTATTCCACTTGTTAGGAATTGAGGTAACGAACTAGTCGAACACTAAAACAGTCTGGAATTGAGAAGCCAAGCAAGCATGCGACCTTGAAAGCCATTTTATCCAAAAGTTATGCAGCCCGTCCGGTCCTGGAGACTTCCAGTTAGGTAACGGACGGACTGCACGAGCTATATCTTGGGGGCAGATGGTAATAGCCCCCATTTCAGATATTAGATCGCAGGCTCGCTCGACATCCCGGGTCCAGTCAACTTCAGTGTGACTGACAGGCACCGACCAGATACTGCCCCAGAGTGAACACATCATCATCCGGTAGGCACATCTCAGTCACACCTTGTTTTGGTCGTTCCCAGTCCCTTTTCCCAGTTCCCTACCTTTGATTGCTCTGGAAGGTGCGATTCTGGGTGTACCGTTCTACTCGTCGTTTATATCGACGAATACGGTTCGCCCATGCATACACTTTCTGCTTCAGGAAGTCGATGCGCTCCGTGACATGGGCCATATAATTCTGGTCACTGGAAAATTTGACATGAGCTACACGACAAGCTGCTACAGCTGCGCAATACAGAATTGAATGAGTATCGGTGAGGTTCTCGCAGGTATCAAAATAATTTGATAACTGCGCATCCAGAGCAGCCATTAGTGCCCTATTTCTGTTATATATATTATTATTCTGTTAATTTTTCTACATATACATAAAAACATTTAAAAATATAAAAAATAGTTTTCCACCGATGATGGGAGCAGGGTCCAAGCTACCGGTGGTTAGGGCTCCAGAGACAGAAGAACCTCCGCACGAATCTGGCCGCATCGAGGAGTACTACCTTTTAAATCAGGCCCTCGATCCAACTGCTTAACGAGAGCCTCAATAGATGTTGGTCGAGGCTCTTGGCTATCAAATCATTGGCCGATATGACAATCGGTACAATGACAGCTGTGTTCACATTCCACATGTCAACAATCTCGTGTGCCAAGTTGAGATATTTAATTTGTTCCTCTTTCTCAGCTTTCACGAGATTCCCGTCATGTAGAATGGTAACATCGACAATTATTGCGAGGCGCGCTAATCTAATTATTATTATTACTTTAATATTCGCTTACGAATAAACAGAATAGTGTTTAAGGGGTTTATTCATAAATGATGATTAAAGTTAAGTGAAATGCAAACGTCAAAATGTATGTTTAAACATTCGATTGAAACCCCATCAGGCGTTTTACTCTGTGGTGTATTATATCATCACTGCTCTCAAAATGGTGAAAGAAAACGTCGTGAGGAAACCGGCATATCCTAGAGGCAAAATTTCGAAGAGATGCGGCTTCTACCAACTCGCAACGCCCGCGTGGTAGATTACGGCCCACTCTCTTTCATCGAGTGAGTCTATAATATTCTCACTAGTGGAACACAGCACTCCTCTCGATGAGAAGTAGTAGCAATTGCTTATCGTGCTTTCCAAGGCACAGAGGCATCAAACCGCCATCTTCCAACTCCGGGCTTTTTGAAAAATTCCTAATGGAAAAACTCAATAACACTTTGCCTTGTTCAACCAAGGAATCATCGCGTTCAGGACCAGGAATCAGTAGTCGCACTTTGACCTCGAGACCAACGGGTCAATTAAAAAAACAAAAGAAAACAAGACGGTGGTTAAGATTTAGAAGACAGTAGGTTAATCTACCCGAAACTGTCCAATATTTTTAACCAATCTTGAGCCTTAATGCTTTAGCGGAAATATTTGAAAATTTAATAAAGTTTGACAAATTGGAGTAACTTAATGCGATGCGTCGGTACAGTCACGAGCACCGATATGTCAACACGTATCAACTTTAAAAGAGTGTGACGTTGAAATATGATTCATTACATAAAACTATGAGTTCGAAACATGGGGTTATTGACAGGAAAGCCAAGATGTATCACGCGCATTTTTCATTGGACTTTTAAAATTATTTGTAGTGTAATTTACTAAATAAAAACGCGTGATTTATGTAGTAAAAAGTGCATTCAGTGATTAATTCATAAAGAACATAAAAATATCGCTACATAGTGGCCACAACATGGCTTTTTGCATCAAATCTCCAAGTAGGCGGCTCACGCGGCCGTTTTTTCAACTGTCATTGGAGATATCCGCCATTATTGTGAAATAAAACTTTTAGAGAATTTCTATAATTTGTTACACGTGTTATTGGCAAAATTGTGGTATCTAACCACAGAGGCCATTGAAGAGTTGAAGTAGTATTCACTGTAAGGAAAAGAAAGAAGAAAGAGTTCGAAACATAAAACTTCCTTCATAAATAAAGAAGTAAATTGCTTTTCAATAAAGCCGAGTGTATACAGACTTTTGCTGGTAAGATATGATTATATATATGTATAAAACCGAGCGAAGCAAACTTTCATAAGAATACAAAATGTTGACCTGATTTGGTTTTCTTATTTTGTGAATTTTCTGTCTTACATCCAAACTCTCTTGAAGCTGTTTAAAACCGCGATCCCTGTATTGTTTGATTTATACTGTTAGTAAAGTTATTCTTTGGATTTTGTGAGCTTTCGTTTCTTATCGGTTTCGTTATGAAATTGGAAGTTGGTAAGTGCTTGTTTCGCTCTATTTCAGCTGTAAAGAGTTTTTTGTTTGCTTATATTTGTTTTCGATGAACAACGAAAAGTATTGAGCGGATTTTACCTACGTGTATGACTTTTGATATAGCTATTCTACAACTAAATTGTCGACACAGCGTGTTCGATTTAAAAAAAAGTCGAATCATCAATTTTTCTTTCAAGGGAAACCTTAGTGTAATTACTTCCGTGACATTATTAAATAAGAAAATGTAGATAAATGTTGGCATTTTAAACTCAGGATCCTTAGAACCCAAATCGGTATTTAAAAAAAAAAAAAGAATTCAAGAGGAATCAAACAAGCTTAATTAAAACAAGTTTATGGTCGGTTTAAGTAGTGGTGGCCTAGTGGTTAAAACACCAGCCTCTCAAGTATGAGTGCGCGGGTTCGATTCCAGGTGAGGCAAGTACCAATGCAACTTTTCTAAAGTTATATGTACTTTCTAAGTATATCTTGGACACTAATGACTGAAAGTGAAGGAAAACATCTTGAGGAAACCTGGACTTTAAGTCTGAAATCGCCAACCTGCATTGAGCAAGCGTGGTGATTACGCTCAATCCTTCTCTGTATGAGAGGAGACCTGTGCCCAGCAGTGGGACGATAAAAAGGTTGATGATGATGATGATGATGATGGTCGGTGGAGAGCCAGCTAGAATAAATTTCAAAATTATCATTTTTTAACAACGATTAAAAGATTGTTAATTGTCAATGTCAATTGTCACATAATGTGTGTTGCCTTGGCTTTGACATCTATTAATAGACAAAATTGACATTTTTTTTTATAAGATTTCAAGTTTGAGTAAGAGACTTTTGACTGTATTTTATTGTTTGTTTATTTGTTATGTGCGTTTTCTTTGTGCAGAATTAATTTTTATAATTTCTTTCTTTCATAGTTGTTCAGGATATATTTCTTCTTCGGTTTGAATGCAGTTGCGTTTTTTAGGGTTCTCGAGTGGCGACCACGCACAGGAAGCCGCAGCGTGCGTAGGCCCCCAACAAGGTAACCCGACGCGCGACAACCTGGAAACCACTGGATGTGGGAGGCACACGACCGTTCGTCGTGATTGAGATCCTTGGTGGAGGGCTATATGCCCAGCAGTGGACGTCTTTCAGCTGAAATGATGATGATGATGATAGCATTTATTTGGGGCTGAATCCATGACTTTGTACTCACAAATTGAGGCCGAAACACATATTTTTGACATTACATAAAAAAAACTGTAAAACTTAATGCCTCCCAGAGCCACATAGACTTACTATTATATCAGCCGGCCTAAACCAACAGGAAGCAATGAACTTCCAAGTTATGTAAGCCTAGCCACAGAACACAACTTCGCAAATAGCCGTCTGCCTCATTTGAGGCCATTATTATTATATTCAGCCTCGTTTGTCCCCAACAAACAGTATTATCTGCCCTGTTTGGGGATGGATTAGTAGGCCTGTCACGAAGGTACAGGAGGCATCCAATCAGGCGTGGATTATTTAATCTCCGTATGAGAAGGCCTTGTTATGAGTCGGTTTGTTGAAATGAAGTTCCTTTTCGTCATGTTATAAGAACTCAGCTTACTTGGCGGATGTTATTATGATGATAAATGAAAGATGATGCTGATGATGTTGAGGTGGTTCCATCATAATACCACGGTTGACAACCGTACGTGGTATGATTATGCGGAGGATAATAGTTATCATACACCAATATAGTTGCGTTCCACCAAAGATTTTTTTTTCCTTTTTTGTTCCGAAGATTTGCTCGTTCATCCAAATCTACAAACTTTACCTTTTGTAGAAATCAATACACGAAGACGATATGAAACTAACGTCCGCAAATTGCGAGCGCATTGTCTCTTTTACGTGTATTGACACAAGGTTCAAATTGTAATGCATCCATCGATATAGGAGTTACTTATATACGACATAATAATAGGGATTTGGAAGGAGTCGTAAAACGTGCCCTATAGTGACACTTATAGTGGGGCAAACGGTTTGTTTTCCTTCTTTTGGGGAGAAGGATGAAGATATTGGAGAAAATTGAAAATTATATTTGCTTTTAGACTTTTTATGAAGAATACTGACCATAATGGTATTTTTATCGCTGTTCTATATAGTGTAAAAGTCCTTTAATAACTGTGTATTATACGGGTCTAGACACGCTCTTATACGGGACGGGATAAGACAAGGACAAAGTGTTTCGATGAATTCGACCCGGCTGGGCAGCATTCGGCAAGCTCCGTAGTGTCTTTTCGTCCAAAATATCTCAGTGCCTAAAGACAAAAGTCTTTAACCGAAGTGAGTTACCGGTGATGACATATGGATGAGAAACTCACTGTGGGCCCCATAAGAAAGCTCAAGGTCGCACAGAGAGCTATGGAGATGGATATGCTACGTGTTTCTCTACATGATCGAATCAGAAATAAAGAGGTTCGAATAAGAACGAAAGTCGCTTTAGCCCTTTCGGATTAGCTCTTTGAAGTGGCATTGGGTGGAGCACATAGCACGTAGAGCCGATGGCCGATGGGGCAGAAAGGCTCTTGAATGGCGTACCGGCAAGCGCAGCGTCGGACACCCACCGACTAGGTGTTCAGATGACCGGACCAAAATCGCAAGGAAGCGGTGGTTGCAGGCCGCGTCCAACCGTTCTTTTTGGAAATCCGTGGGGGAGGTGAGACAAGACCTTCAAGTTATCGAGACATGTAATCAAAACTGCTTTTTCCTAACTTTTTTTTGTCTTTTCGACGACACGGTTGACGCAGTGGCTTAGCGATCGACAGATGCGTTGCGTGGCGCAGGTTTGATTCCCGCACGAGACAAATATTTTTATGACTGTATGTAAGTCTTTGTTCCGGGTCTCGATGTTTGTATATGTGAGTTTAAACGTTTGTAACAGTTTTAAGCCGACCCCAATATACTAGGGAAAAGGTCAGATTATGATTCAACCTTCTAATCTAACCAGATCTTGCTGATTATCAGTATTTTACATAGAGGTCAGATTTTCGGACTGTTAGCAACCCGTAACGGCTGTTAAAAAGATCTACGAATCATAGCTGGGACCAACGGCTTAACGTGCTTAACGAGAAATGGAGACATTTGTCCGTATATATTTATTATTATTCCCTTTATTTTTCTATACCTACATATTGTTTTACATTTTTAAATATTTATATAAAAATATAAAAAATAATGTTCCACCGATGGCGGGAGCGGGGTCCAAGCTACCAGTGGTTAGGGCTCCAGAGATAAGAACCTCCTCACCATGCGGGCCGTATCGAGGAGTACTGCCTTTTGAATCTGGCCCTTGATCCAACTGCCTAAGAAGAGCCTCAATAGATGTTGGTCGAGGCTCTTGGCTATCAAACCATTGGTCGATACGACAATCGGTACAATGACTGCCGAGTCCACATTCCACATGTCGACAATCTCGTGCGCCAAGTCGGGATATTTAATTTGTTTCTCTTTCTCAGCTTTTACGAGATTCCCGTCATGTGGAATGGTAACATCGACAATCATTGCGAGGCGCGCTAATCGATCTATCACCACTATATCAGGCTTATTGGCAACAATAGTCCTGTCAGTAATTATAGAGCGATCCCAGTATAACGTGACATGGTCATTTTCAAGAACTGGGTCGGGCACATACTTATAATACGGTACCTCAGAATTTACAAAATTATATTTCAAAGCAAGTTGCTGGTGGATGATCCTAGCTACTTGGTTATGCCTGTGCAAATACTCGCCGTTAGCTAATCGAGAGCAACCAGAGATAATGTGTCTGATGGACTCACCCGGATGGTGACATGCCCGACACACGTCACTCGTCCCGTCCTTCATAATATATCTCCGGTAGTTATTCGTCAAGATAACTTCATCGATGATAACTACCGGATAACTTATTAGATAACTTATTATTATTATTATTATCTTGGTATACAGTATGTTACGAAAACCCTGTCCGACCCATAACGATAATAAAGGTTAGGTAAACAAATGACCAAATAAAATATAAAAAAAAAGACGTGTGGCACTCGGGGACTGCCGCGGTAAAGCTATTGCATAGCATTTTGTATCAATTTATGCAATTATAATTATTTATTTATTTTATTTATGCAGTATTTTTTTCTTTGATATTAATTCAAGTTACACTTTTTGAGCGTGGTGACCGGTAAGAAAACAAATTTTTCTTTTATTAAATAAATAAAAAGTTAATATTATTTAAAATATTTTTATTATTTTACAATACATGTGTGTTTTATTACCTTACAGTAGCTGTTGGTTATTCAGGAATATTTATCATTGAAACTCTATATCATAAACCTATCATAAACCTATGTTTATGATAACTGAAATAAGAAACATAAGTTTGCGACTTAATATCCTCTAAATACCTAGAAAATACCGCGTCAATGGTGGTCCCATATTTTGTTGTGGACTTTTGTGGATCATTATTCATTTTCAAATTCAATGTTTTTGATAGAAAAGTTGTCCACCGCTCTGATTTTTTATCAGCGAAGTTAATGTTGAAATCGCCAGCCAAGATAAGTGGAAATTTATTACCATTTGTTTCAAGTATTTTCGAGCCACTCGAGTTACTCCAGTAAAGTGCGATGAATAAAATGCTCTACCTCGTCCAATTTTGGATTCGGAGAAATGTACATTGCTACCATAACTATTTGTAGGCCATTTCTAAGTTTGCATAAGCACGCACAAATATCTCCAACAACTGAGCGCCTAACATTAACATCGCTAAGGTGTGCAATATTTATTTCAATATTCGGAGTCATAATATTAGTAATATCATTTTTATTTTGGTAAATAGCTACCCCACCTTTTGAAACAGTATCTCGCTTGAACTGAACAATACAATTAAAATTAGGTATTTCAATTGGATTATCATGCGTCATGCAAGTTTCGGTAAGAAGTAACACATTTGTTTGTCTCGTAACTGAATCTTGTAAATCGTATTTATGACTATTTAGACTGGCAGTTGAAAGTCATTATTGAAATGCCATTTCTATTACTAATGAAATCTAATACACTTTGAGCAATCGTCTGAACACTATTTAAAGACAGTCTTTTGAATTCTTGCAACAATTGAAAAAACGGTCGCGTGAGCACTTTTTACTCTATAAAATCACGCGCTTTTATTTAGTAAACAACACTATAAATATTTTAAAAGTCCAATGAAAAATTAGCATGACATTCATCTTAGCTTTTCCGTTAAAAAAAAAAAGCTATTTTATAAAAACACTACTAAATTAATTTGAATAAAAGTACTTAATAATTAATTATATGAAAAGTTTTTAAGGTAGCCATGACAACGTCGATGATGTCTATGACATATCTCTATAGAAGACCTATTTCAGAGAGAAAATTAATCGCAAGTTTAGCACATCGCGACTATCAGTAACATGGCAAGTGTGTAGGACTGAGTTCGCGCCCTGCAATATGCATGCTCTTTTTGAAAATCTATAAATTGTTTTCAAAAGATGTAGTCGCACGCACACAAACATACCGTGCCGAAGACTGCCGAACTGAAACGACGTTAGACGATGGGGAGCGTGAGGTTTTTTCGTTACGGAATTTCTGGATTCGGTCCCCGCGCTCAAGGCCTGCGATAGAAGCTATGCAATAGCTTAATTTTACATAATCATCATAGTAGCAATACTAATCAGTTTTGAAACAATCTTTTTTTTCCGCGAATTTCCCCAAAAATAGGAATTTTAAAAAAAATGACAACACCTTTTTAGGCGGTATACCTGTCGGCTTTCCTTTCATTCTTTTGTTAGATTTTTTATTTCTTTGGCGGCGTGGCGCGTGAGCGTTGTCGGCGACGTAAAAGAAATAAATAGAGATGTACTATTTTTTGCGTAATAACATTTTTTTTGTATCGCTATTAATCGAAATTTGTGTCTGGTTGAATAATCATTTGTTGTAAAAACACAGATTACCCAATGGTAAAAGTACTTTTGTTTGATTATCGATTAATTACTAATAATATTATTATAACACAAGTATTAGTAAACAGAGACGAGAAGGCCTTATGAAACACAATTTTAGTAAAATTTTACAAATATTTTAACAGTCAATATCATCGATATTGAGACAGAAACTGAAATTAAACCTTTGGCATGGTTTTCATTTACAGCGGTGTACATAACTAATTTGAGTTCTGTAAAAGTTCTAAACAATTCCATGCGATGTTGAATCGAGAATGATAATTGAAACTATTATACTAAATCGGTATCGATTGAAAAATCAATATTTTGATTACTTACACATCTCTATTTGCTCAAAGCATGCCGCGAGGCCAGCCGCGTAGGTACCTATTTTATAAAATAAAAATCATTTTTACTTTAAATTATCAGTTGCGCATAAACATTGCTTCCGTGTAGACCTGACTATTCGTGTATTGTGATCATGTCGTTTTCTAACGTAATGTAAAATGCTGATGGAAGGTAGTAGTTCTGCAATTAGTTGTGTTGTGATCAGGTGTTGGACAGCTGCTTATTGATTCATGTGGTGACACGACGGTGTACCACCATATTTTTGTCGACCTGTACCGGGCTGTACGTGAGTACCTCCATTATCAGTTCGGCGAGCAGTGGATTGGTAGGGGTGGACTAACTTTGTGAAACACCGTGCTAATCTCGTGCGAAGGTGCCAGGCCTGTATAGTTCTTAGTGAACGAAATATGGAACAACATCTCCGCCACAGCCATTGTGCTCATCGAATGAAATGATACATTCAGAGAGTCAGACGACCTTCGCACTTAAAAAAAAGTTCTTTTCACGAGCTGCCTAAGTATCATTGTTTCTTTCGAGAGTCGATAAACATGGATAAACTACCTATACCTACATGCATGAGGTCAACTGAGGTCATGACCTGTACCTGTGTTGCCATGAAATTACCCATTTATTTTATTTAAATTATTTATTTTTAAGGGGGTATTTTTTTTTTAGTTTGGCCAGGTTATGTAGGCATTAGTAGAATCAGTTATCGATACCTAACAATACCTTCACGGGTCGGACAGGGTTTTCGTAACATACTGTATAAAGATGGTCACCCATCCACGAACCAAAAGCGATAAGCGTAATTGAACCTGATAGATTGGTCCGTGCTGTTATTACTTAGGAAGAAGTCCCTCTTTATCCTGCTGATATAAATGCGAAAGTGTCTAAAGACGATGGATATTTTTTTACTCTGTTTCGTAAAAACTACTGAACGGATTCGGATGAAATTTGGCACACAAATGGTTCATAACCCGGAATAACGATACTTTTTTTATCTATATATTCCCACTTGATCAAAACTTACGCTCAGTCAGCTTATATTTTTCCCACACCTGGGACACAGGCCACCTATCAATGAGAAGGAGTGGGCTGTAATCTCCCACGCTGGCTTAGGTCGGGTAGATGGATGTCATATGTCTTCGTATTTCTGGCTCCAGGACATGCCGGTTTCTTTCAAATTTTTCTTTCAGCGTTTTGAGACTAGTGGTGACGAAATTATTAACATAGAGTAAATCGTTTGTCTGTGGTCAAACCCAGAACCTACAAATACTGTTCTGAGAATATGCTTCGTCTTCTACTACTCTTCCTATAGAGGTCCACTGCTGAACCAGGCTTTGATTCCATTGGGGGGCATTGCCATAATCCCCACGCTTGGCAAGCGGGTTGGGGATCGCATAATTTTGTTAATCCACAGAAGAAGCGCTGCTGCCCACATTCCTGGTGTACACACGGTAAAGAGTTAGTGAGATTTGTTAGTTATAGTGTGTTTTGTTAGCTGAGAGTGTTAGTGTATCGTTTTTTTGGGTGGGCAAATGATATCTCACGCTCTGGGTGGAGCGGAAGGGTGTGTCAGACATTATTGAATAAAACACACCCGTTTTCGTTCTTTTGCCTGTGTCCGAAGCTTCTGTATTTCTTTCAAACAATAATAAAATAAAAAATGGTTGCCTGTAAAGTCGGTTTTACGGGCGAAGATTTTACGTGACAACGTCTTTTTCTCGGTAGAATATTTATTGATATGAATATAATTAAATTGCACAATAGGAACAAGGAATTGAATGAAAATAAGAATTGCACAAATTTTAACTATAGAAATATATTTTGTTTACTAAAACATCGGTGACTCATCGTAACGTTACCGAGCGTTACACTTTTTCATAAGTGACTCCCAGCCGCAACCTAATTTAAGACGTTGTCACGTCAAAATAAAATAAGTCATTAATAAAGCGTTATTTTTTTAAGCTATTGCATAGCTTCTATCGCGGGCCTTGAGCGCGGGGACCGAATCCAGAAATTCCGTAACGAAAAAACCTCACGCTCCCCACTCCGACGGGCACGGAGGTGTGGCTTGAAGGCCGTACATCGTCTAACGTCGTTTCAGTTCGGCAGTCTTCGGCACGGTATGTTTGTGTGCGTGCGACTACATCTTTTGAAAACAATTTATAGATTTTCAAAAAGAGCTTGCATATTGCAGGGCGCGAACTCAGTTCTACACACTTGCCATGTTACTGATAGTCGCGATGTGCTAAACTTGCGATTAATTTTCTCGCTGAAATAGGTCTTCTATAGAGATATGTCATAGACGTCATCGACGTTGTCATGGCTACCTTAAAAACTTTTCATATAATTAATTATTAAGTACTTTTATTCAAATTAATTTAGTAGTGTTTTTATAAAATAGCTTTTTTTTTTAACGGAAAAGCTAAGATGAATGTCACGCTAATTTTTCATTGGACTTTTAAATTATTTATAGTGTTGTTTACTAAATAAAAGCGCGTGATTTTATAGAGTAAAAAGTGCTCACGCGGCCGTTTATTCAGCTGTGATTGGCGATATCCGCCATTATTGTGAAATATTTTTTCAAAGAATTTCTATAATTTGTTACACGTGTTATTGGCAAAATTGTGGTATCTATCCACAGGGATCAGATCAAGAGTTGAAGTTGAAGTTTTTATTAAATAAAATATTACAGAAAGATGTCGGCGAACAATGTTAATACGAGTACATTTAAGTGTACGAGTTGTAATATTGTTATCTCCGAAACGAAACAACGAAAGTTTAATAAAAATATGCTCGTCGGCTTTTTCTGAGGAAGACATTGATGAGGCAAAAAAGTTATTGTTTGTTTCTACGAAGACAAGACAAAAACATGTATCGAGGCGTAAGAACAAAAAGCAGAAAGACCTAAAATATACGATTACGGTGTTTAAAATCACGGATCCCGAACAATCCCAGTTTTTGTGGCATATGACCTTCACAAATTGCCACCAGTTTGCTTTGACTACGTAGAACGTACGTAAAGAAGTTGATGAAGGATTTATTAATTCTACGGTCAGATGTTAACGCAATCAGAAGTGATTATGTTACTAAAGATCAGCTCGAAAATATTAAATTGATAACAAATAATTCGACACCGACGCCGTTCATCATCAACAACCTTTTTATCGTCCCACTGCTGGGCACAGATCTCCTCTCATACAGAGAAGGATTGAGCGTAATCACCACGTTTGCTCAATGGGGGTTGGCGATTTCAGACTTATAAAGCCCAGGTTTCCTCAAGATGTTTTCCTTCGCCTTCAGTCATTGGTGTCCAAGATATACTTAGAAAGTACATATAACTTTAGAAAAGTTACATTGGTACTTGCCTGACCTGGAATCGAACCCGCGCACTCATACTTGAGAGGCTGGTGTTTTAACCACTAGGCCACCACGACAAAACAGTGGGGTATATTGAAAAAGAACCTCGGAGTCTTTGAGTATATTTCGTGGTGCTCGCTGTGTGCCGTTTCCGAGTCAACGAAATACCAGTTGGTGGAGTCATAAGGATACTATAGCTGTCTTGCCTGCCCCTCAGTGCCCGGCCGGTCTTGCGATTGCACCGAAACAGCACACAATGACAGAGATTATAAGTAATAGCATAGACAGACCTTACGGAGGAATTGCCCTATTGTAGAGGAAGTCCGCTTTCTCAAAGGTATCAGTGTTGTTGTGTAATAGTGATCGTTTAGTTCTCACACGGATCGTTCTATATTAGTTTTCTCATTTTACATGCTTACTGACTCGAGTGATAACTGTACTTGTAAAATTTGTGTATAAAGTGTTTTGAATATGAATGAACAAAGTGCATTTATTATTAATGAAGAAAGTCACGAAAAAATAGTGAAAGAAAATGAGTACTCTATATACATACATTTTATTATTCACACAAATGCAGTATTATTTATTTATTTAATAAAAGAAAAATTTGTTTTCTTATCGGTCACCAAGCTCAAAAAGTGTAACTTGAATTAATATCAAAGAAAAAGAAATACTGCATAAATAAAATAAATATAATTGCATAAATTGATACAAAATGCTATGCAATAGCTTTACCGCGGCAGTCCCCGAGTGCCACACGTCTTTTTTTTATTACTAGAATATTATGAGCCTGTTCACTCTAGCCTTGAAGGCACTTAAATTGTAATTCGACCGTCAAGACCGCCTCAGGCAAATTGTTCCAATCTTTCGATGTATGTGGTATAAAAAACGAAGCGAAACGCTTCGTCCGGGTCGTATCAAACATATAAAATTGAATAATATTTATTAATAAATAAATTAATAGGGATTTGACCTTATTTCTTGAGGTAAGCTGGAACAAGAGAAAAATAATATTTGTTAGTACACAAGTTTTAAAGGAAACTATTAGATTCGGTTCGATTCCAGGTCAGGCAAGTACCAATGTAACTTTTCTAAAGTTACATGTACTTTCTAAGTACATCTTGGACACCAATGACTGAAGGTAAAGGAAAACATCTTGAGGAAACCTGGACTTTTAATCTGAAATCGCCAACACCCATTGAGTAAGCGAGGTGATTACGCTCAATCCTTCTCTGTATGAGAAGAGAACTGTACCCAGCAGTGGGGCGATAAAAAGGTTGATGATGATTAATAAATTCTTAATATGTTTTAGAGGATCTGTTTGCAAATCATAGTGAGTTTTTCAGTTTATTTGTCTATTTTTGTTGAACTCTTGAGAATTTAGCTACAGTTTACAATTGCACTACTTTACGATTTGAAAAAATTTTATTATTATTATATCTATTAATCCTAAGGTTTGCGTACCTACAGCAATGCAGACACAGAGGTACCTACTAATTGATAAGCAGAATCTTGAACGTGTCTTTGACGGCATTCCGCGTAACTACCAGATGAAAATAAAATAATTCAAGAACTAACACATTGAAAAATATTAATTCCTAATCGATTCGATTAACAAATAACTGATTTTTTTTACAAAAACGAACATTGTAACATAGGAAGATAGTAGGTAGGTTATATAGTGGCTGCATCTGGCATTGCAATGGTACATAGGAACTTACAAGGGCATTTTCAGAACTTCCTGCTAATGTTTCATCACAATACAAATTTCAAACTATCTTTTTCGAAACGCATAGAGAACAAACATACAAAAATTATTTTTATTTTTCTAGATTATTACAAAAAAGGTTTTCATAATTCACGTGAAAGTCAATTTAAAACAAATGAAACATTCTCAAATAAAATTAACGAATTATTTTCTGATAAAATTACATTTAATGAAACATTTTCATATAAATATGGTAGTTAAGGCGTTGACTTAGAACTTTTAAAGAACACATGTATCTTGAGAAAACCTGAAACCTGCAATGCGATTCTATAATCACAGACTGCGAAAACTTTGGTAAAAAGACCGTGTCAGTTTGGGGTTCGGCCTGATTTGAATAAATGACTTTTGATTTGATTTTGATTTTGAACAGTAGGGTTTTAGTCGGTAGAAACCCTCAGATATGCTCAGACTGAGGGTATCCATAACTAATTCCTCAAAAAGAAAAAGGTGAAAAGAGCGCGGGGTGAGCTAGGAAAACTAGAGAACTCTAATGGCAGCTTTTAATTTTAATTTATTTAGAATTTCACACAATTTATCGACTTTGAAACCACCCCAAAATTCTCATTAAAATCTCCATAATATAATAATAGTCATCTCTAACTAAGTCAGGTAGATAAAATATTCTGAAATCAATCTGCATACTGATTATAGATTCATAAAGTCTTTAATCAAATCTTCTCAACGCTTGAACTTCTCGAGGACTTGTGTAATCTAATTTGGAAAGTCGCACAATCTCTGCTGGAGACAGTAAAAGGCGATAAAACTCGGGAATTGTACGAGCAAGAATTCCTTATGTATTAAAATGTGTATGGAGGATAATGCTGGAAGTTTTGAAATATTCGTTCACTGATTTGGGTAAATGCGGATGTTCCACGACTCTTGACAATGTTTCTATATTAAATGGTAGGTTTATTAAAACATTTATATAATTTAAGCCAAATAGTCTTAATATGATAAAAATAATATGTACAGGTCTCTCAAAGTGATAATGCGCATAGAAATCTTCTTCACTGTTCGGCAACGGTCGTATTCCCCGAGCGTGGTTAAGTGCATAAAAAGTGTTTAAGTGCACCACTCTATATACATATATTCTTCCGAACGCTCGGGAAATACGACCGTTGCCGAACAGTGACGAAGATTTCTGTGTGCATTATCACTTTGGGAGACCTGTACAGGTATGTAAAAAAGATTGGCCAAGTGAGAGCCGAACTCAAGTCAATCTATCAATGAAAATATTTTTATTTTAAATAAACTAACATGGGTACTTATAGAGAAGCTATGTAAACCGTTTTTTTTTAATAATTATAAACCAGTACTTGACCGCAATCCCGCCTGATGGTAAGCAGTGATGCAATCGTTGATGGTAAAGCGCGTTAGTTTATTAAGAGCCTATTCACTCAAAAAGACTGAGTGAATAGGCAGGAAGACGGCAGTTAAGCGAGGTGATGCGGTGTTAGAGGCAACAACACGACCAACGATTCTTCGCCAGAAGGAGATTGATCTGGAGATCTTCTATGACCAAACTACCGACACAACAGCATTTGGCGCATCGTACCCGGCACATATCACAACACAATTGCTCAGACCCGTTCTCCGTATGGCTTCACCAGACATCATGCCGGAATACGACGAATCGCTTGGCGACAAGACTTTGTCTGGTGGGTGGTAACTTCTGCCGGCAGCCGTTGTTTAATATGGGGATGAGCCGGCAAGATTTATAAAACTAATTGGCTTTTAAAATGTTTCTACTCCTCCATTCTTACCTCTAGTTCTCCTCTCATCCTACCATTAACTATAATAGGAAATAAAAAGTGTTGTTATAGTAATTGTTGATTTAGCGGGAAATAGACATATATGCATCATTTGTGAAAATGGCATCTGTCTAGCTATCACGGTTTATGCCGCCCCCCCTGCCCCCTACCCCTTTAATCCTTCCTTTCCCCTTAACAGAGAGACAGACAGACGGACAGGAAAGCCTTAGTAATAGGGTCGCGTTTACTTATTGGGTACGGAAACCCTAAAAAGGAAAGAAGGCATCAAAATATTTATCCACATTGTTGTCAACAGGAAATTTGCCCAAAACGTTGGCAGTATTACTGCGTTGTAGTTAATCTATACTGTGGTTAAAGAATATACCAGTCTTTTGTGAAAGAAAAACTTGACCCATCACTTGGTAATGCCGCTGGTAAACTTTGTTCACAAACTAAATTAAATTTAAGTTTATGTAGTGAAACTTTTTCTTTCTATTTAACTAAGAAAACGCCAGAAGATTAATATTTAATTAATTTAGTCCACGTATTGGGACATTTTCACTAATTTTTTTGTACAATATTCCCAATATCTCTGAAAGACTTATTCCGGCATGATGTCTGGTAAATCCGTACGGAGGACGGATCTGAGCAGTTGTGTTGCGATATGTGCCAGGTACGATGCGCCTAATGTTGTTGTGTTAGAAGTTTGGTCGTCGAGGGCCTTCAGATCAATCTCCCTTTGGCGCAGCATCGTTGGTCGTGATGTTGGGTTTAATATTGCATCACCTCGCTCAACTGCCGTCTTCCTTCCTATTCGCTCAGTTTTTCTGAGTGAATAGGCTCTTAATAAACTAGCGCGCTTTACCATCAACGATCGCATCACTGCTTACCATCAGGCGGGATTGCGGTCAAGCGCTAGTTTATAATTATTAAAAAAAAAGAAGATTACCAGGATTAAATGGGGTTGGTGATGACACACCGCTGGAAAAAAAAACCACGCAATAGTTGCCTGAACATGAATGGCACCCGAGGCCGGCCCAGAAAGAGACGGCGATATGACCTGGACGCTGGAAAAATATTGTAAAACTTTTTAAGAGTAACGGTGGGAGTTTCTTGTCCATCGTTATCATACGAAAACTATATTTTAGATGTTCGAAAGTGTCTTTACAGTGCATATTTTGAAATAAAATATTTGACTTTCACCTAACGAAAAACTTTGTCGAGGGAAAGTAGTTTCGCGTAATCTTTCATTGATCAAAAGTTCCGTCGTTCTATCGATTGTTGAGAAAACATTCAGTTCCACTAACGTCGACCATGGGCTCTAGTCTGCTATCACAATAGTGTCAGAATGGTCGATCAGTGATCTTATAATGTTCAATTTTTACAAGTTTCTCAATCTACTAACAAATGGCGTCATTATGTCTTTCGGTGGTCAATCACTGACACTCCATATTAATAAATATTCGAATTGAGTACTCGTTTTTAGAAAATCATTTCCACTAACGGATTTCATAATATTTCATTATATGGTGAAGCCATACGGAGGACGGGTCTGAGCATTTGTGTTGCGATGTATGCCGGCGGTACGATGCGCCTAATGTTGTTGTGTCAGGAGGTTGGTCGTGGAGGGTCTTCAGATTAATCTCCCTCTGGAGCAGCATCGATAATCGTATTAGAAAGAAAAGAAAGAAAGAAACCATTTATTTGGCGCACACCCTTATAAATACATACAGTTTGAAACAAAGGAAACAGAAAAGAAAAAGAGAGAGAAACATATAAAAAAATAAATAATCATCAAATGTGAGTCCAACGGTTGCGCCAAATAGGTCCAGTTCAGCATAAATGTCAGACAACTACGTAGCAGTTGCCTGACGCTGGTTTTCAACTGAACCTGAGTGAAATGAGTGCATAATTATTAATTACTGTGTTTGTGTGATAAATCATAAATAAATATATAGATACAATAATCGATGCAAGTAGGCCAGACACAGAGGGTAAGTTATGATGAAAATATTAAATTACCGTCATGTTATTATATTTAAAACTACTAAGTAACATATCCCTCGTTCTTTACATTGTATGTTGTGTGTTGTGTGTTGTCTTGTATTGTTGGGTTTAACATTGGATCACCTCGATCAACTGCCGTCTTCCCTCCTATTCACTAAATTTTTTAAGTGAATAGGCTTAATAAAATAGCGCGCTTTACCATCAACGATACAATCACTGCTTATCATCAGGCGGGATTGTGGTCAAGCAATAGTTTATAATTATTTAAAAAAAAGAAAGCATTACGGCAATGACACCATTCCATTCCGACACGACTGACCGTAGATCATTATGAACTTAGCAGATTTTGAACTTTTAGCACCATGAAATCGTGTTGGAATGACAAATTTATAAAAATAGCAGTCTAGGGCCCCTGATGTGCTGTCACGAAATTAATCAGCCGCCGCCGGTGAGCACATCGTACCATCGGCCTAAAATTTGTCGTAATAGGGATGTATCCTGCGTAAAAAAAATGATTCTATTTAGTCCGACATATTTTTATGTATGTATATAAAAATATATCGAATTTTAAGAAAATAAGCGATATTATATCATCATTTCAGCCGAAATACGTCCACTGCTGGACATAGGCCTCCCCCAAGGTTCTCCACGACGACCGGTCCTGTGCCTCCCGCATCCAGCGGTTTCCCGCGACCTTCACCAGGTCGTCGGTCCACCTTGTCGGGGGCCTACCCACGCTAAGTCTTCCGGTGCGTGGTCGCCACTCGAGAACCCGTCGGCCTCATCGGACATCGGTCCTACGGGCAATGTGTCCAGCCCACTGCCACTTTACTGTTGCAATTCTTCGGGCTATGTCGGTTACTCTCGTTCTTCTGCGGATCTCATCATTCCTGATTCGATCGCGCAGTGAAACCCCAAGCATATTCCTCTCCATTGCCCTTTGAGTGACTTCGCCTTCTTATAAGGCCCATTGTTAGCGATATTATATAAATACCAGGAACAAACACAATCTTGCTGTACATCACACTCGTCTCCACAGAGTAGGCAACTCGTTCATGGGTCAATGTTTAAACTTTTACAACAAGCTTCCCCTGGACATTCGAAACTTACCCATTAAACAACATTAAAACTATATAAAGGCCAAACTTTGCAAACGGGATATTATAAAATCACAGATTATTTAGAAGACAAAAAAGCTTGGGACTGAGCTGCGCGCTCTGTTAAGCATTGTTATTAAATACCCTATTGTGATACGAAGGCAACTAAGTAAGATGCATAAAAGCTCAATACATATTGTGCCGACCCCAAATGATAAAAGGGGATACCGACAGGATTGCGCTAAGTGTTTCATCTGCTCACCTGGCAACGGATTTCAGTACGGGAAAGTTGTTTTTGTAGAAAGTATATAACTGAATGGTAGCCTGAAAATAAAACAAGAAGAATATTAATCTTCATGAATCATTTTCAGGATTATAGTAGATGAGATGCTATGCCAATTTAGCAGACGAAATTATTGAGACAGTTAGTTTATAATACTTAATTTTCCATTAACCATTACATATTGCTATATTATAGTTTTTTTCTAATTTATTTATACTTTATTGTAGGCCAAAATATACGTTACATAAGAAAAAAAATCAACACTATAAAATATATAATGGGCGGCCTTATCGCTATGCAATCCCTTCGAGGCAACTTTAGAATGGACAAATATCTTTCTGGACAAAAAATGGGCATTCCTGATTACGTAACTTCAAGTACTTTTTTTAGGTTTTAGTGTCATGAGGACCAGTGGTCACTTGACGATATTAATAGGTCTATAATTTAATCGATATATGTACGTACATATATCGATTCAGTCAGTTTCGATCAGTCAGTAAACGTATACATACAACTAAACTCAGTAAACTAGGTACGTACCTAGTTTACTGAGTTTAAATGTATGAATATATAGCCCGATTTTAAAATACTTATTTAAAAATATCACTGAAGACCTGCCGATCTATGCTGTAAAAATCTCATTATGAAAAGTGTAAAAAAAGTGAAGAGAGCTGTCACATTTAGTGTCATTAGATGGACTTACAGGTAACATCAAGCTTACTCTACTTATGTTTTCATTGTAAGATTTTTACTCTATATAGTCCTCAATAATCCTCCAGATTTAGTTAAAAATAGAACAGAATCATCAACATCATCAACCTTTTAATCGTCCCACAGCTGGGCACAGGTCTCCTCTCATACAGAGACGGATTGAGCGTAAACACCACGCTTACTCAATGCGGGTTGGCGATTTCAGACTTAAAGTCCAGGTTCCTCAAGATGTTTTCCTTCACTTTTTAATCATGGTTGGTGTCCAAGTTATACTTGGAAAGTACATATAACAGGATCATAAACAATAATAAATATAACTTACTTCGGTTGTATTAAATGGAAAGGCATCTTCCTGACAGCTTCTTCAGCGATATCAAGAGGAAAGGCGAATTCAAGCATATTCTCATTTAGACAGTCGTTGTAAGTAGAGGCGAGTTGACATCTATCAGACATGCCTTCGATACTGTCCAGGCAGAGACGAGAGACAGCGTTCAGTTTACGAACAACTCGAGAGTTCTTGCCGTTAACTAAGCTGGCGAGATGGACGAGAAGTTCTCTGTTCACCTGTGAAAAAAAAAAGCAAATAAGTACCTTTTAAAATCAAATTAATACAAAACCAAATGAGTAGATTTTTGGTGCATCTAATTTGAAGGCTGTTTTCGCACAGGCATTTTTCTAATTCGAGCGAGATCTCGAATCGTATCATAGTCGATCTGATGAAAATGTATTCTGTACAAGGCAATGAACTTACATCATCATCAGCTCAGCGTTAATCCCAGTCACATCAGAAGATTTTTCAGATTTGGAGTCTGGGGTCCTCTTTACCAGTCTAACTGATGATTTAGGCTAAACGTTGATTTTCCGTGAAGCGACTGCCGTCTGACCTCCACAACCCGAAGGCGATATCGAAGCTTTGCAGTTAGACCAATTGTTGGACTTTTGAGGGCTCCAAGAACCCGTAACTACTGCCATTAGATGTTTGTACGGCAACCGGGATCAACGGCTTAACGTGCTTTCCGAGGCACGACCAGACCAGTGTAAATATTCATATTCATGTATACAAATATTTGCAATGCGCGGGGATCGATGTCTTCTTGCACAGCGGCCACTTTCACTACCACTTCTACGCCACGGAGGCTGGCAAGGCAATGAACTTAGACTTAAACAAAAATTTAAGTGTCTTTGTTGTGTTATAAATAAAACTCATCTATATTTACCTTGCCATGATTAATGACGTCACTTTGCTCCAACATGCAGGCGGCGAAGCATTGACCAGACCTGGATACTGGTGAAGAGTTGGTGAAGTATGCTCTGACGTCTTTAGGAGTGGCTCGAACTTTGATGACGCATGACTGGGCCATTCGGACTAGGGCGTCTAAGTGTCCCTGTACCTGAAACGGTACAAACGTCACTATAGGTGCTGTGAAATAAGGATTTGCCACTTGTTCACCTCGAAATATTTTCATATATGTATTACGAAGATGGGACTTGATTCAAAAGATATAATACCTAATTTCAAAAGTTAAAACAAAACCCGCCGACATAATCCTCCGACACAATTCGGCGGCTTATGTTGAAGGAAGCATGTCGGCAACATCACACACGCGTGTTGCCCGCCGACATTTCGGCGGCTTGCCGGCGGGCAGCTGATATTTAAGCTATAGTGTATATGAGTTTCTGATGTCGAGCCGCCGACATGCCGCCGGCAAAGTTTTACGATTTGCGATAACTGAAGCCGCCAACCTAGCCCGCCGGCAAAATGTTGTCGATATATGTGTGTAGAGCGCTTTAGGAAACAGAACACGCTGGGAGCATGACACTTGATCTTTTTTTTGGGTAGGCAATCATCAAATGAGTGCTTGCTGCAATGAAACGCCTCATCAGACTTTTACCGACCAAAACCCACCGTTGTTCCTTTATTTGCCTGTACCAGAGGCCATGGTATCTCTTTCTGGTATCTCTCGAACAAATCGCAGCCCTGGCAGAAGACGCCTGACCTAAACTTTATTTTGTTTTTTTGAAATTAATTATATTTACCCAAATTCATATTAAAAGAAGAAACTAAGTTCGGCTCTGTACTTTAATTTGTGTTCTCAAAGTAATAAATAAACGAATCTGTAGCTTAGAATTGGCCTCAAATGTAATGATTTCATTAAATGCTTGATCATTAGGGTAATAGGAAATAAGAGAGTTATATTGATAGATTATTAGATTATAAATAAATGTTTTTTTTTATGGCTGCGATTCATATTTAGATCAATTAAAAAGGATGACAGCACATCAAGCTACTATAATGTGTCAGATTTCTTTATTAGATTTTCAAGTTTATCTCTAAAGTATTACGGATGAAGGTTGATTGAGAATATTTGACAGTTTCGGGTAGCTAGACCTGCTGTCGTCCGTAAAATCTGGTACTGACCCGTAAATTGCACAAAATGGAAGAAATTTAGAATTTCGCAGTCTACCCTGACGCTTTTGCCTGACAAGGTCGTCCTGTGACTTTAACTTTATTGAAAGTACAATTGCCCTATTTAGAGAAAACCTTTTTTTTTAATATTATAAATGTGAAACGTTACTTTCGGATCTTAGCAAAGTCAACAATGTAAGGGTGGATACTCCATATGAAGTTCGGTCGTCCGATGAAGGAACAATGATGGTGGAATTATGTCATGTAATTTCCGCGCACACTTTCCAAATTCATCCCGTGCCTTAGGTTTTGGAGCTTGTTTATCTTACCTTAGAGTCAGTGAAATCCACTAGTGTTCCCGAAGAGCGCTGTGTTTTAAATCCCATGACGAATGGTAACAGAACGGCTACCATTTTGATGATCTGCATTATTCTGGAAATATTCAAACTTATTATTTTCCTGAAAACGTTTGCTGCTGGCACGAACTTTTTTTTTTTTAATAATTATAAACTAACGCTTGACTGCAATCCCGCCTGATGTTAAGCAGTGATGCAATCGTTGATAGTAAAGTGCACTAGTTTATTAATCCCATTCACTTAAAAAACTTAGTGAATAGGAAGAAAGACGGCAGTTGAGCGAGGTGGTACAATGTTAAACCCAACAACACGACCAACGATGCTGCGCCAAAGTGAGATTGATGTAGAGAGCCTCCACGACTAAACTCCCGACACAACAACACTTGGCGCATCGTACCCGGCACACATCGCAACACAACTGCTCAGACCCGTCCTCCGTACGGCTTCACCAGACATCATGCCAGAACACGACGAATCGCTTGGCGGCAAGACTTTGTCTGGTGGGTGGTAACTTCTGCCGGCAGCCGATGTGGCCTACCACCGAGAGAAACTAAACTTCGAATACATGTGACATCTACCAACCCTCACAGGGCTGGAGTAGTAGATTACGGCCTACTCCCTCTTACCGTGAGGAAGCCTGTGATCAAAGTCCCAACAGTGGGAAAATTATAGGCTGATTATGTATGTATGTTTGCTGTTCTTTGACGCAGCTTGCTTCGGTAATAATCGCCATGAAAAGGCATTATGATGCACTTCATGCGACTTGGTTTTTTGATGGAAATTTAAAGTAAAAGGACACCTTATTGCTTTCCGCCATCTATGCGAACGAGATCACGAGCACATCTATACTCCATCTCTTTAGGTAATTAACTAAATGTAAACCAAGAACCGCATGAGTTAGTGAACCGACCAAAAGTAATACCAGCCACTTTACTTATTATTATACGTTACAGTTCCACTTTTCAATTTGGCAACGTTGATATCCCGCCTGATGGTAAGCGGAGATGCCATTGTTGATGCCAAAGCGCGCTAGTTTATTAAGCTTATTTACTTCAAAACCTTAGTGAAAAGGAAGGAAGACGGTAGTTGAGCGAGGTCATGCAATGTTAATCCCAACAACACGACCAACGATGCTGCGCCAGAGGGAGATTGATCTGGAGACCCTCCATGACCATACTTCCGACACAACAACATTTGGTGCATCGTACCCGGCACACAACCCAACTGCTCAGACCTGTCCTCCGTACGGCTTCAGACATGATGCCGGAACACGACGAATCTCTTGGCAGCAAGACTGTCTGGTGGGTGGTAACTTCCGCCGGCACCCGATAATATGGCCTACCACCGAGAACATTATAACATTGCTAAATTGAAAAGTACAACTGTAACATAGCTACAACTGAAGTGACGTGTATTTCGTCATTTCGTCGGTTCACTCAATCACCTTGTTCTCTAAAAGTGGTGGAGTAATGTCATTAACAAGATGTTACTCACCAAGTAGTCAGTAGTTTACTACGCCGGCTGCAAGTGTAATGAATTTTAAAGGAAGTGACATGCCGAGCTTATAAAACGTTTAAGTAAAAAGATGTAGGTGCAAGAACAATCGTCATTGTTGCGATACGAATTCATTTTTCGTTTTTGCTTCTCGACAGGTGGCCGTAGTACTCATATGAAATGGTCTGTTGTTTTATTTTTAGGGAGTCGGCCATTCTTTTATTACGGACACGAGTATTAAATTAATGCAAACATTGAGAAGCGATTAACTCGTAAAATAATTCGCGTTAATTTCGGGGTAACACAGTGGTCCTTTCCCAAATTTCCATCCCCTATTTTAAGGGCTGGGGGACGGGTTCCAAAAAAAAAAAAATAATTAGCCGTTATTTTTTTGTTAGTGACAAAGTGTTTGTGTATCGATTTTTAACTGCCTGCCTTGAAAACTGGGAAAAGTCCCATATAAAATTTCACCCTCTTTTTTAAGGAGTGGGGGCAGATAAAAAAAAAAATGATACACGATTTTTTCGTTAATCACAAATAGTCCGCATACCAATTTTTAGCTACCTTGAAAATTGCGGAATGTTCTATGCAAACTCCCACCCCTCATTTAAGGTAACTTGGGGCGTCAGGAAGCGTCAAAAAGTAGCCTATATCACTCCCCATCTCTTCAATCATAGACATTTATAAATCACGTCATTTCGTCGCTCCATTTTGCCGTGAAAAACGGACAAAGATACAGCTATATAAACCGCAAATTATACTTAAATTATACTTGATTTTATACTTAATTGTCTGCTTAGTTTAGTTTTAAGATTTTCCTGTACGAGTCACAATAAATATTTTTTCTTTCTTTCAAATTTTCGATAGTCGCAAGGGAATCAAAATCACATCTTCCTGTGAACTCAAAATCTTGAAATTTGGTACAAATCAACAAGACATTCGTTATTGGGAAACAGTCAAAGAAAAATTGCGAAACCCCAAAAGTTTTAATTACATCATATATTAAAACTACACTGGCAAATTGTTCCAGCCCCCGATGTACGCGGGATAAAAGACGAGGCGAAACGCTTCGTCCAGATCGTAGTGGTGTCAACAACGTGAGGGTGGATACTCGTCGTACGACGCGTCATCCGATGATGGAACGGAGAAGGGGGAATCAAGTCATGCAATTCCGTCGCACACTCTCCAAAATGCACCCTATATGTTGTTTTACATACGTAGGTTAGGTATATATATGTAAGACAGGTTTGAACAGGACCCTCAGTGCTCGAATCTGCCTCGCACTTGGCCGATTTTTTGTTATATACATACTGTTTTGACGACTCTATATACCAGCTATGCTCAGATTTTTAATTAAAATGAAAAGTCATTTTATCCACTCCTATGAGCAAGGGAATTTATGATTTCAGTGTATCTCTAATGTATTCGAGGCACATGAAAGCCATAAATTTACTTCTGGTCGCATAACTACGTATTTATGTGACTTGAATGAATGCCTCATATGGTCCTTAGGACGTGCTACTGAAATCAAATGGGAAACAAATTTATATTTTATTATTTATTCATTCCTATATACAACATTATTTTTTGTATACTTATGCGAAACCCGAAACACGTGTCCAGTATTTTTAAGTAAAGAATCTACGTATAAAATTTCAAAAATATATCATGAAAAACCACAAATTTATGAGCTTGTTATCTTATCTGGTTGTCCCAAGAAAACGATGGTCAACGCATCGGGGGCCCTGTCTCACGCGCCTAGTACTATGATTTAACGAGCGCTCGGTAACCATACTGCAATAGTTTCTAAATGTATTTGTGAAAAAATATAACATGGTGTAAAATGATTGGAATCAATTCAGTTGCATATTCTGAAAAAAACTATATTTTGGTTTCGTATAAACAAAAATAACGTGTCTCGTAACATTGCCTCATTTTCGCCTTAAAATTAAACAAATATGAATAATTGCAAATATAAGTTAAATTCTTATAAGTTTAATTTAAGCTACAATTTCAACAATTTTTATAACTTTTTCCATAGTGATATATGTACATACCCTAAGATCAACTTAACTGTTTTTTAAAAATAGTTGATCTTTTTTTTTCAACTACAACCCCAATCCTGGGATATGCAGCACTTTTAGAATTATACGTATCCTATAATGGCGTCGATAAATAATAATAAAAAAAATCTAGCCATTTTAAGGATGTCTGGAAAGAGATTGCATTAGCGATAAGACTACCCATTGTATTTTCTTGCGTTGAATGTGTTTTTTTATGTAATGTTTTGTGAAATTTATAAGCAATATAAATAGCGCATAAATCATTAGACATACTAGTGTCTAACACGGGAAGATGTTATCAACAGTTTACTAATTGTATTGTAATTAAATAGTCACAAATCAAATTTTATTATTAAATTATATTGCTGCGTAACATGTTGTAAGAAAACTCTGCAGAGATTCAACCGAGGAGAATCAAGTCATGTTTACAACATGATCAGTGGTGACAAATCATGTATGTCTACAATCCTAATCCCAAACAATAATTTACAATCTGGGTCTTTTAAGACGAGTTAAAGCCGACTAAAGTTGTTCGTTCTCGAAGCAACCGGCCATATTTCGACTATTGCAATTGAACATCGCAGAACGGTTAAGGCAGAGTGGTATACCACAGTTTGTTTACCACAAGCCATCGCCAGCCTTTGGAAATCTAACACAAAGCGACGCATTATCCTGCGCCACGACAACGCAAGCTCACACAGCGCTCGTCAAACGATTGAGTATTTGAAGCATTTGAATTTCTACAAATTCTTGACCACCCTCCATACAGTTGATGTAAGCCCTAACGATTCTTTATATTTCCTAAAAATAAGATAAGTCTTCGTGCTTAAAGGTGCCAGTCCGGTTAAGCAGCTGTCGACACTTTCAAGTCAGCCATTTTGAACACCCCGACTTTAGAGAGAGGATTAAATGTTATAATAACTGGTTTGAGTGAATGAAAAAGTACTAAAGTACGAAAAACTATAAAAAAGTACTATAAGGTTCTAGTTGCTTTTATTTTCAAACGAGAACTCTTAAAAAACATGCCCCTTGTTCGCGCTAGTTTTATCGATCGGGTCCGATTGCTAGTTAGTCGAGTCGATAGATGCCCGATCGCACGGGCCAGCGCGATTAGTATTGTCTATGGCGACGCGCAGCCGCCATTGTTATTAACAGACAACGTCTTGCGACCTCGCCGGGAGGAGGTCCGTTGCTTGAACTTGAAATATAACAACGTTTTTGGAACCGCGCCGGCAGCGGTCGTTGCTTGAAAATAACAACGTGTATAGACCCCGCCGCGTACGGGGCCGTTGCTTGAACCTCTTGACGAATAATCATCGCGTGCGTCGCATGTTCGGTCGAATGATTTTCGGGAAATTAGATATACCACCGGCGCGTCTTGTATAGTTTGTCGCGATTGTTGCCCGGGTTTTGAAGTGTTTACTTGAACTAGAATACGTATCAGTGCCGTCTGTAAATTGAGTTGAGTTTGAATCGGAAACGTGGTTTCATTGGCGATCTTTGTCGGGCGTGTTTGACACTGTTAAATAACTACCTACGTTGGTGAGCTTTGGTGCCTGTTAAGGGAACTTGGTGTGCAGACTGGTATGGGACAGTCAGTGAATTTGAAGACATCGGACGTCATTGTAAGGTCGGCGCGCGCGTCGACCTCGCCGGACTTCACTTCTCGACGGAGCACACTGAGTCCCAGGTAAGTCCCGTAGATTTACTAGAATGTGATCGGAGATTGATTTTACTTGTGTTGTAAGCCGACCTTGTTTGTTGAATAAGCCGTGACAAATGCGCGGTAGATGTACGCGCTGTACTGGGGCGCCTCCACCCCTTATAAAACAAGCCAAATAAAACTTGTCAGAAAAACATTCTCTCATCACCAGATTACCTTAAAAGACTTGAATCAATACTTCACAGTTTATTTTTGTAGAAACGTGAGTAAATTCCTTAATAATGAGAAAAAAAAAAACACTAACTTCTGTTACATCGCAAATTGTTCCCGGAGGTGATAATTCTCCCAGTTTAGGAAGACTTGTGAGCCTGTCCATTACTCACGATGTTTACTTGTTTTTATATAATGATGGGGGAATTTCGAGGTCTGGTTATATTGGACGGCATTTAGAATGGGCGTTATTAGACTTCTTCATAAAATAAACAGGTTCAGAAGATTGGGTCCAAACAATCACCGAAAATGGTTCGCGGTGGTAATGTGCGGTAACCGCAACATTAAACAATTAAACTAATGGGTGTTGCAAGTGCGTTTACATTCGTTTAAGGACTTAAAATGCCGTTATTTTTGGGAACCGGTGCCGTTGATAACTACCGGTACCAGACGTGATGCCTATGTTTATCGTCTTTCTAATCAGTAGCGGTACTTGATACGTATATATTATGTAAAAAACCGCCCGGGAGCGTGTCGGCACACGCTCAATGTAGGGTTCCGTAGTGTCCCGTCCGTCACAATAAGAGTTCCCACTTAAGAGATAAAAAGCGTGCCGACAAAGGTCGATGGTAACTAAACAAAAGATTTCAGATTTCAACTACACATGGAAAGTTCGAAAATATGTTATCTTTCGAGTCCCACCACGAGTTTTAAAAAGGAGTGATAGCCATACAAGGCAACTCCAATTACCCACGGATCAGTGGTTATGGAGGTGTGAGGAATAAGGAGTAGAGTTCACTCAACCTCCATAGAAAAGGGAGGATCCTCCGACAATACGGGTGTTTTGTCTGGTACTTTCCGTTGTTAATGTTGGGAATTTGTATGTCTGTTAAATTCTGCTTGTAAGATGTAGAATCCATGTGACGTCAGTATGATGTGTTGTTTGTTTTGTGGCCTTTGTAGGTACCTCTACAAATATATCTTGCAAATGTTTACAGACAGACAGACTCAGCGAAACTATAAGAGTTCCTATTTGACTACAGAACCCTAACAAGGTATAGAATGACGACACGGTTGACGCAATGGCTAAACGATCGACTGCTGTTTCGAACGAACATATTTTGTATGAACTACAAATAGTTATTCCGGGTTGTGTATGTGACATTAAATGTTTGTAAATGCACCCACGGTACAAGAGTACTTCCTAGAGTATATTTAGGGGTAATGTTTTGTATTAATAAAAAATACAAAGATACAAGCCGCCAAGCGATTTGTCGTGTTCCGGCATGATGTCATCATGTTCATGATGTCTGGTGAAGCCGTACGGATGACGGGTCTGAGCAGTTGTGTTGCGATGTGTGCCGGGTACGATACACCTAATGTTGTTGTGTTGGAAGTTTGGTCGTGGAGGGTCTTCAGATCAATCTCCCTTTGGCGCAGCATCGTTGGTCGTGTTGTTGGGTTTAACATTGCATCACCCACTCAACTGCCGTCTTCCTTCCTATTAGCTCAGTTTTTTTGAGTGAATAGGCTCTTAATAAACTAGCGCGCTTTACCATCAACGATTGCATCACTGCTTACCATCAGGCGGGATTGCGGTCAAGCGCCAGTTTATAATTATTAAAAAAAATACAAAGGTATTACAAAAATAATTTCAGTTTGCCATCTGTATGACTGCCGCTGCCGTTCAAATAAAAGATTTGTGACACACTCCGGCTACCTGAATTTGGTACTGTTAATATTTACAGGGCACCGGGACTCAGGTATTAAAATTTCTTGAAACACTTACTACCGATACCTACAGAACCTGAACTTTGAGTACCATTCCAATTCGTTCACATCTAGTATATATGAGTGCGTTTTCGCTCAATGTATAGAGCTGTCCTTCTGCTTTTGCCTATTTTGTATTTCCGCGATCGGCGGTCCGGATATGACGGGATCAAATTTACTAAAGACACTGGAATTATCCCTTTGTAACGTTACAATATATTGTTTGTTTTTGCATTGTCTGACTAATTGACGCGCGGTAATCGCCATGAAGGGATGAAAAACAGTATATGATTCAATTGTTTTTCATTCCTCTCTTTGATAGGCTAAGTTTGCATTAGAAATATAGCGATGATCTTCGAGAGAGTAGCGGAACATTGAGCCGAAATGTGTGCAATAGGACTGGCGTTTTTTTTATAGTAAATATAAAATAGTGCTTCACCGCAATCCTGCCTGGTGGAAGGCATTGATAAAATCGTTGATGGTAAAGCGTGCTAGTTTATTAAGAACCTATTCATAAAAAAAATGAGTGAATGGGAAGAAAGACGGCAGTTGAGTGAGGTGATGCACAGTTATAACCATGTAGCGTTACTTACAAACGCAATATGGAACAACGCGTCATACTGACGTCACACGAATTCTACATCTCGCAATAAGAGTTTACCGTGCAACTAGCATATATACAACTTCCCAATTTCATCCCTTGGGCAAGTGCCCACCAGACATAACAGCCGTCTGGTCGGAGGATCCTCCCTTTTCTATGGAGGATGAGTGAACTTTACTTCCTGTTCCTCATGCCTCCACACTGCTGACCCTGAGCATGACCGTCTGCGCAGCCTTCATGCAACAACTTCAGCGTGACGTCATCATCATTACTCTCGCAAGCTTTGGCGACGAGTCACCCAGCCAGCCAGCACCCACGGCTACAACGGATATCCTGACCACAAGCACGCAGAGACCGCGCATACAATCACCCTCAGCCTCATTAGCAATCTTGACACTTTCGGCCGGTCAACAAGCAGAGCCCTCTCTCCTGGTCGACACAGCAGCCAGCCTCAACCCGGCGCTACACGACATCCAACGCACTGGAGTATAACGGAACGCCACCACCCCGACTCACTGGGGAATCTCCGAAGACAGTTCCGACTCAACGTGAACTAAGCGGCAACCGGTTCCGACTCATCGGAGCCTGAGCTGGCCTGACAAGCATCGCAAGATACAAGACTCAGCCTACTATCGACCTCCGGTCTCCGGGGCGGAGTGATGTAGCGGTACCTACAAACACCACATGTAACAACGCGACATACTGACATCACAGAAATTCTACATCTCGCAATCAGAGTTTACCGTGCAACTAGCATATATACAACTTCCCAATTTCAACCGTTGGGCGAGTGCCTACCAGACATAACAGCCGTATGGTCGGAGGATCCTCCCTTTTCTATGGAGGATGAGTGATATTTACTCCCTGTTCCTCATGCCTCCACACCCAAAACACGACCAACGATGCTGCGCTAGAGGGAGATTGATCTGGAGACCCTCCACGACCAAACTCCCGACACAACAACATTTGGCACTCATCGCAACACAACTGTTCAGACCCGTTCTCCGTACGGCTTCACCAAAACATCATGCCGGAACACGACGAATCGCTTGGCGGCAAAACTTTGTCTGGTGGGTGGTAACTTCAGCCGGCAGCCAATGTTTTGGCCTACCACCGAGACGCGTTACGTCCAGAACTGAACTGCTATAAGCTGATTATGATGGTGGTGACTAAGTTTATAGATTCTGTTTAAATTTCGTGGAATCACAATGAAGAATTGTCTACAGTTCTTTTGAGGTTTTAATTCTGAAAAATAAGTTGTTAAAAGTCTTTAAATGTGGGTCGGGCGGTCTTATTGGTAAGAGCAATCAGATTAGAAAATTAGAAAGATTTGAAAGATTTTTAGTATTTGGAATCCTATCTTAAAGTTTGTCGTCGTATTCTGACGACTAAAAATCTTTTGGTTATGTATTTATTTTTCTTAATATTTATTCAGGCTTTATTATTATTATAATAATAATAAAGCCTGTTTATTTCCAATCTACAATTATTTACATGCTTTTTTTTTATTCATTACAATTATATAATGTAAACACCAGTGCTAAGTTTTTTATTATAAGTCTATGTACGAGTATATATATATTTATTTTCTTTTTTTTCCTCTTTTCCTTTTACTCGCTGTCATTGCTTTCTTCAGTACCATTGATTGGAACCCCTTCTCGGGTAAAAGCCTCCTCCAGCTTCTTCCACTTCTCTCTATCCATAGCCTTCTCTCTCCATTCACTTCCTGCTATCCCTTTTATATCATCTATCCACCTTTTTTGCGGGCGCCCTCTTTTCCTTTTCCCTGTTGGTCCCTTCCATGTAGATTCCATGTATTTTTCTTATAGTAAGTTATTATAATGAGTAATTTGATTAAGTGCCCGGTATGAATGCTTAGATGGGTCATAACTAAACGTTCTTTAAGATCCACCTAACTTCGATGTTATATACTTAATACCTTTTAAAATATCATATTGTACAGATGATAGCAGGTCAAGCTACCCGAAATTGTCAAATATTCCCAATCAACTTTGAGCCGTAATACCTTAGAGATAAATTTGAATATGTAATAAAGAAATCTGACAGATTATAGTAGCTTGATGTGCTGTCGTCTGGACAAAAAAAAGAGTTGAAGGTGGCCCCTTGCCCACAGGCAGGTGAAGAAACACGGGTGGGTTTTAGTTTTAGTCAGTAAAAGTCTGCCACGCCACTTGATGATTTCCCAATCGTAAACACCCAAAATAGGCCTTTTACTGTGTCTTGGCGTTGATTTGTCGGTCTCCATGGCGCAGCGGTCAACACGCCTGCCTGCGACATGGAGGCCCCGGGTTCGATCCCCGGCCAGGTCATGATGGAAAACGATCTTTTCCTGATTGGCCTGGGTCTTGGATGTTTATCTATATATGTATCTATTATAAAATATAGTATCGTTGAGTTAGTATCCCATAACACAAGTCTCGAACTTACTTTGGGGCTAGCTCAATCTGTGTGATTTGTCCGTATTTATTTATTTATTTATTGTATAATTTACTTTATCTTCAGTAATGGCGATAAATGAATCTTTTAAAGAAAAAAAAAAAAATCAAGTCTAGCGGGGGTATTGCATACCAAATGTCATTTTGACATTTCAACAACATTTCTCATATCTATGTTTAGAAGACAAATTTAAAAAAAGTGAATTTGTTTTATATTAATAGTGTATCTATTGCACAATTAGTATGCAGACGTTACCTACGTCTGCAACCTAAACTAAATGTACCAGCACAAAAAAAGTAACAATTTCTAGTTTTATCCTTTACCATCGTCTTCGTGATAAAGGCAAATATGAGACCATTTAAGCAGTTAATTGGTCTCATGTTTGCCTTCATTTATTCGTTGACCTTGTGCCTTTTAACTGTGGAACATTATTCAATGTAATTACTTCCTCTCATAAACATCAATTCCGAAATATATTCGGTTTGCTTAATGTCCCTATCACCGATAAATTACACAATAGTTTAATGTTCCTAAACGAAATTGCAGTTCATAACTCATTTGAATCGAGATTGACAAAGCAAAACAGATGACAATCTGCACAGATGGCTATCTTAATTGCAACATGGTTCCAAAACAACTGAGCATCGTCCATTTGTTCCAAAAAGCGTAGTCAATATACATGTTCATAATTTAAAACAAAATAAAGAAGTAAACAAAGAAATAAAACTCAAAGAAAATAAAGAAATTGTGAAAAATGATGTTCAAAAAGGTTTTATTGCTTGTGGTTTACTTGTCGGTTTTAATAACCCTCGTGGTAAGTCAGGAAGAAACTACGATGGCTGCAACCACGAAGGGTGAAGATGAAGAAGAGGAGGAGCCTGCTAAGAAGGGCTGTTCTATCTGGTGCTGGATACAGAAGATAGCCATGTTCGTCATCTCTCAACTGCTGAGCGGTAACTGAACATTTCTTTTAATTTCTTGATTAAATTATTAAAAAGAAACGTGTTTTTATTTATTGTGTTAGTAAGTAAAAGGGGCTCGACGCTAAATAGAAACAGTCGGACGATCAGGTTAAGCTATGCTTGGTGCGATTGGACTGTGGATGGGTCCATTCATCTTTACTTACTAAGAACCTTCTGTGGCTTGGAAAGCACGTTAAGCCGTTTGTCCCGGCTATCTATGGTGGATCTTTGACAGTCATTATGGTCGTCAGAAGCCTGACAATCTAACAACCAGACTTAACAAGGAGTTTCGTATTACCCAATAACTGGGTTGTGCAAGTCAAATAGGCAGTCGCTCCATCTAAAATAGTGGTATACAGCAGTAGCGGCAATACGCAACAAAATGTACGCGTTGTGATTCGGACACTGACTGTCTTAGAATTTGGCAACACTGAAAAACATAGACAAATCCACAATAATGACGGCTCGCGGCAGCCATTTCTTGCCTTGTATTAAAATTTTCGGACAAAAATTCCAAGACATCAGTCAGTGTCCATTTCATTGCGTATTCCCCTATTTGGTTAGACTGGAGGCTGACTCCAATATAGTTGGGAGAATGTCAGGCAGATGATGAATGTATAACAATGGACGTAGACCTGCACGTCATGGATTCCTGAAAACGTCCAACGACAACGCGGAAACCCAGGCGTAGCTGGCGCGACGGACTTGATGCATGTTTCCCCAAACCATTTCTTAGTTTTTCATGTTTTTGTTTTTTTTTTTAGGCCATATTCACCGTAAGTAACCGTTTTGTGTTTGTTTCTAAATTATTGTTTGTTGGTGAAAAGCTTTTAAAAGAAAAAAATAAAATAAAAACATTTCAAAACCCAGGCTACATTGTTAAATACATTTTTTTACCTCACAGTTCCCAATCTGTGGCGCAAAAAAGTGCAGGCCCTGTGATTGAAGTTGTATACGACCAATGATATGGGTTTTTTAAATATCTATGTGTACAACAAAAGGATTTGAATAGAATTTTTTAAATCGAAAAAAGAGCGTGGATTAGTAGAATATAAAACAAACTGAAATACTGTATCGTTTTCCGAACCTATCAGATGTATGTAAATATATATACAAATAGATACGGTCTAAAACACAATAAATTATTTAAAGCGTAAAAATTCTCAAAGGTTCATAATACATTGCCTAAATAAGAAAAAAAAAAATCAACATTTTTAAGGTAAAAGCATTGTAATTTAAAAATCGTTCTAGATTGCCTTCAAAGGATTCCCAATTTGAATTTCAAATGGTGCTGCAGATTATGTTAAGCTTATTTTCTAGAAGCATTTCAATTAAGTGTCCTTCGTGTGCAATTTTTACATTTAAAAAAAGAAAGGTTCTATTGTGTCACGAAAAAGCAACGTTCACTCTAGTTGAATTATTTGCTGGATAAGATGTGTGCAATTTATTCCGAACGCAGAGAAAATTAGTGCTAGTAAAATAGAATTGTATGCTCGCAGAATATCCAGTATTTTTTTTTTTGTTGGTGTATTTTTGTTTGTGAATGACATTATTTATTGGCCTATGTCCAGCAGTGAACGTCTTTCGGCTGAAATAATGATGATGATGGTTATTATTTATTGGGATACTAGAGTTGAAATTTCATCATCTGGTATTTTTTCTGGACTCAATAGTGTTAGGTATTAATTACTTTGGACTTTCTATTTCTCTTATCATACACCACATATTAACCCAATATACATTACATTAAAATATACAAAAAATAACAAATCAATATGTGTCGAAATAAGTTCGAATTTTAAAAAGACTCGAAGGTTTAAACCTATGTAGATCTTGTTTTGTAATAAGGCCGTAAGAGTTTATTGGACGCGATAATCTTTGTTACCACCAGTTGGATTGCAATTATTGTTACATTTGATAGCCTAATTCTTTAGGAAGGTCGATTTAATACCATAACCAGTTTTTAACAAAAAAAACAGCTGGCGTCAAAATCAAGGAAAACATATTTTTAAAATAAAAATGTAATCCATAAACATATTCAATATTAACTTTTCCGATGTCACATTACGAGATAGGAGAATTTTGGCCTCATAAAGGACTTTCTGATTTTTTTAACAAATATGTTTAATATGTTTTTAAGCTATTGCATAGCTTCTATCGCGGGCCTTGAGCGCGGGGACCGAATCCAGAAATTCCGTAACGAAAAAACCTCACGCTCCCCATCGTCTAACGTCGTTTCAGTTCGGCAGTCTTCGGCACGGTATGTTTGTGTGCGTGCGACTACATCTTTTGAAAACAATTTATAGATTTTCAAAAAGAGCATGCATATTGCAGGGCTCGAACTCAGTTCTACACACTTGCCATGTTACTGATAGTCGCGATGTGCTAAACTTGCCATTAATTTTCTCTCTGAAATAGGTCTTCTATAGAGATATGTCATAGACGTCATCGACGTTGTCATGGCTACCTTAAAAACTTTTCATATAATTAATTATTAACCTTCAAGCGGGCGCGCGGTCATTTGTAACGGGAGCGGGCGCGCGTAACCGAAAAGACGTTTAGGACAAATAAAAGAAATAAAGCACTTATTATTCAGTAATTATTTATTTATTTGTAATAAGATATGTTATCATTGTCCTTAAAGCCTAATTTGTCAAAAAAAGTAATTAGAATTATGAAAAAAAAACAATTATTGGACTAATTAACATAACTCAAATATTCTTTGGATCAAAACAAAAATAGGAATACAAAACCCTTGTTCATATCTTAGACTAGTGAATATACCTAATCTAATAATAAAAAATACAAAATTAAGAATAAAAAATAATTAACTTTGGTTTAGTTTTAATCAGAATCAGTTTCTTTGTCCATATAACATTGATTGCAAATAAATGTTGTATGACTTCTGCAAATATTTTTCTTACATTGCATACATTGCGTTTTTGATTGCCTCCTCTTTTTGGCTGGACATATTTTACATGTTCCTCTGCATGTGCTAGAACTAACTGCTTCTGTATCAGCAGCATCAACCTCCATATTCAAATGCTCCCTTATGTTTCTTTTTAGTTTTCTTGGAAGGCCTACTATCGTTGATCTTCTTTGGACGTACTCTTTTGTCAGTTCAATGCCCAATGCCCGTAAATACATTCGCCTTTTCCGTAGAGTCAAATTGTTTGCCCTCAATATCACCATACTATTTATTCCTGCAATATCAAGAAGACGAAAGAATAGTGTCAATGGCCATCTATTATTCTTCCTTGAAACTGAATACATTTTTACTTTTTTGTCGACTTCATCGACACCTCCCTGTTTTATTGTAAAAAGTAACGATGCTGGGTTTACGCTTTTCATTTGTACTTTCATCAATTTCTGCAGCACAATGAAGTGATGATATAAGAACTACAGATCTTTTCTTTTTAGGCACGTAAGATACGAGAGTTGCTGTATCTGAAAATCCAAATTGACTTGAATAAAAATCAACCTGAATGGTTGATTTTTATCTATAAAGCAAGGCGGTATTTCTTTCTTGTTTTTGCGGATGGTACCCACAATAGAAATCTTATGATCCTTGGCCAAATCGTTCGTCAGCGGCACACTGGTATACCAGTTGTCAACGGTAAGGTTTCTCCCAGTACCAGAAATTGGTGTAATTAGCCTCTTTACGACGTCTGACGCAGCATTACTCACCTGATATGGGCCTTCAGGCTGCTTGCCAGCATAAAGTTCAATATTTAGGACGTAAAAACTAGCAGCATCTACTAGTGGATAAAGTTTGATTCCGTATTTGTCGGGCTTTGATTTCATGTACTGTCGGAAAGGACATTTTCCTCGAAAGCCAACCATCATCTCATCGATTACTACATTCTCTCCCACTGAATATGGCATAAGACAGTTTTGTGTAAATATATCTAAAACTTCTCTTATTGGCGCAGCTTTGTCTAAAGTACGACGTGCTTGTCGCGTAGTAGCATCATCAAACCGCAATGAATTCAGTAGAAATTTCACTCTTTTCACTGACATAGTAGTAGGAAAAATAGGTATACCTGTTCCATCACTCGCATATAAATCTAACTAAATTGGCGTGTGATGTCTTCAAGGATCCCGCTATGTACAATAATCCGAAAAGTGCTCGGATTTCCACCGCATCTGTCAGTTTGCAGTCACGTATTCTGTTATACGATGCCACTTTCTTTTGAATAAATTCATTCGTATGTCTAACAACTGCTTCAATAATATTCTCAGAAATGAATAAACTCCAGGCTTGCGTAAATGTCGTCATACCCATACCATTCCTACGAATACCCGCATCTTCCGTTAGAATATTTTGAACTCGACGCCTCACTCTGTTACTGTTAGATTTTTGCCACCGTTACTTTATCGCGCCCTGTAAAGCAACTACTTATTTCTGAAAGTGGCAAATCATCCTCTTCTGAGTCCGAGGAGTTTGATTCCTCAGCAGGTAGAGGTTCCTCTGCAACGATGTGGTCGGAAGTTTCAGAGCCTTGGTCGCTAAGCTCCGATTCACTTTCTTCCTCATCTTCATTTAGTAATTCCTGGAGTATTGCAGCTTGTGATAACCGTCCACGACTCATTTTATATAAAAAAATCCAAACTTAATTCAATAATAATGAATGATGGCCGAAGAACTACTATGAGCCTGAACGAGGTTATGTCACGTTGAGCGTCGCGCGTAACCTTTTCGACGACAGGCGCGTGTAGTCTTTTCGACGACTGCGCCGGGACTAAAACAATTGCGATCTGCGGAGTGGGGGGAGCACCCCGAGCGACGGTTTATACTTCGTTTTACTCCCAATGATATAGTAACAGGCTACTAGAAGTGACAAATAAATGTAATGGGTAATAATAGTAATATGAACGTAAATGTAATAAGCGCGGTCGATTCGACTACGCGCGCCCGCTTGAAGGTTAAGTACTTTTATTCAAATTAATTTAGTAGTGTTTTTATAAAATAACTTTTTTTTAACGGAAAAGCTAAGACGAATGTCACGCTAATTTTTCATTGGACTTTTAAATTATTTATAGTGTTGTTTACTAAATAAAAGCGCGTGATTTTATAGAGTAAAAAGTGCTCACGCGGCCGTTTTTTCAATTGTTGCAAGAATTCAAAAGACTGTCTTTAAATAGTGTTCAGACGATTGCTCAAAGTGTATTAGATTTCATTAGTAATAGAAATGGCATTTCAGTAATGACTTTCAACTGCCAAAGTCTAAATAGTCATAAATACGATTTACAAGATTCAGTTACGAGACAAACAAATGTGTTACTTCTTACCAAAGAGATTTAAGATATTGCATGACGTATGATAATCCAATTGAAATACCTAATTTTAATTGTATTGTTCAGTTCAAACGAGATACTGTTTCAAAAGGTGGGGTAGCTCTTTACCAAAATAAAAATGCTATTACTAATATTATGACTCCGAATATTGAAATAAATATTGCACACGTTAGCGATGTTAATGTTAGGCGCTCAGTTGTTGGCGATATTTGTGCGTGCTTATGCAAACTTAGAAATGGCCTACAAATAGTTATGGTAGCAATTTACATTTCTCCGAATCCAAAATTGGACGAGGTAGAGCATTTTATTCATCGCACTTTACTGGAGTACACTGAAGAAGGCTCGAAAATACTTGGTACAAATGGTAATAAATTTCCACTTATCTTGGCTGGCGATTTCAACATTAACTTCGCTGATAAAAAATCAGAGCGGTTGACAACTTTTCTATCAAAACATTGAATTTGAAAATGAATAATGATCCACAAGAGTCCACAACAAAATATGGGACCACCATTGACGCGGTATTTTCTAGGTATTTAGAGGATATTAAGTCGCAAACTTATGTTTCTTATTTCAGTTATCATAAACCTATAGTTTCAATGATAAATATTCCTGAATAACCAACAGCTACTGTAAGGTAATAAAACCCACATGTATTGTAAAATAATAAAAATATTTTAAATAATATTAACTTTTTATTTATTTAATAAAAGAAAAATTTGTTTTCTTACCGGTCACCACGCTGAAAAAGTGTAACTTGAATTAATATCAAAGAAAAAGAAATACTGCATAAATAAAATAAATAAATAATTATAATTGCATAAATTGATACAAAATGCTATGCAATAGCTTTACCGCGGCAGTCCCCGAGTGCCACATGTCTTTTTTTTATTTTTAATTTTGTTTAGGTTTATGAGCTTCCTGTACTTGTCACAATACATACATGTTTTTTCTTTATTTCTTACTTTCAAACTAGTAATAAAATAGAGGCGAAAACTACCCCAACAGATTGAGAAAACCCTCTTAATAGAAGGTATACGTATATTAGACTATAAATACAAATTAATTAGGAGCCACCCCTAACGGCACGACTGTTGAATGAAATCCCCTATCAATTTAGAATCAAGTAATTGAACCAGCTTTATTCATCTTAGAGGAGCCTGGATTAATTCCGTGGGTGTGTTAAATAAATTCCGCTATCCTAGAATCCACATTTATCTACTTCCTACTTCTTCTACTATATAAATTTCTCCGGTCACAGTGTTTGTCCTCGAATTCCTCCAAAACGCCGAACCGATTTTAATGAAATTTCGTTAATACATTAGGCCTGAGAATAGGTTTTTTGAAGTACTTTTTCATATGCATAAGTGCAAATTTTTAATAAATAATCGTACTTCTACTAATTACGCGGGATGCAGCTAATATATTATAAACGTGTAATTTTAGATATATACGGATGGCATCAGGTTAAGCTACCTGAAATCTTCAAATAATCCCAATCAACCTTGAGGCTTAATGCTTTAGAGATGAAGTTGGAAATCGAATAAAGAAATCTGACATATTGTATTAGCGTGATATGCGCGTGTGACACTACTGGACAGATTTGGATGAGATTTGTGACACATATGGTTTTTTTTTAAACAACTATGTCGTACACTAGGAATTTGTCGTCTCTCTTCTGAATAAACCCAGAACAACTACTTGTAGGCCATACAAATATTTGTTCCGTACGTATCGAACGGACAATCAGTGCAGTAGTCGATCACTCAACAGCATCAAGAATTCACATGAGCAACCTCCCTGGCTGTTCATGTATGCTGATGATATCGCGTTGACAGACGCGGACAGGGAACGGTTGGTGCGGCGGGTAAATGCGTGGAAGAATTCGTTTGAGAACGGAGGTCTTAAACTCAATGTGGCGAAGACGGTGTACATGGCCAGCAACACGACAGACCCTATGTCTGTGTCACGGAGATGAATATGCTGCGGTGGATGTGTGGAGTTACGCGGAAAGACCGCATCAGGAACTCCCGCATCCATGGCGGTCTTCGTGTCCGTGACATAGCAGACCAACTGCAAGAGGGTCGCTTACGCTGGTACGGTCACGTCTTACGAAAACCGGCATGCTACGTGGGTAGCAAATGTCTTGCCATGGCGCCTCCGCTGGGCCGGAACAAGCGAGGTAGACCAAAGAAGTGCTGGCTTGACGTCGTAAGAGATGACATGCGTGTCAACAATCTCACGCCACGGGATGCCAGAGATCGTGCGAAATGGAGGAGTAAGTGTAGGAAAGTGGAACCTGGGCTCCAACGCGGAAGCCGCGGATGCAACCAGGATTATACGCTGAGATGATGATGATGAGTCGATCACGATCCGATATTTGCCCGGGATCAAACCTACGCGATTGAACCTACGGGTATTATAAATGCGAAAGTTTTTAAGGATGTATGGCTGTTTGTTATTCTGTCACGTAACAACTATTGAACGGGTTTGGATGATATTTGGCACGCAGATGGTTTATAACCAATATTAACAAACATGATAGTTTTCATCCGGATATTTCCACCGGATCGAAAGTTATTCGAGTGAAATTTCGGGGCTTAGCTAGCAATAAAATATATTGTAGTCAGCCGAGGGAAGTGGTGGTCAAGTGACGGTAGGTCGCTGGTTCGTGTACGTAGATCGGTACTATGAGTAAATAATTTTATCGCTAAAGCTCTCAAAATGGTTGCGGGGTAAGTAAAACTTTTCTCGGTGGTCGGCTGCCGGCAGAAGTTACCACCCACCAGACAAAGTCTTGCCGCCAAGCGATTCTTAGTTCCTTAAATTTGAGTGTAGATTACATAATGTAAATTGTTTTATGAATAAATAAATGAATGGATAAAGTACACATTTCATGTAAATCAATTTATCCTAGCCAAAATGAAGCTAAGCTAAATAAACGTCACAATCATTCGGGTGTGGCAGCGGAACTGAGGCAGGGTACCCGCAGTTACCGTAACCTGTAGCAGTAGTAGACAGGAACCGTATCAGCCGGTCCTGGCAACTGATCGCGGCAGGGCTCGGAGCACCTGGTGCCGCGGTCGCCGTCGTCAATCGACATGGACCGACGTCCCCCGCCCGCGCTCCTGGCCGGCGCGACTCACGCAGCTCTGGATAACGATAGCAGTGATAACGTTTCCTTTTTCCATATTTTTTAAGGTTTCTATATGGCTTAATAAAACATATGATTAGTATACTCGGTGGTACTAATAGATAAAACGTTGATGTCATCGGTTCCTGTGAACATAGCCAGGCACAATATCACTGAAATATAGTTCCACCGTCGGAGTTATAATATAAAACGTGTAAAAAACAAATAAGTACCATTTATTTTCGAAGTCAGTAATGTCCATTTAGTTACTAGTGAATTTGTTTTTTATATTTGTAGAAGTCAGCGACGACGGAGCGATAGGGACGTCAGCATCTTGGCGTGGTGATAAAGGCCCCATCAGGCCCCAAAGGACAATTTAAATAGGCAAACCGACGGTTTCGCCCCGGAGAAGCGCTCTGGTCCACGTCTCAAACGGAAGTGACCGTTTGATAATCCCCACTTTCCAAAACGACTCTGTCCACGTGCCGCCATCACAAAATTACATCACAGAACCCGCCCCACCACTACGTAAATCAAATGAGCAACCTTCATCCAAAATAATACCGACGATTCACGACATTTGTATTTATTTTAAGTGTAGTGATAGTGTTGTTTACTGAACTCTCGATGCAAGTGTTGTTATTGTCATCCGTATCACTAGACAGCTTGTTAGTTTCTTGACGGAATACTCCTGACATGTTACACAAAAACACATCATCGTAAACATCATCATCAAATTTAGGAATGGAGCACACACTCCATTCCTAAATTTCCAACTTTTAAAAGTAAAGTTAACCATAAATCCACATAACAAGTGAAGCATGCAAGTCCATGGAAACTCAAGGGGTCTTGTTAAATTTGTTTCGTGCGAATTAGTTGGAAATCGGGAATGCTGTTTTCACAAGCCAATGTGAAATCATTCGTGCAGAAATTCCAATTCAGTTGCTATGACATGTTCTAAAAGGTTGCTTTTAACTTGTTCGGTGTATGTTTGGCGAACTTGCCAATTCAAGAGCAGGGGAAAAAATAAATAAAACATGTGTCTTAAAATACTTTTATTATAGCAAAGATTTCACAGAAAATAAGAACAACGATAAACTTTGACTCAAGTAAATTAGAGTGGAGCCTAATTTACCACAGAAGAAATGACCCAAAGACCCTCAATTTAATCAACTAATGGGCACAAAACCTCGAAAAGAAACTTTGTGAAGGAAGTGTGTAGTGGTTCGTATTATCTGAAGAAATAACGGATTTGTTACACAATAATAAAGTTACTTAAGCAAAATTCTATATAAATGCGTGCAGTCGTTAAATACTTTGGCTTTTTTACAAACATCTTGCTTGTGTTGGGTCGCCTCAGCGCTTTCTATGCAGTTGCCACCGTAATCAGGCATCCCGCTCCTTTGATCTAATTGGTCCGCAATTCTAACTCGTTTTCTGTAAAAAATAAACACGAGAATTGATATTATAATATTGATCGTGAAGTGATAAAACTTTTACATTTTTTTTTAATAATTATAAACTAGCGCTTGACCGCAATCCCGCGCGATGGTAAGAAGTGATGCGATCGTTGATGGTAAAGCGCGCTAGTTTATTAAGAGCCTCTTCACTCAGAAAAACTGAGCGAATAAGAAAGAAAACGGCAGTTGAGCGAGGTGATGCAATGTTAAACCCAACAACACGGCCAACGAAGCTGTGCCAAAGGGAGATTGATCTGAAGACCCTCCACGACCAAACTCCCAACACTTTCTCACTCTCACTTCACATTAGGCGCATCGTACCCGGTATTACACATCGCAACACAACTGCTCAGACCTGTCCTCCGTACGGCGTCACCAGACATCATGGCGGAACACGACAAATCGCTTGGCGACAAGGCTTTGTCTGGTGGGTGGTAAATTCTGCCGGCGGCCGATGTTATGGCCTACCACCGACTAACCCCGACAACGCGATGTCGAAAGTGGCCGTTTACACAATAAAAAAAAAAACACTTTTAATTTCTTGACATGTTAAATTAGTTAATCTAATTGTCAAGAACATTTTTAACTATTGATGCGAACGTCACGTTTATTTAATTACAAGGTATTTCAAAATTTGAATATGTATACATACCTACGTATTGGCAAATTTTCTGAGCATTCACAGAACAAATTAAACTTTTAGAACAATCCTAAATCAAAATATTAAATCTCTGTTGTTAGTAAAGAGATTTTACCAAAACCATGCGAATGATCTTTAAGATCAAAACCATCAAGTTATAGATACAGTACTGGCGCTTCGCCGTCGATATTTTGTTACTAAAAATAGACTAACATGTGTATTTACAGAAAATAGTATCTTTTTTTTTCTGTATTGTGATTACTTACTAAGTATTATAAGAATACGTCAAAAACAGTTGAATCAGAACAAAATAAAATCACGATTTGACGTACTAGAAACAGCTGCACATGTGTGGACCGGCTGTATATTTGTTTGAGTGACCTTTATATGAGTATTTTCTTGAGAATCTCGAAATAGTTGCTGACATCCTCGCTCGAAATGTACTTTTTATCATTTATCTAGATTTGGGCTCGACATGTTTCATGGACAACTATCCGACAGTAATTGTTGGACGGACAAGATTTATATAGGAGTGTTGAACTGAAGAATAAGCTTCATATGTTCTTAGGATTGGGACAGAAAATAAGTTACTTGTAGACGTGGACAGAGCAATATACAAAGTTATTTTTTTTTTAAATGCAATACCTGAATATAGTTTGTTCAGAATAAGCAACTGAATCGATTCCAATCATTTTTACAACATGTTATATTTTTTCACAAATACATTTAGAAATTATTAAAGTATGGTTACTGAGCGCGCTGCGCAGCTAACGCATACGCAGGTCCGTGCTCAGCTGATGCCACAGGTCAATGCACCCGGCTCGCCCGTCCAAACGGAGCGTGAATCATATTTTTATTGGGTCAACCAAGTCTAGAATAACAAGCACATAACTTTGTGGTTTTTCATTTAAAAATACTGGACACGTGTTTCGGGTTTCGCATAGACAAAAAATAATGTCGTATATAGAAAAAGACTGCTAGGCAATAGACAGGGATCTATCAACTTGGTTTGAAACTTTGAATGCAATCTTGATGAATGCAATAGCCTATTTGTTTTCGTGACACAAATACCCTTTTTTGCTGTCGGGGGAAACCTTCAAAAGGTACCCAATCTCTGGGGACCTAGGTCAAGGAGTGTGGGATTTTTACCCCTTTAGGCCTCGCTGTGTACGGCAGCACGTGACCACTGTGCCACCATCTTCCCTGGGGTCACTTGAGTCCCCATTTTATGCGCCCACGACTCTTAAAATCCACTTAACTTTGTTAGGTAAGCGGGTTAAGGCGGTATCACGGTCTCACAGAAGGAAGCTACTTCTATCCAATTTTCTGTCGCATCCAGCATAGCCTTCACTACTGCTGCCAGAGACTGATCTCGACCGATCCTGGCAACAAGAATCCGCTACTCCGAGGCCCACGCTGGGCACTCCTCGAGCGTGTGTTGTGCGGAAGCTAGGATGCCTCCACAAAATGCCTAGTATCCAAATTATTATCACTTTTAGCATTATGATAATTTAAAGTTTTTCTAACATAACAGGATGACTTTTTGTACCTAGGTATGTCCTTTTTCATGAAAACCAAAAGTCATTTATTCAAATTAGGCTGAGAATCAGTATTTATTGAATGTCAATATTGCATAAGACAGTCCCACAAAATGTCCGCCCTTGCCTCTAAATATATGTTTTTGGAAGTCATCATATAAAAGATTTAAAGGGATCACGTCAGCCGCATGCACGTGGTCGCATGTGGATGGGCGACGCCACCAAGGCCCAGAAAAGGTGACGAGGCGTTCAAATGCCACCTCGACCTAGCGATGTGGCGAGAAGAGGATGCCTGGAAAGATTTGGGAGAGGCCTTGGCTCAACAGTGAGAGAGTAAAAAGATTATACACTACTTACTTATAAATGTCCAAATTAATAGTACCAGTGGCGCTCATGATACCAAACTTCCTAAGTACACAGAAGATGATGCAGGGTTCATCTGACTCCTGTATCTCAATGCGCCTGTTTTTAGGGTACATCTCGCTTAAGCACTGGTCGGCAACTAAATCGCTTAGCTTGTCGTGAGCATACATCACCGATATGCGAGCGTACGCGAACCCGGTCAGCATTAAGAACGTGATGAATAGGAGATCTAGAACAGAACAAAATAGTGGACGTTAACAAGGTCATTATCGTAGATTGGAGTGATAGATGCCAAACTTTCAGAAGAAAGCAGCGATGCTGATAAAATATACCGTTCTCTTTCTACTTGTCTCGTATTAGGAACTATAAAGAGGATAGGCTATATCATAGCTCTTGGCTGATAATTATAAACTGTACCAGAAATCTTTCTGCTAGATGTGGTGATTATAATCCGGGAGAGATCCAAATCGCTGTTACCGCTCCCGCCATCAATGCCTAGTCTCTATTCGATATAAGATTAAATATTTAATTAAACCTTTGTTTCAGTCTGTTCAACTAATTTTACCAATTTTTAGCTCAAAATGACACCAAAGGATTAGAAAAAAAGTCGGCCGAAAGAAAGGTAATTTTTTTTTATCTAATCTTAATCTGAATGGAGTGTAAGTATCTCGCGATTAAATGATTACAGCGAAGTATCAAGTTAATTCTTGCGGGTTATAAGCCCATTGAAGTCAGTCATTTTATATCATATCTTAGACAAGACAATGGTAAATGTTATCCGATTTCAATAAAACTTGATGAATCTTGGCTGTTGGATTGTCTAATTTCAGTGCTAAGGCGAGGTTGAAAATTTAACAACGCAATTTAGTTTTAGTTGAAACGGGAATGGGAGCATTGAGTTACCTTGTTACTAGCAGCTGTTATAATGGTTAATAGGGTAGATATAGGACAAGGAAGGCCTCAATTTGACTGTTAACTTAGGAAAGTTCTAAACTCAGAATCCAGAAATGTGATTAAATCTTATGTAGTTAATTTGTTTGTTTTTTGATTCTTGAGAAAAGTTTTGTCAAAAACATGTCGCTTGTAATGAAATCGTTTATTATACAAGTAGGATCACTGATCACTTTTACAAGTCACATTTTTTTTAAACTTGCTGGAGCCGGCATTTCTTAATTGACTCTGTGAAGAAAACCCGTAACAGACTCAGGGTTCATCATCTTTTTTAAGTCCAGACATTAAAAATGAAAATGTTGTTTATAAAGCATGTATCATGTGACTTTTTAACTATATAATTTTGCGTTTCAATGGCAAAAACGTATGAATAAGCCTTAAAATGTGGGTCATAAAGATCATACGTTATCTAAATTTAATATTATAATGAGAAAAATAATACTTTTCGTATGTTTTGTTTGTTATGCTTTGACGCTAAAACAACTGATTGAATTGTATGAATATACCTTAAAATGTGGGTAGCATACATGTTTTTTACTTTCATGTCCGTGACATAGCGAACAAACTGCATGAAGGTCACCTCCGCCTGGCCGGAACAAGCGTGGTAGACCAAATAAGTGCTAGCTTGACGTTGTAAGAGATGACAGGCGTGCCAACAATCTCACACCACAGGATGCTAAAGATCGTGTAAAATGGAGGAAATTCAGCAAGAAAACGGACCCCGGACTCCAACACGAAAGCCGCGGATGCAACCGGGATAAACGCTAAGATGATGATGATGATTTTGGATGTAATTTAATTTTTGATTATACGTGTAGGAGAAGTATAAGTCCCTAAACCAAAACATCATACTTTTTATCTAAATACTATTCTATTATCTAAATTTAATGTTATAAAGAGCAAAATAATATCGAAAAACTGTATGGATTTTGATGAAATTTGGCACATGGGTATACCATAATCTGAAGTAGGACTTCGACTATTAGTCAGATATTCCAGGGGATTGTAACTTATGCACGAAAAATCACGAAGTGTATCTAGTGTTACAAAATAAACAAATTATCTACTTCCAAAACTCTTCATCTCAATAGTATTAAAATAACATCGCAAATTATTGCTTTAATTAAAACTTTACGCTCAATTGCTACCGTAAATCGTACCGATAACTTCGCCAATGATATCGAAATGTAATCTTCGAACTTGGTGAATTTGATTCGCCTCCGAAGTTTGTCAAAGGATAAATTAGAAATTCCCATTTGATACTATTGGTTAACAAAATGGTAATTTTTTTTGGAAGAAAAACCGAGATGATTAGGAAATTTAATGAAAATGACCAGGAAACAGGATGACAATGACCAGGAAACTGGATTAAAATGAGCATCATATTAAGTGCGAATGACCAGGATATTGGAAGAGAATGATCAGGATATTGGATGAAGATGACCAGGAAACTGGATGAGAATGATCAGGAAACTGAATTAGTATGACCAGGAAACTGGATGACAATGACCAGGAAACTGGATGACAATGAGAATGATATTGGGTGGGAATGACCAGGATATTGGATGATAATGGTCAGGATATTGGATGAAAATAACCAGGATATTGGATGAAAATAATTACGATATTGGATTTGAAATCTATATAAACTAGTATTAATTCATACAAGTAATAATAAATAAGGGTTTGTTTAAAAAGAAACTGGTCAGACTAGAAGCCGAACTCATCATATTTAGTTGGGAAAAGGCTAGGCAGATGATGATGAAATAATAATAATTAATTATCATTAGCTGAAGAGTTTCTTTGACATGCTAATCTGTAATCAGACGGATTAAATAAACAAAAAATAATATTTATCCAACATTACGTCAATGTCAAAAAGAACGCTAAGCAAAGCAACAGCGCGGACGATGCGATGCGATGCGGGTGGCACGAAGTCGTGTGCAGGGCTCAATAGTATTATAGAGTTTACCTACTTTTTGCGATGCGATGCGATGGTCTCTAACCAAAAACAAAGCAACAGCGCGGACTATGCGATGCGACGCGGTGGTTCCAAATCGCGAGCATGACTCAATAGTATTATATAGTTATTATAGTAATATTACAGAGTATGGGATGAGTGCAAGAAATTTTAAGCGAATGCGAATAACGGGCGGACTGTTCCCGGAATGTTCCCACTGTTGGGGCACACTCGTCTCGGCGAGAGGGAGTGGGCCGTAATCTACGACGCTGGCCCAACGCGGGTTGGTGGATGTCACATGTCTTTGAAGTTTTTTTTTTTGGCTTAGGACATGCTGGTTTCTTCACGATATTTTCCTTCAACGTTTTGAGAGCAGTGGTGATGAAATATTTTACAGAAAGCAATGCGCCTGACAAGGTTCGAGAATCTATGACCTGCAACTTGTAAGTCACCGCCTAGAGCCACCGCTGCTCTTGATTTTACCAGCAAATAAAATAAAATTTTTAGCGGCACACTCCTATTTCGTATGATTTTAACGATTTGACAAAAACTCGAGATTAATGACTTCGTTCGTTTAATGTTTTATAGCCTAAAGATTTCCTGTATTAATGGGCTTTCCAACGCAAAAAAAAAAAAAATTCAATTCGGACCAGTAGTTCCTCAGATTCGTGCGTTCAAACAAATAAACAAACAAATTCTTCAGCTTTATACAGAGTGGTGCTGACAATACGACAATAAATGAAAAAACGAACAATGCTGGTTCAAAGGAATAATCCTAAACCATAGAAAAAAACCTAGCATCAAATATAAAAATTTCAAACAAACTAAATCACATAAAATTGCGAACGGAATAAAACATCTTTTAAAAATGTTGGGTCACTGACCTCTGATCGGCGACGGCGTGATCCTGTACCGACTTGCTTTTTTCGCGCCCTTATTATTAAAGTTTGGTACCGCAGGATGTGGCGGTCATTGACCTGTAAGCGCTTCCTTATCAACATGTACATCATGTAGAAAATGTGAAAGATGAAAAATAATTTCGTGTGACTAAACTAATGGACATATTTATATGATTTTTTACGGGTAGACTGATAATGTGTTGAGGAACACGATGTTTAATCTGGTGTCAAATTGTCAGCACCACTCTGTATATTAGTATAGATAGGTATTTGCTTAATATACCACGACCTCAAACACGTGAAATTTCTTCTTCCCGGCTCATCCAGTGGCGTCGCATTGTCCACTCGCGCTTTTTTTGCTTAGCGTACTTTCTGCCATCTTTCGCTTCATAAGGCCGTCGTGTGATGTTACATAGCCTATATATATCAGTTATTTATATGCTGTACATAATAAAGAGTATTGATCTTGTCTTATACCTATCTAAACATTCCAGAATGTTCCTGATAAATAGTAATAACCACGAAAAAATCCGTTGCGAAGTTTAAAACAAGAACGAAGACAAAATGTAATAACTTCAAACACTTACATAACTTTTTCAAAAGTGCTAGGCATTATGAAATCAACTAATTTACAAGTAAAATAAAGTTGATATTTGTTTAACTTAAATAAAGAAAGAAAGACAGAAAAACGTTTATTTGCAATAAACATGACGCAAGAGTTTACAAAAACATAAAAAATAAGAAATAGTTGAGGGCGTTTGCGTGGATGTGACATGCGTCACATCCACGCAAAACGGCTGTCGCTTAGCATTATGCTGTGACTCTATGCAAAAACAGAGCCCAGCGCTGGTTTTCAGCGATAGCCGGCGTCGACGTAAAGACGTCACCCGATGCAACAAACAATAAAAAGCAGCACCAAACCAGTAATACAGTAAAAATAAAAAACGTAATAATAAAAAGATATAAAAAGCAAATCCAATTGTAAATGGTGAGAGTACAGTTTAAACAAACAGAAACAGAAATATAAAAAATAAAATACGGGATATATAAAAACTACGAGAATATCATCCTCGAAAATGACATACATCTGGTTCCGATTTGAAATTCAGCATTTCCTAACATAGTCTGTGGTTTGTAGTTTGTAGCACGCGCATCCAAGCCAACATGCATCAATGTTTACATTGTTTGATTCCATTAATTATTAGTATTCCTATTACCATTTATAAATAATTCGCATTAGAATTAATTATTACCACACAATTGAGTTACAAAATGCTCCATTTGTATAATGTTACGAACAGTTATGTGTCGGTGTTTTATCTTTGCATCAGTGAGTAGTTTGTGAGAGACGAGTCCCTAGAACTGGAAACTGGAGGATGGCCCAACATGCTACACCATACAAGGAAGAACACACAGTACAAACATAACACAAATAACGTTAATTTGAAACATAACTACGGACGACATTGGGTCAAGCTACCCGATACTGCTAATTATTCCCAATCAACCTTTAGCCTTAATGCTTTAACGATACCTAAAGTTGAAAATCTAATAAAGGAATCTGACCGAGTGTAGTAGCTTAATGTACTATCATCTCTACAGTTTAAATATTTGGATATGAGAGACAGCTATTTTTTTATGTAGATCATTTACATCTGAACGAACTGAATACGGAATATAAATAAATTCCTAAATGTGTTCACAAAATTACATTTATATTTAGCAATATAATTCAAAAGCCTACAGTCTAGTCCTAGACGATCTAAACCTGAAGGACACGTAATATATGAGCCAGACGTAGGTATAGATCTTTTCCGATGTGACCTCTGACAATGTCAAATGTTATCAGAACAATTTGCTGTTGCAATGTTTTATTTTTATTCTCTAAAAATGTGTCTGATTCATAGCGTAAATGACGGAATAATTATTGCTGATCTGTTTACATGAAACCCATTGCTACACGTTTGTGTGTTATGCTGCAGGCTTAAATTAATAAATTTCAATGTGTTTTTGACGTGACAACGTCTTAAATTAGGTTGCGGCTGGGAGTCACTTATGAAAAAGTGTAACGCTCGGTAACGTTACGATGAGTCACCGATGTTTTAGTAAACAAAATATATTTCTATAGTTAAAATTTGTGCAATTCTTATTTTCATTCAATTCCTTGTTCCTATTGTGCAATTTAATTATATTCATATCAATAAATATTCTACCGAGAAAAAGACGTTGTCACGTAAAATCTTCGCCCGTAAAACCGACTTTACAGGCAACCATTTTTTTTTTCATACGTGCCAAGGTTCTTGAGAATCTAAGATTTTGTTGTAATAACTTTGAAAGTTTAAGGATAGTCATTACAAACAACTTTTCCTATTTATGCGAGGCATTCTGTCCTGAGGCTGTTGACAAACTTAGGGTATTCTAAAATTCAATCAATCATCTATATCTGTGTAGCGCGTAGGTCGTGTCGCGTAATTAAAACTCAGATAAATCGAACTTTATGTATTGCACGAATGTAAAAAAGTACAATGTATTTGACGTGTAAAATGACGCGATACAAGAGTGTGATTCAGGAATGGATATAATAATGACATTGTATAATGATGTTGTACAATGATGTAGAATATGATAATAATAATGTCTCTTACAAGCTATGCACTCACTTAAATACTAACTATCTCTATACTAACTATCTCTAAATGATAGTGGGGTAACCAATAACGAATCAGCTTCCGTCCTGCGATGCCCGCGCGGTGTTGCGTGCGTTCTTGATGCTGATTCGTTGATCGAGGCAGGCCGCGGCGCATGATTGGTTGATGTAGAAGCGCGCCAGTTCAGTCTTCACGTGCTAGACGACTCGCTATAGTTTCCCACGCACATTGACCGTTGGTCACGCAGATGTGTTCTGGGGTGAAATTTATGAGAACCCTCGCCGCGGGAGAGCCAGGGTCGGAACCCTCGCTGCGGGAGTCAGGGTCGCCGGGACGCGCGCCATGACTTCCGCATTCCTCTGTGTGATTAATAGTCGACCTGATTTACAGTCGACCGTAAGAGGAAATGTGTAGCCTTTGTACAACGCCACAATAGCGAACACGTGTGGCATTTGTACAATGCTACAGTCGGGAGAGCCAGGGTCGGAACCCTCGCTGCGGGAGTCAGGGTCGCCGGGACGCGCGCCATGACTTCCGCATTCCTCTGTGTGATTAATAGTCGACCTGATTTACAGTCGACCGTGCGAGGAAATGTGTAGCCTTTGTACAACGCCACAATAGCGAACACGTGTGGCATTTGTACAATGCTACAGTACTCCCCGCTTTTAGACAAAGCGTACGTAGCGTGCAGCCGTCTTGACGATCCTGCCTGATCTGGTACGTTGTTCCCTCGTATGCGGGTCTGGATGTAGGCTGGTTTGCTCATCTGTGGTAGCTGCAGGTGCTTGATTGGTCTCGCTGTTCGTATGCCTGGGATCATCTTCTGTGTTGATTGTGTACGCAGGTTTGAGGCGATCTATCGATATATTGCTAATTCGTCCTGGTAGCTGGATTGTAAAATACTTTTCTTTACGTTCGATGATCTTGTATGGACCTTGGTATGGATGCTGCAGAGGTTTGCGGACGGTGTCATCGCGTACAAACACGTGGCTACATGTTTGTAGGTCGTTGTGGACGAACATACATCGCTTGTTTGCATGCGATTTGTATGTAGGTGTGAAGTATGAGTTGGCTGACAACCGGTCCCTTGGTGATGACCCCCTGGCGTGTTCGCTATTGTGGCGTTGTACAAAGGCTACACATTTCTTCGCACGGTCGACTGTAAATCAGGTCGACTATTAATCACACAGAGGAATGCGGAAGTCATGGCGCGCGTCCCGGCGACCCTGACTCCCGCAGCGAGGGTTCCGACCCTGGCTCTCCCGACTGTAGCATTGTACAAATGCCACACGTGTTCGCTATTGTGGCGTTGTACAAAGGCTACACATTTCCTCTTACGGTCGACTGTAAATCAGGTCGACTATTAATCACACAGAGGAATGCGGAAGTCATGGCGCGCGTCCCGGCGACCCTGACTCCCGCAGCGAGGGTTCCGACCCTGGCTCTCCCGCGGCGAGGGTTCTCATAAATTTCACCCCAGAACACATCTGCGTGACCAACGGTCAATGTGCGTGGGAAACTATAGCGAGTCGTCTAGCACGTGAAGACTGAACTGGCGCGCTTCTACATCAACCAATCATGCGCCGCGGCCTGCCTCGATCAACGAATCAGCATCAAGAACGCACGCAACACCGCGCGGGCATCGCAGGACGGAAGCTGATTCGTTATTGGTTACCCCACTATCATTTAGAGATAGTTAGTATAGAGATAGTTAGTATTTAAGTGAGTGCATAGCTAGATTATTCCCTTCCGTCTGAGGGTTTGATTTTTTGTCGAGATCGGACCAGGATCGGGTCGAGATCGGTATGGTTCGTCGATCGGACCAGGATCGGGTCGGGATCGGTTCGGGATCGGGTCGGCATCGGTACGGGATCGGTTCTTTATCGCGTCGGGATCGGTTCGGGATCGGACCAAGATCGGGTCGGGATTGGTTCGGGATCGGACTGAGATCGGGTCGGGATCGGTTCGGGATCGGACTGAGATCGGGTCGGGATTGGTTCGGGTCGAGTCAGGATCGGGTCGGGATCGAGTCGGGATCGGTTCGGGATCGCCGGGACGCGCGCCATGACTTCCGCATTCCTCTGTGTGATTAATAGTCGACCTGATTTACAGTCGACCGTAAGAGGAAATGTGTAGCCTTTGTACAACGCCACAATAGCGAACACGTGTGGCATTTGTACAATGCTACAGTCGGGAGAGCCAGGGTCGGAACCCTCGCTGCGGGAGTCAGGGTCGCCGGGACGCGCGCCATGACTTCCGCATTCCTCTGTGTGATTAATAGTCGACCTGATTTACAGTCGACCGTGCGAGGAAATGTGTAGCCTTTGTACAACGCCACAATAGCGAACACGTGTGGCATTTGTACAATGCTACAGTGAAACTATAGCGAGTCGTCTAGCACGTGAAGACTGAACTGGCGCGCTTCTACATCAACCAATCATGCGCCGCGGCCTGCCTCGATCAACGAATCAGCATCAAGAACGCACGCAACACCGCGCGGGCATCGCAGGACGGAAGCTGATTCGTTATTGGTTACCCCACTATCATTTAGAGATAGTTAGTATAGAGATAGTTAGTATTTAAGTGAGTGCATAGCTAGATTATTCCCCTCCGTCTGAGGGTTTGATTTTTTGTCGAGATCGGACCAGGATCGGGTCGAGATCGGTATGGTTCGTCGATCGGACCAGGATCGGGTCGGGATCGGTTCGGGATCGGGTCGGCATCGGTACGGGATCGGTTCTTTATCGCGTCGGGATCGGTTCGGGATCGGACCAAGATCGGGTCGGGATTGGTTCGGGATCGGACTGAGATCGGGTCGGGATCGGTTCGGGATCGGACTGAGATCGGGTCGGGATTGGTTCGGGTCGAGTCAGGATCGAGTCGGGATCGAGTCGGGATCGGTTCGGGATCGTCGGGACGCGCGCCATGACTTCCGCATTCCTCTGTGTGATTAATAGTCGACCTGATTTACAGTCGACCGTAAGAGGAAATGTGTAGCCTTTGTACAACGCCACAATAGCGAACACGTGTGGCATTTGTACAATGCTACAGTCGGGAGAGCCAGGGTCGGAACCCTCGCTGCGGGAGTCAGGGTCGCCGGGACGCGCGCCATGACTTCCGCATTCCTCTGTGTGATTAATAGTCGACCTGATTTACAGTCGACCGTGCGAGGAAATGTGTAGCCTTTGTACAACGCCACAATAGCGAACACGTGTGGCATTTGTACAATGCTACATCTGTATCGGGAACAAGTAACAGGTACAATCCGGGTGATTTCGTCATTTTATCTCTTCTTTTAGAAGATTTGAGCATGTATAGTTGTCATCACGCAAAAAGAACGCCGAGCGATAATGGAGGGGGTGTGTCTGCGCACAGTACAGCCGATCTGTAAATTTTTCACGGTGAAAAGTTGAAGAAAAGTGTGCTTAGAGTAAGGTGTCAATAGTAAATCCCTAGCATTAGTTGGAATAACTTCACCAAGTTTTATCACGATGAGATGGTTAGAGAATCGCACTGCACACGTGTCCTAAAATACTGAGCTATTGTTTTAGTAAATATTAGTGTAAACCCCATCAGACAAAGTCATGCCGCAAGCGATTCGTCGTATTCCGGCATGATGTCTGGTGAATCCAAACGGACGACGGGTCTGAGCAGTTGTGTTGCGATGTGTGCAGGGTACGATGCTCCAAATGTTGTTGTGTCGGGAGTTTGGTCGTGGAGGGTTCTCCAAATCAGTCTCCCTCTGGGTTTATCATTTCATCACTCGCTCAACTGCCGACCTCCTTCCTATTCACTCAGTTTTTTTGAGTGAATAGGCTCTTTATAAACTGGCGCGCTTTACTATCAATGTTTGCATCACTGCTTACGATAAGGCGGGATTGCGGTCAAGCACTAGTTTACAATTATAAAAACACAGGTTTTATTCTGGAATCATAATGATCACTCTATTTGCTTCGCGCTGCCTTTATACCAATTTGATCGTCAAATCTTTCAATGACAATGTAAACAGGACCTCTAGAATGATCCATTTACATTTCTTTTATTTATATTTGCAACGAAAATGGAAATCTTCCTCTGTGCTTTTCACCACATTAACATCTAACATCCTACGTGCAAGATCACAGCAATACCGCTTGTTCGAAGTTCCGCCTTTACAGTTTTTCTCCCACATATAGCTCTATTAGTACTTCCCACCCTTCATTCTTAGTCTTTCTCATCATCATCATTATCATCATCGTCTCAGCGTTAATTCTATACTCGCATCCGAAGCTTTTTCAGCTTTGGAGTCTAGGGTCCACTTTACTAGTCTAACTGCTGATTTTTGGCTAAACTTCGACATTTTCCGTGAAGAAACTGCTGTCTAACTTCCACAACCCGAAGGTGGTATCGAAGCATTGCAGTTAGACCAATTGCTGAACTTTTGAGGGCTCCAACAACCTGTAACGACTACCATTAAAATCAAAAGTCATTTATTCAAATTAGGCTGAGAATCAGCACTTTTTAAACGTCAATATTACATAAGACAGTCCCCCAAAACGCCCACCCATCGACACTTCCTAGTGCTTTCGCTGGGAAGAAGAAGTGGCGGAAGAAACTCCCCAGCAGCACAGCTGTCTGTTCATTTAAAAAAAACACATGACTTTATACAATACTATGTATAGTGGTAAACACAAGAAAATATAACAACAATGAAATTATTGAAAATATGCCAGCTACCACGCCAGAATACCAGCAAAGCAAAACAATATATAAGTATATATTTAAATGAAAATGTAAATAACTAAAAACTTATTACTTCAATAAAAGCCCCAGGCATAAAGGGCGCGACAGCTTACATATTTATGTATTGAAAAAAAAAGTGAATTATATGAACTCATATAACGTGTCAGTAAGCTAATTCCGGAGAAAGAACACAAACATTGTCCTGAGTTAATCAGAGCGACCAGCTATTCTTATCATTTAAATAATCACTTACAGAAAAATATGCCTTTGAACAAAGCTTTGATTTGATTTGTGTTTTAAATGCATTGTAAGGCAAGTCTAGCAAAGCAGAGGGTATCTTGTTATAAAAAGTTATACCAAGCCTAACAAAAGAGTTATGAACCTTTTGAAGTCGGTGAAAAGGGGCTCGCAGTTTGTTCTTGTTTCTGGTGTTAATATTATGTATATCACAGTTTTTGGTGTACACATGAATATTTTGCCTAACATATGAGATATTGGCTAAGATAAATTGTGAAGCAACCGTGAGAATACCAATATCTTTAAAGAACTCTCTCAGAGAAAATCTGACACCGAGCTGGTAAATTGCTCGGACAGCTCGTTTTTGGAGTACAAATATAATTTGTATGTCAGCGGCTTTGCGCCACAGTAGAATACCGTAGGACATAACGCTGTGGAAGTAACTAAAATAAACTAAACGAGCTGTGTCAACGTCTGTATACTGTCTTACTTTCCTGACGGCGTTGGCAGCCGAACTGAGCCTTCCTGCTAGGGTTGATATGTGTGGTCCCCACTGAAGTTTGGCATCTACTGTTATTCCCAGAAAAACTGCCGAGCCCACAGTTTCAAGCACCTCTTTGTCTAAAACAATGTTGGGTCCTAGATTTCTAACGTTAGGCAAGGCGAACTTTACACATTTCGTTTTCTTGGTATTAAGAACTAGGTTATTTGACGTAAACCAATCCGTAACTGTTGAGAGTGCACTGTTTACTTCGTCAAAATCATGTCTATTCCTGTCTACTTTAAAAATTAGAGAGGTATCATCTGCAAACAGCACAACGTCACAGATGTCCTTTAAATAGAATGGTAAATCATTAACATATACTAAAAACAAGAATGGACCCAGTATTGAGCCTTGCGGTACACCTGACTGAACTGGTAGCCCGGAAGATTTCACACCGTTAATATCTACACACATCTATTATGTAAATAAGAACCTATCAAGTTGAGAGCTTCATTTTCGACACCGTAATGGCGGAGTTTACGCAAAAGTATGTCATGGTGCACGCAATCAAAGGCTTTGGAGAGATCACAAAAAATTCCAATAGCATTTTGCGACTTCTCCCATGCGTTAAATATGTGATTCAGAAGAGCAACACCCGCATCCATAGTCGAACGACCCGTTGTGAAACCATATTGTTCACTATGTAAGAGATTATTCGAATTAAAATGTTTTAATAACTGCTTAAGTATTAATTTTTCAAATATTTTGCTGAATGCAGGTAAGATAGAAATGGGTCTGAAGTTGCCAACATCGGTTTTATTACCTGATTTAAATAATGGTATAACTTTACTTTTCTTCATTAAATCAGGAAAAATCCCCAAGTCAATACATTTATTAAAATTAACAGTTAGATAGGGGGCTACGATGTCTATTATATTACTTAATACTTTATGGAAATGCCCCAGTAGTCACCGGTGTTTTTAGACTTAAGTGTTTTAAAAATATTAACCACATCACGCGGGGATACGTGTTCAAAGTGAAACAGACGACTACATTTAGATACACTACTATGCAAAAGATTCTCAGCTTTAGATGGGGATGAATTTAAGGAGCGAGTTGTAGGTATTGGTATGTTAGCAAAAAACTCATTTAATGCCTCAGCTACGTCAGGGGCCTTATGAACTAATTTATCGTAGACCATGATCTCAAGTTGCTTCTCCTGTTTAACAGATTTGCCAGTTTCATTATTAATAATTTTCCAAGTGGTTTTTACTCTATAATTTGAATTTTTAATTGTATCGCTTAGAAATTTTGACTTCGCAGAAACACAATTTTTTTTGAATAATTTTGAATATTTTTTTATATACTCTAGAAAGGGAGTATAAAACCTGTATTTTTTCAAACCATATAGCTCGTATAGTCTCGCTCTACTTTTATAAATACCCGGAGTAGCCCATTGGTTAAATCCAACAGACGATCCATTAAGCCTAATGGTTTTGGTCTTGAAAACAATTTGATACTCATTTTGCACAACATTAAAAAGGGCACCATAAATTTCATTGGCATTCTTGTATTCTACTATGGATGGTGTAATTTTATGGGCTACATTATTTTTAAACATTTTGCAGCGACTAGCTGTATAAGGCCTGCATTGAAGCTTATGCGGCTTCTTATATAATTGAATGGGAAAGCTAGCTAATAAACCACAGTGGTCGGATGATAGGTCATTTAATACAAATTTATTATCGGCAATACAATCACTAAATATATTATCAAGACAGGTTGACGAAGATGCCGTGATACGCGTAGGTTCAAAAAACAAGTTAATTAAATTATAAGACCTAAACAGATTGAGAAGTCTAATACTTGAAGGAGTAACATCTAAAATGTCAATGTTGAAATCTCCACATAAAATAATACTTTTGTTACTCCATTTCAACCTATTGAGTGAATCCTCCATTACCAGTTCAAAACTAACAAAATCCCCAGAGGGGGGCCTATAAACACAAATTATAATGTATCGCTCAAGTTCAACACAAGACAACTCAATAGTGCGCTCAATAGAAAGATTAACTAAATCTAAACGTTGTTTACACTTCAACATGTTCGAAACAAGAATTAAAGAGCCACCACGAATAACACTTTTCCTCACAAATGCACTTTGCACGGTAAAATTATCATTATTGATAAACGCTACTTCATGTTCTTTCAACCAGTGTTCAGTCAAACATAATACCTGAACATCATAATATTCTATAAATAAACTTAACTCTAGCTCTTTGCCGGACAGACCCTGCATATTTTGATGTACAACATTCAACATAGGCAGCTGACCCATTGTCGCACCTAATAGTTTAAACTACAAGGTGTGTCAAAATAATCATTAGTATTACTACTAACAGTAATCGAAGGTACACTACAAGTACCAGTGTCACTCCGCACACTATAAGCCAAAAGGCCCGCAATCTGTCACCTACTACTAGGTGACAAATACATACAATAATATGTCAACTTATAATCAGACATAAATTGATTACAGTCAAAAAATGAAATAATGTCACTGTGATGACAAGTCCTATTATAAATTAACATATTTAAATTATAAATATGCCTATTTTGGTCCCTGGATAAATAACTGGAATAAGGCAGGGCACAAAAAATAAATTTACAATCATTGGTTTCACCAAGATGCAACATGAAATCCACATATTTAATAATTTCCCTTTTTCTGACATTCAAACTATCCCCATATAAAAATATAATAGTAGAACCAGGGTTTATTTTTGTCGATGATTAGATGTTCGTATGGCAAATTCTTAGTCTCTCTCTCATCGAATAATTAGTGGTTATTAATTAAGTTATGTCCAGTAGGAGATCGTGTTCATGTTAGCGTCAGTGGCCTTCATTAGATCCTCAATATTACAGGTATATAGATATTTGTAAGTTTCCAGCAAATGCGTCATGATCTGGACTGGTCTCACTTGGTCTACTAATTACAGTCAAAAATCAAATTGACTAATCTTTTGGTAACTATATTGGAGTCAGTGTAATGTAACACCACTTAGTTTCAGACTGGTACTCAGACTTTCTGGCATCCATGAAGAATATTAGGGACTAACGGCTTAAAGTGTTTACCGACACATAGAGAGGTCCCATCCATGTACAAACCGCGGCAAGCCTACCGTTAACTGATCGAGCCTTGAATTTTTGAACACTTGAATTTTTAAAAGTGTTCGCTAATAAAATGCAATAGCTATGTTAGCAAAACAGATTATGTTAATCTGCTTTGTGTAGCAGTCATGCAGTCTCGATAAAATTCGCGTGACCGTAGATGCAAATGTTTGTAAATATTATGAAGATTGTATCATAATGGTTTCCTTATACGCTTACGCATAAACTTAGGCTCGTGGCTACATCTATGTTTCAAGTACTAACTCCCATAAATACATCAACAACACTGGAATATTAAGAATTGGAAGCGTATCCATTTGGCAGGCAGATCTTCATTTAAATAAATTACATTCAGTGGTAGAGATAAATATTTTTTTTTGACTCATTCCTCATTATCTTTTTTATATACTAAATAAAATAGGTACATAAGTAAGGAGCAGTAAAACGAAATAAAACATCTGGGCAGCTTGCGTACGATCTAATGAAGCCTCTAAGGCTTTGATATGCAGAGAGAGTTCTTTTAAATTATGCAAGAATGTTGTAATCAGAAGCCTCCAATGGAAGCAGGTCGCCAAAACGTAAAGAAAGAAATATGGTTTATTTTACATCGACTTCATAAAAAAATGTAAATTCTTTGCAAATGTTCAAGGCACCCTAGTAATAAAAGCAGCAGTAGAGTTTATTGGTTTTATAATAAAGTTTATAAATATATAAAAGAGTACAACATCTAGGTGTTTATTTCAGGAATTCGTCAGGATCTCTGTACGACACAGCGTACAATTGTGTACAGTCGTTAAATACTTTTGCTTTTTTGCATACATCGTGGTCCAGATTCATTGCATTAATATTCTTAGCACAAGTTTCTCCGACGTCTGATATTAATATTCTAGGATCATATCTATGTATCGACTGCACTCTTCTATAGTAATTCTTTATATTTATATAACCATCGTTTGTCATTATACCGAATTTTCTGAGCACACAATGTATTATACAAGGAATGTCATTTCTGTCAATACGCAGAGGGTATTTATATAAGTTCCGAGGATACATTTCCGTCAAACAATCATTTGTTATTTTATCACTTTTCTGGTCACGCGCGTACAGGATGGAGATCGGAGGTTCGGATTCCAAGCTTTGCGAGAAAAACTTTGTCTTATAGCTGTTCACTGTTACAGCTATTGATAGGAAAGTCGTGAAGACGAGTATTTCTGAAAGTAGTTCAACATAGTTACGTAAGTTCTTCAGATTGAATAAGTGTTGCAAAAAAATCGTTTTTTTTTCTAATGTGGAAAAAAAGCTTTAAAAAAAACCTTTTTTTTTTCTGAACCATTATTTTTTTCAAGAACATGAAATCTGAAACTGTTATGGCATTTAACGTTATATAATTAATACTTATGAGTCCATAATAGAGTCTTAGGTTTATTCTTGAACCTGCGGTATGTTTTTAATAAAATAGTACTAAAATTTCATAAAAAATATTGGCAACGTTCTTTGATATACAACAATGTTGAAAAAAAAAAAATTGAGTTGTGATTTGTGATATATTGTTGGAAGTAGTGAATGATTAATAAATAATATGTTGATTTATTATATAAATTACAAATTTTATTTATAATTGAACTAAAACATAGGCTAGAAAAAAAAAACAAATTTAGAAAAAAAAAAAACAACGACGTTAAGTATTTTTTTCAATAAAGTGAAAAAGAACAAATTATTTTTTTTTTAATTTTACATCACTGGATTGAATTTAGGCCATGATACTCAATCTTGAGACAAGCTATCTATGCGGGACATATTATAGTGGATAAGTGTATGCGTAAATACAGGTGCACTCTACAACCGATATAACGGCAATGCGACACGGCCGGAGAGAGGTCAGGCGCAGGATCAAAGGCCTAATGTGTTTTCGAAAGTACGGGGGCATACCACGTTATTTACACCACTATCGTGAAATCTCAAAAAAAAAAATTGATGCCTATAATATTTAAACCCAGGATACCACACTTCATAGTCACGCTTGCAACTACAAGATCTAGGTACTGAATCTGTAACAATAAACACTGGAGAATGCGCTGTTGTGGCCAGCAGTGATATCCTGTAACTATCTCATCGTGAAAATTTGAGTGAAGGGAGTGTAGGGTGAGTTTTCATTCAAACTAATACTAGGGATTGACACTATTGACAGATTGAGATCGCAGAGAGCAGCGATGTCCAGTGGTGTTGTAGGTCATAGATTGGAACACTGTCAGGCGCTTTCATCATCATCATCATCATCAGCCTCTATACGTCCACTGCTGGACATAAGCCTCCTCCATAGCACGCCAACAAGCTCGATCCTGAGCAATTCTCCGCCAGCCACTACCAGCCACCTTTTTGATATCGTCGCTCCATCTCGCCCAAGGGCGTCCTACGCTACGTTTGCCGAGACGCGGTCTCCACTCGAGGATTCAAGGCGCTTTATTTTGTGTAAATTATTTCTTCACCACTGCTCTCAAAACGGTGAACAATGATGAGGAAACCCGCATGTCCTAGAGGCAAAAACTTCGAAGACATATGACATCTACCAACCGGCACTAGGTCCGCGTGGTAGATTACGGCCCACTGCCTCTTACCGAGAAGAATATTATAGGCTGAATATGTGTGACACTACTGACACCTTTTCATGGTGAGATTTTTACAAAACCGATCGGCTGACGACGTCGAGCAGAACTTCAAATAGGGCAGAAATAAAAATGTAAACGAAATCGTTCCTCGGTGATAGGTCATAATATCGGCTGCCGGCAGAAGTTACCACCCACTCGACAAAGTCGAGCCGCCAAGCGATTCGTCGTGTTCAACAATAACAAACTAGTGCCTGACCGCATTCCCGACTGATGGTAAGCAGCAATGTAATCGTTGATCGGGCCGACGGGTTCTCGAGTAGCGACCATGCACCGGAAGACGCAGCGTGGGTAGGCCACGCAAGGTGGACCTATGACCTGGTGAAGGTCGCGGGAAACCGCTGGATGCGGGAGGCGTAGGACCGGTCGTCGTGGAGAACCTTGGGGGAGGCCTATGCCCAACAGTGGACTCGTTGATGGTAAAGCGTGCTAGTTTATTAAGTGCCTAATCACTCTAGCCTTGAAGAAATTGTAGTCCAACGGAAAGACCGCCGCTGGCACATTGTTCCAGTCGTTCGAGACGTCCGGATCGAAGTGGTGTCAACAACGTAAGGGTGAAAACTCGCCGTATGACGGGTCGTCCGATGATGGAACGGAAATGGAGGAATTAAGTCATGGAATTCCCGCGCATACTCTTCAAAATGCATCCTATAAAACACTGACAGGGTGGCTACTCTAGGTCTGTAGGGTTTGGAGACCGTTGTACCAAATCTGGGTCGCCAATTAGACTCTTCGCACGCCTCTCCACGGAATCCAGTCTTAGTAATTGGGTCCTATTTTACCATTTGTGTAATGAACCCTCAAAGTTGAGTTTTCCATTAAAAATAGATTCAAAATGACTTACTTTTCATGGCAGTAAATTTCTTTTTTTGTAAAAAAAATCACAATAATGTTACACGTAAAGATTGAACATCATTACTCAAGTCCAATAAAATTACTGAAAGCTGAAACAGAAGAAATCGGATATTTTTCTTTCGTAACGCCAGGAAGTGGTTTGTTTCGAAAATTCACCGGCTAATGTTTTATATACTAGATGAATTTCGGCAAAACAATCGACCATTGTTCTGAATCCTTCGATAAGATTAAAAATGCTCGCAAGGCGATGTAACGTAAAAAATGACCAAAGATGCCAGGTGTGTTACATAGAAGCCATTTCTGATTTGTTAAGAGCCTTCATCCCGCCAGTGTTGGCGACGACGATAAATTTTAATGCTTTTTAGTGATAACACTATTAAATTTAAATCAGTCCTATTTTTTAACTATTTTAAAACTAAACCTAAACTAATCTGTTACTGGCGCCGATTCTGTTGTTCACAAACTAAACTAATTTTAAGTTAAGTGCATCTTTTTCTTTCCATTTCGTTAAGAAAAGGACAAAAGCTAAATTGTCATGGTGTATCTTAATTTGACAGGATTAAATTAAAATTATATCTTATATATATAAGCTCATAAGTATCGAATCAAGTTGTGAATGCTGACATTGATATTAAAGTAAAAAGCAGGCATTATTACGCAATTGGCAACACTCTTCAGAATTCAGTTTTTTTTTTTTTGTATAGCAAGGAACACATTTTTATTTCCTTTTAAATCCCTCAATCTTCTTCGTCTTCGATTGATTGTTATATAATATTTGCTCCGGTTACTTAGATTACGGTTCATTTAATTTCCTTTTAAGATATTCTTTAATTAAGGAATTTTGTACTTCTTTAAATAAAACAGAAGGAGAATTACCAATGAAACTGAGCGTTTTTTCCCGTTTCGATTGGTTAATGATCTAGTGTCTTCGGGGTACAATTAAAATTTTTTGTTAACATTTCCTGTGTTCCAAGAGACTTGAATTTGATTTTTCCTGTTACTTAAATTCGTCTGTGTTGTAATGTTCCATCATCGGTATTATCAGTTGGATTTTTAATGGCGTTCTTCGTTTATTAATGGTCTTCTATTTGATTTGTTTTTTACATAAATTAAAAGATATTTAAAACATGTCATCTACGTCCGTAGTTTTTTTTATCAAAAGTTTTAATTTTATTTAAGACTAGTTTCGCCACGTGGTTTCGATCCTTTTTTTTCTTTGGGATGGGAAATCATCAAATGACCTCTACCGCTCTGGGCGGAGCGGAGGGGCGTGTCAGATTTTTACTGACTAAAACCCATCAGTGTTCCTTCACATACCTGTGCGAAGGCCTGGGCCATGGTTTCTTTTTTAACCAACCCGCAACCCTGACCCAGGAGGCATCCATCCTCGTGGACCTTGTCACGGTGTGCTGACATCTCTTTGAGGCGCGCGGGAAACACAACGCGCCGGGTATAAAAAGTACCCTATGTGTTATTCCTGGTTATAAACTACTATTTGTGTGAAAAATTTCATGCAAAAACGTTTAGTAGTTTTTGTGGGATAAGTAACAGTCATACATACATTACATACATACATACATCTTTATAAATTTTCGCATTTATAATGGACTAGCTTTCCGCCCACGGCATCACCCGAGTGGAGTTCGGTTATATAGCGTTTTTTATATTTCCCTTGGGAATATAAATTTTTTCCGGGATAAAAAGTACCTTATTATTTAATCCGGACTTCTAACTTCACGTCTGAAAAATTTCAAAGCAATCGGTTCAGTAGTTACGGCGTGCAAGCGGAACAAACAAACAAACAAACTCACTTTTTGATTTATATTATTAGTAAGGATTAGTAGGGTAGGAAGTAGTATGCATGCGAATATTTTGAAAGGTGAAAAGTAGTTGTAGCTGCTCGCCCTGTTAAGCATTGTTATTAAGCAATATGCGTAATTATAACGTAAATTATTGTAAACATTTTTATTTTTAATGTCTGGACTTGAAAAAAGACGATGATCCCTGAGTTTGTTTCGGCTATTTCTTCGCAGAGGTAGTCAGTTAGGAAATGCCGGCTTCATAGTTTAAAATAAAAAAACATGACGTGTAAAAGTGATCAGTGATCCTACTTGCTTAATAAACGATTTCATTTCATTTAGTACAGATGACAACAAATCAATCTACTACAATCTGTCAAATTTGTTTATTAGATTTTCTACTTTATCTATAAAGCGTTTAGGCTCAAGGTTGGTTGGGAATATTTGATAGTTTAGTATCCTGACCTGCTGTCGTCCCTACATGTTTTAACCAATAGATCTATGTGGTTAATAGGATTGATCATTTTCTCAGTTGTTAAATAATGGCAGCAGTGGTGACCAAGTGGTAACGGTCGCGACTTTTGAATTAGATGTCGCAGGTTTGAACCCAGAACCAAGCGTTTTACTTTGTGTAAATTATTTCGAGAAAGAGGTGTCTCGTCGAATCCAGCTCGGCTGGGCAGCGTTCGGGAAGCTACGACATATCTTCTTCTCGTCCAAGATACCACAGTGTCTCAAGACTAAAGTCTTTGACCAGTGTGTGTTGCCAGTGATAACTTACGGAATTAAAACGTGGTCGCTCACAATGGGCCTCATACAAAGGCTCAGAGTCACACAAAGGGCAATGGAAAGAGCTATGCTCGGAGTTTCTCTGCGTGATCGAATCAGAAATGAGGGGATCTGCAGAAGAGCCAAAGTCACCGACATGGCTCTGCGAGTCTCTAAACTTAAGTGGCAGTGGGCAGGGCACATTGCTCGTGGAACCGATGGCCGATGGGGCAGTAACGTAAGGAAGATGCAGCGTAGGGAGGCCCCCAACAAGGTGGACCGATGACCTAGTGAAGGTCGCGGGAAGCCGATGGATGCGGGCAGCATAGGACCGGTCAGCGTGGAAAGCCTTGGGGGAGGCCTTTGTCCAGCAGTGGACATCCATAGGCTGAAGAGGAAGAAGAAATTATTTCAAACAAAAATTCGAAAGTTAGTGGTTCTAAGTCTTTCTTCCTGACGTTTTCTTTAACCGTTTTTAGGGCAGTGGTGAAGCAATTAGTTACACAAAGTAAGACGCCAGTCTAGTCGACTGGAAAAAACAGCTTGAACAAACAAAAATGAAGGCAATTATGGACTAGCTTGTTTAAATTATTGTAATTTGTTATTTTTTAAATTGTTTTGAAATTATTGTAATCTTATGATTGGCTTATTTATTAGGTACTCCGTCTTTCGCACGGTGATAGGTTTCAATATTGTTAACAAGTCGTGATAAGGTTGTGCCAGTAAAACAGGGTATATTTCAATAACGTATTATTCTTTTCTTTTCATAATTATAAACTAGTGCTTGACTGTAATGCCGCTTGATTGCAGTCAAGAGGCTTTCTAGACTGAGAGATGCAATCATTAATGGTAACGTGCTAGCTTATAAAGCCTTTTCACTGAAACGAACTGAGTGAACAGGAAGGAAGACGGCAGTTGAGCGAGGTGATGCAATTTTAAACCCAAAAACACTACCAACGATACTACGCCAGAGGGAGATTGATCTGAAGACGGTCCACGTCCAAACTCCCGACGCAAAAATATTTGGAGCATCGTACCCAGCACACATCGCTATAGCTCAGACGCGTCCTCCGTACGGCTTCAACAGACATCATGCCGGAACACGACGAATCGCAACTTTGAACGAATGGAAAGACTTTGTCTGGTGGGTGGTAACTTCTGCCGACAGCTGATGTTATGGCTGATGTTACCACCTACCACTAATATTATAAATGTTAAAGGGTTTCCTTTCACTCCTAAACTTCTGAACCGATTTGTTAAAATTGTTCCAGTCCCTCGATGTACGCGGTACAAAAAACGAGGCGAAATACTTCGTCCGGATCTTAGTATTGTCAACAACGTAAGGGCGGTTACTCGCCCTACGACGGGTCGTCCGATGATGGAACGGAGATGGAGGAATCAAGTCATACAATTCCAGTTCACATTCTCCTAAATGCATCTTGTAGGACACCAACAGGCTGGCTATTCTACGCCTGTGCTGCAGGCTTTGAAGACCGTTTTGAACTTAGTCTGGGTCGCCAATTAGCCTCTTCGCACGCCTCTCCACGAAATTCAAAATTGCCGGGTACTGCACATTAAAAATAATAGTAGGTCTCCTCTCATACAGAGAAGGTTGTACGTAATCACCACTCTTGCTCAATGTGGGTTTTCCTTCACCTTTTAATCAGTCATTGATGTCCAAGATATACTTAGAAAGTACATAAATAACTTAGAAGAGTTAAATTGGTACTTGTCTGACCTGGAATTGAACCCGCACACTTGAGAGGCTGGTGTTTTAACCACTAGGCCACTACGACTTATATATAAATTAGACGTTTAAAAATGCATCCATTCCTAGCTTTAACTGACCTGTGTCAAAGAACATGTCAACGAAGTTTTCAGAAATGTTCTCCATATGTCATGCTTTTGACTGACAGTGTTCCTTTTTCTTTTAATATTTGTAAACTAGCGCTTGACCGCAATCCCGCCTGATGGTAAGCAGTGATGCGATCGTTGATGGTAAAGCGCGCTAGTTTATTAAGAGCCTATTCACTCAGTAAAACTGAGCGAATAGGAAGGAAGACGGCAGTTGAGCGAGGTGATGCAATGTTAAGCCCAACAACACGACCAACGATGCTGCGCCAAAGGGAGATTGATCTGAAGACCCTCCACGACCAAACTCCCAACACAACAACATTAGGCGCATCGTACTCGGCACACCTCGCAACACTACTGCTCAGACCCGTCCTCCGTACGGCTTCACCAGACATCATGCCAGAACACGACAAATAGCTTGGCGGCCAGGCTTTGCCTGGTGGGTGGTAACTTCTGCCGGCGGCCGATGTTATGGCCTACAGAGTGGCAAACTATAGTACCACTTAGACTCTTCTCACAGAATGACATGGTAAATAAATGGCTAAAAAAGCTGCTGTTTCATACCATAAATCATATACGAGTATATTATTTCTCCAGAGCTTTTTTGACGGTACGTCATAACTTCCTTCATCTTTATCAATATACATAAATGAGGCATCATTTTAAAGCTGGACCGCTACACCATAAAAATATACAAATTACTCACATTTCAGTGGTTTTTAGAAAATTTACGACCATTGGCTACTTTGGATTCAGTGGAGAGGCTGATTGGCGACCCAGATTTAACTCAAAACCGTCTCCAAAGCCTAGGCTATATTTTGGGGAGTGTGCGAGGGAATTGCATGATTTAACTACCCCATCTCTGTTCCACCATTGGACGCCCGTCGTACGGCGGGTTTCCACCCTTACATTGTTAACACCACTACGATTTGGACGAAGCGTTTCGCCTCCTCTTTTATACCGCGTACATCGAGGGACTGGAACAATTTACCAGTGGCGGTGTTTCCGTCGGACCACAATTTGAGTGTCTTCAAGGCCAGAGTGAATAGGCTCTTAATAAACTACTGCGCTTTACCATCAACGATTGCGTCACTGCTTACCATTAAATTTACAAATTCGGCCCTGGACCTATCGATCCTCTGTCGTGAACGCCGACCGTAAGAATGTGCTAATACCTCGCTCGGGTCACCGAGTAAAATATAAATTGCTTCCTATTAGGCTACGGGTTCTAGAGTGACGACCACGCACCGGAAGACACAGCGTGGGTAGACCCCCGACAAGGTGGACCAACGACCCGGTGAAGTTCACGGGAAATCGCTGGATGCGGGAGGCGCAGATCGTCGTGGAGATCCTTGGGGGAGGCCTATGTCCAGCAGTGGACGTCTTTTGGCTGAAATGATGATGATGATAATGAGGTTGCAAATTAGCACTTTTAGAAAGCCAAACAGTTCCCAGAAACGACCGCCCTTCAACACTTTATATCAAAGTATGTTTTCTATTGAAGTGATAAGTAGTGGCGCGACAAACTCTCTAGTAGCAATATTGTGATATGTAGACTTGGCCACCCATCCACAGACAATCCTTGGCAAGTGTAGTTTAACCTGACCGATTTATTTATTTTATTATTTATGTACACACAATAAAATACATAAAGATACGACAAAATGAAGATCTGAGTACAAAGGTGCTGCTTATTTCTTAAGAAATTTCTTCCAGCAGACCTGCGAAAGGAGAAGTAAAACAGAAATGTAGACAATAGTGTGTAAGAACAAGGAGGAAATAAAATATGAATATGATAACTATTAAAGTAATAATATTAAATATACCTAAACATATAAACCTAAAATAATTATATAAGCTAAACCAATAAAAGCAAAAATAAGTATACTACTTAAATAAATACATAATACTAAAATATATAAATATGTATAAATAATAAACAAATTCACATAATATAGAGGAAATATAATGCTTTTTTAATCGACTTTTAAAATTAGAAATAGTGTCCGATTGAATTGTTCAGATTTTATTATTTTATTACGAGCTTCTCACCCATATTAGTATACATAATCCCATTTACTCATAAACGTTGCTTAAAGTTAATTACATAATTAGCTACTGTTTAACCATACATTTTTGACGTTTGTACGTTACTTAACTTAAATCGTCGCCTATGAGTAAACAATATAGTGTTTAAGAGGTTTATTCATAAACGATTGCTAGAGTTAAGTGACGTTAAAACGTCAAAAATGTATGGTTTATGAATAGAGGGGAATATCTCTACTTAATAAAACAACACACTTCAATATTAATTAAAAAAATTAGTAAGTTTGCTTTTGCTTTGTTTAAACTGAAGAAAATAGTAAATCAAACTGCGGCAGTAACTGCATACTATGGATATGTCGATTCACTACTGCGCTACGGAGTCATGTTTTGGGGTAATTCCTGCAATAAAGATATGGTGTTCAAATCACAAAAAAGATGCACCAGGGCTATTACTGGTATAAAAATAACCGACAGCTGTAAGCCTTATTTTGTTTTGTTAAAAATAATGACTTTGCCTTGTTTGTATATATTTGAGACTGCTATATTTGTTAAAAAGAACATTCATCTATTTAGAAAAGCATCTGAAAGTCGCTATAAAATGATCAGAGAAAAACACAGACATGAACTATGCGGTAGACCTTCAAAGACCGCCTTGATGGACAAAAGCATACTTTGTATGGCCCCAAAAATATTTAATAAATTACCAAATGGGATTAAGGACCTAAAAAATATTATTCAATTTAAAAACAAATTAAGACGTCTATTATTGGAGAAATGCTATTATACAATTCAGGAGTTTCTTAATGATAAATTGTAAATTATTTGACATTGATACTCATTTAACTTTGACATTATACTATTCCTTTGACATAATTAACTTGACATTGCCACCTATTTAATTCTGAAATTGTATTATATAAGTTATTTAACATCTATTTAATTTTGACATTGCACTGTATTTTGACATTGTAAGTTATTTGACATTAATATTTATAAACATTTGACATAGCATTATATTCCAAATTCATTACATTATTCATCACTTTAATATATTGATAATCCTTTTTATGATTTTAAGTTCTGTTAAATAGTGTATGCCTTTATGGTAGATTTTTCGAGGAACTGATGTATTAGATATTAAGATCACATTGTAAAATGTACTTACCAAAAATCACACTAATAAATGAATTGGAATTGGAATTTAAATGTTGTGCTGTTTATTACGCATAATTTCATTTAATAAAATTATGTTATTAGTATAAGTTACCACCCACCAGACAAAGTCTTGCCGCCAAGCGATTCGTCGTGTTACAGCATGATGTCTGGTGAAGCCGTACGGAGGACGGGTTTGAGCAGTTGTGTTGCTATGTGTGCCGGGTACGATTCGTCAAATATTGTTGTGTTGGGAGTTTGGTCGTGGAGGGTCTTCAGATCAATCTCCCTCTTTCGCAGCATCGTTGGGTCCTGTTGTTGGGTTTAACATTGCATTACCTCGCTCAACTGCCGTCTTCCTTCCTATTCGTTCAGTTTTTCCGAGTGAATAGGCTTTTAATAAACTAGCGCGCTTTACCATCAACGATGGCATCACTGCTTACCATCAGGCGGGATTGCGGTCAAGCGCTAGTTTATAATTACTAAAAAAAAAAGATAAACTCTCTCCTCTCATGGGAATACAAAGTTATGTATATCTTTATATTTTTGGGTTTCTAAGAACCTCGTAATAACTTCTATATTTCCTTCCTTCGATACGTGACTGATTTATTTCCTTAACTTTGTTTGTTGTTTCTTTTTGGCTACAGCAGTTTCATCGTATTTTTGTTTTCCTGTTCGCCGAATTCTTTTTCTGTTCTTATATATAATATAATTACGCCTGTTATCTCCGAAGGAACGCAGAGTGGAACCTTTAGTACAGGCGTCAGTGTGTACTAGAGGTACCACTCTACGATTGTTCACTCTGCCGGCAGAAGTTACCACCCAAAAGACAGAGTCTTGCGATCAAGCGATTAGTCGTGTTCCGGCAAGATATCTGGTGAAGCCGAACGGAAGACGGATCTGAGCAGTTTAGTTTGTGTTGCGATGTGTGTCGGGTACGATGCATGCGCTAAATTTTGTTGTGTCGGGAATTTGGTCGTGGAGGGTCTTAGTCAATCTCCCTCTGGCGCAGCTTCGTTGGTCGTGTTGTTAGGTTTAATAATGCATCTATGAGCGATAGGCTCTTAATAACCTAGCGAGCTTTACCATCAACGAATGCATTACAGCTTACCATCAGGCGGAATTGCGGTCAAGGACTCGTATCTTCGTCTTCCTTTTCTTCAGCCTTTAGAGGTCCACTGCTGTACAAAGGCCTCCCACAAGGCTTTCCACAATGACCGATCTTGTGCTGCCCGCATCCATAGGCTTCCCGCGACCTTCACCAGGTCATCGGTGCACCTTGTTGGGGGCCTCCCTACGCTGCGTCTTTCGGTACGTGGCCGCCACTCTAGAACCTTACTGCCCCGTGGGCCGTCGGTTCGACGAGCAATGTGCCCTGCCCACATCCACTTAAGTTTAGCGACTCGAAGAGCTATGTCGGTGACTTTGGTTTTTCTGCGGATCTCCTCATTTCTGATTGGATCACACAGAGAAACTCCGAGCATAGCTCTTTCCATCGCCCTTTATGTGACTCTGAGCCTGCGTATGTGGCCCACTGTGAGAGACCATGTTTCAGTTCCATAAGTCATCACTGGCAACACACACTAGTCAAAGACTTTAGTCTTGAGACACTGTGGTAACTTGGACAACGAGAAGATGTAGCGTAGCTTCCCGAACGCTGCCCAGCCGAGCTGGATTCGACGAGACACCTCTTTCTCGAAGTTGGACCTATCTAGTTGGACTGTTTGTTGTAGGTATATATACTCGTCAACAACTTCGAGTCCAGAGCAACCAACTAGAATTGGAGTGGGTGCGACATGAGAGTTCGACATGATCTTCGTCTTATCCATGTTCATCCTTAAACCCACTTGTTGGGAAGCTCTGCTGGGGTCATTGAGCATTTTACTCAAGTCTTCCAGGGCATCTACACTAGTTTATAATTATATAAAAAAAACTCGATCAGGCTTCCTGGAACTGTCAAATTATCTCAGTCAACATTGAACCTTAAAGCTTTAACGATAAAGTTGATATTATAGAAATCGATTGTAGTAGATTGTGTTTAAGTTCACAGAACAGCTAAAACAGATCTATTCCATGTTTAAATCTATAGAGATGTTATGACATTTAACTAGCATTCATCTACAAGTTATAATACTAAAAATCTTCACCCAACAAAAAAATGTAAATACTGAGTACTGACGACAGCACAATAGGCTACTACAATTTGCCAAATTTCTATAATAGATTTTCAACTTTTACGCTAATGCATGAGACTCAAGGTTAATTGGGAATGTTTGACTGTTTCGGGTAGCTTGGCCTGCTGCCGTCTGTACAATCAGTGCTGCCACACGAAATATATATATACCGTGATGTTGCCACATAACTCCAGCTAAATATATTTAAACGAATCCTCTTTGTTGTAAGATACATCTTAATTTACTGGGTGAAGATAAAACAAACACATTTAATGTTTCGGCTGGCAACTCGTTTGCCCAACGTTCCCGGATCAACAATTAACACTGATTTATCTTGAGAATTGCGGCCCTGTGGTTGTTTTACTTGGAAATATCTTCTAAAGACGTTCAATGTTTTGATTAAAATTATCTTCCTAACATTATAAACGCAAAACTTTGCAAGAATGATTGTTACTCTTTCACGCAGACTCTACTAGACGGATTTGGATAAAATTTGGCACACATATAGTTTATAACCAGTAAGTATTTAATAAATAGTATTGTCTTGATTTTGATCCTGAGGCTGAAACTTATAAAGGTAAAACGGCGAGGCACAGCAAGTGTTCCATTCTAACATTCTTTGTAATAAAGGCTGTGTAATATGCTTTGTTTGATAATAAACAAAAGACGATCGAATTACAACATTTGTATTGTGTTTGTGTATACGCTGTATAGTAGATAGGAGTATAAAAAGTGTCTCTGACATCGACGCACAAACGACTACCATGGATCCAGTACATGATTCTGAACCCCCCACGGGTGCAATTTTTCGTCGCCTTTTTCCTGATTTTAAAAGAATAATATGCAGTTTTTTTCACTTTAAACCATTCATAATTGCTGTACTTTTATAACCCAATAAGATTTTAAAGTAAAAAATAATTAATTCGCTAATTACACAAAAAAAGCGCAATGTGAACAACACTCGAAAAGCTATCCAATCAGCTGATTTAATAGAGTTCACATCAGGGATCAACGTCATACCCACAAACACACGCGGCGGCACGCTTGCAACGTTCAAAGGCCGAGCCGACACTTTTTTTAAACACTGATATTTCTATAATCGCTCATTAACGATATATATGAATATCATAATTTTATTAGTGGCATGCGGCGTAGCCCTCTCGCGAAGTTTGCGTTACGATGTCAGATACACCCTCTATATAGGAGTAAGTATATACATAGGTACAATATGTGAAGAAAACCCCGTCCGATCCATAAGGATAATAAAGGTTTGGTAAACATATCACCAAATAAAATATGAAATTTTACATTTATTTATCACTTTCACAACTGTCCTTACAGGCCTTAACCTAATGCAACAGTGCAGTTATCTACTAATACTTAAATGTACACTAATTCATAAATAACTAACAATATTTAATAAAACTCTTGTGAGTTCACTCAAAGAAAATGAAAATATATCCAGTTTTTCATGGATTTCATTCACCACACGTATTGCTCATTGGTTCTGGCCACAGGTACGTTTAGCAGTTGCGGGCGTCGCCGCCTCCACACGTACCGGTCCGGCACTGAAAGCTCTAGCTGACGTAGCACTTCTGGGTTATGTGCTATGCCACGCAATAACTTAACTACATATGCAGCAAGACTGCACTCTCGGCGAACCCTGAGCTCATTACACCCTACCTAACCAAGTACAAACAGTGTGGGGTACATCAACGGGTAGAACGGATACACTCCATATAGTTTAAAATACAAAAGCCTTGTAAACTTGTTCTGTACCCGTTCCAACATGACACTATATAATCATCATAGTAACAATACTAATGAATTTGGAAATAATCTTTTTTTCTCAGGAAAATCGAAAATTCGCAGGAAATACAATATTTCGTAGACTGCTTTACTTCATACATATCTCTCTAGATTTTTAGTTCCCGGCAAAAGTTTAACTACCTCGAAAGACACGAAAATATCAAGTTTTGTTATAAAATAAAATTCACAATGTTCACCGATATTCTTCAATTTTTTTCTGTGAAATTGACGTTGAATGGTAGATGTCTTGCTAGGTGGTGTAATATATTGTCTACTACCATCATTCATCATCATCATTATCAACCTTTTTACTGTCCCACTGCTGGGCACAGGTCTCCTCTCACACAGAAGGATTGGGCGTAATCACCACGCTTGCTCAATGCGGGTTGGCGATTTCAGACTTAAAGTCCAAGTTTCCTCAAGATGTTTTCCTTCACCTTCAGCCATTGGTGTCTAAGATATACTTAGAAAGTACATATAACTTTAGAAAAGTTACATTGGTTCTTGCCTGACCTGGAATCGAACCCGCGCACTCACCACGACTTACTACTACCAATAGATAAAAAAATATAATTGATCAAAACTTTAATTTCGCCAGATCCAAATAACCCCGCGATTTTCAAATAACCCCATTTTACATCGCCAGATCCAAACAACCCCGTGTTTTCAAGGGGATTTGAAATCGCCGGGAACTAAAAATCTAAAAAGAAATGTATGAAGTAAAGTAGTCTACGAAATAGTGGATTTCCGGCGCTTTTCACATCTTCTAATTGCTCTTTTGTATCTCTTAATATTTTCAGATAACCCCATTTTACAAAATGGGGTTAGTTGGAAATTACGGGGTTATTTAGAACTGGCGAAATTAAAGTTTTGACCAATTATATTTTTTTATCTATTGGTAGTAGAAAGTATATTACACCACCTAGCAAGACACCTACCCCCTAAATCACGGGGTTATATGGAACTGGAGTAATTAAAGTTTAAAAAAATCCCCTAAAAAAAATAAATAATATTTTACAAAAAGAGGCAAAAAGAAAAAAAATATTACGAAAAATATATAAAAATAATAATAAATATTATTTCGCTCTTTTTGCGAAATAATATTTATTTTTTTAGGCGATTTTTTTTAACTTTAGCCCGGCTTTTTAGGCATTTTTAGAAACAGTTATCGATACCTAACAATACCTTCACGGATCAGACTGAGTTTTCTTTACATTACAATGTTAGTTTTTATATATAATTCTTTATATACAACGTTAGTTTTTCTTTATTTAAAACCTGAATATAGTTTGTTCAGAATAAGCAACGGAATCGATTCCAATCATTTTTACACCATGTTATATTTCTTTCCAAATACATTTAGAAATTGTTGCAATGTGGTTACCAAGCGTACAGTACAGTTCACGGTAGATTATAGTACTAGGCGCGTGAGACAGGGTCCCCCCTCGGTGCGCTCTTGTAGGTGCGGGCGTGCGTTAACCATATTTTTGTAGCGACGACCAGTTAAGATAAAAAGCCCATAACTTTGTGGTTTTTCATGATTTTTTTAAATTTTGTACATAGATTCTTATTCTTTCTATCTTATTTACTTAAAAATATAGAATACGTGTTTCGGGTTTTGCATATAAAAAAAAAAAACGTTTTAATTTGACGTTATTTCAAGTTAAATAAATATCAACTTTATTTAAAGAAAAACAGAACAGAAAAAGGAACATAGTAATATAATGCATATATATCATTAAAAAAAAAATCTTTTCCAGCATACTTATAGGACAATAAATGCAGCATGTCAGAAGTAAAGGATACGAAAAATAATACGAAACTAAACGAATTACTAACATACGTATAACATACATACATACTTTTTTTTGTGTGTGGATGAGCAATTATCAAATGACTTCTCTCGCTCTGGGCAGAGCGGAAGGGTGTGTCAGAATTTTATTGACCCACCCGTGTTTCTTTACTTGCCTGTGCACCAGGGTCACGCGTTCTCTTTCAACCAACCCGCAACCTTGACCCAGGCATCGGTCTTCTTGGACCCCGTCATGATGTGCTGACATCTCTTTGAGGCGCACGTGAAAACAACGCGCCATCGACCCGAGCCTGGTCCGGTGCTGCTCGCCGCCCGCAAGCCCGCGCCTTCGGTAGCCAGGAGTTCGATGTTGCCTCCCGACCGGGGCGCTGAGATTCAGCACCCTCACGCGTTTAGCCTTCTGCTTTGCCAGCATCACAGGCTTGCCATGAACTCTCGCTCCAGACCATGGAATGGATCAGAGCCGGACACGAGAGATCGCCGCCACGAGGATACGGTAGTGCTTCGCCTAACAAAAAATATATTTTTTAACGTTGCCCCAAACTAGGAATTTCTTCTGTATCGTGATTGTGTTTACAAACATATAAACTCACATTCAGATATAGCCGAACCCGGAACAACTAGGTAGGTCATACAAATATTTGTTGCGTGCGGGGTTCGACCCCCGCCACACACAGCGCATTACTGAAATACTAAACAACTATGATAAAGTGGAAAGATGGTATTTTTTCACTTTGATATAACAGAAACAAAAAAATCACGAAGCAACAAAGAATTCTTCCACATCGCTATCAACAGAACCTGTGACCAAAAGACTGGCAGCATAGCTGAGTGGTATAGCGAAACCAATTCTTTGGCCAAGAAACAGGACAACATATGGTCAGGTGAAAAAAAAAAAAAAACTTGAAGTGTTAAGTAATATTATCTATAAAGTAAGGCTCAGGAGAAATATCAGGATTGTAAGCACTAAGTAATACCAAATGCTCGTTCCTTGAACGTGAACCACTCGCTATCAATGCAAATTATTATCGAAATTTCAGGCTAAGGGCAGACTTATGTAGAATCTAATTTCCACTCGATCATACGAGGATACCCTCCAAATGATGACACCAATATTAGATGGTATTTACTTTACCGTATAGTAGGAAAGTATTTACCTGTGAAGGCTTGACGAACAGGGTTTAAAATTCGCTCATCCTCCATAGAAAATAGAGGATCCTTAGAAAAGACTGATGTTTAGTCTGGTACTTGCAAGCAGAGTTTACTGGGCAACAAGCGTACGTATATAACTATATATGATGCGGGATGCAAGATTTGTATAAATAAATAAATTGTTTATTTCTCAGCTTTGTACATAATTTGTATAGTGATTTTCTTATTTCTAAATAGCACTGGCGCTTGTAGATACCACTACAGACCCTCTATTTACTTGAATATTACAGTAGAGGCTAACTTTTATCAGAAGTAGTCTTCGTATGATTGGTTCAGATAGTGTTGCGAAAAACCATTATTTTTCTAATGTGAAAAAAAAACCTGAAAAAGGAAACTGTTTTATTCTGGATCACGTTTTTTAGGGTTCCGTAGCCAAATGGCAAAATCGGAACCCTTATAGATTCGTCATGTCTGTCTGTCCGTCTGTCCGTCCGTATGTCACAGCCATTTTTATCCGAAACTATAAGAGCTATACTGTTGAAACTTTGTAGGTAGATGTATTCTATGAACCGCATTAAGATTTTGATGCAAAAATAAAAAATAATAATAAATATTGCCCAATTATTATAACCCATACTTAGAACTGAAACTCAATTTTTTTTTTTCATCATACACATATGTACGTGTGGCGTATCTATGGATAGATCTTCAAAAATGATATCGAGGTTTCTAAAATATTATTTTTCTAAACCGAATAGTTTGCGTGACAGACGCTTCCAAAGTGGAACAAAGTTGGTCCTCCCCCTCTAACTTCTAAAATAAGAAAATAAAAATCTAAAAAAAACATATGATGTACATTACTATAAAAAGTACCAACGAAAATTATTTTGAACGAGATCTAGTAAATAGTTTTTTTTAATACCTCGTAAATCGTAAACCGCTTATTACCCCATAATCTTTCATACAAATAACTTAAATCCTATAATTTCATAAATCAATGGTACGGAACCCTTTGTGTGTGAGTCCGACATGCACTTGGCCGGTTTTTTCAAGAACACGAAATCTAAAACCATTAGGGCATTTGCCGTTAAATAATTAATACTTAAGAGTAGGTACATAATAGAGTCTTAGGTTTATTCTTGAACCTACGGTACTTTTCTGATAAAATAGTACCAAAATATCATAAAAATATTTGAGATTGAAATCTGAACGAACAAAAGAAGAAGATAAAGAAGCACCAGGTATAGAAAATATGCCAGTGTTTCAATCTGTAGATCTAGAGGAGATGGATGAAGAGACAGAAGAAAATTCCGACTCTGACCAGACCAAGGTAGGCACTGAAATTGAAACAGAAAGTGAGGGTGAAGAATTGAAAAAAAAAAATTGAGTTGTGATCTGTGATTTATTGTTGTAAGTAGTGAATTATGAATAAATAATATGTTGATTTATTATACAAATTTAATTTATAATTGAACTAAAACGTAGGCTAAAACAAATGAAAAAAAAAAAAACAATGACGCTAAGGTTTTTTATGTCTTTTTTTAATGAAGTGAAAAAAACAATTTTTTTTAAATTTTATATCACTAGTTCAGTAGCTTCAAAATCATCAGGATTTGTTGGAGTAAGTTGTGATGTCTAAACATGATAAAAATTTTGATTGGCGAGTCACCACGACTGATATCGATGTTTTAACGTACACAATATAATCCATGTCATAACCATTACGGTTTTGGCACGAAGAGTGGTTAGTAAAATAAATTATGTACACTTAAAACCCCTTATTCATAAAGGCTGCTTAAAGGTAACTAGTGATTAGCGATTCTCTAACCATACATTGCTGACCTTTTGACGTCACTTAACTTAAATCATCCTTTATGAATAAACATCACAGTGTTCATAAGCGATTTCCGCCAGAAGTGAAACAAAAGAAGCATAATTGTTGAGCAGAAACTTCCCCCTTTTGAGCAGGTTATGGCCAAAATCTCGTATAACAAAAAGAAAACAAAAAAGCTTCGGAAACACACAAAGAAATGATTGGTGGGCTGTAGGAGAAAGTGAGAGATTTATGTGAATGTGGTGATGGCTGTATTCTTGACAGCTGGAATAATGGTCTAAAGGAGTAAGGGCAACTAGATCAGGCAGCAGCAGCGGTTCAGCGTCGAAAAGCAGAAGGGGGTACCCCTAGATCGGCTCAAGTATGAATGTCCCGGGAATGCCTGGACAAAAAAAAAATAAGAAATATCCATATCCAATATTGATAACCATCATGTCTGTAGATTGTCGCTAATTTCTGTTCTGTATACTCTAGGCTTAGGGTATGAACGAGACCATATCAAAGAATCAACTGGCATATGAATTATTTCTCAATTATATTTTTTTTTATCTTAATTTTTCATAATGAAATGGTTTATTATGCAAGTAGGATCACTGATCACTTTTACACGTCATATTTTTAAACTAGCTGGAGCCGGCAATTCCTAACTGACTACCTCTGAGAAGAAAAGCGGAAACAAACTCAGGCATCATTGCCTTTTATCAAACCCAGACATTAAACATGAAAATGAAAATAAACAATAAATTTGACGATGTAACGATTATTTATGTTGTTGGCGTATCACATATGCGCGTGATTGGCCGAGGGGACGGCGCGGGTTTCGGGGCACCGAGATCAGTACGCGCCGGCGCTGTCCTCGCGCCACTAAACTCACAGACGCGCTCCGCCACAGGCATTTCTATCATGTTATTCGATCATGTAAATTACGCTTTTTTACCATTAGAGGCCATGACTACTTAACCGAACTATCCTGAGGATGCCTTAATTAAAATTAAAGCCTCTAGCCAGGGCACTTAAAAACTAAGCTAAAACTGAGGAGCGACTACTTCTCTCGGTGGTAGGCCATAACATCGGCCGCCGGTAGAAGTTACCACCCACCAGACAAAGCCTTGCCGCCAAGCGATTTGTCGTGTTCCGGCATGATGTCTTTTGAAGCCGTACGGAGGACGGGTTTGAGCAGTTGTATTGCGATGTGTGCCGGGTATGATGCGCCTAATGTTGTTGTGTTGGGAGTTTGGTCGTGGAGGGTCTTCAGATCAATCTCCCTTTGGCGCAGCATCGTTGGTCGTGTTGTTGGGTTTAACATTGCATCACCTCGCTCAACTGCCGTCTTCCTTCCTATTAGCTCAGTTTTTCTGAGTAAATAGGCTCTTAATAAACTAGCGCGCTTTGCCATCAACGATCGCATCACTGCTTACCATCAGGCGGGATTGCGGTCAAGCGCTAGTTTATAATTATTAAAAAAAAAAGACTACGCACTAAGGGCACCGCCTGTGGGGTACGAACCTCGGCTTAGGGCGTCGCTAGAGAGGACAGCAAGGGACGGCTGGATCGAATAGGATAAATTACGCTATTACACCTATCTTAATACAGTCCACTTATTTTATTTCACCGACCGAGCCCATCCAAATGTAAACCACCCTTACTTAAAATATGAAACAGTCGCGTATATTAACCGTTTTATAATAGGATAGAATTAAAATAGAATACTTTATTTCACACCGGAGTCCATAAGGTTAGTAACAATCTTACTTAACTTCTATTATTAGTAGGTTACAGACACAGATATACATAATATTTAATATTCGTTTAAAAAAAAACCGGCCAAGTGCGAGTCGGACTCGCGCACGAAGTGTTCCGTACCGTTATCTTTAAAAACGGCAAAAAAATCACTGTTGTTGTATGGGTCCATAAATATATTTTTATTTTTAGTATTTGTTGTTATAGCGGCAACAGAAATACATAATTTCTGAAAATAACTATCTAGCTATTACGGCTCATGAGATACAGCCTGGTGACAGATGGACGGACGGACAGCGAAGTCTCATGAATATGGTTCCGTTTTACCTTTAGGTACGGAACCCTAAAAATTAATTTGGTTTAATAATTGGTTTACACGAAAATATGTCGTATTTATTAATGAAACTGAGATACTTCCACACATATCTTATATCTCGCCAAAGTCAGGCCAAAAGGGGACCTTAAATCAATACTTGTTGACCTCACAAGTTTTGGCCAAAGTGTTGGCAAACTTGTGGGCCAACCAAGTTTTGATCTGACGGAACTTTAACCTGAGTTAACTTAAGTAACGGTTACAATTTTAGGAAGTAAGAATTTCCTGTTTAGTTGTAAACATTCGGTGGGTAGAAATTGTTACTACAAACCGCCAGCAACGTTCAGGGAGAGCAGAATTAATTAAACTCGTAGATTCAAATTAACCCTACATTGCATACTGTACCATATCTGATACAATCAAAACTCATCCGTGACGGAACGTTTAAGGACACAAAAACTTAGAAACTGCGGCCCTGGTGCGCAGGCAAGTGAAGGAGCATGGGAGGGTTTCAGTAAAAGTCAGTAAAAATCTGACACGCCCTTCCGCTCTGCCCAGAGCGCGAGAGGTCTTTTGATGATTTTTCCATCCAAAACAAGAAAAAAAGGTCACAAAAACTTTATTACAACAACTATAAAGTCACTGGCATTTTGACAATTGCGACAACCTAAGAGTAACCTTATTGTTGCGATATTAAAGATCACTGTAACATTAACAGTGATGCAGAATTAGAGGTAAAAGACGCTGGCTAAGAAAAAGAAAAAAAAAACTGTACATGAATTTCTAATTTATCTACTTTATTTACATAACATTGTATTGGGTCCAGAAGTGACAAATTTAAAGTTTGCAGATGATTTGGTTATATATGCTTCAGGTTCAGATATAAATTCGGTTGAAACTATTCTAAACACAGCTTTGATTAAGTTAAACAACTATTTTTATTATCTTAATTTAGATATTAGTCCTGAAAAATGTAAAGTTATAGCGTTTGAAGAGTGTGAAATAGACTTGCATATTTATCACAATAATAATGTTCTTCCCATAGTGAACGAAGTAAAGTTCCTGGGTATATTTTTTACAAGCAATCTCTCATGGACTAAATACATTAATAAATAAATAATAATAATAAATAAATATATACGGACAAATCACACTGGTTGAGCTAGCCCCAAAGTAAGTTCAAAACTTGTGTTATGGGATACTAACTCAACGATACTATATTTATAATAGATAAATATATAGATAAACATCCAAGACCCAGGCCAATCAGGAAAATATCGTTTTCCATCATGACCTAGCCGGGGATCGAACCCGGGGCCTCCACGTCGCAGGCAGGCGTGTTGACCGCTGCGCCACGAAGGACGACAACATTGATTATACGCTAGGCAGAACTAATAGAGCATTTAATTTTATAAAATCAATTGCAGCTGATCCTAAAATTTTGCTAATGTTGTATAAATCTTTAGTTCGTAGTCATTTTGAATATGGATTTTTCTGCTTTGGGTCTGATCAGAGATTGGTACGCAAATTGGAGATTCTTCAGAATCACAATCTTCGATGTATAACTGGTGCAAGGAAGACTACTCCAATTAATTCACTCCAAATTGAGTGTAACACTTCTCCTTAGAATATAATATCTTATATTCAGTTTTTAAAGTCAAAAAATCTTCTCAAGCTTTTACCGTCTGAAAATCATCCTTTATAAAAAAAATATTATTTTATCATAGAATGTACAGTCCCTCAAATTCTGTAAATGTAATTCTTTATACTAAATATATTTTCCAATTTAATTAGTATTGTTGATCAATATCAAATAAAAAAATGTAAAGGCAAATGGCCATGTTATTCTGGTAATTATATAAGGAAATTCAGGCCTATGGATATTTACATTAACCGTGTCATTAAGAGTAAAGAAGATGTGTACGAGCTAATTGCACAGTTCCCTGGGCACAGGCATATATTTACTGATGGTTCTAAGAACCACAGAAATGTTTCATTAGCTATATATCTACCTCATCTTGCTGTTGGACATGGAGTTCGGTTGCCTGGGGTCATGACTATATTTACAGCAGAATCACTAGCAATTCTGTCAGCTCTGCAGTATATATGTTACTATGTGTATTATAAAATTAATCAAACAGTCGGTTCTGCGGCTTGGTTCACGAAATTTGGTGTTCCGAAGAGCAGGAAATTTTTTACCACTATAAGTCGTCTTAGACTTGGTCAATGCAGATTTAATGCACATTTAGCCAGGATGAATATAATAGCATCGCCTACTTGCACCAGTTGTAACACGGGAAGTGATGAGACCCTTGATCGTATAATTTTTAAATGCCCTACATATTCTTTGGAATGAATTCCCCTAATTGGTGAATTACTGGAAATATATAATACGCCAGCAAGCATTCCGCGCGACGCTCATGGTTTGCTGGAAAATCACAATACGTATACTCTATAAATTTATTAACAGCATTGGATGGTCCATTTAACAGTTTGGGCCGTCTTGTTACAAAGACGTGATTACATTACTACAAGGATTATGACGGATACACGGATATGACACCATATTGTTTTGATTTAGAATATTAATTGAATATGAATACTCAAGACGTGGCTTTGGCCTTACAACAAGATGGATGTTACTGAAGACGAGGCTTCTGCCTTACTTATTTTTGGACAAGAAAGAAGTAACCGAAGACGTGGCTAAGGCCTTACTTACTTTTGGACAAGAAGGATGAAGACAAGGCTTTGGCCTTACCTTTATGCAAAAATATTAATGATAACGAGACGGTATGGTCTATGATCTTGGCCTGCCCAAAGAGGGCGAAGGAAAAATATAAATTAAAAATAAGTCCGCTATTAGTACTTAGTTGTGTTCTCTTAAAAACAAATGAGTAATCAAAAACTGTTGAATAAATACATTTATAAAGTAGATTAGATTGTAAAAGTATAAGTTTAAGCTTTACGCCACAGTGGCGCTAGTAGTCTACTCGTAGATAATATGTAGACTCTTTTATAATATTTGAATTTATGCTCTCTCTGATGGACGGCGTCGACTTGGTAAGTTGTCTGCGTTGCGAATAATAAATGTTTTATTTTTATTAAAGAAATCTAACACGTTTTTTTTTTTTTTAAATACTGCCTAATTTCAATAAAAACACGTTTTTTCTCACTACGTGTTATCAGCCAGTAACTGTTGAACAATAAAAAGCCCTACTCTTCGAATCCAGCACCATATATTACATGTTCTCCTAGTAGATGTATCCTCTGGCACTGGCGCAGTCGTAGATGCAGTAGTAATGTTAATCATAGTAACGTTATATTTATAATAATCTGGTAGGTAAATATCTTCAAAATCGTAGTAAGTTGGGTAATAACCTGGATTGTAGTAGTATCCCATGAACTGTGGTGGATAGTAGTAATAATAAGCCCATGCTGGGTAGATTAGACAGAGTATGAATACTGTCTGGAGTGTGATGTAGATTTTGTTCATATTGTTTTCGGATTGGAATTTCTTGATATTGTTTTGTTCTTTCTATGAATCTAGCTAGCTGAACCGACGACCTTATGAAGGTGGCTAGAATAGATTGGATACGGAAAGCGATGGTCAGCGTGTTGTATGTAGCGTAGTCTGTGAGAGGCCGTTGTCCAACAGTGAACTGTGACAGGCTTAAGTTTTTCGTGGCCTTAGAAATTTCTAGTTTGTCTTTACCATTTTTATGAGGACTCATAACAGGGCTGCAGTTTTGCTCCCAATATAGATAAATAATAATATATTTTCTTGATAATTTCCAAAGTGGTTTTTACCTTGTCATGTGCAGAGCAGTGTTTACCTGGAAAGGTTGGACGATCTTAAATATTTATAACCACGTACTTAAACAACTAGACGAGGCCTCTAGGGGCGTTCTTCCATATTACTTTTACTTATAAAATATTGCGTTACGACATAGTTTTTATTTTATTTGATGTGTCGGAAAAAGTGAATGTAACCAAACCTTTTAGGGTGTTGATATACTTTCAGTTACGAATGGGGTTCGAACTCCACCATTTTATGCTTATTCACTTATTTAAATACGGTACTGTACTCACAGTGCACTCAAAATCAAAAGTCATTTATTCAAATTAGTCTGAGGATCAGCACTTTTTGAACGTCAGTATTACATGAGACAGTCCCCCAAAACGCCCACCCATCAACACTCCCTACAGCATTCGCTGGGAAGAAGAAGTGACGGAACAAACTCCCCAGCAGCACAGCTGTATGTTCATTAAAAAAGAAACACACGTTGAACATGTGTTCATTAAGAAAATACAACAACAATGAATTTATTTAACATACGCCAGCTAGCCACGCCTAAATACCAGCAAAGCAAAACAAAAAATATCATTAAAATGGAAATGTAAATAAGTAAAAACTTATTACTTAAATAAAAGCTGTAGGTGTAAAGGGTATGCATTGTAAAAATGTAAATTATATGAACTAATATAACGTGTCAGTAATTTAATTCCGGGGAAAGAACACAAACGTTGTCTTGGGTTAAACAGAGCGATCAGCTATTCTTATAATTTAAATGGTCATTTACGGAATAAACTGAACTAACTCCATTTGTCCATTTCCACAAAATTTTATTATTGATACTAAACTACTATATCACAAAACAACACGATCGTTTGTTTACCGTCAAACGGTAAACAAACGATAGACGACAAACAAAATTCAATCACATTTTTCAATTCAATAAAAACTGCAACGCTATTTCTTATGAGTCATTTGGAAACGTATTTTTAAAATACTTAATATTTATAATGAACGTGAAAATCTATCACATTATTCAATAAGGACATTTTGCTTACCTCGCCTTTTATTAGATTTCTTTTCAACCGTATTTGCTCCTTAAATTTCTCGCCGGCGAGTCGACATTTCACGTGACCTGGCTGTGGCTCTTTAGCCAAAGAATTAGGAATGCCATTCAAGGCATATAATCTGGTAGTCTTATCCGTAGAGTAAATTAACGCTTAAATATCCTTTTATTTTTTAATTTAATTCTATAGCTACTTAGTCCTTTAATTCAATATATAGTGTAATTTAAATAAAATTTACTCATATGGCAACTTTACTCTGTTCAGATTGTATTTGCTCATTGATGGACAATTGCTTTAGTTTAGAACTGCAAGTTTACTTTGTTGTACTCTGGTTAAATTGTTCATGTCCGACCTACTTTGTGCAATATTGTGTATTCTATTTGATTATGGCGGCGATTGTGATCTTGTTTTTAAATTGGCTTTTGTTATAGGTACTTATTGATTTGATAATAATGGGTGTATGTAACCTTAATTTAGTATGAATTATTGATAGGGGTTGAGAAATAAGTGGAAAAAATAGGGCTAACATACAATCTAATTTTGTCCATAACTAGCTGTTGCCAGCAGCTTCGTCCGCGTCCATTTCTGTTTGTAATTTAAATTTTTAGATTATTTAATTATTTCATGCATATTTTCGGGTGACTTCAATCGTATACATAGCACACGCAATGGAATCCCACAAATATGATTTTTTTGCCATTTTTGCAACATTCACTGATGCTTCGCTTGTATTGATCGCAGGTTGATGTTATACAGCCAAAAGCCTTCTTCGATAAATGGACTATCTAACACAAAAATCAAAAGGCTATTTCATATTGTGGATATCTTTACTAATATTATAAAGCTGAAGAGTTAGTTAACTTTAGAAACGGTTACAGCTTTAGGAAGTAAAAATTTCCTGTTTAGATGTAAACATTCGGTGGGTAGAAATTATTGCTACATACCGCCAAGAAGAAGAACGAGAGTAACCGATATAGCCCGAAGAATTGCAACACTTAAGTGATAGTGGGCCGGGCACATTGCCCGTAGGACCGATGCCCGAAGGGGCCGACGGGTTCTTGAGTGGCAACCACGCACCGGAAGACGCGATGAACCGCTGAATCCGGGAGGCGCTCGACAGGTCGTCGTGGAGATTCCTGGGGAAGGCCTATTTTCCACAGTGAACGTCATTCGGCTGAAATGATTCTGATGAAAAGTTTTTTGTTTGAACGCGCTAATCTCAGGAACTACTGGTTAGAATTCTTCTTTGTTTTAGATAGTCCATTTATTGAGGAAGGTTTTTACTCGGTGGTAGGCCATAACATCGGCCGCCGGCAGAAGTTGCCACCCACAGGCAAAGCCAGATTTGTCGTGTTCCGGCATGATGTCTGGTGAAGCCGTACGGAAGACGGGTCTGAGCAGTTGTGTTGCGATGTGTGCCGGGTACGATACGCCAAGTTGTTGTGTCGGGAGTTTCGTCATGGAGGGTCTCCACATCAATCTCCCTCTGGCGCAGAATCGTTGGTCGTGTTGTTGGGTTACATCACCTTGCTCAACTGCCATTTTCCTTCCTATTCGCTCAGTTTTGAGTGAATAGGCTCTTAATAAACTAGCGCGCTTTACCATCAACGATCGCATCACTGCTTACCATCAGGTGGGATTGCGGTCAAAAGCTAGTTTATATACAATATGTTACGAAAACCCTGTCCGACCCACAAGGATAATAAGGGTTAGGTAAACAAATGACCAAATAAAATATAAAATTTTGCATAATCATCATAGTAACAATACTAATGAATTTTGAAATAATCTTTTTTACCCTGTAACTTCCCCAAAATTCGGGAAATTTAAAAAAGTGTAAACACCATTTTAGACCTTATAATTGTCGGCTTTCTTTTGATTATTTTTTTAGGTTCTTTAGCGGCGTCAGTGTGTCTAGCCGCCGACGGCGGCAAAGGAATAATTAGAGCTGTACTAATTTTTGCGTAATAACGTTGCTATTATTCGAAACTGTACCTGGCCGAATGATTTGTTGTAAAAACACAGATTACCTAATGGTAAAAGTACTTTTTTTGATTATCGATTAATTACTCATAACAATATTGTAACACAAGTACCTATTATTAGTAAATAGGAACTAGAAAGGTCTTATGAAATACGATTTTAGGAGAATATTATAAACAATGTAAAGCATTTAAGTTCACCTGATTTAAGTTATGTGAAAGTTCTAAAATCTAAAGAATGCCATGCGATGTTGAATCGATGCGTGAAATTCTGAAATACAAAATTGATACCAAAAATCGATACGACAAATATTTTGAATACTTTCACACCTCTAGTCAAAGGGCACCGCCGTGCAGTTAGAGTACCTATTTTTATGAAATAAAAATCATTTTTATTTTAAATTTATTAGTTTCGCGTAGACATGGCGTCCGTGTAGACGTATCGTTTATTGTGTGATCACATAGTTTTCTAACGTAATGTAACCTGCTGATGGAAGGTACCTAGTGAAACTGCAATTGTGTTGTGTTGTGATCAGGTGTTGAACGATTCGGATGTGACTACTTCTTGTTCAATGAGGTTCCAGCATGACGGTGCCCCACCATATTTTTGCCGACCTGTACGTGAGTACCTCCACTATCAGTTCGGCGAGCAGTGGATTGGTAGGAGTGGACTAACGTTGTGAAACACCGTGCTAATATCGTGGGACGGTGCCAGGCCGGTATCGTTCTTAGTGAACGAAATATGGAACAACATCTCCGCCACAGCCATTGTGCTCATCGAATGAAATTCGAAGATACATTCGGAGGGTCAGACGACCTTTCTACTTAAAAAAAAGTTCTTTTCACGAGCTGCCTAAGTAGGTATCATTGTTTCTTTCTAGAGTCGATAAACGTGGTTAGACTACCAATACCTACATGCATGAGGTCAACTGAGGTCATGACCTGTGCCTGTGTTGCCATGAAATTACCTATTTATTTTATTTAAGTTATTTATTTTTAAGGGGGTATTTTTTTTTTAGTTTAGCCAGGTTATGTACGCATTAGTAGAATCAGCTAACGATACCTAACAACACCTTCACGGGTCGGACAGGGTTTTTGTAACATACTGTATATTTAAAAAAAAGGCTATATGTATAACATCTCTCTCTCTGTGTAGACGTGATGGGTATCACGTCTGTTATGCATGTTATAGCCTTCACGTCTGTTACGCACTGTCACGTATATCACGATAAAATAAGAAAAACGTTAATTTTATTTTAGGGACCAACGAGGGCTGGTAGAAAATATGTTTAATTGTGTTAATATATCATTCAAGTCAGTGAAATTAAAAAAAAAAAACTCTAATATTTTAAGTGAACATTGCTCTCGATGACTTGACAAAAAATTATGTATTTTTTTTTATCTTTTTAAAACATCGATAACGGTCGTATCTGCGGAGAATTTTTAGCTAAGATTTTACCCAGTAGGTACTCTTCGTATCTGAAGATTGAATTGTTTGAAAATTTGTCTTGGTTTTGGGTTGTAATGACGCCAGGTCAAATTATTTTTTGTTTAATAAAACGACTTCTAGCAAGTGAAAGTGCAGGTATGCACTGAAAGTTAGGAAGGGAAGAGATCGCCGTCGAGGTAGACCACGACGAAGTCGCTTGGCGATCTGATGACGTTTGAAGGGACGATGTGGTCAGAGATCGCATAAGTTGAAAAAGAGGAGGCCTTTGCCCAGGTATAGCACAGAAAATAAAGTAACAAAAAAAAAAAAAAGAAATATGTTCAAAATTATAATGATTATACCACTACTTAGGAAATATTTTTTACCACCAAAAATAAAGACGATAAGGATGGACTGTACACGGTATGAGTGGTTGGTGAAGTCAAATAAAACTAAAGCTCCGCGTGTTTAGTGGAAAAAAAAAAATATACATAATATTGGAAAAAACACTAAAACAAACCTTTTAATGAAAACCTTTTAAAGTATTTCGGACGGCCACTAATCGGAAATTGCAAAGTTATTTTTTAGACAGCGTAGAGTCATCTCAAAACCTCTCTCCAAAGTTTTAGTTTTGTAAGTTCTATAACTATATATTTTGGTATGAGTAGGTACATTGCATATTTAAGCATTTGTTTAACTGGAATTAAGAGATTTTTATGATTGTTTTCTTTTTAACCAAAACACCTGACATCTAATCTCTTCACCGGCCATAGTTGACTGGTGGAGAATGCTTAAGGTATTAAGTCTGCTATTAATATTCTAAAAAAAAAAAAACATTAGCTACCTAATTTATTAGAACAAAGTATTTATTTATCTCATTATGAAATACAATTTAAAATAAAGTTTTGAAGATAAATAAGTAGTTAATCTAATGGATTCTAAGACAAGTTTCTAATTGAATGCCTTAGAGGCTTATAACGAAAGATTAGGCCGCTAGAAAAGCGGATTTAATATCTATTACACTGGGCCGCAAAAATAACGGGTTACTTAGAAAACCCTCAATATCTCCCAAAGTTATGTAAATATATGAATAAATACATGTATAAATAATATGTTATAGGCAGACAAGTGGCGCTCATTTCAACAAGCTATAGCTTAAAAAAAGAAATTATGAGTTTTGAAACATATCAAATATACAGTATGTTAAGAAAACCCTGTCCGACCCATAAGGATAATAAAGGTTAGGTAAACACATGACCAAATATAATATAAAATTTTACGTAATTAATAATTATCAAAGTACCAATACAAATGAATTTTGAAATAATCTTTTTTTCCGCGAATTAATTCCAACTTCCCCGAAATTTGGTAATTTAAAAAAAAGTGACAACACCGGTATTATTATGAGCGAATAGCGATGCGACCACGTGCTGCGTACCCTGCCGCCCACTGCCCGCGGAAGGGTGCTTACGCACATTTATTAAGTTACCTCTTTTTGCGAAATAATATTTATTTTTTAGGTTAGGGGGATTTTATTTTTAAGTTTAGCCCGGTTTTGTATCCATTAGTAGAATCAGTTATCGATTCCTAACAACACCTTCAAGGGTCGGACAGGGTTTTCTTAACATACTGTATAATTTTTATAAAAGAATATTTTTAGCGTTTGTTTCTGTAGCCGAATTTATCCTGCCATCACACCCGACAAGCTCCGAACAGCTGCCGGCTGAAATCCCCGTTGAGGAGCTAACAGAACAATCAGGAACCTCGACATCAGTGTTTCTTCACGGCGACCACTCTACGGGAAAGAAAGTGTTTCCAGGAGAATCTTCTGTAGAAACCAAGCCAGGCACGCGCTCGAAATGAAACATACCAGCAGTAGATTATAAGAAGTTCTTCTGATTAAAGGTGGAGGGATGTTATGTGGGTACCTACTAATTGCGATGTGCAATCATAGTAGGGTAGGTAGTAAGCTAGTTTTAAGTTAACGACTGCTGCGTCAGTCCAATATATGAGCTTGTACGTATCGGTTTGTTATTTATCCGTCCACGTCCCCTCAGTTATACCAGTTTCAAACCGAGCTGTCATTATAAACAGCTTTTTGGTCTGGTCACAGTATCTTGTGCACCAACAGGTCAATCTCCTGAAGAATGTACACGAATTTTCACCATGGTACAAGAAGGAAGGGGTCATCGGAGTACTGCTAGAACAGTAGTAGGTGTATCTTTAGTACTCCAGCGATTTCAAAAGACATGAATATCAGAAGACCAGGAAATGGCATACCAAGGTGCGCAACTGTACGAGAAGACCGATTCATTGTGAGCACTATGTTGACACCTCACGGCTGTTCAGATCCGAAATAGCCTTAAAGAAGTTCACTACAACAATGTGAGTTGTAACAAGATGCTGCAGCGACTTTGTGAAGCTGATGTAAATCCTTGTAGGCTAGTAAGTGGCCCTAAATTGCTAAGAGAACATCGAGTTGCCAGATTGCGATTTGGTCGAGAACACATCCGATGGGCAGATGAAGATCGGTCCAGGGTTATATTTTCCGATGACTCTAGGTTTTAGGATAATAAACAGCAACAATATAAACACATACACAGTAAGGATAATTCATAATATGAGCAATGTTGCCGCCCACTACATCATCTACATATTAACAAAGAAAATATGGTAATGAGTGCCACTAAATATGTAGTTTTGTTTATTTACACACGTTCGGAGACGAAGAGTATATATATAGGCGTCCAGGTGAACGTTATCGTCAAGCATGTTTTGAAGAAAAATTGCCATTCGATGCAGGGTCAATAATGGTAGATATGGGCTGGGATATCTTCAGAGAGTTGTACGGAGTTAGTCATTACAGAAAACGTAAGGGAGATTTAAAATGAGCATGTTGGTCCTTTTCTGGTGAATATGGGCGCAAATTCCATTTTTATGCACGATATTTGCTACCACATACTGCATTCGGTCAACGCGTGTATATTCAAGGGGTCGGTATCACCCGCATGGAATATCCAGCTAGTAGCCCGGACTTAAATCCCATAGAACATTTATGGGACGAGCTCGTGGGATGCGTTAAACAACCAGCTACAGCTACCTTATGTGAGTTAAGGAGTGCGCTAGTGAAAGAATGGTACAACATGGACCAAAATAGTATTAGAAATTTGGTTTACAGCATGTCACATTGTCTTAATGAAATTATAAGGACTGATGGGGGAAATACAAGCTATTAAAATGTCAGGAAAGCTTTCTTTTTGCAGAATAATTGTGTTGTTTATTTTTGTTGTCAATAGTTAGAAGTGTTTTTTTAGTATTTAAATAAAATTATTGAGTTTACAGACATGTTATGTACATATTTTATTTTATGTATAAGTCAGTCATCTATAACATACAACAGTTTCACGAATTAGTGCTGTGTATTTAAGGAACTATCACAATTTTTCTGTAAGCGACTCGGAATTTTTGTGGCCTAGTGTATTTTTTTTTAATAGACTTGTGCTTGACCGCAATCCCACCTAATGGTAAGCACTGGTACAATCGTTTATTTATTTATTTATTTAGGATCACCAACAACGGATACACACAAATCACGAAAAAAGTGAAAATGGACGACAATGTTATCACGAAGGTGTACTCCTTTACTTGCAGGAGACCACAGCATGTATAAAAGAAATTATAACTGAGCAAACAAAATAGGTAGTGGATGGTAAAGCGCGCTAGTTTATTAAGACCCTATGCTGCGCCAGAGGGAGATTGATCTGGAGACTCTCCATAACCAAACTCCCGACACAACAACATTTAGCACATCGTACCCGGGAAACATTGCAACACAACTGCTCAGACCCGTCCCCCGTACGGCTTCACCGGACTACATGCTGGAACACGACGAATCGCTTGGCAGCAAGGCTTTGTCTGGTGGGTGGTAACTTCTGCTGGCAGCCGATGTTATGGCCTACCACCAAGAAATATATTCTAGAACTTTTTGAATCAATATACGAAAATAATTAGGAACGCAACTAGTAAGTTGAAGTTACATATAAAACTAGAAAAAAGGTTTTTATTTCCGTCCAAGAAGGTTTGCTCAAACACACACGTCAATTACGACGAAGTTAGTGTTTCCTATCCGATTACTCCGAGAAGCTAAAAATTCAAACTTAATGCATTAATTTCAAACAAACCAATTACAGACACAATTGCCTAAGGTCAAAAAGATGTACATGTGTGTGTGGTGTCAGATGTAGGTGTATTGTAGAAGAAAGGAAGATATCAACTCAGCCGCTAATTCAGTCTCTTTTAAAGTCCATACATAATCTTAGTCAGGGCATGTAGATTATTTTTTGAAATGACCTACTTTACTTTGGGGCTAGCTCAATCTGTGTGAACCTATCCAGTCAGTGCACGCGTTTAAGGAACAGTGAATTTAAGGAGCCCAACCATTCTACGGACAATACCAGAGAAATGACATTTGTGAAGTCCGAAAAAAAAACAAAAGACGTGTGGCACTCTGGGACTGTCGCGGTAAAGCTATTGCATAGCATTTTGTATCAATTTATGCAATTATAATTATTTATTTATTTTATTTATGCAGTATTTCTTTTTCTTTGATATTAATTCAAGTTACACTTTTTCAGCGTGGTGACCGATAAGAAAACAAATTTTTCTTTTATTAAATAAATAAAAAGTTAATATTATTTAAAATATTTTTATTATTTTACAATACATGTGGGTTTTATTACCTTACAGTAGCTGTTGGTTATTCAGGAATATTTATCATTGAAACTATAGGTTTATGATAACTGAAATAAGAAACATAAGTTTGCGACTCTAAATACCTAGAAAAAATACCGCGTCAATGGTGGTCCCATATTTTGTTGTGGACTCTTGTGGATCATTATTCATTTTCAAATTCAATGTTTTTGATAGAAAAGTTGTCAACCGCTCTGATTTTTTATCAGCGAAGTTAATGTTGAAATCGCCAGCCAAGATAAGTGGAAATTTATTACCATTTGTACCAAGTATTTTCGAGTCTTCTTCAGTGTACTCCAGTAAAGTGCGATGAATAAAATGCTCTACCTCGTCCAATTTTGGATTCGGAGAAATGTAAATTGCTACCATAACTATTTGTAGGCCATTTCTAAGTTTGCATAAGCACGCACAAATATCTCCAACAACTGAGCGCCTAACATTAACATCGCTAACGTGTACAATATTTATTTCAATATTCGGAGTCATAATATTAGTAATATCATTTTTATTTTGGTAAATAGCTACCCCACCTTTTGAAACAGTATCTCGTTTGAACTGAACAATACAATTAAAATTAGGTATTTCAATTGGATTATCATGCATCATGCAAGTTTCGGTAAGAAGTAACACATTTGTTTGTCTCGTAACTGAATCTTGTAAATCGTATTTATGACTATTTAGACTTTGGCAGTTGAAAGTCATTATTGAAATGCCATTTCTATTACTAATGAAATCTAATACACTTTGAGCATTCGTCTGAACACTATTTAAAGACAGTCTTTTGAATTCTTGCAACAATTGAAAAAACGGCCGCGTGAGCACTTTTTACTCTATAAAATCACGCGCTTTTATTTAGTAAACAACACTATAAATAATTTAAAAGTCCAATGAAAAATTAGCGTGACATTCATCTTAGCTTTTCCGTTAAAAAAAAGCTATTTTATAAAATCACTACTAAATTAATTTGAATAAAAGTACTTAATAATTAATTATATGAAAAGTTTTTAAGGTAGCCATGACAACGTCGATGACGTCTATGACATATCTCTATAGAAGACCTATTTCAGAGAGAAAATTAATCGTAAGTTTAGCACATCGCGATTATCAGTAACATGGCAAGTGTGTAGAACTGAGTTCGCGCCCTGCAATATGCATGCTCTTTTTGAAAATCTATAAATTGTTTTAAAAGGCCTACAAGGTTAGCACAGTGGTTTAAAAGATATTGACTAGTGCGCTGCGTGTAGCGGATTCGATTCCCGCATAAAACAAATATTTATCTGACCTACAAGTAGTTGTTCCGAATCTGGCTGTTTGTGAATGTGAGCTTATATGTTTGTAATCGCAAGACGAGACGGAGAAATTAAAAGTGTGGAACGGTTAAAAAAAAGAAAAGTTTTTAAGCTATTGCATAGCTTCTATCGCGGGCCTTGAGCGCGGGGACCGAATCCAGAAATTCCGTAACGAAAAAACCTCACGCTCCCCACTCCGACGGGCACGGAGGTGTGGCTTGAAGGCCGTACATCGTCTAACGTCGTTTCAGTTCGGCAGTCTTCGGCACGGTATGTTTGTGTGCGTGCGACTACATCTTTTGAAAACAATTTATAGATTTTCAAAAAGAGCATGCATATTGCAGGGCGCGAACTCAGTTCTACACACTTGCCATGTTATTGATAGTCGCGATGTGCTAAACTTGCGATTAATTTTCTCTCTGAAATAGGTCTTCTATAGAGATATGTCATAGACGTCATCGACGTTGTCATGGCTACCTTAAAAACTTTTCATATAATTAATTATTAAGTACTTTTATTCAAATTAATTTAGTAGTGTTTTTATAAAATAGCTTTTTTTTTTAACGGAAAAGCTAAGATGAATGTCACGCTAATTTTTCATTGGACTTTTAAATTATTTATAGTGTTGTTTACTAAATAAAAGCGCGTGATTTTATAGGGTAAAAAGTGCTCACGCGGCCGTTTTTTCAACTGTGATTGGCGATATCCGCCATTATTGTGAAATATTTTTTAAAGAATTTCTATAATTTGTTACACGTGTTATTGGCAAAATTGTGGTATCTATCCACAGGGACCAGATCAAGAGTTGAAGTTGAAGCTTTTATTAAATAAAATATTACAGAAAGATGTCGGTGAACAATGTTAATACGAGTACATTTAAGTGTACGAGTTGTAATATTGTTATCTCCGAAACGAAACAACGAAAGTTTAATAAAAATATGCTCGTCGGCTTTTTCTGAGGAAGACATTGATGAGGCAAAAAAGTTATTGTTTGTTTCTAGGAGGACAAGACAAAAACATGTATCGAGGCATAAGAACAAAAAGCAGAAAGACCTAAAATATACGATTACGGTGTTTAAAATCACGGATCCCGAACAATCCCAGTTTTTGTGGCATATGACCTTCACAAATTGCCACCAGTTTGCTTTGACTACGTAGAACGTACGTAAAGAAGTTGATGAAGGATTTATTAATTCTACGGTCAGATGTTAACGCAATCAGAAGTGATTATGTTACTAAAGATCAGCTCGAAAATATTAAATTGATAACAAATAATTCGACACCGACGCCGTTCATCATCAACAACCTTTTTATCGTCCCACTGCTGGGCACAGATCTCCTCTCATACAGAGAAGGATTGAGCGTAATCACCACGCTTGCTTAATGCGGGTTGGCGATTTCAGACTTATAAAGCCCAGGTTTCCTCAAGATGTTTTCCTTCGCCTTCAGTCATTGGTGTCCAAGATATACTTAGAAAGTACATATAACTTTAGAAAAGTTACATTGGTACTTGCCTGACCTGGAATCGAACCCGCGCACTCATACTTGAGAGGCTGGTGTTTTAACCACTAGGCCACCACGACAAAACAGTGAGGTATATTGAAAAAGAACCTCGGAGTATTTGAGTATATTTCGTGGTGCTCCCTGTGCGCCGTTTCCGAGTCAACGAAATACCACTTGGTGGAGTCATAAGGATACTATAGCTGTCTTGCCTGCCCCTCAGTGCTCGGCCGGTCTTGCGATTGCACCGAAACAGCACACAATGACAGAGATTATAAGTAATAGCATAGACAGACCTTACGGAAGAATTGCCCTATTGTAGAGGAAGTCCGCTTTCTCAAAGGTATCAGTGTTTTTATTTATTTAATAAAAGAAAAAATTGTTTTCTTATCGGTCACCACGCTCAAAAAGTGTAACTTGAATTAATATCAAAGAAAAAGAAATACTGCATAAATAAAATAAATAAATAATTATAATTGAATAAATTGATGCAATAGCTTTACCGCGGCAGTCCCCGAGTGCCACACGTCTTTTTTTTTTTTTTTTACCCAGAAAACATCCCTATTCCGAGTTTACGATTTCGGGCTTCTAATCTATAGAGTGTCGCCGCATTCGAGGCCACGGTTTGAAGACAAATAGCCTTGGGGTAAAGAAACAATTAAAAACTTGTTTCATTTAGTTAATTAAGCCCGTTGAACGTGTCGCCGTTACAGAGCTCCCTTACAAATTAGCACAGTTAGTAGACCAGACTTATTGCTAGCAGCATGCTTGAATAATAATTTAGGAGTTTTTAAGTAATGTTCTATTGTTTTGTAAAAGTTTTCTTGTGTTAGTTTAAAAATAGAATAACCTAGCCCACTCAGTAATAGTTGAAGCTAAAACATATAAATACTTAGAAAAAAGACATTTACCTTCTTTTGTTTGAGGATTTAAAATCATCAAATGTCCCGCTCTGGGCGGAGCGAAAGGATGTGTCAGACTTTTAGTGACTAAAAGCTACTCATGTTCCTTCAATTGCCTGTGCGCCAGGGCGACGGTATCTCTTTCAATTAACCCACGGCCATGGCAGACATCGGCTTATGTGGACCCCGTCACAATGTGTTGACATCTCTTTGATAAGCTCGTGGAACATAACGCGCTTTCGACCCGGACCTGGTCCTTACCGGGCGGCAAGCTGCCCACTGTTCGCCGCCTGCAAGCACGCGCCTTCGGTGGCCTGGAGTTCTATGTTGTCTCCCGACCAGGGCGTTTTCTGCGTGCTGTTTTGCAGAAGGAGGTGACGGCCTGCACTCTCGCTCCGGACCATGCAATAGACCAGGGCCGGTTCAAGAGAATCTCTTCAGTTCATTCACTGATTGCTTTAAAGAAATTGCATTAGCGATAAGGCTGTCCATTGTATAGTTTGTTGCGTTGAATGTATTTTTAATCAATGTATTCGTGACTCGATAAATTTGTATTGTTTGATTGAATGTGTAAACAATTGTATACTAGTGAGTCTTTATTATTTCTATTTCTGTGCAAATAAAAAACTACGATTGATCAATCAATCTTCAATCGATTCCGTAATAACCTACATATCGTGGGTACTTCTTTAACAATTGATAAATAATCCCCTACTACCCGCCAACATCAAATCTCTCTTGGCTGTTTGCGCTTCAAGTATAGACTGACGTATTACATTCCCAGTGATTTCCAAAAAATACTAGACACGTATTTTTTATTTTTACATATAAACAAAAAATGAAGACGACACAGTGCGTTGATAACTCGTGTGACGTCACTGCACGCTACACTTTTTAGCGAGCAGTGACCTCACCAGCCACCACGCCTGATCTTTGATGCCTTTTATATTTGTCAATTTTTATTGATTTGATAAAACAAAATATTATACGTATCCAATATTTTTTATAATCTGAATGACGGACTAAATAGAATCATTTTTTTTTTAACCAGGAAACAAACCCCTATTTAAGCAGGACTGATCAAATCCCTCTTACCAAGGGAAGTGAGATCAATATAGGCTGATTATTTAAAGATGGTTATTATTATAAGTAAACAACTGCCTATCTCTTTAAGGATTACAGGCGTGATGTTACACGTTACCTAAAGATTTAAGAAACACGAACTCTTCGTTTGTTACCAAGTTACAACATTGTTTTATTCAAGACAATTGGCTGGCTTCTTCTCGCGAGTTTTTAATAAAATTCCCAAAAAACTTTCTGAATACAAAACCCTTCACCGAAATAAGTAAAACAAAAGAATATAACAAGGAAAGTTAAGAAAGTTTAGTTACACTTGAATATTATTTTACCATAAAAAACTTGTACAAAAGGCTTTAAACGTTTTTTCATAATAAATCTTATATTTTTAAAGTTTGACAAAAGGTTAAAATTCTAGAACTTGCTTGTCCACTGGAACATCTGCCATAATTGCATACCCTATAACGGGGCACTGCCCCCTTAGGTACAGGCCTAGCCTAGTTTAGGGGACAGGGATAAACCTATTGTACCTATTGTAATGCAGTATTAATGTACACAAAAATTTAAAATCATATTTTAGTCCCGATTAATATTTGTATTTGTATTTTATGAGAACTTATATAACCTAAGGAAACTTCCGTATTCACCGATGAATATGTGGCCATATTGGAAGCTTGTCTTTTTATAGAGTAGCACAACAATATTGAGAGGGCCGTTATTATTACTGAATCCCTTAGTTGTTTACAAGCTTTAATCCAAAATCCCTGTAAAAGTAAATTGCATATAGTTCCCATATCTTAAAAATTCCCTTTATACCTGTGTGCCAGCCAAAGGTAGGTTCAGTTGGTTTGGATACCTAGCCATTGTGGCATAAAGGGTAACGAATGTGCTGATGCTTTGGCTAAAGTTGCATGTTCATCTTTCTTCTCAGACCTCACGTACAATTTCTACCAGGGTTACGACCTATTGCCCAAGACTGAATCTTCAGAGTTCCTGGCAAGAGCATTGGAATACATATGTCCAGTAGGAAAAACGTAGTTTCTCTCACGCTGTACAACCGACCACCATAACAAAACCGTGGTTTTTCTGTCACAATAAAGTATCCAAAACCATCATTTCTGTTCTGTGTAGAATCCGCCTAGATTTTTGTTGCACTCCCGTTTTACACAAGATCCATGTCCGTGACTCCTCTCTCTACGAATGAGGGTTGGAGGAGGGCAGCCTGGATCACATATTTTTCGAATGTCAAACAACAACAACATCCCACATCTAGATTTATCTAGAAGGCTCCCAAATTTAATATCTAAATCATCATCAAAACTATAATCATGTGGTTTGAGACATGTAATAGGTATAAAGTGTTTCCACTGCTGGGATACTACAAGCTTCCTGTGAGAGTGCCTCAATCCAGCACGCGGCCCAGTATGGGTTGGTAGATGTTATCCGTCTTTGAAGTTTTTCGGCTGTAGGACATGCCGGCTTCCTCACGGCTTTTTCCTTCACCATTTATGAGAGCAGTGGTGATGAAATAATTTACACAAAGTACGATTTTACGATTGTGTGGTAGATTACGTCCCATTCGCTCTCACCAAGAGGAGGAATGTATCCCGACAGTGGGAACATTATGGGCTGATTACGTATATGTAAAGCGCCGACATGGGTTTAATTAAACGCACGAGCAACAACTTATACGGAACCATTACTAATGGAACACCACTGTTAAAGCATGTAACCATTCTTACATCAAGCAAATTCAAATATCCCGATTCCTTCCCATGCACTTCCTAATTCCATATATCTGGCTTAAAGGCCTAGAGATTAAGCCAGAAAACTTACAAAAAAAAAAAACAACAGCCAATCTCTCTCTGGTTGGAAAAACACATCACCATCAAAAACTACAACAAGAAGAACGGACGCCAGGCCGGCGGATCTGACCATCCTTTAAATCAATCATTACCCCTTGGATCCATCAACCAAAGAGACCAGTGAACAATTGTGGAGGCCACCATCATCAGACGGAGATTGCGGCGCTGTATATTTCAATGAGTCCTTTTCCCTTTTGTTTGTGCAACAGTTGATTTCCCAGAGAATCGCACCTCAGAAACGCAGTCCAGCTATCGAAGAAATACCAATAACAATATCAAACAATCACAAACAACCACTTTTCTCACATATTTTGAGAAATCATGTAGGTTTATCGCTGAATTTCGCTGCAAAATTATCTACAAAGAAAATTTTCAGAAACTTAGTCTTCTTAATTCCAAACCGCCTTCATGAAATTTGAATAGTTTACTAAAGTTATCAATTATTCATTGCTTTAAGGTTTACGATGAGACAGATTTCGCTTTTAGTGACACAATATCGGCTTTAGGGAATGGTATAATGTCTTAGCTGGTCTACGAGGATTTGCTATTTCGAGTGACATGTCAAAGTGATTTCTGTGAATCCTGCGTTCCTGGTCGTATTAAAAATGCATAGCTTCAGTTAACATTTTCGTGAAAATTGTTATTATTGAAGAAGCATTTGTAATACACACATCAACAATGCCTAGGGATGTTACGTGAACGACATCATCATGACTTAGAAAATAACTACAGTATAAAAAAGTTAGTATACAAAATATTTATTTCTTCTCCAGCACAATAACAACATCGTTCAAAATTACAACAACAACAACAACATCACACACACACAATAGTGACATCGTTCGAAATAAAAAAAAACTCATCCAAAAACAAAACAGTATCAATTTTTCAAATTAGTTATTAAAAGTTAGTTCATGTTACAATATCACAGGGAAGTTTTGATTGAAAATCAAAGCTATAACATACTTTCTTTCTTCTAATTTAAATGTTTGTTACATTTATTGTTATGTCACGTCGATATTTGACAAGGGAAGAGCAGATTAGAGCAGGTTGGAAGCTAGCCTCCCTGTCGTTCAGGGTGACGCAGGTACTGTCGGGGCATGGCTGCTTCGGCAAGAACCTGCGTCGCTTAGGCAGGGAGCCAGACGCTCGGTGCCACCACTGCGTCCAATGCGGGGGGGACACGGCGCAGCACACGCTCTCCGAGTGTGTAGCTTGGGAGGAGCAGCGCCGTGTCCTCACAAATGAAGTAGGAGGCGACCTGACGCTGCCGGCAGTAGTGCGGAGGATGGTCGGCAGCTCAGAGTCGTGGGACGCGGTGGTGTCCTTCTGCGAGGACGTGATGTCGCAGAAGGAAGCTGCGGAACGGGAAAGGGAGATATCAACTCCCTTCCCGGGCCGCAGAAGACGCACCGGGCGCCGAGGAAGGGCGGATAACGCCCTCTTGCGCCCCCCATGAATGGGTCCAGGGGCGAGGGACATGGGGAAGTCCCCGCCCCCCATTGATGGACCCCGAGGCGGAGGCGCGCGCGAGTGTCGGCGCGCGCCTTTGAGGCGATGCACGGGGTAGTTTAACACCCCACTACCCCGTGCAGGAGACGAGGCCCGGACAGACCGGGCCAGCACGAGGGTGTGGGGCCGTGGAAGAATTTAGACTCCCGCGGCCCCACGCGCGCTCGTGATAGAAGACACACCGGGGTGGTTTTATTCAGTAAAAGTCTGACATACCCCGTCGCCCACCCCAGGGCGGCGGGCATCCTATGAGGATTTCCACCCCGGCAAAAAAAAAAAAAAAAAAAAGGTTGGAAGCTAGCCATATTACAAAGTGTGGTTCAAAATCCAAAATGTTATCTCCAGGTTAAGGTCAATTTATCGTACTACAGGCGATGTTGCTGAACGGCATTCAGGCAGAACTCGTATCACCACTCCTAGACTGTTTTCTTCAAAATATCGTTAGGAGACAACCATAATTATATTACGGCTATGCAATAGGCTCAAAGGTCTTTGATGAGTCTCTGTTTCAGTGAATCCGGATGAAATCCAAACATTCGGATTCATGAAGATTAAGGGTTTGGCGAGTTCTTGGTAAATGAACCCATCTCCAGCATCCACAAGAAGTCGATTCATATCAAAGCGGGACTATGATGGTCCGGGCTGGTATATAACTGCGTTTATTCGAAAAGTTTTTGCACAAAAGACAATATGGCAGGGATTGGCGTCACCTACAAACTAGTGTTTTAACAACTGAATTCTGGCTAATTATGAGTTGAATCACCCCAATTATGGTTTTAATAGATGGGATTGGAATCCCTGGTTTCGGTACCATAAATAATGTAGCAGATTAAGTACACCAAAATAGAAAAAAGTTTTGAAATGGTCTGCTTTATTTTCGGTTTCAAGTCGGTTCTAGTTGAACTGCTTGAAGACGGGTTAAACGACGATCGCAGGTTCAGGACGTCGGTTGAGGCGAGTTACTCGGCAGGTTATCACTGATTCCGATTGACTTACCGGCCATGGGTTATCCGGCGGCGTGAAGTAGTCCACAACTTCCAAGATGTTTGGTTCTGAGGCTCGCACAGTCACTTGAAAACAAACAGTTAGTTCCACGACACAACACCGTTTTCCAGATTTTGGCTTGAGAGTTTTTATAAAAGTCCTGAGAGAACAATATCTTGTTCATCCGAGACAGTCTCCGCACATGCGGTTCCAAGACGCATCTTTTGTCTGGGACTAAATTTAATTTTGAGCATGAACAACCGATGCCGAACTGTAATTAATGTCTCTTTAATTTATTTTATATTTTTTTTTTAAATTTAATTTATAATAAATATATTGATTAAAAGTAATGGATGTGCTTGTATAGACGTTTTAATAAAGTAAAATGCTTACATAGATTCGACCTACAATTTGTAGTTCGCATTCGTTCTGGGCGTTCTCGCGAGAGGAATCGGCATGTCCTAGACCCAAAAAGTCATATGACATCTACCTACCTCCACTGGGCTCGCGTGGGGCCCAGTCTCTGTCAGAGAAATGATGTTTTTGTCCCAACAGTGTACACAGTAACCTATTCACTGTTGGGACACAAACCTTCGCTTGTTGATTTAGTGATGGTGACTGCTAAGCATTGGGATCTAAGACTCAATCACCAATTCAAGCCACGAGTTGTTGTTTTTTATATAGAAACTCAGCAGTAGACCAAAGTGGTATACTCGTATTAGTATGAGTGTAGTGTTCAACCATCCTGCGTATGTTTCACTACATGGAGGTAGCGGTGCGACGTTTTAACATGTTCTTATGGTTAAAACGTACTATTACGTATATTTTCTTTCTCTTTTTTTTTGTTTAAAGGGGTAAGATGCAGTATAATAACATGTGTGTCGGTAGTATACCATTACTGATATAATGTGAGGGTATACGGAAATAAAGCAGTATTCTACCAACTTGCCTGTGTTTCACTACACGTAGTAGGATTATTTCATGGCAAACTCAAGTATCTCACTCATTACTCAGTACTCAGGTATGTCTACTACTCTTAATATCAATAAGCAAAAGCGTGAAAACAACGCTTATTGTGCTATTTTAAAAAACAAGTAACATATAGTAGCAGGAAGTCCATTCTATTTTCGTTTTACAAATCGGGGACAAACGAGACGGTGCGGTGAGATTTTTTCTATATTTATACCAGCTTAAGGAGGTAGTGGAATGAATACACGTGGGTCTTCCCTTTTATGTAGGGCCTAGTAAAAGTAAGTTAAAGTAAAAGCGTAGGGATTATGTGGGGTGAAAGACCGCCATAACCTTTCGCCTTACCAGGGCGTGGAAACTCAAGGGATTTAACACGAAAAGAAAGTCATTCATGTATTTGCATACCTAAGGGTCTTGTTTCTATGTGTAAGTTAAGTAAAACGTAAATTTCGGTCCTGTTGTAATATTGGAATAAAAAGTGTTCTATGTGTTAAGTGTATCATCATCAACCTTTTTATTGTCCAACTGCTGGGCACAGGTCTCCTCTCATACAGAGAAGGATTGTTAAAAATGTGTTAACTATAAATGTGTGCCAAATTTCATTAAAATCTTTTCATAAACTTGCGTTTATAACAGAATTAGTAGGAGCGTTAGTTAGACTTTGAGAAAAATCGAAGCACGGTTTTCATGTGGTATTGAAGTGTGCAAATACGCTATGAATGTGTGCGTGACGAAGTAGTACCAACGCGTAACATATACACACACACACACACGGATTTCTACATAACTTCCCTATTCTTTTATATTCACAGCGTGCTTGTACACTTGGTAACACCAAAGAAAACGCGCGTCGATTCGTTAGTAAAAAAAAAAAAAAACAAAAATGGATTTCTTTTTTTTAATAATTATAAACTAGTGCTTGACCGCAATCCCGCCTGATGGTAAGCAGTGATGCGATCGTTGATGGTGAAGCGCGCTAGTTTATTAAGAGCCTATTCATTCAGAAAAACTGAGCGAATAGGAAAGAAGACGGCAGTTGAGCGAGGTGATGCAATGTTAAACCCAACAACACGACCAACGATGCTGCGCCAAAGGGAGATTGTTCTAAAGACCCACCATGACCAAACTACCAACATAACAACATTTGGCGCATCGTACCCGGCACACATCGCAACACAACTGCTCAGACCCGTCCTCCGTACGGCTTTACCAGACATCATGCCGGAACACGATAAATCGCTTGACGGCAAGACATTGTCTGGTGGGTGGTAACTTCTTTTGTAATTTTATTTCTGTAAGCTTAGTATGTTACAAAAACCCTGTCCGACCCGTGAAGGTGTTGTTAGGTATCGTTAGCTGATTCTACTAATGCGTACATAACCTGGCTAAACTAAAAAAAAAAAAATACCCCCTTAAAAATAAATAACTTAAATAAAATAAATAGGTAATGTCATGGCAACACAGGCACAGGTCTTGACCTCAGTTGACCTCATGCATGTAGGTATTGGTAGTCTAACCACGTTTATCGACTCTAGAAAGAAACAATGATACCTACTTAGGCAGCTCGTGAAAAGAACTTTTTTTTAAGTAGGAAGGTCGTCTGACCCTCCGAATGTATCTTCGAATTTCATTCGATGAGCACAATGGCTGTGGCGGAGATGTTGTTCCATATTTCGTTCACTAAGAACGATACCGTCCTGGCACCGTCCCACGAGATTAGCACGGTGTTTCACAACGTTAGTCCACTCCTACCAATCCACTGCTCGCCGAACTGATAGTGGAGGTACTCACGTACAGGTCGGCAAAAATATGGTGGGGCACCGTCATGCTGGAACCACATTGACCAAGAAGTAGTCACATCCGAATCGTTCAACACCTGATCACAACACAACACAATTGCAGTTTTACTAGGTACCTTCCATCAGCAGGTTACATTACGTTAGAAAACTATATGATCACACAATAAACGATACGTCTACATGGACGCGATGTCTACGCGAAACTAATAAATTTAAAATAAAAATGATTTTTATTTCATAAAAATAGGTACTCTAACTGCACGGCGGTGCCCTTTGACTAGAGGTGTGAAAGTATTCAAAATATTTCTCGTATCGATTTTTGGTATCAATTTTGTATTTCAGAATTTCACGCATCGATTCAACATCGCATGGCATTCTTTAGATTTTAGAACTTTCACATAACTTAAATCAGGTGAACTTAAATGCTTTACATTGTTTATAATATTCTCCTAAAATCGTATTTCATAAGACCTTTCTAGTTCCTATTTACTAATAATAGGTACTTGTGTTACAATATTGTTATGAATAATTAATCGATAATCAAAAAAAGTACTTTTACCATTAGGTAATCTGCGTTTTTACAACAAATCATTCGAGCAGGTAAAAGTTTCGAATAGTAGCGACAAAAACAAAACGTTATTACGCAAAAACTAGTACAGCTCTAATTATTCCTTTGCGCGTCGGCGGCTAGACACACTGACGCCGCCGACAGTTATAAGGTCTAAAATGGTGTTTACACTTTTTTAAATTTCCCGAATTTTGGGGAAGTTACAGTAAATTCGCTGGTAAAAAAGATTATTTCAAAATTCATTAGTATTGTTACTATGATGATTATGCAAAATTTTATATTTTATTTGGTCATTTGTTTACCTAACCCTTATTATCCTTGTGGGTCGGACAGGGTTTTCGTAACACACTGTATATAACATTTTCACACTTCCATCAGATTCTCAAAGTTAGATGTGTAAGTTTCTCTCAGATTACTCTGAAAGGTCGAAATATACTCATAATTTTCGTCAGATCATACGAAGACATACATCATAGGTAGGACATCAAAATAATTATTTTAATTAGACTGTATGGCTGAAACATTTTTGTCCATAGTTTTTTAGAGGCCAGTATTAAAAATGTTACACGGCAATTCTTTGCAGATTGACGAAAAAAAATAGTTCATCTTTGTTCGAAAATCAAACTTAAAGCAAGTCAGTTTTCCATCGATATAAAAAAAAAAGTTGAAAGAAGATTCCTAAGTTCGGTTCAACAGAATAGAAGTTCTATTAAAGCGTCGATATCCAATACACGCTCCATTGAAGTTTGAAAGTTATAGAACATGATATTATAACTGATGTAAAAAAGGGTCTTTACTTTTTTGACACTTTTCTAACTAACCACAAAGCTTGTATTAAAATATTTAGCAGTGAAAATCTAACAAAGAAAATTAAATTAAAACCATGTATGGCTGACGAAATAATTCTTTCAAGATTAATGGAAGTAGAGGAATTTTTTACTAAAGTACAGGTACCTAATTAAGTAATTTATACTGTTTTAAGAGCCATTTCACAAAATTTTAACGCTCGAGTTTAGGTAAATGACGGCAACATTATTGGTGTGCGCAGCTATCTACAAATACACACCGCGACCAGTGTAGCCTGTAGCGTTCAGTGAGACGGACTAAACATCTTGAGCCGTTGTAATTATTACGCCTTATTATTTTTTTTTTTTTTACCAATTAATTACTAGGGGTGAATATGTCACGCAAGTAAGTATAATTTGAAATGAACAGGAAATAAGTTTAGATTCAAAATATTTTATTATAATATATGATTCACAGATTATGTAAGTTTGTTTGTAAACTGCAATGAAATATTTCTCAGCTGGCTCATTATTCTCGAAGCCTGTTCTACGACTTTACCACGAACCGTGCAGAGCAGTTCAATAGCATAGTAGCAAAGACTGTAGGTGGGAAAAGCATTAATTTTTCCCTAAAAGAATCTTACTTCGTCCATTGTCATACCGCTGTGGTTAGTTTTAACACAGGCAAACAGCGGAAACGCAAAATACCTCGCCGAAAAATAATCTTTAGCGCAAGGCTCGTAGCTAAAGTCGATTACGGAAATGCATGTCAAAAGTCTGATATGAACTCGGACGATTTCAAGCAGGCACAGGAAGTTTTCATTAAAAAAAACAGGCCTTAAAACGGCATGCCGTTCATTGAAAGGGATACAATTCTTCAGGCTGAAAGTGATTTATGGCTCGAGCTGAGAAGATGTACTTCTTTAACAGCTTCCGATTTTGCAAAAAAAATGTAAACGACGCCCGAATTCGAATTCGGCACCACTTGTAAAATCGATTTTCTATGGATCTTCCTTGGACCATGTAGCGTCAATAAAATACGGCAAAGAGAATGAGGTAAAAGCTATTGAGCAACTTGCCATTCATGAGAATACAACTATCCAAAAATATGGTCTTTTCATTTATAAGACTCATTGTTTCTTAGGTGCTTCACTACACGGAATTTGTGAAAAGGACATTTAGAAATAAAATGTCCCATTTCTATACGCGCAATTGGCTTGTATCCTAAAAAATTATTTAATGTCCGTCAGATAGCTTTACAAAAAATATTGAAAACGTATTTTTTATTTTTTCTTTCATTCAAATACTTAGGAAGATATATTGATTTGAAATGTCGCATGACGTCATGCCATGGTGCAAAATATAGAACGGCGTGACGTAATTAGCCCCCACTCTGTAACTTTAATACGCTATATCTTAGTAATTTTTGGTAATTACGACAAAATAAAAAATACGGGTCTTAATTTTTTTTATTATCTGTAAGACGGACTAATTATTTTTTTGATTTTCATACCTTGGATACATCCCTATTGAAACAGATGCAGCAGTCCGTCAAAAAACAATTGAAATGTTCTTTATTTGATGGTGATAATATAATTTTTTATGTTTACCATGAATGGTATTCTCAAGTTCAGGGCCAACTTAATGTTGCAAACAAAAATGTTTGTCTTTTTGCGGTATGAATGATTCCCCGTTTAACAAAATTTTATTATTGGTGCGTTCTTCCCGAAATAATTGATCCCAGAAAGAGCCGATCAATGCAATTGAGGGAAACTATTTTGCAATGTATAGAGCTTTTTTATATTAAACTAGCGGAACTGCGCGGTTTCTCCCGCGTAGCTTTCGATATGTTTTTATATCGAAAGCTCCTATTAGTCGTAGCGTGATGTTGTATAGCCTAAAGCCTTCCTGGACTAATGGGAAAAAAGCAAAAAGATTTTTTGAAATCGGACCAGTAGTTCCTGAGATTAGCACGTTCAAACAAACAAACAAACTCTTCAGCTTTATATATTAGTATAGGTAAATGATTTACTAAACATAAAATCTTCTGTGTGAGTGAAATTTGCAAAAGTTATCTAAACTTGACGATCTGCGCTAGCCGTAAATTCGAAACATGTCGAAATATTATTAAATTTGTGTCGGCTATCTCGGATTTAAAATGACGTCATTTTAATAATCAGGACCGCGGAAAACCCCTTTTACAACACCCAAGTCAAAATATCATGAAATTTTGAAATCGGACATCTTGGATTTCAAAAATGACGTAATCTTGTGATCAGCGCCCCCGAAAATTTCACACTAATTGAAATAATATATTGTTCGGAAATAAATCCTTATAAATATCAAAAACCGCGTCCGTAGTACAAACGCACACAATAAAAATGCGGACGCACACGACGATAATATCGAAACGAAGACGAGCGAGAAACACCTACCTCGACAAGCGTTAGCGCGGTACTAAACGCAGATAGATAACGCAGCGAAATATATAGTACTAATTTTATTTATTTAATTAAACAATAATAGTAGCCAATTAAAAAATAAAAATAATACCATAGTTTTAGCAAACATTGATGAATATTTTGGTGTAAATTTTATTCCTAAATAATATAAAACTTTCGAGACATTGGGGCTTGCTTCGAAGCCTTTTCGGTCGATAATCTAATTATTGTAGATTTTTTTTCTTTATATAATAAACATGCAACTAAAAATTTTTATTAATATTATTGAAGTATAGGATATTTAAGAGCTAATTATAATTTTTGTGGTGCAACATGCATGCACCACAAAAACACCACATGCAACGGGGGAAAGCTTATTACTAAATAATTAAATAAATTACCTAAAATTGGTTTTATCATTATTGTAGTAGACAAAACAAACTGTTTTACCACGTGATTGTTATTTGATACGACGCATTCAAAACATACTTTTTCAACGTCGGCAACATGGAATTTCAGTTTTTTTTTTGTAATACGCCTCTTAATAAGTTTAGTTGGACGAGGAAAAGTTGGTAACTTAGCTATCTAAAATATTATCGATATAATCTAAACTCCATTCAGAAAAGACACTAAATTATATAAAACTTTTTTTACAATTCCTTGAAATGATTTTGACTTCTATAATGTTGGTGACATGACATATGGTAGCTACTGTAAATAGTTGGGATTGTGGTTACAATGCCAACTATTTACAGTATTGTTCTATATTATTCTTTCCTTGCCATCCTTATGCCTACGGAATATAAGTCAAAATCGGTTGAATCGTCTGCAAATGGATTGTTGCGTGGATCGATGGCTATTCATTACATATCGAGAGCTCTCCCTTCCTCGGAAACCACATTAAGCCATTGGTCCCGGTTATCATGCGTAAACTATTGACATTAGTTACGAGTACTCACAAGCCCAAAAGCCTGATAACTTAATCTTACCAAGGCTGCATTCGGTTAGATTAGAGGCCGACGTCCGTACAGGGAAAAGACTATTCAGATGATGCATCCCGGAATTATTTCTCCAAATGTTGATGAAAATCTTATCAAAATTCATTTCGTACTTAGTTTAGGAGCAGAACATGGTGAAGTTATTTTATATTATTTGGAAGGTAGGTTTGTAGTATGTATTCCTAGCTTTAAGCCGATAAACAATAGCCTATCAAAATATACAGATTCTGTCTGCTTTCAACTTGGTTAAACATGCATAGTTGCAAATGTGTTCGCCACAAGGTCCTCGGAACTCTGAGAGCCTTTCAAGCAACTACATAGGAGTCTCCAGCTGCGCTGGGAGATCGAGTTTGCGGATGAAGATTGTCAATTTTAACATTATCGTGAGAATCTTTACTTGAAAACTAACAATTTAAACGTTATCCTGCAAATATTTGTTTAAAAAACAACAATTTCAACATTATTTTGCGAATATTTGTTTGAAAAATTACAATGTTAATATTATCGTACGAATATTTTTTTTTAAAAGTGACAATTTTTACATTATCGTGCGAATATAAAAAAACCTAAATTTCAAAAATAAACCTAGATTCGACAAAGAAATTGTGGATTTGAGTTAATACTGGTGGAATCGAAATGAGGTCGAGTTTTCATTCGATAACAAAACTTGTCGTTTGACATGCAGACATCCCTTCAGAGCAAATAGACTATAAATAATTAGGAATATATCAGTATCGAATACCGAAGTTTCGAGGTTGATCAATTAACAATTCGAGTTAAGGTCGGCAACAGAAGTTAATTAACATGATATGATTTCATAATGTACCTTTGGCTTTCTTATAATAGAAGCGTGAGAAAGAGTCAAAGAAGAGAGAAAACGAATGAGAGTCGTTCTATAATTAAATATTAGTTCGGTATTGATTAAAATAAAATAAGTTGGTTATTTATTTATACATACAGTATGTTAAGAAAACCCTGTCCGACCCGTGAAGGTGTTGTTAGGTATCGATAACTGATTCTACTAATGGATACAAAACCGGGCTAAACTTAAAAAAAAATCCCCCTAAAAAAATAAATATTATTTCGCAAAAAGAGATAACTTAATAAATGTGCGTAAGCACCATTCCGCGGGCGACGGGCGGCAGGGCACGTGACACGTGGTCGCATCGCTATTCGATCATAATAATAACGGTGTTGTCACTTTTTTAAAAATTACCAAATTTCGGGGAAGTTGGAATTAATTCGTGGGAAAAAAAGATTATTTCAAAATTCATTTGTATTGGTACTATGATGATTACCTAAAATTTTATGTTATATTTGGTCATGTGTTTACCTAACCTTTATTATCCTTATGGGTCGGACAGGGTTTTCTTAACATACTGTATAAACTTTATTGTACACCAAAAACATACATTGATTAAGAAATACAATCAACAATACAAAATATACATACAATGGGCGGGCTTATCGCTAATGCAATCTCTTCCAAACAACCTTAGAATAGATAAAGATTTTCTTGAACATTAAATAGGACTGTCGTTGTTGCAAATACACACATCAAAAGTGTCTAGGGATCAACATATATTTTTGCAATAACTTTTCTCCTGATTGATATTAATTAAAATTTTCTTTAAGGATTCATCAAATAAAGTGTTTTCGTTTGTCACAGTAACGATAAACCAAGTCACCTTTGCATTAATAAAGAAATTTGCCATTTTCCTAATAAAGGGATATTTGACATTTGAACCACTAACACAAAAGTTCGAAAAAAAGACTGAAATAACAGTTTTCTCTAAAATTTTATTGGGTAACTTAAACAATTAATAATCCGTGTTTCTACCGCGAACACTAACAACACAAGAACATCGGTTTGGCATACTCAAAATGAGTTCATCCAAATCACGCTGTGGAATGGCCGCCCATGTTCGTTGCAACAACAAAAAAAGGTCTTCTTGCGACTGGATACCCTCCATATTCGGCAGAGCTCTTCTCTGTAGCATATCCCATGCATGCTCAATCGGGTTCAAGTCTGGCGACTGAGCAGGCCAGGGCAGGACATTGAAGTTAGCTGCGGCGAGAGTCTGTTTTACAACTCTTGCGGTGTGCGGTCGTGCATTATCATGTATTAACTGAAATAAGGGACCGATTTGCACTTGTAGAGGAACGATGACGTCTGATACAATCGTCTCAGCATAAATTTGAGCGTTGAGGTTGCCTCTGATCCAAATCAACTCAGTTCTTCCGCCGATCCAAATACCCGCCCATACCATGATGGTTCCACCACTATAAGGATGGACTTCCTGGCAGTATTTTAATCGCTGTTGGCGTCCAGGGGTTCTCCAGTGTCGTATACGTCTTGTATCCGGTCTCATACCAAAACGAGACTCATCAGAAAAGCACACGAAACGCCATTGTTCTTCTGCCCAATTTCTGTGTTCAAGAGCCCATTGATATCGAATCCTACGATTGTGCATTGCTATAGGTGGTACCCGTAGCGGTCTTCGGGAATGAAGGTTCACTTCATGCAAGCGGTTTCTGACTGTTTGGTCGCTAATTAAGTTCCCTGAAGAGTGATGAAGCCTCACGGCTAACATCATGGCGGTTATTGTTGGAGCTCTTCGAGTTAAGATTTGAATGTATCGGTCTTGTCTCCGTGTGGTGCAGCGATACCGTCCTCCATGGCGCTCAGCCACGGTACCAGTGCTTCGGTAACGTGTCCAAAGTCGACTGATAACACTCTGACTTGTATTCAGAGCTAAAGCCACAGTACGTTGCCGGGAACCAGCTTCTATCATTCCCACGGCTCTGAGCATTTCTTCCCTGCTTAAATGACGTCGCCGCTCCATAATAACGTTGGTTTTAATCAGTAGTAGGGAAACAGTAGCACTAATAATGTCTTCAATGCGTTGTATGTTTTTATAGGGAAAATATTGACAGCTGATTTTCATCTTTTACTCGAATTTGATTCACAGTTCCTGATTCAAATTATGAAATGCACCAAAAAGGATCCATATAAATTTATAAAATCATAAATTTATTACAAAGCCACATCTCAATCTCAAGAAATCCGCATAAAAATGCTTGATCCCTAGACACTTTTGATGTGTGTAGTATAAATACTATACACTAAAATAGATATACAGATACAAACATATCCAAAACTATACATACATAATTAGATACATACATACTGAATATATTAGGTAAGAAAAGTAATAGGTAGCTTAGTACTAAAGATGTCGAAAAAAAAATGTTAATCGACTTTGATTGCTGACTGTACCGTCTTTGGAGAATTTAGTTCAGGAGAATCTTAATTGACCTAGCTTTATAGGTCAGACAGAACCAAGATCATTACCTAACCTTAGTTAGAAATTCGATCTAGAAATCTAGAACTGAATAATATATATTCCTTGACTTTGCAATTCGAGCATTTGTAATAGTTACAGTCACCAAATTGTAACCAGAGAAACATAAGAGAATTATAATTAATCCAGTCATGATCATCAGCATCTCAGCGTTAATCTCAGTTGCATCAGAAGCTTTTTGCAGCTTTGGAGTCTGGGGTCCGCTTTACCAGTCTACCTGCTGATTTTTTGGCTAAACTTCGATATTTTCCGTAAAGTGATTGCTGTCTGACCTCCATATCTGGGGATATCAAAGCATTGCAGTTAGATCAATTGTACGACTTTTGGGGGCTCCAACAACCAGTAACGACTGCCATTATATATTCGTATGGCAACCAGGACCAACGGCTTAACGTGCTTTCCGAGGCACGACCAGACTAAATATTCATATTCATGCCTACAAATATTTGCACTGCGCGGACATCGAACCCCCCGCCTTCCAAACTTTTATTGTCCCACTACTGGGCAAAGGTCTCCTCTCATATAGAGAAGGATTGAGCGTAATCACCACGCTTGCTCAATGCAGGTTGGTGATTTCAGACTTATAAAGTCCAGGTTTCCTCATGATGTTTTTCTTCACCTTCAGTCATTGGTGTCCAAGATATACTTAGAAAGTACATATAACTTTAGAAAAGTTACATTGCTGCTTGCCTGACCTGGAATCGAACCCGCATTCTCATACTTGAGAGGCTGATGTTTTAACCACTAGGCCACGACGACTTATAAGGCTGTATAAGTAATCCAGTATCGTCGGATAAACTAGAAGTTTAGTTTTTAAAGTTTGTCTTTATCTGATGTATTGTGTGTCTTTTAATCTGTGCTAAATAAATGTATTTTATTTCTTTCTTTCTTTCTAATGAAGGTTGGCACAGTGCCTGAGCGATAGACTGCTACGCTGCATTTTTTTTTTTTTTTTACTAAAGTTAAACCAGCGCTTGACCGCAATCCTGCCTGATGGTAAGCAGTGACGCAATCGTTGATGGTAAAGCGCACTAGTTTATTAAGAGCCTATTCACTCTAGCCTTGAAGACACTCAAATTGTAGTCCGACGGAAACACCGCCGCCGGCAGATTGTTCCAGTCCCTCGATGTACGCGGTAAAAAGGAGGAGGCGAAACGCTTCGTCCGGATCGTAGAGGTGTTAACAACATAAGGGTGGAAACTCGCCGTACGACGGGTCGTCCGATGGTGGAACGGAGATGGGGGAATTAAATCGTGCAATTCCCTCGCACACTCCCCAGAATGTATCCTATAGAACACCGAAAGGCTGGCTACTCTACGCCTGTGCTCTAGTGTACTCCCGTACTGATTAATTTGTATGGATTTAGGCCTGGTGATGGATGCGGGCAGCACAAGACCGGTCGTCGTGGAAAGCCTTGGGGGAGGACTTTGTTCAGCACCTCTATAGGCAGAAGAAGAAGCAGAAGAAAGGTACTTGTAGCGGTACACAAGCATGCGCGACCGCGCATACCTGGTCATCACCCTCAACAGCAGCCGGTCAACAAACAGAGCCCTCTCTCCTGGTCGACGCAGCAGCCATTTTTTTTTTCTCGGGGTGGAAATCCTCAATGGATGTCCGCCGCCCTGGGGTGGGCGACGGGGTCTGTCAGACTTTTATTGACTAAACCACCCCGGTGTCTCTTCTATCACGAGCTCGCCCGGGGCCGCGGGAGTCTAAATTCTTCCACGGCCCCACACCCTCGTGCTGGCCTGGCATGTCCGGGCCTCGTCTCCTGCGTGGGGTGTTAAACTACCCCGTGCATCGTCTCCGAGGCGCAGCCTGCCTCAACCCTGTACGACATCCAATGCACTGGAGTATAACGCAGTGTTACCACCCCGACTCACTGGGGAATCTCCGAAGATAGTTCCGACTCACTGTGAACTGCGCGGCAACCGGTTTCGACTCACTGGAACCTGAGCTGGCCTGGCGAGCCCACTATCGACCTCCGGTCTCCGGAGAGGAGTGATGTAGCGGTACCTACAAACGCCAAAAATAAACAACGCGTCACACTGATGTCACACGAATTCTACATCTCGCAATCAGAGTTTACCGTGCAACTAGCATATATACAATTTCCCAATTTCAACCGTTGGGCAAGTGCCCGCCAGACGTAACACCCGTCTGATCGGAGGATCCTCCCTCCGACCAGACAGAAAGGATCCTCCTTTTCTATGGAGGGTGAGTGAACTTTACTCCCTGTTCCTCACACCTCCACAGTAGTTGTTCCGGGTTTAGCCGTTTGTGTATGTGAATTAAATTTTTTATAAACATAACCACGATAAAGGAGTAATGACGGTGGGGCCACATTAAAAAAAAATAAAACAATGAATAAAAGACAAAAAAAAAACATCATTCTAAATTTGATTTGAAAAAATCCATTAGCTTCAACTATAGCAGCTGTTGACTTAGCACCCTAAATGGGTAACACACTATCAAACTCAGTCCCAATGATTTTTTAAGATAGTCGTGCAATTTCCTTGTTAAAAAACTGAACCAAATTTAAGTTCAGTGCATATTTTGAGAAGGACAAAATATTAGTTTAGTGTCAAAGATAAAATATTAGTTTAGTGTAACAGAATGTTATTTAATTCTGACACACACAGATACAGTCCTTTCCTTAATTCAAAACCGCCATTGTACAAACAGCTGTGACCAATGTATCTAACGCCGGATAATTTATGTAATCTACTTAGCCTATCGGCGTCCAGTGTTGGAAGAAGCCTAATTTATGTAAACCCTATGCTAATCAAGCCATCTACATCCTTAACTCGTTCGAGGGGAAATGTAAAGCATCATTAAGTCTGTAAAAACATCAAATGGCCGATTGTCCTTTGGGAATACTTTGGTACTTCAACTGCGGGTTTTTTTTGTCTGCCATTTGCCTGTCCCTTTCGATTTATTCAGGTAATCAAAAGGCCGAAACTTAAGGATAAGATGAAAATAAAAAAACAAACACAAAACACACCGGTGTCATCCTAATCAGTTAGCGGTTACGTAACACAGTAGCAACGGTTTTCATTTTAACAGTTCTATGACATTCATTGCGTTCTGTAGGTGGTTGAGAAGACATGTTATGCTGCTGCATCATGTTGTTATGGGCTGGAAGAAGTTTATTGGCAATGAAGCAACAATCGTTTGTAGGCGATGACAAGTAGAACCTAGCTGATGTCGCACCAAAGTCTTCCCTTATGTTCACGAAGCCCGTGTCCTACACACAAAACAACACTACAGAAGTCACCCGATCCTCGATAGTCCTTGCAATTCTCGTTGTGGATGTTCTAGATTATCGCTTCTTATTTGTCGCTTGTTTCGCTTTGATATTCAGTCTTTATATATGCTGGCTAATTAGACATTCTAGATCTATATAGAAATAATAATAACAATAGCGCTTAATATCCATATGTTCTTGTTTACAATCCGGCGGCAGGTAGTTACAGGTACAGATGAGTTTCTAGTGATTTCGATGTCGACCCTTCCTAGTCAATATTGATGAAACACCATAGGCCTAACAATGCATTTTTAGACCGTACCCCTACAATGCCTAGGTCTCAAGATATAGGGCTTTAAAGTTACGTAAGACATATCACACAACATGGAACTTTATGCCATTGACATAAGGTGCATTCTTAACAATATCATCATAATCAGCCTATAATGTTCCCACACCTAGGACCCAGGCCTCTTCTCAGTGAGGTTCTCTTTTTTTTTTTTGTTGAGATGGGAAATCATCAAATGACTTCTCCCGCTCTGGGCGGAGCGGAAGGGTGTGTCAGACTTTTACTGACTAAAACCCACCCGTGTTTCTTCACTTGCCTGTGCGACGGCCAGGGTCACGGTTTCTTGTTTAACCAACCCGCAACCCTGACCCAGGAGGCATCGGGCTTCGTGGTCTTACCGGGCAGCGAGCTGCCCACTGCTCATCGGCCGCATGCCCGCGCCTACGGTGGCTGGGAGTTAGGTGTCGTCTCCCGACCAGGGCGTCTACTGCGGCGGCTAGTAGCGTGAGGGCGCTGGGATTCCCGTTGCCTCACGCGCTCCACCTCCTCCTTTGCCAGCATCACTACTTCGTAGAAGAAGGTGACGGCTTGCCATGCACTCTCGCTCCGGACCATGGCCTGGACCAGGGTCGGACGCGAGAGATCGCCACCGATCGCCGCTACGAGGACACGGCGGTGCTCTACCCAAGCAGAGCCTCACCGTATGCTCCACCGTGTCCTCAGGGCGATCCACACAATGGTGTCACCCTGGCGTTTTCTACCGCCTAATACGGAACAGGAACCTCCCGAAACAACCGTGTCCGGTGAGGACCTGCGTCAGGCGCAAGGTGAAGGCGCCGCGGCGCCTCTCTAGCCACTCCTTTAAGAGGGGACTTACCGCCGCTATTGTGACGTGCCCAGTGGGCCTTAATCTACCACGCGGGCCTAGTGCCATGGATGAAACGACACAGGGAGATAAAGGAGGTAGTTTCAAAAAGTTATGAATTATTATGTTTTTGTGAATGAAACTATCGAATTATTATACAATTTCATCAGTAAAAAATTTAATTGATTAAAAATAATAAAACAAAAGGTATTATGATTCGATAATGTATCAATACTACAAAAATTGTATTGCAGCTCTTGGCACCAAATTTAACGAGCAATTATTTATTTTCCGTAAATTTTGGAGTGTTACAAAAAATTACTTCTCGCTTTAAGAACACAGTTTGAAAAAAAATTTATTACCTACGGAAAAATTACCCTGTATTAAAAAATCTTGCTGATAAAAGAGTAAAGTGTTGTATCTCATTTGAATCACCATTACGATGATTCAAATGAGGTACAACACTTTAATCTTGCGATGTGTGCCGGGTACGATGCGCCAAATGTTGTTGTGTTGGGAGTTTGGTCGTGGAGGGTCTTCAGATCAATCTCCCTTTGGCGTAGCATCGTTGGTCGTGTTGTTGGGTTTAACATTGCATCACCTCGCTCAACAGCCGTCTTCCTTTCTATTCGCTCAGTTTTTCTGAGTGAATAGACTCTTAATAAACTAGCGCGCTTTACCATCAACGTTCGCATCACTGCTTACCATCAGGCGGGTTTGCGGTCAAGTGCTAGTTTATAATTATTAAAAAAAAAAATATTTCAGAAGCCATCATGAAATTAAAAAAAAATACGATTATGACTTAATAATTTTATTAATCCTTCTCAGTATGAGAGGTGACCTGTTCCTAGCAGTGGGACGATAAAAAGGTTGATGATGATGATGATGAATTTTATTAAAATACAATTTTTTACATTCTATGTTCAAAGTTCCTACCTATGACCATAAAGCACAATCTGTACCCCCTAATAAAATCGGCGGAATGCACCTCTGTTATTAAGAATTTGTAACTTAGCAAACTCGAGCTTTTGTCGTAGTTTTTGTTCGGTGTTATTCTTTCCTTGATAAACTATTTCTTTAAAATAGCCCCAAACAAAAAAGTCTATTGGATTAAGATCCGGCGACCGGGGTGGCCATGTAATAGGCCCGCCTCGACCAATCCATCGGTTAGGGAAACGCTCGTTCAAATGTCCTCGAACTGCCCGAGGGTAATGAGGCGGGGCGCCTTATTGTTGCAACCACATTTCTGCCACTGTGTGTCCAGGAATCTCAGTTTCATTAAGTATTTGGTTCAGATTATTTTGAAAAAAAAATCAAATACAAAGCACCATTCAGCCTTGTTGGCATTTCATGTAGCACAAGCTGCTGGTCAATTATTCCAGCCCACATGTTGATACCAAACAGATGCTGGTATCGATAATTTCTGATGATATGTGCAGTAGAAATCTCTGAGACTAGACTCTGGATTAGAAATGTAAATTGTGCATTTTGAAAATTCCCATTCTACTAAAATTTGACTCATCAATCCATAACACTTTGTTGAAGAACTGCGGATCCTCTCTGTGTCTTCTAAGGATCGCTCTGCAAAATCTCAATCTAGGTGCATAGTCAGCTGGCAGTAAAGCTTGCACCCTATGCACGTGGTAAGCTTGATATTCATTTCTTTTAATAATAAGCTGCACCGTCGATCGTGGGATCCCGAGATTTCGTGATATTTGGCGTTGGCTAAACCAGGGTCCAATCTTAACTGTCTCAGTATTTGCTCTTCATTGTCAAATCGTACCACTGGTCTACCTGTTCTCGCAGAATGCTCACCGGGTCACATGATTCATGTACGCATTATGCACGCGCATGATGACCCTGTAGTTCGTGAAACGGTCTCGGATAGGGTAGCGTTGTTGATATTTTCTGGCAGCTGCCCGAGCATTGCTGTCGCAAAAGCCATAGAGGTAATGCATTTCTGCATACTCCTGTTGGGTGTATGCCCTCCTCGCAGCAGCCATCTTCCTCTTATCTAGTTAATCCGTAGCGCACAGTGCAAGTCACAGGTAGGCAATCTATCACAAGTCCATAAACGAAGCGGAGGTCACAGGTAGGCAATCAATTAAAAGTGTGACAAGAACAGAACAGTTCTAGCGTTACAAAGTACAAAAACTAGCCGATTAGGATAAATTAATAAATTAAAAATAAGGTTAATTTAATGAAACTTGCATCTTGATATGAGAAAACGACCATAAAATCAAAATTAAATGTCAAAGAGTAAAGTGTTGTACCTCATTTGAATCAGCAATAAACCAGCAAGAATTTTTAATACAAGGTCATTTTTCCGTAATATATTTTTTTTTAAACTGTGCTGTTAAAGTGAGAAGTAATTTTTTGTAACACTCCAAAATTTACGGAAAATAATTTAATTAATTGCTCGTTAAATTTGGTACCATGAGCTGCAACATTTTTTTTAGTATTGATACATTATCGAATCATAATACAAAACCTTTTGTTTTATTGATTTTAATCAATTAATTTTTTACTGATGAAATTGTAAAATAACTCGATAGTTTCATTGAAAAAAATATAATAATTCATAACTTTTCGTGCAATGAAGTTATATCGATGCTGGAGAAAGATTTTCAATTGGAAATTACCTGCTTTATCTCCCTGTTTCGTTTAATCCACGACTCTTTGACCAACTTGTATAATTATAAACTAGTATTTGACCGCAATACGATGATAAGCAGTGATGCAAACGTTCATGGTAAAGCGCGGTAGTTTCATATTCACTCTAGCGTTGAACTCACTTAAATTGTAGTCAGACAGAAACACCACCGCTGTCAAATTATTCCAGTCCCTCAATGTACGCGGTATAAAAGACGACGCGAAACACTTCGTCCTCATCGTAGTGGTGTTGACAACGTATGGGTGGATACTAGTCGTACGGCGGGCCGTTCGATAATGGAACGGAGACTGGGGAATCAAGTATACCGTAATATTAGTATTATTTAAATGGATTCTAATTCTATTTTATGTAATATTTCTGTCTATTAAGTCTGTACCAATTGATTTTAATTTAATGAATTATTAATAATAATAACGGAAAATGATTTCACCAGCAATTGACAATTAAGTGTTAAAAAAACCTGCTATATTTGGACAGCAGCTGTGCGATCCTATAACCAACTCACCGTGAATTCATAAGTAAAATGCGCGTCGAATGAGCTGCCATTCCAACTTATCCTAAGGATGGACACTATTGGTAGCTCATTCCCAGTATTTCCAAGTTCACTTCACCTAACTTTTCATGGTCAATTTGTTACAGAATCGATCGGTGGATTTTGGTGCACAATACACACAACATACACGAGACAGCCTCCGTGGCGTAGCGACGAACGCGGCCGCTGCACAATGCAAGTATTTGTATGCTTGAATATAGATATTTGCTTCGGAAAGCACGTTAAGCTAATGGTCCCGGGTGCCATACGAATATTTAATGGCATTCATTACGGGTTGTTGGAGCCCTCAAAAGTCCAACAATTGGTTCGCAATGCTTCTGTCAATCGCAACTGCAATGTTCCGATATCACCTTATTGCGGACTAGTCGCCGGGTTGTGGAGGTCAGGCAGTTGCTTCATGGAAAATATCGAAGTCTAGCATCAGAGAATCAGCAGTGAGACTGGTAAAGTGGACCCCAGACTCCACAACTTCGGATGCGACTGGGATTAACGCTGAGATGATGATGAAACAAATAAATTTTGTGTGGACCTTTACAGCTTTCATAAAAAAAAAACAAAGATTAGCACTAATGACTGAAAATCGTCACCTATATTTTTTTGTCAACTTACTTTAGTCTTGAAATAATTAGATTTAACTCAATGTTGTTTCGTCGAACGTTTAAAATGAACGCCTGGAAGCGAGAAGTTTTTGTTTGACACACAATGGCTGATGAACAATAGGCCAGTACAGTCACCAGCACTCAAATTGATAACAGAATTTATGAGCCTGAGAGGGCCGTGACGAAGTCTTGAAGTATAAGGCGTTTGTTCATTATGACAAGGAAAACGTGCTGCAAAAATGTGAAGTAAAATGTCGTAATAGTTAAAGATTTTAAACAATTCTAAAAAAAAAAAAAAAGAAATGGTATAAAATAAAATCATCATAACGTTTTATCTTTGGATTTTTCTAATATAAAATACAGAAAATGGGCGTTAAGTGCTATTAATGTACCGGCGCACCCCGTAACGGTAAAGTAATATGGTCTAATAAAATATAATGCGAATAAAAAGATTACTACCCTCTTTTGGAATCCTCAAATTAGGCACCCTCAAGGCCGAATTCACGTAAAAGTAAATATTATTAAACCCTAATATTACGTAAAAAGGTTTACTACAAAGCTCTAAAAGTACTGATTGAGCGTAAACATCTTGGAAATATCGGTAGGTTTGGGTTTAAGTAAAGCCTACGAATGTCGATATAATCACGTAGAGCTTAGTGTGCACGCTTTTACAGTAGCGGTCAAAAGTGGAGTGGCATTTTCAAAAAGCAGGAGATTATATATTCTTAATACTTTAATTTCTATAATTTAGGCACAACATCTTACATTCGTTTGCATTAGGTAGACAAAACTAATATATTTTCATTTCAGTATAAAATGGTGTAGTAAGCATAAGATGGCTATTATTATTCTCTTAAATGCTGAATTGATGGTATTTTGCAATTACAGGGTTTTTCATTAAGAGCGCTCGAACATTGAAATGAAATAAAACAATCTGTTTAAGTGATATTACCGCAAATTTTATTACATTTTAAAGAATATTCAATGACATTATGCGTGGAAAATAATATCAGCCAAATGGCCACCGCGACTCCGCTGTAGATGGTGTATTCTGGTGGACCAATTTTGAAGGACGGCAATTTTGACATAATTGGAGCTCAATTTCACGAAGAACGCGAGTTATGTTTGCCTTTAGGGCAGCAATTGGCTGTGGTTTATCTGCATACACGAGAGATTTCACGTAGCCCTACAGAAAATAATCACACGATCTCGGGGGCCAGTTGATGTCGCCACCACGCGAGATGACGAAGCCCTCGAACTTCTCTTTCAATAAATTTATTGTTTCCTGTGCTGCATGGCAAGTGGCGCCGTCCTGTTGGAACTATATGTTTGAAAAATCCATACCATCTTCCCTAGGCCCCAAAAAAATTTGTTATAATCGTCCGATATCGGTCGCCATTGACTGTGAGCGTGGCTCACGGCGCATCTTCGAAGAAATAAGGGCCGATAATACCGCCGGACCAAAATCCACACCAAACAGTGACTTTTTCGGAGTATAAAGGCACCTGATGAATCTCCCGTGGATTTTCTTCGCACCAAATCCGGCAATTTTGTTTATTAACAAAGCCGCTTAACCAGAAATGAGCCTCATCAGTGAAGATGATTTTTTTGCAAAAGCAGGATCAGCTGCCAGATGCTCTAACGCACTACACGGCACTGCCTGTGATCATTGGGTTTTAGCTCTTGAGTTAATTGAACTTTATGTGGATGAAAACCTAAATCTAAGCGCGAAATTCACCATGTTGATGTCGCAGAAAGACCCAGTTCTTGCGCACGACGCGGAATGAATTGTCTGGGGTTTTCTCGCACACTGTCTCAAACGGCAATAATATTCTCCAGCGATCTTGCGTTTCTTTGACGTACAGGAACTGCTTCATCGATCACCGACCCGGTTGTCTCAATTTTTTTTTTCAAACGACTGATTGTGAACTCTGCAGGACAGCTATGAACGCCATAAATTGGACTCAACACACGGAACGTTAGGCGAATAGAGCACTGATTTTAATAATTTCTACGCGTTGTTGAAGCGTGTAGCGTTCCATGGTGAAATGTCACGACTAAATATGTATTCATACCAAATTTGACAGCTATCGCATTACCAAGATGGGCTGTCAAAGTTTGAGCACCCTTATTGAAAAACCCTTTATAATAGAGCATAGACTGAAATAATAGTCATGACAAAATTAGAAAAAAATAATAACCTGGCAATGAAAGTTCAAAAGAAAATGACATAATACTATATTTTACAGGCAATCGCATCCAAAATACAGAAAAAAGTGGCAACTTTAAACACAACATATTATTAATCAAACATTGATGAAAATAGACAGGCATGCAGCGCCAACCTTCGAGGAGGAAGATCACGATTATCGTCATTGTGCTGTAGTAGTTTTTTTTTATTTCTTTTGTGGTGAAGATATGTTGGAGGTGACATTACTATACACGAAACACAAGAGTGTTTCGAGTAAATAAAGTATTTTAATTGTCCGCCATTACAGAGAGTTGCGTTGTAATTGTCGGCTGTAATTTGGTTATGTTCTTGGTTTTAAATGTAAGCGACGAAAAAAAGGTGCTGCTTTTGCCATTTCGACTTGCCATTGTGACTTTAACGGAGGAGAATATTTTTCGTACTTTAGATAATGACTGTGCTGTCTTTTCTGGCTTGTCTATTCGAGTTCTTTGGATTCTGTAGTATTATTAATTATTGCTTAGAATAAGTTTCTTGCAGATTAATTTGAATACACTATCAATTTCAACCTAAACGATTTTGGAGATTATTGCTAATCCATTGCTTCATTATGTTCATAAACATCGTCTGCTCTAAGTCATACATAATGCAATGAATGTTGTTGCAATGTCAAAATAAAAGTCATCGGTACTGTATAATGTATTACGCAATTACTCTGCAGTCCCAGCCAAACGACAGTGACGGACGTTGATTAAAATATAAAATTAATGAAGACATAAAACGTTTTTTGTGTTTGAACCCCAAACTGTCAATCAATTTGCCCATGACGTTTAATATTCCCACTGCCAGAACACACGTCTCTCTGTGGAAAGTGAGCCCTAATCCACAAAATGCATTCAGTGAGTAGATGTCAGATGTCTCCGAATTCTTAGTTCTAGGATATGACGCAGCTAGTTTGTTTACAATATTTGCCGTTAAACTCTACTTGCGCGATGCAGAATTTCCGCGTGACGTCTGTTATCGCAACGATAGTGTCGGTTTAACGTCAATGTCACTTGACAGTTGTGACATTGATGTAACCGTGCGTCAGAGCGTGCGTCGTAAAAGAAGCAGCTGTCAAAATTCTTGCAGCGGCCGTTACAGAAGCAACACACTTCCAGCCTCTTTATTTCAAGAATAAGTCTGGAACAATCAGGTGGGAACATTTTTAATTTAATCCTAAATAACGTCAGTAACCCGTAGTTATCATATGGCATTTTAGACATCGCTTCAGATTTATAGACTTCCCAAGTAATAAGCACTTAGTTGAATTACAATTTTTTTATAGTATCTAAATCCTATAACATCTAAAACTCGCTGTAATAAACCTTCAACTGTTGTTATTATTCCCTGAAGATTTTATTATTCGAACGTAAAATTTAAATCTCCGTTTATCGCCTCCGAAGTTTTGTGTTCAATAACATTTGATACAGAATAAGTTGCTGTTTTTTTTTATTATATTTTTTTTATTGTACTTCGGCACCGGCTGTCGCTGAAAACCAGCGCTGGGTTCTGTTTTGCATAGGGTCGCAGCATAATGCTGAGCTACAGCCATTTTGCGTGGATCTGACGCATATTCCCTCAACCATTTTTCGTATTTTTTGGGTCATGTTTAACGCAAATAAACGTTTTCTCTTTCTTTAAGAGAGCTTTAAGGCTCAGTTTCAGATTTCTTAACACGATAATGTCTATGTGAGCCTCGTAAGCGAGATTTGCTAAGAAATGATCACATACAATAATGACAAATATAGCAACACGCGGTGTGGCCACCTGGGACCGGCTAAAGAAAAGACTTGGGGGAATCGGTTGTCATGGCAAAGGCATGAGATATACATGACAACCGATTCTAAAGAATGAGGGAAATGTCGTGAGTTATATTTGACGGCGCAACGCTAGCGCGCCTCTTTTGAGAAATACATCGGAACGAGATTTGACAACTGCCAGTCTGGCGGAGCGTCGTGGCGATGGTCAGCGTGGCCATGTTGAACTGCACTTTTGATTTGAACGTCAACGGCGAGCGCACCACCTATGCGACGAATCGCTATTGTTCCGAGTAACCTTGTGAACTATTGTTTTAAAACTGATTAAAGTGATAGACTAAGTGTTTTTCTAATTACTGGTGAATGGATTTTAGTGAATTTCAGCAAGGAAGATATTTTGTGAGATTAAATGACTTTTGATTGTGGCTTTAGTGATTCTATCTTGATACCTACGACATTATAATTTATGGAAGATATGGCTGATTCTGATGATAAAGGGCATCCGCCCAGATATTTGAGTATGAATGGCAATGGCTATTCTATAGGATTAGGGGACGAACTAAGAATCGATGGATGAAATATGTGAATGATGTTATATTTAGAAAGAGGGTATTGAATATCTCCTCTGATTATTGTGTTTATCGGCGGTGAACGCTGCCGAAAACTTAAAGTAAACGGAACCCGACCATAGTCGACCGCGTTCTTCCACCGATCACTGAACGGCGTGGCGAACGCACTTCCTTTTCGAAATGGCAAGCGAGAGTCATCGCCACTATATTTTAATGGTCACCAAATTTAATTAGTTTTAAGTATTTAAATTAACCTCCTGGGGGGACTAGGCCTCAAAATTCAAAATTAATAAGGTTAGGGAGTCCGCCCGTGAATTGTGTTGATGTGCGCCTCCTCGTGATCTGGTCTGGTGGTCTACGAACTCTGCATTTGAAGATTTGAGGTAAGTGGTTTGCCGCTTTCAGCACCTTAATCAGAGGGATATACTCTGAATTTATCATTCTATCACATATTTGCTTATAGTTTCAATATATTGATATCCTAAATACAGTCCATTTGAATCATGTTTAAAATCTCTCGTGGTAGGCACATTGCCACCACAAAAATTGATTACCGAGAAGAAGAAAGAGATTCATGTTGTGCTGGCTTCAAATAATTGGGATTAGGATAGAAGAATAAATAGTAATAGGTATGGGTTAGTAACCGAGCAGTGGTAGCCTAGTAGTATCAGTCACGACTTACAAGTTGTCGTGCCTCAAAAAGATGTAAGCACACCGTGACGGAGTCCACGAGGAGCGATGCCTCCTGGGCTAGGGTTGCGAGTTGGTTCGCGAGTGGAAGGAGGTGGTCGACCTCGCGCCGGTCGGCACCTCTGGTCATCCGACGCTTCCGCCTTCTGGGGCTGGAAGTGGCCATCGCGAAAACGAGGGCCATGGCTTTACACGCCCTGCGACGCAGAACCCTACCGGGGCTCCGTATCCGAGTGGAGGGGGTCCAGGTTCCCTTCGAGGTGTTCATCAAGTACCTCGGCCTGATCCTGGATCCCCCCTGGAGTTTCGAGGAGCACTAACGGCTCCTCGCCCCGTGGCTGTGCTCCGTCGCAGCCGCCCTCGGATGGATTCTCCCCAACTTGGGGGGGGGGGGGGGGGCAAATTCGGCGTGCCATTGGCTGTACCAGGGAGTGGTGCGGTCGATGGCACTCTACGGAGTCCCGGTGTGGGCGGAGTGCCTTTCCCGGCGCACAGTGGCCCTGCTGCGAAGGCCGCAGAGGGTCATCGCGGTACGGACCGTGCGGGCATACCGCACAGGCAGTCATGGGGCTGCCTGCGTGCTCGCGGGCACGCCCCCGTGGGAGGTCGATGCCCTGGTTCTGACCCAGGTGCATCGACAACGTGTCGCGGCCCGGGAACGGGGAAACGACCCGTCTTCGAGGAGGTAAGGCGTTGGAGGGGTAGGTTGAAAGCCGGCATGGCAGCTTCACCTACCGCTTGGTGCAGGTACTGACCGGCCATGGGTGCTTCGGTCACCACTACCTGCACCGGGTCGCCCGTCGGGAAGAGTCGCAGCGGTGTCACCACTGCGACTCTCTCGACGACACTGCCGAGCACACCCTGGTGGAGTGCCCGGCCTGGCGAAACGAGCGCCGCGACCTGGTTGCGGCGCTTGGAGGCGGACGCCTCTCCCTGGCAACCATGGTGCGAGTCATGGTTGAAAGCCAGAGTGTATGTGAGGCAGCGGAGAGGGAGCGGGAAGACCATCCTCTTCCCGGCGTAGACGGACGGGGCGAAGAAGGCGGGGGACGAACCCCCGTCTCCTTTAGCCCCAAAATTTGACCAGCGTGTTTGGGTAGCTCCCGCACGCGCATTGCACTGGTCACCACGTCTGAGGATTACTCCGGTACCCGGGTAATCCTCCCATGGCGCGAAAACCGGCCTTAATTAGGTCGGTAAGCCCTAAGATGAGACCCCGCCTGAGATCCCGTGACAGCGCTCTCAACGCAGGGCTTGAGGGTAACCGAGTGGTTTTAGTGGGTATTCCCGGCTTCGGTCGGGTGAGTCCCATAAATGCCCGTCACCTAGCTAGCAGCGGGCACCACTGCTCTCAAAACGGCGAAGGAAAACATCGTGAGGAATCCTATTCTAGAGCTAAAAATTTCGAAGACAGTTAGCGCGGGTTAGTATCAGAGAAAGGCGTTTATATATTACCCCCCTTATTCATAAACGCTGCTTAAAGTTAACTAGTGATTAGTTATTTTTTAACCATACATTTCTTGACCTTTTAACGTCACTTAACTGAAATAATCCTTTATAAATAAACACCACAGTGTTTAAGGGGTTTATTCATGCACCATGATTTCAGTTAAGTAACGTTAAAAGGTCAAAAATGTAGGGTTAAAGAATCGCTAGTCACTAGTTATTACTTACGAGGAGTGACGTCACCAGCCACCACTCCTGATCTTTGATGCCTTTTATATTTGTCAATTTTTATTGATTTGATAAAACAAAGTATACGTATCCAATATTTTTCTATAATCTGAATGACGGACTAAATAGAATCAATTTTTTTACCCAGGCAACATCCCTATTACTAGAGGGACCCGTGGCTAAATAATAACATATCGCCTAAACACACAAAAAATTAGCTTGACTGCAATCCCGTCTGATGGTAATCAGTGAAGCAATCGTTGATGGTAAAGCGTGCTAGTTTATTAAGAGCCTATTCACTCTAACCTGGAAGACACTTAAATTGTAATATGACGGACACACCGCCGCTGGCAAACTGTTCCAGTCCCTCGATGTACGATGTATAAAAGAAGAGGCGAAACGCTTCTTTCGGATCGTTTTGGTGTCAACAAAGTAAAACTCGCAGTACAAGGGGCCATCCGATGATGGAACGGAGATGGGAGAATTAAATCATGCAATTCTACGCGCGAATTTTACTGAAAGGGCCTGACTCTTTAATAACAAGTTGTTGTGGGCATAAAAAAACACTGCTTTTCATGTCATAAAATGTGTGAATTTCACTGCAAACGAATCTATGTCGTGGAAAAGGCTTAGAGCAGAGTCCACACGCAGTTCCTAATACCGATATCTAAATTGGTTATTTTATATTACAGAAACAACGTCTGTTCGTTTCAGACATTTATTCCAAACTACATCTTATTTATATGACAATAAAGTCAGTATGTGACAGATTATGCACCTAACGGCCAGTAATGTTCTACAGGAACCAACCTCCAACACTACCCCATATAATGTGAAATGTCGGTTCAACGCCTACTCAATTAGTTGACATTATATGTTACAATCTCATTCCCAGCTTGTTATTTCACACGCGAGGCGTTTAGTAAATCCACCTGACTTTGTTGGTGCGTCATTATGTGGGCAGGAAAACAGCGCTTAACAAAAAGAAAGTATTATTTTGAAGACAATCAATTCACAATCTAAATAATTTTGTAGGATGTTGCTATTCTATTGCTTTTTTTTGTTTTGGTTGGGAAATCATTAAATGACCTCTCCCGCTTTGAGCGGAGTGGAAGGGCGTGTCAGACTTTTACTGACTGAAACCCACCCGTGTTCTTTCACTTGCATGTGCGCCAGAGCCTTGGTTTCTTTTTTAACCAACCCGCAACTGTGGCCCAGGAGGCATCAGTCCTCGTGGACCCCGTCACGATGTGCTGACTTATCTTTGAGGCGCGCGTGAAATACAACGCGCCGTCGTGGACCCAGGTCTGGTTCTTACCGGGCGGCGAGCTGCCCGCAAGCCCGCGCCTACTGTGGCCGGGAGTTCGACGTTGTCTCCCGAACAGCTCTTCTATTGCTTCATGAATTCTAAAAAGGTATTTATAACATGCAATTAATGTTGTTACACTCTCAAAATTAAATTCATCGCTATTGCTGCGCAATTACCATGCAGGAATACTTTGGTCATCTATAGTTACATTTAACGTAATAATTGATATTACGTTATCACAAGAAATCACCACAGATTTAGAAAATATTATATGTAAAATCAAAATGGTGTTTTCCTAAAATAAAACCTTTCAAATATTACCAAAATTACTATTAAACGGTAACCTTTTTAACACAAGTCATTTCCAAGAGACGTAACCATCAAACACGAGCATTTCCATTATAGTAATTGTGCTTCAATTGTTTTCCGCGAAGTTGGAATCACAACATTGTGGAAAACAATTGAAGTACAAGCTCTTAAAGAATAAAACATCAGTAAAACAAAAGACTCTAATGAATAATAAAACGAATGAAGACCTCAATCTTAGACATAACAATAGTTAAACAGTGTGGCTTTATACAGACTCGATTCGAGGACAATTAAATTCATTGTAATTGAGAGAAAGGGGTCAAAATCAAAATAAATATAATAATATAAATAAATCCTTGTTGATACGGTTTAGTTTCGCTTGTAAGGACGTTGAAAACACTTAAAGAGGAGTTGATTGTATTGGCTTTTTTTTAATAATTATAATTTAGCGCTTGACCGCAATCCTGCCTGATGGTAAGCAGTGATGCGATCGTTGATGGTAAAGCGTGCTAGTTTATTAAGAGTCTATTCACTCAGAAAAACTGAGCGAATAAGAAGGAAGACGGCAGTTGAGAGAGGTGATGCAATGTTAAACCCAACAACAGGACCAACGATGCTGCGCCAAAGGGAGATTGATCTGAAGACCCTCCACGACCAAACTCCCAACACAACAACATTAGGCGCATCGTACCCGGCACACATCGCAACACAACTGCTCACCAGACATCGGCTTTACTTCGATTTTAACTAGCTACTCGTTAGTACATCTTTTAAAAAGATCGTTACTTACACAAACGTAGATATAAGTGCATACATGTATGCAGTATGAGTTAGAATGATTCCAACAGAACATTTAAAGAAATTAATGTACTGACCGTGCCGTCTCAATATATTTATGAAAATCTTTTGTATGCTCATAAAAATATAAAATTGTATAAAAAATACAGTGATGTCCATAGTATAAATACTAGAAACAAGCACAAATTTATTGTACCTACAACAAGGCTCAAGAAAATAGGTGGCTCTTTTAGATGCCAATGTATACATTTTTACAATAGACTTCCAGAGGTGGTTCAAGATCTGAGCCTGAATAAATTCAAATGCTTCATTAAACGTAAGTTGTGTCAGAAAGCATTTTATAGTGTTAAAGATTATATTGACGACAAAAAGGCTTGGGCTTGAGCTGCGTCCGATTTCTATGCTTACACTGATTGTTCTTTGATTTTTCCTCTCGTAGTTTAAATTTGCAATTGTTTGTTTTTTCTTAACTCAAAGCCAGTACACACTATGTAGCCAGGCATATTGTACGTTACGGAATTGCATCGCTGACAGGGGTATTCGGCACTGGTGCAGCTGCACAGGAGCTAAACTTAGCATTCGGGAACACCGTTGGAGCTGCTGAACCTTGGACAAAACTGTCTTTGCATTGTGTAGATTCAATTTCTTAGTATTGTATAATTGCATGGAACACGTGTGAGCACGATCTATTTGCTGTAAAGCATCTATTTGTTGGGTTAGTCGTTTATTGACTTGATAGTGCTATGGCTGTTGAGAGTATGTCATGCTCACTCAAATGTCTCGCTGGTGGTGGCGTGTGTGTTGGGTCATTAGGTTCCCTTCAATATGGTTGAGCTGAATGATGCTGATCCATACGTCATGTTCGTGAACGGACGCCGTCAGAGGGGACTGGTCATCTCTTAGCTGCTACGGCGTATTTTAATTTCTGAATTGTTGTTTTTTTTTTCCATAATGGACGCTCTCAGCGTACAATATATTTCTGCATCGTTCTCACACGATTTATTTCAAAATGAATGATGTAATCAAATATTTGTATCAATAGCTTGATATTTTAAAAGAGTGTCCATGGAGTTTCTTGCCCGTTCTTCTCCATAGGTACCTACTTTTTGGAATGGGCGACTAGCTTCACCTTACTGACTGACCGAACTTCTGACAATTCAAAAGTGCCTGTAACTGGTTTATTTGAAATAAATGCTTTGATTTGATTTGATTTGAACAGAATAAAACTCAAATCTAACAATTGGAAGTCAAATAGAAGATTCTGGCATCCTAATAGTGTAGCACATTAATACTCCCAATTTGAATCATATGGAAGCTAATCCTTTGCTAATATGGTCGAAAAATGAGTTTTCTCAAAAACATAAATAACGCAATGAATGTTGTTGAACTGTCAAAATGAAACTCATTGCTACTGAAATGGTGTTACGTAGTTACTCAGCGGGAGTACTAAGATTGGTTTCATAGCTATCGTCATTTCGGGACTCAGTGAGCGGAATGATTGGCATATTTCGTGGCCCTAACTGAAGGAACTTGTCAAGCAATAAGTTAACAACGCCTACTATGAGGAAAAATACAAAAACGTCGGCGAAGAATATTCTTCTTCATAAGATTTAATGTAAAGCTATATGTTGGAGAATATTTGCTCCGTTTTAGCTCGTTAGACGGGTTCTGGTGTGGGTTATTTTTAGTGTGTAATGAGGGTAATTTATTCTGATATAAAGCGGGTATTGTGAGCAACTCATGATCTGACGGCCAGTCAACTCGCATTTTTACTAATTGACTGACTTCAAGAAGGAGGAAGTAACTCAATTCGACCGTATATATGTTTATTTTTTTGTTTGTTCGCGGATAACTTCGTCGTTTATGAACCGATTTTGATGAAGTCGTTGGCAAAATCGAATATACAAAAATCAGAGACACCATGACTATGAACATATATATATATTAGTTTTTGACCCCCGACTTCCGAAATTAGTTATTTTTCACTTTGTAATGTGTTTTTGGAAGTCGGTTTTTTTTTGTAAAAAGTTTTTCAGTATTAGCGCACCACGATTTCACCCGCATACGTTTTCGTATCACACACGATTCCTCGATTCCGCTGTTTACAAACTAAACTTAATTTGAATCTTTTTTGATGACTTTGTAATTATATAAAGGAATTGTATTAAATTAAAACCACACTTGTTGTACCACGGAATCATAGAGAAAAATTTATTGTATGAGCTGTCATAGACTACATTGACTACAGATGTACATAATAACTTAACATAGACTGAGGAAAGGCGGCAAATTTAATAATTAATTCAACATTTTTCTTTCCATTTCATTTAGAAATAGACAGAATATAAATATTAGTTTAGCCCTCTTAAATCATTCTACACCTGGCGTAATTCGACTAAGTCCTGTTAAATTAGTCCACGCCTGACGCAAATTGACGTATTTTTAGTTGCAATGTTTTAAATTGCGTCTAAACTTTCAATGGAGTATCTTAATTGAACAGGATTAAACTAATAGGTTGTCTTTTATCCTTTTATTAATGAAAGAGAAAGAAAAGGGAACACTGAAATAAAATTTCCACTCACACAAACTTTCTCTTTTATAATATAAGTGTATATTGTCACAGTTATATTCGCATACCGATAAAAACTTGCACAAAAAAAATTGTGCGGAGTGGTTAAAATTTTGACTACTGCGCTGTGTGTCGCGGGTTCGAATCTCGCACGGATTAAATATTTGTATGCTATACAAGTAGTTAGTCCGGGTCTGGCTGTTTGTGTATGTGAGTTTATATGTTTGTAAACGCACGCACGATGCAGCAAAACTTTTAAAACAAAAGCAAAGAAAAGAATGGTCTCCAAAGCCTAGAGCACAGGCGTAGAGTAGACAGCCTTTCGGTGTTCTATTGGATGCATACGTTGTTAACACCTCTACGATCCGAACGAAGCGTTTCGCCTCCTTCTTTATACCGCGTACATCGAGGGACTGGAACAATTTGCCAGCGGCGGTGTTTCCGTCGGACTATAATTTGAGTGTCTTCAAGGCTAGAGTGAGGTAGGCTCTTAATAAACTAGTGCGCTTTACCATCAACGATGCGTCACTGCTTACCATCAGGCGAGATTGCGGTCAAGTGCTAGTTTATAATTTATAAAAAAAAGGAACTTATGTGTATAGGATAGGGATTCGTTAGAGAAAGGTAGAAGTAATATATCGGAGCTATTGTTGTAGAGCGTGTATTCCAGAGTATCATTTTATTTTTATTTATTTGTTTATATATACTTTATTGTACACCCAAAACAAACATCGATTAAAATACATTCAACTTATCGCTAATGCCATCTCTTCCAGGGTACCAATCATCATCATCAATAGCCTATTACAGCCCACTGCTGGACATAGACCTCTCTTGTTCCACACCATTCAACTCGATTTTCGGAAATTTACTACCAGTCATTATTTCAGAGGATACAGAATTATAATTTCCAAAAATATAACTGAACTTCTTGTATGTAAATACAAGAAATCATAGTATAGGAAGGTTTTTTTTTACACTCGTGGTTGCCTAATCGTTAAAACACCAGCTTCTCAAGTATGAGTGTACAGGTTCGATTGCAGGTCAGGCAAGTAACAATGTAACTTTTCTCAGTTATATGTGCTTTCTAAGTATATCTTGGACGCCAATGACTGATTACAACGTTGAAGGAAAACATCTTGAGGAAATTGCATTGAGCAAGCGTGGTGATTACGCTCAATCCTTCTCTGTATGAGAGGAGACCTGTGCCCAGCAGTGGGACGATAAAAAAAGGTTGATGATGATGAATGATACGAAGTTTATAGAGGTTGGGATAATTTTCTACCCCCATTCCAAAAGAACTTAAAAATCGTTGGTTGTCGAGTCACAGAGAATCATAATGTAGGTATTAAGAAATAAAGTATAAAGAAATGAATTAAAGGGCCGACATTTTAACAAGAAACGTTATCAAACTAACATTTTATTACTAAAATGAAATCAAACAACGATTCGGTGTATTTATTTGAATTTGAAATACATTCGTAGATACTCTTTGAAAGGTAAAACCACAATAATGAATAAATATTATAACGTTTATTCTGAAACGAAATACCTAGAACTGTTTATTTGCGGTAAAATGAATTGTTAATGTGCAATTTCATAGCAACAATCATTTGATAATTACTTATAATATTTCAGTGAAAAGGTCGCTGTTGCCGATATTTTAATTACGAGTGGAATCCTGCGCAATTTCCGGTAACTGTGAGAGTAAAATTAATGAAATAATTTACCGAAATATTTTATCTTTATATTGTCGAGCTCCTGTGATTATTTTAAAACACCTGGAAATAAATAAAATTGCCCTAATAAAATCCAACGACCGGTATTAGTTATATTTTTGGAATTCTCCGGAATGGCAATTCATGCAATGTGGTTTTGAACCCAGCAGAATTACTATAATGCCTGTACTACAGTTGCTTTTAGTGTGTCGTTAGCTTTCTAAATGGACTCGGCCCAGAACTCGGCTACTTGATTAAATTAATGTCTATATCTGCCCTTTTTTAATGAAATTAAAATAAACAGACTTGAACAAGAGAATGGCACCACTCTTGTCTATTCTGGGGCAGGTAAAGAAATTTCCTAATTAGACATTGCCCACTCCAGCCCTCCCTGGCTACGCCTTTAAAATAGTTAAAAATCATTTATATTGGGTAGGTAACACCACACATACGGCAACCGGAATATATGGATAACGGTTAATTTTGAATATTTTGATTTGTTTTGTAGCAGTATCAATAGGGTAGTTGACTAAAAAAAAAAACTAACTAGCCCGTCAGTCAGATTTCCAAAAAATACTAGACACGTATTTTTTCTTTTTTCATATAAACAAAAAATGAAGACAACACAGTGCGTTGAACACTCGTGTGACGTCACTGCACGCTAGACTTTTTAGCGAGCAGTGACGTCACCAGCCACCAATCCTGATCTTTGATGCCTTTTAAATTTGTAAATTTTTATTGATTTGATAAAACTATAACTATAATTTGAATGACGTACTAAATAGAATCATTTTTTATTACCCAGGAAACATTCCTATTGTTCGTAAATTACTCTATTTTTTTGAATACCGACTAGAGTTGCGTTTGCCATAGCGAGCGACCGTTAGCGCAGACATTCTTTGCTCAAGCTTCGGTCGAGCGTGTTGGTCATTCTTAAACCCCGTGGCTCTTATCTGTTTTAATCTAAGATTATCATTGTAATCCCTTAATATTAAATTGATGTAAGTGTCTGGACACTTAAAATAATAAGAATCTAGCATCACACTATAGTTATTTTTCAACGTTTTCCCGAAATACCGCCCACGATGGATGCTCATGCGGACAAGAACACACCTCAACTATCCGGAACTTCGGCCCCGCCCCTTGACGTCCCCACAAGCACATACACGCAACTCGTCTGCCACAGCAATATCCGATATATGAACATTCAAGCATCGCCAGAACAGTATTGTAAATATACTATCTATTTATCTATACTAATTTATAAAGCTGAAAAGTTTGTTTGTTTGTTTGAACGCGCTAATCTCAGGAACCACTGGTCCGATTTGAAAAATTCTTTTTGCGTTGGATAGCCCCTTAATCCAGGAAGGCTGTAAGCTTTACAACATCACGCTGCGACCAATAGGAGCGGAGCATAACTAACCTCCGCGAATGAAGTCGCTGGCGGCCACTAGTTTACTATAAAAGCTATCAAATTCCATCATGTACTACCGAACACCGGAAATGATAGATGAGAGACTAAGTCAAAAGAGTCAACGGTCACCTAATACGCTTATTCCATTAATCAAAGGGTTTTGTCCTTAATAGGGTTTCAAATTCAATTGAATTAGCTAAATTCGGAATTCATTGAAGCCATTGTAAAATCCGCCTTGATTGGGATTAATTTATAAATTAATAATTTTAAAAGAGCTGACTTTTTTACTTTGGCCAGAGAAGAATGAGAGGATTGTGGAATTTCACAACAATGCAAGTCTACACTTCAAAATGCATTATAAATGACCAAAACAGGGCACCTTATTTTTTTTTTTTATGTAAAAATGGATTTTATGTCATCAAAAGAGTTCGAAGATTTCCAAGCACACGTACATATCTGCCATATAAGCCATTTTATTTTATTTTCTATGATCGGTGGGAGGGGGTATTTTATGTTTTCCGGATTTATTTATTTAATTTTAATGTCTTTAGGTATTAATATTTATCTAACATATTTGTTTATAAAATTATTGTAAATTGAATACTTATTTTTTATTTGATTAATTACAATATATTTTAACATATATACACACACACATTTATGCATGTCACAACATTTTTGTGTGATTCTGTTTACGTTTTTCTATCATTTGAATTACTATTATTATATCATTTATAATATTGCGGACTGTGTTCTTATGATTCTAGCGTATGGCACTCGTGGGTTGCAGCTGCAAATCAGCGTCAGATGGTACACTTTGTGTTGTCATCTGACATTATGCTGAGCTGTGGCCCTTTTGGTATTACAAGCCAAGTTATTGTTTTTAAGTTATAGTTTTAAATTTATGTATCTTGCTGTAATGTCAATAAATGCATTTTTCTTTCTTTCTTTATTTTTTCCATTACTATCTAGATACTAGTTTCCAACCGAATGTTCGGGTTTGTTTCGTTTTCGGCGGCAAACTTGCCGAAACTACAACCGAAACCGAATGTGCATTCAGGAGTTTTCGCACTATGATCGGTCATGTTCGGCGAGATGAATGAATGAATAAATCCAATAAGAACCAATGTCAGGATTCGCTAGTCTGTTTGTGAGTATTTTGAGGCATAACTAATATGTTTTTCTTAAATAAAGGTTCCTATGTTGATTCTTAATGAATGAAAATGCCGTTCACTGGTTATCTATGTAATTTAAAGAGAAAACAATAAAAACTAGCTGATTATAATAACGTTTTTTTATTTTTCCCTCAAAATATGATCTCTGTAAGGCACTTTCGGTTTCGGTTTCAGCCGAAACAGTGACCGTTGCCGAAATTCGTTTTCTGTTTCGGTCGTAAAACTAGTTTCGGTCGAACACTATCATCTAATATTTTATAAAATGTGTTCTTTGCTACGGGTTTGGTTTCCGCATTTATGTAGTGGACCATTGAACGTGAGTCGTGGAGGCCGTCAGTGGTTATTCCAGCCTGCTCACCTCCCATAAAAAGTTGATTACGTCTGTTGAGTACATCTGTTGATTATCCCGAGCGTTTATGAATTAGTATTCAGCATCGAAATGGTCAAATCCAATTAGCTGAAAAACTGTAGACGTGATGTGACTGAGATGTGGGTCTCGATAACTAGACACTATAAAATAAAATAGACCAGTAATGGCTGTTAGTGTTATTAGTTGAAGAATGTTTTTTTTTTTTTTTTTTTGTAATTATAAACTAGTGCATGACCTAAATCCCGCCTGATGGTGAGCAGTGATGCAATCATTATTGGTAAAACGCGCTAGTTTTTTTAAAGCGTATTCACTTAAGTCGGCAGTTGAGCGAGGTGATGTAATGTTAAATTCAACAACACAGCCAATGATGCTGTGCCTGAGGGAGATGAATCTGGAGACCAAAATTCCGACACAACATTTGGCGCACTACTGGCACACATCGCAACACAAAAAGTGCAAACATGACCGCGCTGTTAGCAGCTTATCATGATTACGTTGCCTCCACCCTGCGATATGGTTTGATATTTTGGGGCAATGGTACTAAAATTGAGCAAGTACTGATTGCACAAAAAAAAATGCATTCGAGCTATATGCAAAATAAAACGGACCGATTCTTGCAAACCACATTTTAAAAACTTAAAAATATTGACTGTACGTTCCCTCTACATCTATGAGGCCTGTATTTTTATTAAAAATAATAAGGATCTCTATAGTCCTGTCGAAAGCCAACATCGCTCGAATAAGTTACACTTGCTTTTCACAAAAACTAAATTTCTACATAAAAGCATATATGCAATGGCTCCCAAGATATACAATAAATTACCAAATCAAATTGTATCAGCTAAAAACGTGAATATTAAGCGTCAGCTTTTTAAATTACTTATTGACAAGACATATTACTCTGTCAATGAATATCTTAATGACAAACTTTATTAATTAAGATAAATTTGTATGATATTATCTAAATTTGACGACTCTTGACTCTGTTGACTATATTTTATTTTTTGGTTAATATTTAAAAATTGTAATTTACTGACATTTTATTTTATTGTTTCTGAGACTGTATTGTGTGTTTCTGCCTATTGAGTTAATATGCCGGCTTAATTTATTGACATATTATTTTGCATGAAACTGTGACATCTACATTCGTTTCCTATGATATTTTGTATGCCTTTTGGCGGGACATAGCATGGACAAAAATTCTTTGTACATAACATCTGTATAACTGTAACCTGTGTTCACAAGATTAATAAATGAATTTGAACTGCTCAGACCCATCCTCTTCGGCTTCACCAGGCTTCACCAGACATCATGCCGAAATACTACGAATCGCTTGCGCGAGCGTAAACAGTGTAAATTGTTCCTTTGATAGAATTTTATAACGTAAGCGATTATGTTATCAAATTCTATCAAAGGAACAATTTACGCAGTTTTAAGAACGATGATTGTCTCTGTCAGTTTATTTCTTAAAAATACTTTCAAATTCCTTACACATTTTGAGAAGTTTTTGACTTTTGTTTGCCACCGAGATGAGACTATTACAAAAATTTGAACATTTTTTCAAATTACGAGAAATTACATTGCCTTCTGTTTTAAACAGTTCGATAGGTAGGCCAGCTGGAATAACCACCGTCGAGTGCCATGGCCCACACGAAATGATCGGCTCGAAGAACTAAGTGCGGAAACCAAACCAACAAAGTAGAATCTAGCAACTAACCATAATTATATACATATCAAGACCCCTCGTGCATCAGTAACCACGCTAAGCCGTAGGTCCGTCCATTGGTTCTTTGAGTTTCGGGTCGTCAGCTACCCAGAATTCCAAACGTTTACGTCTTACCAATAGGGATCGTTTAATCTAGTAACTGGGTGGTGAAGGTCACCCGCTTAGAATATAAGTCGATCTGAACATAATTAGGAAGAGACTAGGCAGATGATAGATTGAAGAGTATGATTTTCTGTCTAACAGCTATATCACCTCGATCATCCATCTGAGATAGTTATTTGCAATTTTCCTCGTAATATATAGTAGGAAAAACTTACGTTTGTTTTCTTAGTTAATGACCGTCATCAATCCACCCTCCTTTTGTATTTCCTAAAATAACTAAGTATCAGTTTGTCGAACGTTCATTTATCGGAAAACCCATGTCACACAGTGACAATCCGTTGCTTTCTCGGGATTTTGGTATCATACCCTCAATCCATCTTCATTTGGGATGACGTTAGCTAAATAAACATAGCGCTACTTTGTTTTATGCCCGAGTACAATAACAGTTTGTAGAAAATAAATGAGGGCACGACATGTACTATAAATTCTTTTTCGAATAATATGTGAAGAAATTGTGTTGTCCAGTCTTTTGATTCATTGGGACACGAACGACAGTTAAATAACAATTGTTATGTCTATGTTTTTGGATTGTTGATGTACCTATCTACCTATCACTACATAGTATAAAACAAAGTCCTTTTCTCTTTCCCTATGTCCCTTTGTATGATTAAATATTTGAAGTTGCGCAACGGATATTGATGTGGTTTTTTTTTTTCAGTAGCTAGAGTGATTAAACAGGAAGGTTTATATGTATAATAAAATCCATGAAAAGTGGAGAAATACTATTATTTTTGAGGTTTCTAATATGATGTCGTAAATAATTACCTTCTTACCTGTATGATAAGCTATCGTGGACAAGTAGGCACAGAATTGGTGAGGGGAGAAAATGTTCTCAACAACTTTCCGTCCCACAGCACAAGTGCACACTGCAAGCAAACTGCCTCTAAAAGCCGCTGGCTTTTAGAGGCAGTTTTCGCTATGCAGCTTCTAAATGCTGGAACAATATCCCTCCTCCCATAAAGTATTGTAAATGTTCCTCTACTTTTAAATTGAAATTAAAATAACATCTTTTATGTCACCAAAAAGAGTACGAAAATGTCCAAGCAGACGTATCTGCCATATAAGCCATCTTATTTTTTAATTCTTATGATTGGTGGGGAGGCGGGTATTTTCTATTTTCTGTTTTCTGTATGTTATTATTTAATTTAATTTTTTTTTTGGTATTAATTTAGGTATTCATATTTTCTAACTTATTTGTTTATAAAATGAAAGTAAATTGAATACTTATTTTATTATTTTAATAATTTACAACGTATTTAACATATATGCACACACACATTTATGCATGTCACAACATTTTAGGTTTTTCTATCATTTGGATTACTATTATTATCTAAGTATATCATTTATATTATTGCGGACTGTGTTTTTGAAATTCTAGCGTATGGCACTCGTGGGTTGCAGCTGAAAATCAGCGTCAGATGGCACATCTTGTGTTGTCATCTGACATTATGCTGAGCTGAGGCCTTTTTGGCATTAAAAGCTGGGTTTTATTGTTTTATAGTTTTAAATGTTTGTATTTTGCTGTAATGTCAATAAACGCATTTTTCTTTCTTTTTTAAATTACATTTTTTCCGCGTTTGCAGTGAAACGCAGGCTGAACCCTACGAGATTTATCAAAATACTGTACTAAATATTGTACACATTACAAAAGCTCTACAGAAAAGTCCACGATGATGTATGTCTATCTGTTATGGATATCCCACAACAACATTTTTTGTCATTTATTATTGATTTAATATAGAACTGTATGGCCTTTTACAGCATATAATTTAAATGGATATTTACGAAGATATTACAGACCGCTATGTTTTTGTATACAACAATGTTCATAGCTTTTCTGTAGTGTACCTATTTAGTATCACCATTGTACCCGTGCGATGCCGGGGCGGGTCACTAGTTTATAATATTTTGTTTATTTTATCTATTCTGTTGTTATTTAATAAGGCGGCGCTTAACAAAATCCCGACGAGTCGAGGACAACTACGGTTACAAAAGCCGTGCGACTCGTAAGCATCTCATTGATAAAACTTAGGAGAAGTGAGCGTAGAGTGAGTTTTCACTAAAATTTATGCTGGATTTACACTATTGACAGCTCACTTACCACACTTAACATCACCGAGGATCTTAACAGAATCGATCGGCAGAGTTATGTGGAGCAGTCCTCTTGGCTATTGGACAGTGTAAAACCAACGCTACCAATTCGACTCGCAGTAATTAAGCTAGGCCATCTTGACGAGTCAGCCGAGAGAGCGAAGAGAGGCGAGGCGAATATATTTCTATATTTTATTTTAATCCAAATGCTAGATAGTTGACTATACGGCTTTACCTGCGACAAATTCAGTGCGGTAGAGACAGTGGTTAAGTGAATCGGCAAAGAGCAAATAATTTTTTATTAAAAAAAAGTAAAAGAATAAACAAGATATACCAAATAACTAAACCAAATATCTCCTTTTCTATTTATGTACCTAATTAAATTTAGCGTAAACTGAGCATAATATGTAAAAAATCGAATTAGTAGAAGAATACAATATTGCAAATCTTATTTTATATTAAGAGGCGGTTTTTAAAATTTACTCGTGCAACGTCATATTTCAACGAGCTTTATACACAAAAGAGACATAAACTAAATATTTTCTTACGCTCCTTTTCCCGAAAAGTGTGAAGTACATGATGCAGTATAATAATGTTTCATGTCGTGATGCGAGCTGAACATAACAGAGGGAAATACTTAGTTGTCATTTCACATAAATGTTGTACCAAGTACAAATATAATATGTTGCACTTACCAGTAAAATTGTCTTTTACGCCTATATTTTATATTTCTCGTTGCTAAAGTAGCGTTTCTACCAGTAAAAATGTGTATAAGGGTGTGTGTGGGTGTGGTATGTAGATATACAACATATATTTGTTTTGCGAAACCTGAATATAGTTGGTTCAGAATAAGCATTCTCGGCGGTAGGCCATAATATCGGCCGCCAGCAGAAGTTACCACCCAGCAGACAAAGTCTTGCCGCCAAGCGATTCGTCGTGTTCCGGCATGATGTCTGGTGAAGCCGTACGGAGGACGGGTTTGAGCAATTGTGTTGCGATGTGTGCCGGGTACGATGCAACAAATGTTATTGTGTCGGGAGTTTGGTCGTGGAGGGTCTCCAGATCAGTCTCCTTCTGGCGCAGCATCATTGGTCGTGCTGTTGGGTTTAACATTGCATCACCTCGCTCAACTGCCGTCTTCCTTCCTATTCACTAAGTTTTTTTAATTGAATAGGCTTAATTAACTAGCGCGCTTTACCATCAACGATTGCATTACTGCTTACCATCAGGCGGGATTGCAGTCAAGCACTAGTTTATTACGATAAAAAAAATAATAAAAAAAAGCAATTGAATCGATCTCAATCATTTTTACACCATGTTATATTTTTTACCAAATACATTTATAAATTGTAGCAGATTGCTTACGGAGCGGTTATGATAGATCATAATAGTACTTGCGCCGCGCGCCACAGCTGACGCCAGAGGTCAACGAACCACGCTCCCCCGCCCGTGCGGAAAGAAGTGCGGAGAAAACACAAAAAAAAACAACAATCCAGAAATTAAAATAACCTAACAAATAGATGCTTTACAGCAAGTACCTACATTGTGCTCACACGTGTGCCATGCAATTATACAATATTAAGAAATTGGATCTGAAATAAGAAATTGGATCAAGGTTCAGCAGCTCCAATAGTGTTCCCGATTACTAAGCTCCTGTGTCGCTGTACCAGTGCCGAATACCCCTGTCAGCGATGCTATTCCGTAACGTACAATATGCTTGACTACATAGTGTGTAATACTTTGAGTCAAAAACATAAACAATTACAAATTAAAACTACAAGAGGAAAAATCGAAGAACAATCAGTGTATAGAAATCAGATGCAGCTCAAGCCCAAGCCTTTTTGTCCTCAATATAATCCTTAACACTATAAAATGCTTTCTGACACAACTTACGTTTAATGAAGAATTTTTTTTTCTGGAAGTCTATTGTAAAAATGTATACATTGGCATCTGAAAGAGCCATCTATTTTCTTGAGCCTTGTTGTAGGTACAATAAATTTGTGCCTGTTTCTAGTATTTATATTATGGACAACACTGTATTTTTTAAACAATTTTATATTTTTATGAGCATACAAAAGATTTTCATAAATATATTGAGACGGCACGGTCAGTACATTAATCTCTTTAAATTTTTCTCTGAGGGAGTGTCTCGGAATTAATTTATTAATTGCACGAACAGGTCGTTTCTGCAAAACAAATATTGTTTGAATATCAGCGGCATTTCCCTACAACAGAATGCCGTACGACGTTACGCTATGAAAATAGCCAAAGTACACTAAACGGGCCGTCTCAATATCAGTCAAATTACGAATTGTTCTAACTGCGTATGCAGCAGAAATTAGTATTTTTGGCAATTTTTCTATATATGGACCCCATTGAAGCTTAGCATCCAGAGTTATACCCAAGAATACTGTGTTGTCATCAGATTTCAATTTTTCGCCCTTTATCAACACTTTAGTTTTCACCTGCCTAACGTGAGGTAGAGTAAACTTAATGCATATTGTTTTTTCTCGTTTAAGAGTAAATTATTAACATTAAACCAGTGGACTTCTTTGGAGATCATGCTATTTACATAGTCAGTAACCTGCTGTCGACGTTTAAGTTTAAATAAAAGTGAAGTGTCATCTGCAAACAATACTATATCGTGATTGTCCTTTATGAGGTATGGCAGGTCACTGATGTAAATAAGAAACTAAAAAAGACCAAGAATTGACCCCTGTGGGACTCCCATTCTTAGAAGATTTTTTTCCATTAAAATGAACGCTTTGAATCCTACCACTGAAGTAAAATGCAAGAATTAAAGACAACAGATAGAGTGGGTGCCACAATATCAGTAATAGACTTAGCAACTTCCACCGAATGACCCTATAGGTCAGCAGTCTTTTTTACATTGTGTGAAAGATTTTAATTATATCTCTACTCTCATGTTCAAAATGAAATTCCTAATCACAAACATTGACATTTTCTATAAGCAAAGACTCGGCAACAGAAGGTGATTAGTTTAGGGATTTAGTAATTGAAACAGGAATATCCGAAAATAAATTTTCAAATGCATCAGCGACGGCGGAGCGATAGGGTCGTCACGTCACAAATTTTGGTGTGGTGGTGAGGGTTCCATATCGTAGATGGTGTTTTGAATTAAAGCACGAAGTGTAAATTTACCCTCCAATCTTGACAATAACAATTTAAACAGCCAAACCGAGAGTTCCGCCCCAGTTGGAATATATACCCTGGTCCGTGTCTCAAAGCGAAGTGACCGTTTGACAATCCACACTTTCCAAAGCGACTCTGTTGACGTACCGCTATTACAAAATAACGTCACAGCGTTTGCCCCACTACTAAGTAAATCAAATGAGCAACTTTTAGTAAAACGATACTGAAATCCACGACATATAAAAAAAGGTACTTATCCACAGATGAAGCATAGCTTAATCTGCTCAATCGACATGAACGGCTGTTATTATTTTAGCCACGAGCCCCTCACACATATTAAAAATACGAATGTTTATTTGTTTGTATGAAAGTATCATCACATAAGTATTATCTCTGATTCTATTCTGATTTTATTGACTATTACTGCACGGTTACCGCAGTGGTTAAGCTATTGACAGTTGCGCTGCGTGTCGCGGTCTCAGCTGAGTGCACGTCGAGAGGAATCAATATCAACGTTTATCGAATAAAGTTGGAAGTGCTTACCAATTTTGTAATACGTTGCATCGTTCTATTGCAGCAATGGATGGCAATAATCGGTTGTTCAACACGGATTAGCTAGAATTATTGGGAATTGGCTGGGTAATATTGTTTAGAGAACAATAGGGTATTTGACTAAAAAAAAAAAACTAATTAGTAATATAAACAAAAAATGAAGACGACACAGTGCGTTGAAAACTCGTGTGACGTCACTGCACGTTACACTTTTAGCGACCAGTGACGTCACCAGCCACCACTCCTTATCTTTCGAGGCCTTTTATATTTGTCAATTTTTATTGTTTTGATAAAATGAAAAATACATGTCTAGTATTTTTTGGAAATCTGACTGACGGACTAATTAGTTTTTTTAGTCAAATACCCTATTATCATACAAATCTACAAATTTTTAAAATTAGTTTTGATTAAAATGTGTTTATTAACTTGTCGAAGTCTAAAATATTGTGTATGTTTTTATTAAAGAACAAGACAATTGCTAGCGAAAACAGTGGCGGATTTACAAATTTTCAAGGATGATATTATTTTAATATTTATAAACCAGTGCTTGACCGCAATCCCGCCTCTGTGATGCAATCATTGATGATAAAGCGCACTAGTATATTAAGAGCCTATTCACTCTAGCCTTGAAGACACTCAAATTGTAGTCTGACGGAAACTAAAGATATGGTTTTGGTAAGATTTTTGCCACCCATTTGTCTCTACAGTTCAATGTCCTAGATTATTCTTAAACAATAGTTGCAGACTTCTTGATAGAAGTTTGCAACTATTGTTTTGTTAATTAGAAATTATACCTGGGGCTTTTATTTAAGTAATAAGTTTTTACTTATTCATTTACATTTCCATTTTAATGATATTTTATTTTTTGTTTTTGTTTGCTGGTATTCTGGCGTAGCTAGCTGGCATATGGTAAATAATTTCATTGTTGTTGTGTTTACTTGTGTTCATTGCTGTATATAGTATTGAACAGACAGCTGTGCTGCTGGGGAGGTTTTTTCGCCACTTCTTCTTCAGCGAAAGCACTAGGAAGTGGCGAATGGCGGTGGTTTTGGGGGAACTGTCTTGTGTAATATTGACGTTCAAAAAGTGCTGATTCTCAGCCTGATTTGAATAAATGAGTTTTGATTTTGAATTTAAAACAGCAGGAATTAGAAAACCGTTACACAGAAATCTTTTTAATTTCTATGAGGTACGTAGCAAAAATAAAGCGGTCCCTAAATTTGCCGCCACAAAAGCCTACCGCCCTAGGCTCAAGTCTACTCAGCCTGTTGGAAAATCCGCCACTAAGTGGAACGTATTTACCTTAAGGCAAACATTTTAATAATGTGTAATGTAGTAGGCTTTTTAAAACCTTTTCAAGATATTTGCGATACTTTGTTTCGGCACTTGGCGCTTTTCTGATATTTTATTATAAATGTTATTCAACCCGTGAATACCGGGAGGTATCTCCTGGGACAATACGGTCTGACTTTTGTAGGTGAAGTCTAAAATGGAGCAAACGAGTTCTTTGTATGTTTCTTCTATTTTGGCTTGTGCATTTTACGTGAATAAAAGTTTTCAAAAATGTGAAATAGTACCTAGTTCCTATTTAGAAGATTATTTTGGTCCAATAACACCTATACTAATTTATTTTTATCATTTGACTTCACGTTAACAATTAACTACTAACTTGTTTGGCAAATTCTCAGTGGGTGTTTACACCATATAAAAATGTATTTCAAAATTATCTTATCTGAGAAAGATGAGAAAAGGAAGGAAAACAACGAAAACACACGCAACAAATGTCTCGGCATAAAAAAAAAAACGTCTCCCACCGATTCGATCCCCGCAAGGAACAAATATTTGTATGACCTACAAGTAATTTTTCCGGGTCTGGCTATTTGTGTTTGTCAGTTTAAAATATTTGTAAACGCAGCCACGATACAGGAGCAATTCATAGCGTGGGGCAATATTATTTTAAAAACCGGCCAAGTGCATGTCGGACTCACGCACAGAGGGTTCCGTACCATTGATTTGTGAAATTAAAGGATTTAAATTATTTGTATGAAAGATTACGCGGTTTACGATTTACGAGGTATTAAAAAAATAAAAACTACTTACTAGATCTCGTTCAAAACAATTTTCGTTGGTAGTTTTTATAGTAATGTACATCATTAAGTTTTTTTTTTAGATTTTTCATTTTCTTATTTTACAAGTTAGAGGGGGGAGGGGGTAACTTTTTATCACTTTGGAAGCGTCTGTCACGCAAACTATTTGGTTTAGAAAAAAATATTTTAGAAACCTCGATATCATTTTTGAAGACCTATCTATAGATACCCCACACGTATGTGTATGATGAAAAAAAAATTGAGTTTAAGTTCTCAAGTGGGGCAATATTTATTATAATTTTTTATTTTTGCATCAAAATCTTAATGCGGTTCACAGAATACATCTACCTAGCAAGTTTCAACAGTATAGCTCTTATAGTTTCGGAAAAAAAAATCTGTGACATACGGACGGACAGATGGACCGACAGACTTGACGAATCTGTAAAAGTAACACTCCTTAATTCATGTTGCTCAGCTAGAATAACAGTAGTTCACCCAGTAAAGCTATGAGAAACAGGGTAGGTATAAAGTTCACTCATCCTCGAAACACTTGTCTAGTGTTTTCATGGAAAGAATTAGGATCACCCGACCGTGTGCCCGCCAGACACAGCACCCGACTTGGTGCTGTGTCTGGCGGCCACTTGCTCCACAGTTGATGTCGGGAAGTTATATGTATACTAGTTGCACTGTAAACTTGGCTTGCGAGATGCACAATTTGCGTGACGTCACTATGACATGTTTTCGCATGTGGCGTTGTAGGTCATCTTCTACTAATATTCTTAGTTTAAGTACTAATCTCACTTAATACTTAACTTTAATATGTAAGTAGGTACTATAAATATGCTTTATGCAATAAATATTTATATTTAAAGGATGCTCTTTTGAGTAAATAAAACAAATTGGAACTACCAGTAATCAACATTATCAGTAATTCCAAGAATAGTTGAACTGACTTCGGGATCCAATCTGAGGATATTTGGAACTAAAGCTGCGACCAGAAGAGTAATTCCTGAAATTAAAATGTTCAAAATCATATACTCCATTTGTTTAGCCAATCTATACTCTATATATAAATATCTATATATATATATATATATATATATATATATATATATATATATAGCTATATAATATATAAAGCTATAAATACATAAAGCTGAAGAGTTTGTTTGTTTGTTTGAACGCGTTAATCTCAGGAACTACTGGTCCGATTTGAAAAATTATTTTTGCGTTGGATAGCCCATTAATCCAGAAAGGCTTGAGGTTACATAACACCACGCTGTGACCAATAGGAGTAGAGCATAACTAACTCCACGCGAACGAAGTCGCTGGCGGCCGCTAGTAATAAATAAAGTAGTTGTAATCTTTAATTTAGATACTTTTTAATTAGTTAATAAAGTAAACAAATGGAGTTAAGTCCTCATCTCATCGACAAAGATATATATACTCGTACATACTTTTCCTACACTTTTGACTCAATATCAAAAACCCGTCAAAAGTGTAGGAAAAGTAGAGGCATTTCGGAATTTTGACGGGAAAGCTGAGTGTCACGCGCATTTTTCATTGGACTTTTAAAATTATTTATAGTATCGTTTACTAAATAAAAGCGCGTGATTTATGTAGTAAAAAGTGCATTCAGTAAATAATTCATAAAGAACAGTGAAATATCGCAGCATAGTGGCCACATCATGACTTTGCTTCACATCTCCCTCATAGACAGGTCACGCGGCCACCTTTTTTAAATGTCATTGGCGATAAGCACTATTATTGTGAAGTAAAATTTTCAAAGAATTTCTATAATTTGTTACACGTGTTATTGTGGTATCTATTTCACAGAGGAGATTGATCAAGGGTCGAGGTTGAATCTCACCTTGAAAAAAAGAAAAAGAAGAGGTATTTCTGACAGATTGAGCCCAAGAAAGTAATGTTAGCATTATTAAAATTACAGGAATTGCTCCTCTGATATGCTTAGAGGTTGAACGTTCGGGAAATAAGACTTCGTCGTCAGCATGTAATTTATAATGTTAGCTGAAGTGAATAACCGTAAGAAATATTGCTAGCTCTAGTCACCGTATTTGACAGTCAAATCAACATAAAAATTATCGCTTTTAGCGATAAGACGCCCCGTTGCGTCACCCTATGTAAGATTTCTGCAATAGGGTATTTGACTAAAAAAAAACTAATTAGTCCGTCAGTCAGATTTGTAAAAAATACTAGACACGTATTTTTTCTTTTTTCATATAAACAAAAAATGAAGACGACACAGTGCGTTGATAACTCGTGTGACGTCACGAGACGCTACACTTTTTAGCGACCAGTGACGTCACCAGCTACCACTCCTGATCTTTGATGCCTTTTATATTTGTCAATTTTTATTGTTTTCATAAAACAAAAAATACGTGTCTAATTTTTTTTTTGGAAATCTGACTGACGGACTAATTATTTTTTTTAGTCAAATACCCTATTATGTGTAGGTACCAAACTATTTTTTAAGATGTGCTTTATAACGAGTATTCTATGAAAGAATGAATACTGCAACCTCTTTTAACATAATCATGTACATATTTATATTATTTCTCAAGGGCTTTTTTGTCGGTATGTCATAACTTCCGTCATATTTTATCAATATACATAAATGAGACATCATTAAAAACCTTTTCGGCATCGCTATACCAGAATAATATACAAATTACTCACGTTTCAGTGGTTTAAAAAAAAAATTACGATAGAAAATCAAGGATGTGCGGATACTTGAAGAGGCGGGCCGCGCGAGGGAGCGGGAACCACTGCGTCCTCATGCCTCTAGCCGTCACAGCAGACGTCTTGGTCGGGAGACAACATCGAACTCCCGGCCACCGTAGGCGCGGGCTTGCGAGCGGTGAGCAGTGGGCAGGTCGCCGCCCGGTAAGGACCAGGCCCGGGTCGATGGCGCGTTGTGTTTCATGCGCACTCGAAGAGATGTCAGGACATCATGAGGTGTCCACGAAGACCGATGCCTCCTCAGCCAGATTTGCGGGTTGCTTCAAACAGAGCGTAGCCCTGGCGCCCATTCAAGTGAAGGAATACGGGTGGTTCAGTCAGTAAAAGTCTGACATGCCCTTTCGCTCTGCTTAGAGCGGGAGATGTCATTTGACGATTTCTCATCCAGAACAAAAAAAAAAAAAGGATGTGCGGATACTTCGCTTCGTGTCACCAAGTTGCGTCTGTTATTTGTTGTTATTTTTTAAATGGTATTCTTTTATTGACATTTATACCACTAGTTTTTTTTTTTGTTAATGTGTATGGTAACTATGTAGTAGTGCTTGAAATAATATGCAGGTATATAGAATTTGTTCAGGCATTTTACTTTTTCTTTAAGTATAGTATGTATTGTTTTTGTGAGTCTTACTTTTTTACTTTTTTTTTTTTAATAATCATGAAAATATATTGTACTGAGCTGCATTATGTGCGAACTATTTTCATATAACACAGCTTAGTATAATCAAATAAGTAGTTGATCAAACACATACTCAGCAACGTGTCCTCTATTGTCAATAAAATAATTAATTAATATTATTCAAAATCCCTTCTTATTTCATTTCTCCGTTACAGTAATCTGAACTTACCCTAAGTTTAATTTATATTTTCAGATACCCTGTAAAGTCTTATAAGAATCCATGCCATTGGCTGTCGCGAAGGTATAAAGGTAACAACCAGTATGTCTTTACGTCCAATAGAAGTGCAAATAACGTGATATCTTATCTTTTGTTTATATGAAACTTGATATCGGTTATATTCTGAAGCTGTACTATGTCCTAACATAAACATGCGACGTTAACGTAATGTAATATCGAAAGGTTTTTTTTGTTGAATGAAATACAAGTATCCTATAGTGTTTTGGTTTACTTAATTCCTACGAAAAATACAATAACTCACTCTCATGCCTACGAAAAAGTCTTCAAACATTACTTAGCTTGAACAATTTATTCGCGTCACACAGGCAATTCTCGTAATGTTAAGAACGTTCTCAGTCTGACTTCAGTCTCTTCTTCTTCTTCAGCTTATAGAGGTCCTGTTGGACAAAGGTTACCAGGTTCACCAGGTCATCGGTTCAAGTGACAGCCTCCGTGGCGTAGCGGTAACAAAAGAGACCGCTGCGCAAGGAGGCTCGGGTTCGTCCCCGCGCAGTGCAAATATTTGTATGCATGAATATGAATATTTGCACTGGTCTGGTCGTACCTCGGAAAGCACGTTAAGCCGTTGGTCCTGGTTGCCATACGAACATCTAATGACAGTCGTTACACGTTGTTAGAGCCCTCAAAAGTCCTACAATTGGCCGTATGACCTCTACAACCCGAAGGCGATAACTGCAATGCTTCGATATCGCCTTCGGGTTGTAGAGGTCATACGGCAGTCGCTTTACGGAAAATATCAAAGTTTAGCCACAATTAGGAGTTAGACTGGTAAAGCGGAGCCCTAGACTTTAAAGCTGAAAAGCTTCGGATGCGACTGGGGTTCAAGTAGGAGAGTGGCAGCCACGTTCCGAAAAACGCAGCGTACCTCAATCTCAATTTATCAAAAAGACCTTGACCCATTTTTGACATTTGCTTGCCGCTGAGATGACATTGCGATACTATTATGAACGTTTTACATTACGAAATTGGTCTTCTGCTGTATGAAACGATTATTTTCTAATTCATAATTTTTCAAATATATTCCACGTTGGTATGTATGGTCGCTAACAATGGGCCTTATAAGAAAGTAAGGACATTCGAAACTTACCCATACTCTGGATCTAAGCTCAAAGAAGAGAGCCTTTAACCGTGCTGCCAAGTCCTACAAAAAGGCGCTTAAGAGGGCTCGCTTCGACCGCATTACTAACATTGGTAACAAGCTCTCTGCGCACCCTTCCGGTAGCAGATCTTTCTGGTCCCTAGCCAAATCGGTCGAGGCGAACTTCTGTCGGCCCACACTGCCTCCGCTGGTTAGGCCTGATGGAGCACTGGCCCATACGGCGAGAGAGAAAGCAAGTCTCTTTGCATCTCTCTTTGCCCATAGTTCGCGTCTTGACACTGGCAATGCTACTCCACCTAATTTACCTCATTGCGGAACTTCAATGCCGGAGGTTCGCATTAGAAACAAGGAGGTTCTGAGAGTATTGTGTCGTCTGCGTCGTCGCCAACTGGGGACCTACTAGTGTATGCCACTCACTTGTGGGGCGAGGCCCTCGAGAAAAATGGGGAAGCGATTGCCGTCTCCCTTGATGTCTCGAAGGCCTTCGACCGGGTATGGCACGCTGGCCTTTTGAGTAAGCTTCCAGCGTACGGCATTTCCGCTGGCCTGACTGGCTGGGTAAAAGACTTCCTGACTGAACGGTCCCTCCGAGTTGTTGTCGACGGATGTTCATCTGAGCCCATGTCGACCAATGCCGGTGTTCCTCAGGGGTCTGTTCTCTCTGCAACTCTGTTCCTGCTGCATATTAATGATCTGCTGATGCCCGGTATCTATGGGTATGCAGATGACAGCACAGTTGTGGAGAGATACCTGCCGGAAGCTCGGGCTAGTAAGGAAACAATCCGGTCCGAAAGAGAGGCCATGGTAGAGCGTGTGAGTGCTGCACTGCAGGCAGTCACCGAATGGGGCAATGCCAATCTTGTAGCATTCAATGCCGCCAAAACACAGGCGTGTCTTTTCACCGCCAAAAGGAGCCCGTTCACCTTGGCTCCTACTTTTCAGAATGTATCCTTGGAGTGTACCGACCGCCTTCAGCTTTTGGGAGTTGAGATTTCCTCGAGCCTTAACTTTGGGCGGTTCATTGAGTCTAAGGCCAGGGTGGCTGCCAGAAAACTAGGCGTCATCGCGAAGGTCCGGCGGTACTTCACACCTGGGCAGCTTCTAATTTTATACAAAGCACAGGTCCGTTCGTGTGTGGAGTACTGCAGCCACATTTGGGCTGGTGCTGCGAAATGTCACCTTGCCACTTTGGATTCGGTGGAGAGGCGTGCGAAGAGGCTGATTGGCGACCCAGACTTAACTCGAAACTGTCTCCAAAGCCTGGAGCACAGGCGTAGAGTAGCCAGCCTTTCGGTCTTCTATAGGATGCATTCTGGTGAGTGTGCAAGGGAATTGCATGATTTAATTCCCCCATCTCCGTTCCATCATCGGACGACCCGTCGTACGGCGAGTTTCCACCCTTACGTTGTTGACACCACTGCGATCCGGACGAAGCGTTTTGCTTCCTCCTTTATACCGCGTACATCGAGGGACTGGAACAATTTGCCGGCGTCGGTGTTTCCGTCACATTACGATTTGAGTGTCTTCAAGGCTAGAGTGAATAGGCTCTTAATAAACTAGCGCGCTTTACCATCAACGATCGCGTCACTGCTTACCATCAGGCGGGATTGCGGTCAAGCGCTGGTTTATAATTTATAAAAAAAAAAAAACGATATAAAAACTATATAAAGGCCAAACTTTGCAAAAAGGGGTATTATAAAATCTCAGATTATTTAGAAGACAAAAAAGCTTGGGACTGAGCTGCTCGCTGTGTTAAGCATTGTTATTAAGCAATATGCGTAATTATAAGGTTAAAGTCTATTGTAAACATTTTCATTTTTAATGTCTGGACTTGAAAAAAGACGATGATCCCTGAGTTTGTTTCGGCTATATCTTCTCAGAGGTAGTCAGTTAGGAAATGCCAGCTTCACCTAGGTTAAAAAAAAAAGAACATGACGTGTGAAAGTGATCGGTGATTGGTGTGGTGAAAGAGTGAAGAAAGTGATCGGTGATTCTACTTGCTTGATAAACGATTTCATTTCATTTCAAAGCACAAGGTCACTCAAAGGGCAATGGAGAGGGCTATGCTTGGGGTTTCACCGCGTGAGCCGTAAAACAACGAGAGTAACCGACATAGCACGAAGAATTGCAACACTTAAATGGCAGTGGGCCGGGCACATTGCCAGTAGTACCGATGCCCGAAAGCGCCCATGGGTTCTCCAGTGGCGATCATGCATCGGATGACGCACCGTGGGTCCCCGCCAAGGTGGATCGATGACCTGGTGAAAGTCGCGGGAAACCTTAGATCATTTTTCAAGGTGAGAGTTTAGAATGGATCTACTGTTATAGCTACAAGGACTACTGCAGTGGCTCGCCAAAAAGGGTTTGTAGATATTGTGATTGTAGGTATTCTACGGCGGGCGCTGGGGTCGGGATTATTGTATTGTAATACTTACATATTAAGTCATGGTGGCCTAGTGGTTAAAACACCAGCATCTCATATATCAGTATGTGGGTTCGATTCCAGTTCAGGTAAGTACCAATGTAACTTTTCTAAAGTTATATGTACTCTCAAAGTATATCTTGGACGCCAATGGCTGATTACAAGGTGTAGGAAAACATTTTGAGGAAACCTGGACTTTAAGTCTGAAATCGCCAACCCGCATTGAGCAAGCGTGGTGATTACGCTCAATCCTTCTCTGTAAGAGAGGAGACCTGTGCCCAGCAGTGGGACTATAAAAAGTTGATGATGATGATGTCTTACATATTAGCAAGTTTTGTTTTTTTTACCTAATACATCAAAAACTTAAGTGCGTCACGAAGTAGTATGAAATTTACCGGGTCACGGAAAAACAATGTTTGGGAAACGCTGGTCTACTGCACAAAGCTATGAGACTTTTGCGTCATTATGGTTCAAGATACAAAAGTCTTAATTTTAATTAATTACGGTCCATAAATTAAAGGCACCGGCCATATACCCGCGCGGTCGTGTTAAGCCCACTTTTCTGAAAGGCCCATGTTTTATGTTTAAAGCGTGCATTGCTCTTAGGTACGCTTGACTACTTGAAGTGTGTAGAAATTTAAATAAAATGTAATGTGGAACTTCTCAATAAAGCTGCATGGCAATTTTAATTGGTTTCATTAGTCACTGTTAATGAAATTAAATAATTTATTTTTAGGAAATAAATTATATATGAATAATAAAATGTGAAAAAACGAGAAAACCAAGGCACAGATCTCCTCTCTTACAGAGAAGGATTGAGCGTAATCACCACGCTTGCTCAATGCGTGATGGCGATTTCAGACTTAAAGTCCAGGTTTTCTCAAACCTCATATTAAAAAAAGGTGAAACCTTGTACTGTAATATTTTGAGGTGTCCATATTTATATATTTGGCTCTAATAACAATTTTAATTAAATTAAGCGTCAGTTGCGCGTGGTAATGCAATGTTAAACCCAACAACACGAACAACGATGTTGTGCCAGAGGGAGATTGATCTGGGAACCCTCCGCGACCAAACTCACTACACAACAACATTTGGCGCATCGTACCCGGCACACATTGCAACACAACTGCTCAGACTCGTCCTCGGTACGGCTTAATAATAAAGGTGATTTTATCGGAACCTTATAAAGTCAAAAGTACATAAAGAATGCATGTATAAAATGGTAACAGCACTCGAAATATATATGTTTTTCCTATTAGAGCGGGTAGTCATTATAAACCCTTTTATTGACCCACTGCTGGGCACAGATCTCCTCTCATACAGAGAAGTCGCGTGTTAGCGATTTTAGACTTAAAGTCTAGGTTTCCTCAAAATGTTTTCCTTCACCTTCAGTCATTGGTGTCCAAGATATACTTAGAAAGTACATGTAACTTTAGAAAAGTTACATTGGTACTTTCCTGACCTGAAATCGGACCCGCGCACTCATAGGCGGGTAGTAACTTCCATGTATTCATGTTCATACTGTGGTTATTAATAAATGCCAAAGTAAATTACTTATTCGTGAAGTTACCCAAAATAACATTTTACATTAAGAGGAATTCACTTTTCCTAAACTTTTAGGACATTACATAACTTATGGATCGTGACCACTTTGCGGACCACATTTTGAGAATTTGATTACGGGGTACTAACTCATGGTACTGAAAATCAGATGACACGCACACTGCTAAATATTAACATTAATAGCTATGAAAAGAATGAAAAGATTTGAGAGGGGTACTAAAGTAAATATAAGGGGAAAATCACTGAAAAATTGAACAAAACCTGACATGTGGTTGATGACCTCGACGAATCTGTGGAATTGGCTTGTATCCTAAAAAATAATTTAATGTCCGTCAGACAGCATTATAAAAAATATTGAACACGTATTTTTTATTTTTTCTTTTATTCAAATACTTAGGAAGGTATATTGATTTGAAATGTCGCATGACGTCACGCCATGGTGGAAAATATAGAACAGCGTGACGTAATTAGCCCCCACTCTGTAACTTTAATACGCTATATCTCAGTAATTTTTGGTAATTACGACAAAATAAAAAATACGGGTCTTAATTTTTTTTATTATCTATGAGACGGACTAATTATTTTTTTGATTTTCATACCTTGGATACATCCCTTGTTGGTTGACGTCATAAAGCAAATTGTTAACGTGTCACCGGTAATCAACTAAGAAACAACGACAACGGGGCTGACTCCCTTATTCACAGACTAAACAAAGGGCAATGCATCTTTTTCTTTCTGTCTCATTATAAGTTGATTATATATGTTGTATATATACGTATGCACGTCTAGACTTGCTAAAGAGCATCTAAACAAAAACTTATATTTATCTTTTGTCTTGTGTAAGAAAGAAAGAGAACAAAACACACATTACAAGTAAATATCATAAAATAATAAAAAAAATAATACAGTCAAAAGTCTCGTACTCGAACATGCAAACTTATAAAAAAAGTTAGTTGACTTCATGTCAAAGCCAGGTTTATAGACAACACACATTATTTGCCAATTAGATCCGACTGGGGGTTTTTGACAGGAAACCCAAGATGAGTGTCACGCGCATTTTTCATTGTACTTTTAAAATTATTTATAGTGTCGTTTACTAAATAAAAACGCGTGATTTATGTAGTAAAAAGTGCATTCAGTGAATAATTCATAAAGAACATTGAAATATCGCAGCATAGTGGCCACGTCATGGCTTTGCATCTAATCTCCTAGTAGGCGGTTCACGCGGCCGTTTTTTTTAACTGTCATTGGCGATATCCGCCATTATTGTGAAATAAAATTTTAAATAATTTCTATAATTTGTTATTGGCAAAATTGTGGTATCTAACCACAGAGGCCATTGAAGAGTTGAAGTAGTATTCACTCTAAAGAAAAGAAAGAAAAGTAGATCCGACTGTCATCCGTGATGCTGTGCTTGATGAAATAGTAAGAAGGACATACACTGAAGTTAAATTTAGTTTATTTGTGCATGAGGGAATCGGGGTCGATTACCGCCAATTGTATTTTTAGTCTCCTTTATTAAGAAAACAAGGTTTCCCACCACCATTCGACAAATAACCTACTCTCACCCCAAATTTACATAGCCCACATAAATTATATTCAACAAATACCTATTCTAGTAGCTTCACAAATATGCGTATAAAAATATTATTCGGCATTCCAACATGAATATATAGTAGTCAAGGTGAAGGAACCTGTTGAAGGTAGATGGAAAAAGTTTTACTGACGCCGTAAGCATAAGACGGACAAGGACAGAAGGTTGGTTCTAAATCAAAAGTCAATCAGACAGAATCGGCACTTCCTAGTGCTTGAGCTGGACTTGCTTAAGTTGCACATTTTGTTAACTCCCCATCAGAACAGTCATTTAGATGGAATAGGCTTGACATATTTTAAAAAGAGAATGATGATTCAAAAGTCGGCTTGTGACTTAAACAGACGCCAAGGTCAACCGATTAGGTTAGACTACGCTTGCTACGGTTGGTCTGTCGATGGGCGGCCATCTGTTCATGCCTCGGAATGCACTTTGAACCGTTGGTCCCTTTACAGGTATGAGGAACAGGGAGTATAGTTCACTTATCCTCCATAGAAAATGGAGGGTCCTCCGGTCAGACGGGTGTAGTGTCTGGCGGGCACTTGCGCAACGGTTAATGTTGGGAAGTTGTATGTATGTTAGTTGCACGATAAACTTTGCTTGCAAGACTTAGAATACGTGTGACGTCAGTCTGATGCAGTGTTTGCATGTGGCGGTTATATCACTCCCCTCCGGAGACCGGAGGTCGATAGTGGAATCTTGTATCTTGCGATGCTTGCCAGGCCAGCTGAGGTTACAGTGAGTCAGATCCGGTTGCCACATAGTTCACGGTCAGTCGGAACTGTCTATAGAGAATCCCCAGTAAGTCGGGGTGGTAGCGCTGTGTTAAACTGTGCTTGCGGAATGTAGAATTTGCCTGACGTCAGTATGATGCGTCGTTCGCCCACGTGCAGTTGTCGATACCGCTATAATCTAGGCTGTCATTCGTAGATTTTTAATAGTCGTTACGCGTCGTCAGATGTTTGAAAGTTTGGACACCAGTCTTAATAAGAGGTATCTTATTACCCAGTAACTGGGTTGTCGAAGTGAGATGGGCAGTTGCTCTGTGTAAAGTACTGGTATCAAGCTGAATCCAGTTAAACTAAATCATTTACATACTTGCAAAAAAGTGAGTTGTTGAACGAACTATAAAACGCGCGAAATCGTACGCACACATAGAAACGCGAATGGTATATATTTGAGATCGCCACCCGTACGTGTGCATGCATATATGTGTCTGTTTGTCGCTTGTTGTACGAAACCAAACTTCTGTCCTATTTATTATATACTCAAAAAGTGGTATCAATGTATTCATGACACCTGACAAAGTTGATCGACGGTAGTTATTGGCTCCGAAACTTTGATTACAGGCTCTGTGAAAGTTGATGCGTTTTCACTACTTTTATTAGCTTGCGACCGAAGGAAGCTATGGGGGAGATGTGTTGTGGGAAAGGACTTGTTTGTAGGTTTATAAACTCATATATAGATTATAGACATATATTGAGAAAGACGTAGCTGTTGTATCGGTGCATTCGTGTAATTAGGATGTGCGACAAAAACGAACCCGCTCTTTGCAAATCTCAAAGGCAATATAAAAAAATGAAATTGTAAAAAATTAAGTAGTTTATTATAATAAATAGTGACAAAGATAATATTTGTAAATCGTACAATACATAAATAACTTTTAACCAAACCACTATACGAAGTTATTTTTTCTTTATACCAAAATTGTAGTTTGTTCAGTATAAAAAAAAACAATCGATTCCAACAATTTTTATATTTCTTCCCAAATACATTTAGAAATTGTTACAGTGTGGTTACCCAGCGCACGACACAGCTGGCGGTAGATAACAGTGAGACAGCCCTCCCTCACCCCGGGCGAACAGCACGTTGACCATATTTTTGTTGAGACAACCAGATAAGATAACAAGCTCATAACTTTGTGATTTTTCATGATATCATTTTGAAATTTTGTACATAGATTCTTTACTTAAAAATGCTGGACCCGTATTTCAGATTTCGCATAGGTGTACAATAAATAAAGTTGTATAAAATTTTATATAAAATTTAAATACCATAAAAACATAAAATACAGTTCTTTAATTATACTATTCGAATTCCATATTCTTTTTTTTATTATTAATTATTGAGTATTATGCAAAATATTTTCCCCTTTATGTTCATAACTAGCTGCGCCATCCGGTTTCACCCGCAAATGATTAGATCAGGTGGAAATATCGAGATAATAAGTATCCTGAGTATTGTTCCTGGTTATAAACTATCTCTGTGCTAAATTTCATCCAAAACTGTATAGTAGTGAAGGAGTAACAAATATTTGCACAGACAGTCTCACAAACTTTTGCATTAATAATTGTTTGCGTAACAGTGTCATCTCTTTTTGAAAATGAAGGCCATTTTATAAAGTCACGTTGAGCAGTTTACACACAAATGGGAATATTATTATCACAATGAGAACAGCTTTAAGGAAAGTACACCTCGCAAAAAGGCTAGATTATATTTTGACAAATTTTTTCTCGGCGGTAGTCCATAACATCGGCCGCGGGATTGCGGTCAAGCGCTAGTTTATAATTATATATAAAAAAAAATCACACCTCGAGTCGTTGTGACGTCATTATCATCATCATGTGCCTAGCGTTTTCTCAACAATGTTGGGGTCATCTTCCACTCTAACCGGATTCACCTGAGTACTTGTATTTTACAATGAGCGACTGACTATCTGACTTCCTCCTCTTCCTCCTTTGAAAGGGTATACTTTCCAGGTAGTCCCATAGTCACCAGGTCAGGATCTGATGATGGAAGACCAGAGAAATCAAGGGGAACTTTCAAAAATTGCAGAAGCGACTTGTTCATTTATAAGTATTTTCATTAAGTATTTTTAAGCATTACAATTTAATAAAGGTCTGGAGTAGATTTGATGATGGAGCCGGGAGATAGTCGAGGTTACTCTTCTCTTAGAGATCTTTGAGATTATATCGTAGATTAACTTTTCTCCGACCGTCTTCGATTCTAAGCCTATTAAGAAATTCAAAGAAATAAATTGATAAGGAAGATCAAAAAACTAGACTAAGCAAACTCAAAAAAAATTAATTTGTATTTATACTTATATAAAGGGTGTCTCTGACATCGACGCCAAACGAGTACCATGGATCCAGTACATGATTCTGAACCCCCCAGTGGTGGAATTTTTCTTCAGCTTTTTCATGAGTTTAAAAAATATATATATGTAGTTTTTTCACTTTAGACCGTTCATAATTGCTATACTTTTATAACCCAATAAGATTTAAAAATTAAATAATTCGCTAATTATAGAAAAAAGGGCAATGAAAACAAAACTCGAAAAACTATCTTATCAGCTGATTTAATAGAGTTAACCTCAGGGATCAACGTCATACCTACAAACCCGCACGGCGGCACGCTTGCAACGTTCAAAGGCCGAGTCAATCCTTTTTTTAAACATTATTATTTCTGTAACCGTTCATTAACGACATAAATGACTATCATAATTTTATTAGTTGCATGCGGTCTAGCCGGTCAAGTCTACGATGTCAGATACACCCTGTATAAATTAAAAATACAGAAGCAGAAGTGATTTCAAAGTCAGACACGATAACGCGTGCCCTGACGAACGTTCTCAGATGATTCGATAAAATTGCCAGGGTATTTATACAACTTCCGCCACAGATTAGATCTTGGTATAGAGGCGTTGCTATTAGCTGATTTAAATTCTGTGAACTAACTGAACCCATTTTGGTATCTTTAACCCTTTAGTTACAAACATACACCCTTCTACACTTTGTATAGGTCTTGCTATCAACTTGTTTACTGGTAAACATCACGAGATAAGCAGTATCCAGCACCCAACCCTATTTCCCTTTCATTTAATAAATCCCGTAAGTAGTAAACTAATTTTCGATTTATGACTTACAATCATTTTATCTCCATGGCGTTATACAGAGTAGTGATTTGGTGACCATTTTTTTAATTCATTTTATAATAGTGCTAGACTGCAATCCCGCCTGATGGTAAGCAGTGATGCAATCGTTGATGGTAAAGCGCGCTAGTTTATTAAATCTATTCACTCTAAATAACTGAGTTAATAGGAAGGAAGACAGCAGTTGAGCGAGGTGATGCAATGTTAAACCCAACAACACGACCAACGATGCTGCGCCAGAGGGAGATTGATCTGGAGACCCTCCACTATCGAACACCCGACACCACAACATTTGGCGCATCGTACCCGGCGCACATCGCAACACAACGGCTCAGACCCGTCCTACGTACGGCTTTACGAGACATCATGCCGGAACAGCCGATCTTATGGCCTACCACCTAGAGAGTTCACTCACTATCGAGGTTTCAATATCGTATGATCAAATTTCAGTAGTTAGACTGGTAGCGGACCCCAGACTCCAAAGCTGAGAAAGCTTTGGATGTGACTGAGATTAACGCTGAGATGAAGAGAAGAGTGATTGAATTGTCATCATGCACAACAATGTTTCTAATGAATAAATTATATTATATTTTTTGCATTTCAGTGGCTCGTGGCTAAAATAATAACAGCCGTACACAGGTCGATTGTTCAGCTTAAGCTACAATGGCGTATATCGCAATGGCGCAATCTTTACGTACTGAGACCCTTCCGCGCCTCAGAAAGCAGGTTAAGCCGTGGGTCCCGGCTGCCATTTGTGTCTCTGACAGTCATTACAGGTCGTCAGAAGTCCGAAAGTCTGACCACCACTGTTACCGAATTATATCGTATTACCCAGTAACTGGGTTGTGGAGCTCAGATAGGCAGTCATCATCATCATCATCATCAACCTTTTTACCACTGCTGGGCGCAGGACTCCTCTCATACAAAGAAGGATTGAGCGCAATCACCACGCTTGCTCATTTCGGGTTGGCGATTTCAGACTTAAAGTTCAGGTTTCCTCAAGATGGTTTTCCTTCACCTTGCAATCTGTAATTAGTGTCCAAAATATACTTAGAAACTACATAACTTAGAAAAGTTACATCGGTACTTGCCTGACCTGGAATTGAACCCGCACACTCATACTTGAGAGGCTTGTGTTTTATCCACTAGGCTACCATGACTTAGACGGTCGCTTCATATAAAATACTGTTATTCGACGCTAATATAGTTTTAAAAAAGCAATATGCCTGTATGTGTGTGTCTGTGTGTATGTGTCTATATGTCTGTATGTCGGGACGAGGAAATACTTGCTGTTTTGTCCAAGACACCTGTAGGCATGTAATTGCCCCGTTAGTGTTGCGATTGCAAACGTGGTTGGTCGCGGTTCTGGATTCAGTTCCTAGGTTGGGCAAAGTGTTAAGTATTGATTTCTTTGCATCAACCCAGAGTTTAGGAGTTGGTGGTCCGCGTGCCTCGGAAAGCACGACATGCCGTTGGGCGTCTGATCTTTTCAGGTCGTTTTGAATTGCATGCTGTTTTAACAGAATATGAGAGTGAAGAAAGAGAAAAAATATGTAATAAGGCACAGAGAGTGCATCTTTGTCTGTGAAGAGGTTATTGGCTTCCACGGAACGCAATTTAACCCTCGACGCGGACTGTATAGAAAAATATAGGAATAAAACTGCTACTACAAAATGCTTAGCCTAGGGAGTGTCATGTACCCTACCTCCCTTATAAGCTGTTCGGTCGGCCAATAGAAGTCAGAGCAGCTTGGAGTCTTCACAGGTTCTTCCTATATTTGTCAGGCAGCACGGAGTTCACCTCACAAGTTCGGCTCACCACTCGTGGTTTATGTCTACAGTTACAACCCTTCAGTTTTTATTATCGAAGCCACGAATACTTCACCATTATTGAAACGGCGGGACTGATATGAACTTATAATCAAGCAAATTATATCGTTCAGCGACAATCGCGAGTAAATCACACGGCAAAACAATGTGATCACGGCGAGAGCGGTTAGCGGAACCATAATGTAGTGTTCAGTATTTTCTTCCAAACCTCACATTAATGAATGGCACACAGCGCCATCTCACGGTGGCAGCAGGCACATGACATGATTCGGATCGAAAAGACTTAGTTTTTACATATTGCGCAACAGTTTTTAATAAAAGAAGAACAGATGGCGCCAACACTCTGTACACTCATATATTATATATCTCCAGCGCTGAAGGCTTGTCATTGTTAAGATGGCCGCCATGGCCGATATACGGTAGGGAAGACTATTATAATAGATTAATATTCCGTGATTATACTAAGTAATGATTAGTGGGACGTTAGTAGCCATTGTAGTTGTGAGTCTGTTTTGTTTTGATTTCTAATAACAAAATAACATTATAAACAATGTAGGTATGTACCTGGCATTTGGATTATTTCTAACAGGCTTTTTGTGGTTTGGAAACCATCAAATAACTTCTCCCAATTTGGGCGTACCGAAATCAATGTGAACGAAACCACCACGAAAATAACCAAGCATTTTCACATCAGATTTATCTAGAAAATTACAATGAAATCCCAGTAGGGACGTACAATTATCATCACGAGGTTCCCACTGAACTTGAATGGGTAAAGGAAAGAAAATTATCATATAAAGTGAAAATCCGACCACATGTAATCTGGAGGTTCTACGCATAATATAATAGGGACGTCGTAAATACCGGCTAAATATTGGATTTCAGAGAGCTATGATCCTATTTCGGTATTATTAGATTAAATTATTCGTAAATATATTAAAATTTAACAAAAAAGGGTGCAGTAGCGATAAGCTAAGCCTGATGCTATCTTTCCGTACAAAGACCTTTCGTGTATTAAAAATAAACCATTAGTGCCCGATCCCCATAGTGGTGGCCTATAATCGTGGTAGCCTAATGGTTAAAACACCAGCCTCACAAATATGAGTGTGCGTGTCCGATTCCAGGTTCGGCAATTACCAATGTAACTTTTCTAAGTTATATGTACTTTCTAAGTATATCTTGAACAACAATGACTGATTAAAAGGTGAAGGAAAACATTTTGAGGAAACCTGGACTTAAGTCTGAACTCGCCACCCCGCATTGAGCAAGTGTGCTGATTACGTAATTATTATGATTATGTAAGAGAGGAAACCTGTGCCCAGAAGTGGGAAGATAAATAAGGTTGATGATGATGATGATGGTCCCTGATTGTAATTTACGAATTACAATTTGGGAATGGGATCAGGAGATTCGTTATGGGTATATGAATCAAGTCGATTTCTGAGATGGTTTTTTAGGGAACCAACCACATAGATTGAGAGAACCCGTCCAGTTAGTGCACAGATAGATTTATTTGGTAGCTCACGGGTCTCGTAGCATGTTACGCCTTTCAAAATTTCTTAAGAACATAAATTAATGTTTACTTTTCTATATTTGAGGGCGTTACTTCGATGCTTAAGTGCTTTTTGATTAGTTTCCATGTTGTATTACACCTAAGATTAGTCTTCGGTAAAGATAAACATCGTAAAATAAAGTTAGATTTAAGCCTAAATATATCGCTAGAACTTTTCCATGTATTCTTGCTTCATACAACTTCAGGGATAAATAGAGAAATATAGATTTGGTGGGGAATGATGGAGGAACACGATAAACGTAATTGTTTTTTATGTTCAGCGTTACTACTTGATCTGCCAAATACACAAAGGTCACTAATTTTTCTGTATTTTTTCAGTTGCTGTTTGTAATTTTTTCTAGTGAATAAATAACATATTAAGAGAATAGAATTGATCATTATTGGCTTGTAATGCAGATAACATTTCTTTTTGTAATATTTTTTAATTATTTAGAACTTTGTACAGTTGTACATGCCAGTCCCATCGGACCTTATAACTTATAATAAGTACTAATAATAAAAGACCTACTCTATCGGACTTTATTCTGCAAAATGTAATAACAAACTTAATCTAAGTTTATACTTATTCCGCTTACTTAGCTCCGGAGGTAGGCATCGACAAAAAATGATGGAACATACAAAAATCATTCATACTTTTCTTAATCTCTCTAACTAGATCCTCTCTTGCGGACTGAAATCTGACACACTCCTTTCGTAAGTGTATGACATCTTCCAGTGTACGACTTACCTCACAATTTGGTGAATACATTTTTCAGCAAATTGTGGTTAACATAAAAATAAGATGGCAAATTGTATAATATGATCCATGTACATTCTGCCTTATTAGCATACAAATATAATGCTTATATTACTTTTAAAGCACTTTAATAGTTATTTTGACTCTATTTTGCAACTGCGATCTTTATTTTCATTGCAATAAGGTTCCTATTGGCCTGCTGCCACTGACAGCGCGCTTATTACGTAACACACTATTACTATCAGTTGGAATCATTTCGACGCATAATCCATTGCTTCATGTGTTCTAAAAGAGTCTCTGCTCCACAATGTAAAGAACGCAATGAATATATATGTTACACAATTACCCTGCTGATCAAAGAAAATCATTGTGTTCTTCATTTTCGTTACACTAGGGTTTCTTTTAAGTAGCTACCGTCAGAGGTAAAATAACTAAGAACGGAATAATACGGATCAGTATAATAGTAGCCTAGTGTAGACACAGATTTTCAACTGCCGAGCTGGAACAAAAGTGTGATTGGCGTTTCCGTAAGAAAAACCAATCACAACCTGCATTTGGAAACTTCGAACAATACCCGATGAAGCTTTGAAACCGAGTCTAATACAATTTGGGCTCGGTACAGTCCTGTGGGTCCTCTGTATTCTTTTTTGCTTCTGTAGTTTTTGTAAGGGTGATATCCGGTAGGCTGTAGTTACACAATGAAGGGTCGGGGAGATAGTTGAGGAACTTAATTACTTCAATTAAGGGGGAGGAAACGCCATTTCAAAATAATTAGTCTTAATGATAAAATAGTCACTCAATACGTTTAGGTAGTGAATTGCTAGATTTCGTTTTAGAAAATAGATTTGTTACACGTCATATTTTGTTCAACGTCAAATTTGACACTGATCTTTTTTTTTTATCGTTTATTAAATATATTTATTATTTATTTATATGTTCTTCATTTTTCACCAAAAAAAATAGGTTATTATTAAGAATTGCAAATTATTAGATTTAGGAATTGCATCACTTAATTCCCCCATTACCGTTCTACCATCGGACGACCCGCCGTACGGCAAGTTTCCACCCTTACGTTGTTAACACCATTACGATCCGGACGAAGCGTTTCGCCTCCTCCTTTATACCGCGTAAATCGAGGGACTCGAACAGTTTGGCTTCAAGGCTAGAGTGAATAGGCTCTTAATAAACTAGTGCGCTTTACCATCAACGACTGCGTCACTGCTTACCATCAGGCGGGATTGCGGTCAAGCGCTAGTTTATAATTTAAAAAAATAAATAAAAATAAATTAGCAATTTCACCTAACCTAATTTTTTACTTTACACGAGTTTATTTTACTTTCTTAGGTCTCCTGCACAAGATGCCGTCACCGCGCCGCCACCGCCCGCGTAACCTCTGTTTCTTCCATTCACAAAATTTGGTTTTAAAGAAAACTACGAAAACCTATTTCGAGGTTGAGTATCTGTTGGTTCTAGAACAATACTACAATGAAAATTATAAAATACATGTGCAAAATAAGTATAACACTTGAAGCGTTAGGGAACGTAAACTTATGCGACCGCCAGTAAAAAATTACTATGGCAAAAGAACCAACATGTATTTGATACCTGCACTGTTCAACAATAATACTTCTGAGTGGATAAAAATGGTAAATAAAATGTGTAAAGGAACTCTTAAAAATAAATTAAAGACTATTCTCCTTAAGGCAGTGGATACGAGATGTGAAAATAATGCCAACTAGTTTTTTAAATTTGATATTAGTATTTTAGGTAAGAGCTAAATACCTAGATTGCATTTCGCCGACTAACTGTTACGCAGTTTGGTGGGTTTATTATATGTAAACAATTGTTGGTCAAAATAAAGCATTTATTTATTTATTTATATTTAAGGTTTATAAGTATAATAATATCCATTAAACTGTGGAGAAATACTATTATATTTGATGTTTCTAATGTGATGTCGTAAATAATTTAATTTTTTCCGCGTTTGCAATGAAACGCAGACCGGACCTTACTAAAATTAATCAAAATAATGTACTAAATATTGTACACATTAAAAAGGTCTACAAAAAAGTCCGCGATGTTAAATGTCTATCTTTTATGGATATCCCACAATATATTTTTTTTTGTCATTTACTTTTTACGAGAAATACCGGCTAATTTTCGAAGCGATTTTAACCAATACAGCATTAATTCTTTTCCAATTTAATACCTTAAATAAATTGTTGATTTAATATAGATCTATATTGCCCTGTACAGTATATGATTTAAATGAATATTTTCAAAGATAAATCATATTTAAACATTAAGGACAGGAGCGGCCAGCCGCGGCGGCAGGAATGGCGGCGGGACGCTATGTTTTTTATACGTTCAAATTTTTCTGTAGTGTATTTAGTATCAGCATTGCATCCGTGCGAAGCCGGGGCGGGCAGCTAGATCGAAAATAATCACAAAACTTGGCCTCGCCTTTTCGGAGATCTTCATAAAGTGTATGAAGTTCACCATATTGATCCCGTGCAGACAGTATAGGATGAACACACGACTTTCTAACTTGACGTTCTTTCTGCCATTTTCTTTACTTATATTAAGGAAGCACAAACTTCGTTTTTTGTTATATTAGATATGATTGCGTCACATATGATCTGGCAGCGAATACGTTAGTACGCGGCTGGTAACGGAATGAATCAAACAGACATGGACGGTATACCGCGCGGTTGCGGTGCGGCGGCGGCGCAGCGGCGGCACGGCGGAGGCGCGGCGACGGCATCGTGTGCAAAAACTAGAGTTTAAATATATGTAATATATGTTAACATTTTGTTCACTTGATATAACTGGCAGTACCTAATTATTTTTACACTTTTTACACTACACTATCGTATGTACAGTGTGACTGCGCGGCGGCGGCGCGTCGGAGGCGCGGCGACGGCATCGTGTGTAAGAACTCTTAGAGTTTAAATATATGTAATATATATTAAAATTTTGTTCACTTGATATAACTGGCAGTACCTAATTATTTTTACACTTTTTACACTACAATAAATAAAAATGTTTCGATAAAGTAAAAATATATTCAAGAAAAAAAAAAGAAGTAAAAATAGTTCATTCTGCACGAGCAAAACATACATATTTTGTATAATTTTATCTTTTTTTATGTTTAGTTACTACCTACCTGCCCCGGCTTCGCACGGGTGCATATTATACATAATTATAAACCTTCCTCTTGAATCACTCTATGTATTTAAAAAAAATCGCTTCAAACTCTGTTGTTTAAAATATTTAAGTATGCATAGGGAGACTGGCTTTCAGATATGATCCGCAGGTTTACTATACAAACCTGCGGATCATATCCGAAAGCCAGTCTGTTACTATTTGCTAAAATTCGATTGCGAACTCTATTTGTGGACAACTGCTGTTTCTCTGCCTGAGCTCTAAGTCGCTGCAAACGCTCGACACTCGACCCTCTTTCGCTTCTTTTCGCCCTTATATTTTGTTCATGAAGACGTTGGGAACGTTCCAGCCTCGACTCTTGAGCGCGTAACTCAGAGGTTCTCAGACATTGTTCGATAAGGCGTTGCGAATGCTCGACACTTGACTCTCCTTCGCGTAAGTCAGAAGTCCTTACATTTTGTTCATGAAGACGTTGGAAACGCTCCAGCCTCGATTCTCGTGTACGTACCTGAGAGTTTCTCTGATTATGTTCAGCAAGGCGTTGAGAACGTTCAGGTGAAGATTCACCCATACGACGTATTCTTGCTGCCCGTGCTTGAGAACTATGTTTAGAAAGTTGAGACCTGGCTCTCTTAGGCATTTTGAAATGTTTAAGAAAATGTTAATAGTGTGTAATATTCTAGCTCTGAAGGGCATTTGTTCAGCCCTGAAAAGAACTGTTGGTTAGCCCTGAAAAGAACTGTTGGTTACCCCTGAAAAGAACTGTTGGTTATCCCTGAAAAGAACTGTTGATTAGCTATGAGAAGAACTGTTTAAACAAAATTCAAGATTTTTAAATAAAAAATGTAGCGGACTTATTTGTAGATATTTATAAGATCTGCTAATAGATAATTAGAACATTTTATCGTTCTATCTTTTATAATTTACCAGCAGCGTACCCAAATTAAGTAACTTTTCTACTTGATTTTTTACACCTTGTCTTCAAAAAAACCCAAATATATTACGGAACCCTATTGTTTTCCAAAATAAAATTTAGCTTATGCTACTTGTAGATAATGTACATTTCGAATGGTGAAAGAATTTTTGAAAACAGTCCAGTTATTTTTGAGCCTATAGGGCAGAGCGATAGGGTCGTCACCATCTTGTTGTGGTGGTAAGGGCTCTATTTGGAAGGTGACTTTTGAATTAAATCATGAGGTGTGAATATACCCTCCAATCTTGGCAATAAAAATTTAAATAGGCCAACGGACCGTTTCGCCCCAGAGAAGAGCCCTGGTCTGCCTTTCAATCCGTGCCGCCATTACAAAATAACGTCACAGGGTTTTCCCCACTAATAAATCAATCAAATAACCGTCTTTTATTAAAATGATATCGTGGTCCAGGACATATACAATACGAGTATGTAAAGAAAACCCTGTCCGATCCGTGAAGGTATTCTTAGGTATCGATAACTGATTCTACTAATGGATACAAAGCCCGGCTAAACTAAAAAAAATAGCCCTAAAAAAATAAATATTATTTCGTAAAAAGAGTTAATTTAATACATGTGCGGTATGCAACACTTTCGCGGGCGGCGGAAGGCAGGGCACGCGGCACGTGGTCGCATCGCTTATAATAATACCGTCAAAATGGTGTTGCCACTTTTTAAAAATTATCGAATTTCGGAGAAGTTGGAATTAATTCGCGGGAAAAAAAGATTATTTCAAAATTCATTAATATTGTTACTATGATAATTACGTAAAATTTTATATTATATTTGGTCATGTGTTTATCTAATCGTTATTATCCTTATGGGTCGGACAGGGTTTTCTTAACATATTGTATATTGGCTCAGACTAGGAATCTCTTTTGTATCATGTGTACGGTTAAAAACATTTAAAGTCAAATACACAAATAGCCGGACCCGGAACAACCACTTGTAAGTCACACAAATATTTGTTCCGTGCGGGAATCGAACCGACGACATGTCAATCGCTTGAGTTATTCACTACGCCAATCGTGCCGACAAAATATATATTATAAATTAAAATTAAAAGAAAAAAACTCATCAAATTACAACATAGTCAAAAGCTTCGTATTCTAGTATAATATAAAATTGTGTTAATTAAAAAAAGCAATTTTGGGGTCTACACTGACGCTTCTCCCTTAAGCTGATAAGATAAATTAATTCCTTTTCCTTCAAGCAGATCAAACGGTCAAAGTTCAAAGTTTTTGTGGCGTTTACATTATGGTGTGAAGTTGGTTTCTCTGAATTTGGCTGATTGGGTTTAAGCCTGAGAAAAAAAATCATGGAGTGGTGGAAGTAAGAACTAAACGATAACCTTAATTAGCCTATAATATTCCTACTGTTGGGAGAAAAGCTAGTGTCGTTTATTTCGACATCAATTGCAAGTTATTACAAAATTAATCTCCAGAAAAATGACGTTATGTAATAAATGGATTGGACAAAGAGATATTTTTTTTTTATTTAGCCGTCTTTTCACTTCTTGCTTGGCAAGAATTTTTATTAAATTTTTTGTTTGTTGCCAATTCAGTTTTTTCCGCGACTATTCTGTTGCGTCATTGGCATTGTATTTTTTTTTTCTGGGTCGCTTTTTTCCTACGTCTATATATGTATCTCTTTTGTGATCTTTCCTTTTTGTCATATTTTTTCCATCATTATTGTTACATTTTCTTATATCTATAATTATGCTAAAATGTCTTCTTAACACTCTGTTTCTACATATTTGTTACTATTACAATTCTTGCCGACGGCCTTGCCGGCTGTGCTGCTACCTTGTTGGATTTCTTTCTATGGCTATTTTAGCGATTTTGAGGCAGAACCGCTCCAGATACGGTCTAGAGTGCATATCTACCAATATTTCGGCAATAGTTGTCTTTGTCAAAATTTTCCCCGTACTTACTTCCAGGTCGTATCTGTCGCGGTCATGCCTCGGGCATGCCAGCAAGAGGTGCCGAATAGTTTCTGTAGCCTGTGTGTTAATACACAGGCTGGACTGTCCTTTCATTTGAAAAGGTGTAGGATCCGTCAAAATTTGCGCCCAGAGACAAAGAGACATTAATTATAAGTCTTTTTTATAGTACACAAAGTCTTTTTTAAAAAAAATATTATCTATAAGATAAAGAATATATTTAATTTAAAGGAAAAATATGTACTTTATATAGATCTCAGAAAGATATCACGGGTAAAACCACTTGTTTCCTCGTGAATGTAATTTCAACGTAGAGCTTCGAAATTACATTCATGAGGAAACAAGTTATACTTGTCAAGTTACATTACTTCATTTATGAAGCGAACAGTTGTGTCTTGTTGAAGTTAAAGTTCATAACATCTCGCCTAAGAAACATTGTTGAGATTAGACAAAATCTTCTTAAAATTAACTGATAACTTAATATATACTTACCACATTATTTTTTGTTCTTGCGAAACCCGAAACACTCGTGTAGTATTTTAAGTAAAGAATCTTTGTACAAAATTTCAAAAACATACCATGAAAAGCCACAAAATTATGAGCTTGTTATCCTACTTCGCTGTCCCAACAAAAATATAGTCCACCCTCCGCTCGGGCAGGCGAACCGTGCATTGACCTCTGGCTTCAGCTGTTGGGCGGGAAGGCAGTACTAAGATCTATCGTAAGCTGCGTAACGAGCTCGGTAATCACTCAGCAACAATTTCTAAATGTATTTGGGTAAAAATATAACATGGTGTAAAAATGATTGGAATCGATTCAGTTGCTTATTCTGAACAAACTATATTTAGGTTTCGCATAAAAAACAAAGTAACGTTGTTTATATTTTTGATTGAAAAACGTTGCCCCTATAGTGCGAATTGGTATATAGAATTTGTGTTTAAGAAGGTAAATGTTCTACAAACGCCTGTTATCAGTTATCGTTTACTTTAACAGCCTATTTACATAGTTATCCCAAAGCTGTGTTTGCGGCTTTACGGTTAGATGCGGTGAACCGAAACGATACTCGATAAAATCTTTTATCGGTTTATAGAAGAGGATTATTATCTTGATACCTATTTATCTTTCTATATTTAAAGACTGAAGTGCCGCCTTTTTTGCCGAATAGTTTGTCTTTTTTATTTTTTTTTTTTTTTTTTTTTTAAAATGAGTACTACGTCTGCGGACATGGTCGTCCGCACTCTTTTTTACAGGTTTTATTTGTTGTTCCATGTTTTATTTTTAATTGACTCAGGCGGGGACACCCCATCACATTTGGGCCCGCTGAGGAACTACATTTAAGTTAAAACTATGAGTCCAATATTTAAACTTATATTAAGGTTACAAAATATATATATACTACTGTTTTTGTTCTTTTATATGAATTTTTATAATTTTTTTTTTTTTTTTTTTTTTTTTTTTTTTTTTTTTTTTTTTTTTTTTTTTTTTTTTTTACATTACATTCCCTTATTTGCTATCGTTTATTCTAACACTGTATTATTATTTATAACAATAACTTATTTATAGTACTTAAAACTACGCCTCACCTCGACACCCGTATAGTCCCAGAGGGGGGTACACGGGTGCCGAGGCGAGGCGCTGCTTTTTAACATTATAGTTATCCATATCCTAGTTACATAGTTATCTATATATAGTTCCTTATCTCTACCCGCGCCCCGACACCCGTGCCCTCCCAGGGGGATACACGGGTGCCGGGGCGCGGTGCTTACTATTATTAATGTAGTTATTTTATTTTACAAATATCTGATGCTTGAGTTTTTCCCACAATCACTCTTTTATGCTTAAGATGTTTATTAGCTGTTGTCATTATCATCACGCTTTTGAGCCACTCTTTTCCCCGCTAAGGGCCCTCACCGCCCCCATCAGGCCGCCCACTACTGCCACGTCCCTGTTGTGCATGGCCATCTTTAGATTGTAGTCGATGACCATTTTGGCGGACGCATCCATCGCTTTACGGGCGAAGCGCCCTATGGCGTCGTCGGTGTCGTCCGAGTAGTAGACACAGGTTACCCTGTGTCTTGACACCGCGACTACCGCGTGGGGAACGCTTTCATGTAGGCGGAGCCGCTGGGTTCTGGTGTTTACTATGACGACGCTGTCGTAGGTCAGTCCCTGAGCCTCGTGAATGGTCAGGATGCGCGACCCTTCGCCTGAACCGTACCCCTGATCGGCGAGAGAGGATTTCTCCCCCTGCGTGTGGACCAGGAATAGGGTGTTTTCGGCGGTTGCCGGTATTTGCGCACCCGTGAACGCTACGGCGCTCAAGGAGTGGACCCGCGACAGCGACGTCATAGAGGAGTAGGTTCCCGGATATACCTCGCTGAGGGAAAATGGTACGTCCATGGGGTTCCGGTGCGTGCATAGGAGGTCCCGGGTGACGCTAGCCACCAGATTTGGGCGGGTGTACCTCAGCTCGAAGAGGTTCTCCCTGTCCAAATAAGGCAGCTGATTCACGTCGCCGATGAGAACGACTTCGCTTGCTCCAGACAGCCTGACCGCCATCACTATGGCCCCAAAGTGGTTCATTAGGGCTTCGTCGACCATTAGGCGACGGCATCTATCCCTGTTTCTGAACCCGTTTACTAAAATTGAGGCCATTGTGCGCACCCTAGTTCTAGCTCGAGGGCCGTAACGGCTCTCCAGCTGTCCCTTCAGTTGCTTGGCAGCTTCGGCTGTCGTGGTTGCCACAAAGTCGCTCTCCTCGTCGAAGCGACCTATCACCCAGGTTGACTTCCCGCAACCCGGCACCCCGTTTACCCACTCGATGCTGGGTATCGCCCAGTGCACCCCCGACTCCAGGTCTCCCGAAACGGATTTTGCCTTTTCGAGAACCCTTTCGTCCAGCATGATTCTGGTGCACTTCGCGACAACCACCACCGGGTCTTCCTTCGGTGTTTTGAAGGTCATTTTCCCTCTGCGCTCCGTCTCCTCCTCATCTAGGGGCACGAAGCCGCGTGACGCGCAGTAGGCCGCCATGTACGACCCCTCCATATCCCCTGCCAAGACCTGGGATCTGGAGTTGTCGTACACCGCAGCGTCCGCTTTCTCGAGCAAGTCCCTCAACAGACCCACTCTCTCGCGTTCGTAGGTCCGGAGGATCTTCTTGCTTGGTTCCTGTAAGACCCTCAACAGACCCTCATTCTCATTCAGGTAGGTCTGGAGGATCTTTCTGCATGTTGCCAGGTTTACCTCTAACGTGGCCCTGACAACCGCTAGGAACTCGAGAAAGGCGCTCTTCACGTGGTCCGTGGCGCCTGAGGTAACGGCCAGGGTCGGCGGGCTGACTTGCCCCCTCTCCGCCCTGGTTGGTATGGGTCGCGGCGGTTCCTTCCTTTTAACTAGTGGCTTTTTCATTTTTTCCACCGCCCTCTCCAGCCTCTCAGTCTGTGTAGTAGGACTGGTTTTTGGCAGCAGTGCATCGAGGAAGGTTCCGATGGCCTTAAGGTGGGTTTTGGACCGGGCTCGGTCCTCCGGACTGGTGGTACCCGCCTTCGCCTTCCTCGCCTTTTCCTCGGCGGCTTTGCGCTGCACCCTTTCTGCGCCGGTCTCGGCTGTGGTGGGACCAGTCGCGCTGGCTGAGCGGCCCACGGGGGCTTCCAGGAAACTTAAAGTTTCCCCTCTGTCCTCGTAGACCACTACCTCGTGGTGTTCTGAGGCCTTCAGGCAGCCGAATCTGTCCGCGACTTCTCCTTTGTCCCAACCGATCGCCATGGCGTCGACGCTTATCTTCCGGGGTGACATTTCCCCTGTCCGCCCGATCTCCTGGAGCAGCGAGCACGCCTGAGCAAATGGAGTCTCCGCCCCCCACTCGAGTAATGCGATTGTTTTGCCTTTGAATCGCATTAAACGGCATTGGTGAGCGGCCACTTCCACCTGCTGTAGCGCTACATATTTGATGCGCTTTATGCTCGCTTTGGTCGTGCTCCCGTTGATCAGGGCGGCCAGGCCCGGCGAGATGTGAACTCGGCCTGCAGCGCGGCTAGTTCCGATGCAGAAACTTAGGCCCAGCTTTTCTGAATCCCTGTTCATGAACAGGGCCACCCCGCGGAGTCTAATCCCTGGAGATCCGCTCTCAGCGCATGCCAGTAGCTGTTCCACTGACATGGCGAGGGGGGGTGGTTGCGGGCCGGTTCCTGCATCTACCGCAGAGAGCACCGCCGCCTGCACGGGCTGGTGATGAGCCAAGGCTGATGAGGACGTGGATGGTTGTGTGGTTATTGTGGTGGTGGGGATGGGAGTTATTACACCCCTTGTGTCAGTTAAACCCGCTGTTGATGTCTGCGGTTGATGGTTGTTAATTATGCTTGCACCCGTGTGGTGTCGTGTTTGACGGGCTGATGGTGGCGGTCGGACTCGACAGCGTGCTGAGGCCTCAGATTTGTTTGGCCCCGCTGCGACTTTGGCAACCCTGCTCGCGAATGTCAAGAACGGAGTCCTCGTTGCAGGTTTCTCCAAAAACTTGTGGAGTGAGGACTGGGTTAGCTGGAGTTCGGTTCTTTCCTCCAGCTCCATTCTTTCGAGGCAGAACCTCGGACACTCGAGAAGCAGGTGCCAGACGGTTTCGTCGCTCGTCTGGTCGCAGATGCACGATGGACTGTCTTTTAGATGGAAACGGTGGAGGTATGCCGCGAATGCTCCATGTCCTGTAAGGATTTGAGTATGGGTCGGCTCCAGGACTGTGCCTCGAAGGGCCCTTTTCGCCGCTAGGACGTCAGGGAAGAACACCTTCGTAACCGAACCCGTACTAGAGGACTGGTATCGCTCCTGCCACCGTTTGACAGTCCCCTCCCGTATCTTCCGCTTGATGTACGATACGGGGACTCTGTCGTAGTCTACTGTCTCCTTTGTGAGAGCCGCCTCCTTGGCTAGCTCATCTGCTCTCTCATTCCCGGCTATTCCCACGTGGGCCCTCAGCCAGAAGAGTCTCACCTCTCTGCCTTCCTCTCTGATCTCACGCATGTCGTCCTTGATGTTGAGTGCCAGGTGGTGAGTGACAGACGGCCTCCTCAGCAGGTCCAGTGACGACCTAGAGTCGCTGAGGATGCTTACGCTGACCGCCTGTGATTCTTTCACCAACCTGACAGCTCTGAACAGAGCGTATAGTTCAGACTGGAAGACAGAGTTGTGGGGCCCAAGGCCAAAAGCACACGACATAGACTCCTTACCTCCTTCCCACCATGTTAGGGCCGCCCCGACCTTCCCTTCGATTTTACTACCGTCGGTGTAGATCTGGGGGCCTGTCAACCGGTGGGTCTCTAGGGTTTCGGGAGTCCAGTCCTCGATGCGTGCGTACTCAGTTGGAATGAGTCGCGCTGGGTGGGGCAGGGACAGGTAATGTAAATTCCCCTCCAGCTCGCATCCGGGTGGGATGTGGTCACGGGAATGGCCCTTTTTGATTTGAAATAGGGCCGCTGCCTCCTTTACGCGAAGGTCCAGGGGCAACTGACCAGTCAGCACTAGGGCCGATGTCAGAGACACCGTGCGGTACGCCTTGCAGATCTTCTGCACGAACCCCCTCTGCAGCGAGTCAAACTGATTCCTAGTCATCAGTTTGTCCGCCGCCGGGGCCCATGCACTCGCCGCGTACAGCACGATGGGCTCTATCACCGACACGTAAATCGTCCTGATGATCTCACCATTCAGGCCCCACGTCACCTTCGCCGCGCACGCCAGCTGCTTGTAGATATCGGCAGCCTTCCTGCATATTGCCGACACGTGCGCATTGAAAGTGAGCTTGGCGTCAATGGTGAGACCCAGCAGTTTGACCTGTTGGACTAGGTCTAGCCTCACTCCCGACATGTACAGGACCGGGTCGTCATACTTCAGCTTCCTCGTTATCACCATCGCATTTGTCTTATGCGCGGCGAAACGCAGCTTATTTTTGACGCCCCAGGTCGACACCGCGTCGAGAGCGTTGTTGGCCGTCTGCTGTAGGGGACCGGTGGAGTGGTCTGAAAAAATCAGGACGACATCATCAGCGAATGCCTGGCAGTATACCCCCATGTTCGCCATTTCATGCAGGAGCGAGTCGAGGATCAGGTTCCAGAACGTCGGACCGGCTATCGAGCCCTGGACGCATCCTTTGCTGGTTCCCTTTTCCCTGACCGCTCTGGCGTAGTTTACCTTCACGCTCCGGTGTTCGAGGTAAGAGGCAACGAGTTTATACAAGTTCTTAGGACAGTTTTTGGCCACCATCTGGCTTTTCATTGCCGGCCACCACGCGTTATCGAAGGCCCCCTCTATGTCCAATGATACCAGAAGCACGATCTTTTTAGCTCTGATCTCAGCACGAAGGTGCTGCATTAGGTCATAGAGGGCGTCCTCGGTTCCGCGCTGCGGCATGAACCCGTACTGTGATTTGTGTAGTGTTTGGTGGAAGTGCCACTGGAGTCTGCCTACCAGGAGTTTCTCCACTATCTTACCCAGGACCGAGAGGAGACCTATCGGGCGGTAGGATTTTGGGCTGGTGTAGTCCTCCTTGCCCGGCTTGCGGAGAATGCACACGTGGGCGACCTTCCACTGCCGAGGAAAGTGCGACAGCGTTAGGCATTTATTTGCCATCGCCAAAAACACTTCCCTGTCGCAGTTTATTGCCGCCGTGCAGATGTCCGCCGTTAACCCATCCGGACCGGGAGCTTTTTTCGGATTTTGGTCCTGAAGGACCTTGTCCAGCTCCGTGGTCGTGAAAGGTGGGTCGTCGGCGGACAGACCCTGCGGTTGTGCGTCCTCCGCCAGCTGTCTCAGCGCCTTGTGGTATGGTTGTTCGGCATCCGTTGAGTCATCAGGGTAGAAAGTTTCGGCGAGAAGATCCGCAGACTGTTCAGGGCTGAGTGTCTGCCCTGCGGTGTTTCTCAGGAGGATGGTCTCCTGTCTCCTCGCCGTCTTCCTTAGTACCCTGTAGATGCCGTCCCACATGCTCTCCCGGTCCTGTTTCGTGCAGAACTCCCTCCAGCTCTCCGTGGCTGCCTCAGTTGCGGCTGTGTTGTACAGCTCTTTGGCAGCGACGTACTCCTGCACTGTGAACTGCCTCCGGCAGGGTGCCGCGTTCCGGATTCTCCTCTTTTTTCTAACCGCCTCCTTTTTGAGACGATCTAAAGAAGAGTTCCACCAGGGGGGTTTTGAGCTGTTCTTCCGGGATCCCATTTTCGGGATCGCCTCCTCACACGAGCGGTGGATGACCTCTGTATAGGTGTTAATTAATTCATCCAGATCTTCCGGACTCCCTATGTCCGAGACCTTGGCCAGGTTAATTTCTTCCCCAGCCAGGTTCGACTTAAGTGTCGAGCAGAAGTCGGACCATTTTGCCTTCTTGGTGTTATAGATGCGCGTCGAGACTGGCTTTAGAGGTTCCAAGGCCTTCTCTAAGCGCACCGAGAAGGTGATCGCGTTGTGGTCCGAAGAGGTCACGCCTCTTTCTACTCTCCACCCGTCTATTTTCCCCAGGAGCGACAGACTGCATGCAGTTACATCTACTATGCTCGTGCACCATCTGTCACCCCTGTAGGTCTCGAACGTCGGTGTTTGGCCGGAGTTAAGGATCTGGAGATCCCGCTCATTGAGGTACGAACAGTACTCCGCCCCTCGGTGGTTCTCGGAAACGCTGCCCCACCAGTGGCTCCAGGAGTTGACGTCGCCTCCCACCAGGATGTTTTGTGTGTCTAGTTTTTGTGTAATTGTGGTGAGTGTAGTGAGGTACGGGTGCAAGTCTTGGTCTCCCTCGAAGTACACCGACAGAATGCCGATCTTTAGCTGGCCCGTCTTTATGACGACGGCGGCTATGTTCTCGGTGACAAGCTGGGGGTCGTGAATGACCTCCAGGTCGTCACCAAAGACCACCACCGCCGCTTTTACCGGTTTTAGGCGGCCCAGGCTGCACTGGATGATCTGTGCGCCTGGTATCTGCTTCATGTCTTTTATATTGTAAAGCATCAAAGTGGGAAATCAAATTCAAAGTCTGAACATAAGTTTATTTTGTCACGAAAAATGGTGTGCAAGAAAACACATTTTATATTGGACAAAGCTATTATTTACTTAACAAACAAAACAAAAAGAACCACAACAGTTTCAGCCGTGAATTACGATGACATACAGAGATATAGAAAAACACTTCTCTTCAAAAACAATTAAGAGCTATAAGTACATTAGGTTTTTTAAGGAACAAACGAAATAATACGTGTAACTTATCAATGATGTTAAAATAACTATAACTGTCCAACAGTTAAAAAAATATTTCCATAACTTAACTTTTGAATGAAACACAAACCCATCCAACTTTCACTTAACCGAAAATCAACCTTACCTTTTCAGCTGCTCTCGAAGATAAAGTTTCCTCAAGAAACTCAGCACAGACATTTCTATGGAAATGCAACGAACTACTTTTAAATAGAAAACACGCCAAATTGATGGAAATTAAAATATATATACGAAGCTCAGGGCTAACAATCGTCTTGGCACTAAAACCAGACATTAGTTCCTGTCTAAGGAACTCTTACTGGCGGAGTAAATCACTTAGTTCTTACACTTCGTAATGGCGACGTATTTCTTCTAAGCACTGTACTGAAGAATACATTTATCAACCTAAATTAGTGAAACATTTTTTTTGGTGTTAACTGTTTACTATCAAACATTTTGTGAAGTACTGTGGAGGTTTTAATCTGGATTGCTTTCTCATCAATACCTTTCAAAATCAAAATCAAAAGTCGTTTATTCAAATTAGGCTGAGATTCAGCACTTTTTGAACGACAATATTACATAAGACTTTTTTCCGGTTTCGGTTCCCAAAACTTCCGCTCACACTACTACTCAGTACTTTCGTTAAGAAGCAGAAGAGACGGAACAAACTTCCCAACCACATTGCTGTCTGTTCATTTAAATAAAACATGTGTTTATTTATAAAATACCATTGTATTTTATATACATATGTGTATACATACATCTGTAGTAATTAACACAAGAAAACACAAGACATTAAATCAAATTAATTACCATATGCCAGATAGCCAAGTCAATATACCAGGAAAACTAAAATGAAATATAATAGCTTCTAGGCGTGACAGCTCATACAATTATGTATGCTTTGTAAAAAAATATTGACAAGTGTTTGTGGGGACAAACATTATTTATTTGTGCTGCCGGGGAGTTATTTGCGTCACTTCTTGTGAGTGAAGAGCGAGCTTGACGTTCGAAACGTCCTGATACTTAGGCTCATTAGAAAAAAATACGGTTTGAACAAGCTATATGATCTCCCAAATCCCATTCCTTTCCAAACCTCACATGCTCAAAAGCTTGTTATCCAAAACCTGCAACGAACCGCGGTTGACGGTGAAAGTAAAAAAAAAAACAATTCGAATCCAATTGCCGGCCGGCTAACAACTTCTTCCGCGCACGGAGATAAACTTAAAATCATCAAACAATACCGAACATGAAAACCCAGTGAAAGTGATGGCTTGACTCTCAGTGTCCTGTAAGTACCTGATTTTCCAATTTACAATATCTTGTAGCTTGTTCTAACTTTTATGCGGCGTCATACACGCCATATCTATTCACTGTTGGTTTTGATTTCATTTTAAAAGAAAACTAATCTTGAAATCAGGCCAGGCACAGTCTTATTTTGGTGCATTTTAATTTAAATAAAAGTGCTTAATACTAAAATCTAATCTTCCAGCAGGTTCGAAGAATCTGATTATAGTAGTTTAGACCATGGAATTCCGAATTAAGAAACTTCTGTAACTTTAAGGAAACAATACATTACGCTACAGGTGTCAGTCATCATCATCATCATCATCTCAGCGTTAATCCCAGTCGCATCCGTAGCTTTTCAGCTTTGGAGTCTGGGGTCCGCTTTACCAGTCTAACTCCTGATTTTGGCTAAACTTCGATATTTTCCGTGAAGCGACTGCCGTCTGACCTCCACAACTCGAAGGCGATATCTAAGCATTGCAGTTAAACCAATTGTTAGACTTTTGAGGGCTCCAACAACCTGTAACGACTGCCACTAGATATTCATATGGCAACCAGGACCAACGGCTTAACGTGCTTTCCGAGGTACGACCAGACCAGTGCAAATATTCATATTCATGCATACTAATATTTGCAATGTGCCTCTTGACAAATACTAATTACAAAACTCCATATTCAGTAAGTTTCAAAACTTATTAGAGGGTAATAATAATCCACACAAACAAGAACATCATACCAAGAATGAAGAAGGGACTAATTAGCTTTGTTCATGTCCACATTGTATACAAGCTAAGCTCCTGTTTCATAAGTTTCGAATGTGGAGAATGTGGAAGTAGGAATACCTGAACAAAAACTATCATGTCTATTCTATATTTTAATTCTGGTTATAAACTACCTGTGTGTTAAATTTCATCCAAATCCATTCACCATTTTAGGGTGGAAGTGTTTCAACATCCATTTTTAGGGTTCCGTAGCCAAATGGCAAAAAACGAAACCCTTATAGATTCGTCACGTCTGTCTGTCCGTCTGTCCGTCTGCCACAGCCATTTTTTCCGAAACTATAAGAGCTATACTGTTGAAACTTGGTAGGTAGATGTATTCTATGAACCGCATTAAGATTTTGATGCAAAAATAAAAAATAATAATAAATATTGGGGGCACCCCATACTTAGAACTGAAACTCAAGTTTAAACACTGACGTATGGTGTATCTATGGATAGGTCTTCAAAAATGATATTGAGGTTTCTAAAATATTTTTTTCTAAACCGAATAGTTTGCGTGACAGACGCTTCCAAAGTGGAAAAAAGTTGGTCCCCCTCTCTAACTTCTAAAATAAGATAATGACTAATCTAAAAAAAAAAATACATATGATGTACATTACTATAAAAACTACCAACGAAAATTTTTTTGAACGAGATCTAGTAAGTAGTTTTTTTTTAATACCTCGTAAATCGTAAACCGCTTCTTACCGCGTAATCTTTCATGTATGGAACCCATTGTGCGTGAGTCCAACACGCACTTGGCCGGTATTTTTTATTTGGTATGGGGAATCAGCGAATGACTTCTCCCGCTCTGGCCGGAACGGAAGTCAGACTTTTACTGACTTAAACCTATCCGTATTTCTTCACTTGCCTGTGCGCTAGGACCACGGCTTCTTTGTTACAAACATCCTTACATACATCCTCACATATTTTCTCATTTTTCATTAGTAGGATTAAGCAGTTAGGAATCTTATCCTACAGGATTAGAAGGGTAGTAGGATTCATTTGATGTGCACTTGTTTATCTATCCTAATACAAAACAATCTAAAATATGAAAACACGCCGCTTTTTTTTTTTTAATAATTATAAACTAGCGCTTGACCGCAGTCCCGCCTGATAGTAAGCAGTGATGCGATCGTTGATGGTAAAGCGCGCTAGTTTATTAAGACCCTATTGACTCAGAAAAACTGAGCGAATAGAAAGGAAGACGGCAGTTGAGCGAGGTGATGCAATGTTAAACCCAATAACACGACCAACGATGCTGGGCCAAAGGGAGATTGATCTGAAGACCCTCCACGATCAAACTCCCAACACAACAACATTAGGCGCATCGTACCCGGCACACATCGCAACATAACTGCTCAGACCCGTCCTCCGTACGGCTTCACCAGACATCATGCCGGAACACGATAAATCGCTTGCACAAAAATCATAACAGCATTTACAAGTGAATTTTGTTCAGCATCGGTGTTGCAATTAACTATTTTAAATAACAAACAGCGTCAACGCTTTCAAACGCTAACCCCATCATTACCGCAAATTGTCATGCAAGCGACAACCGGAAACTTCAGCTCTCGACTTCCAACTTCCGAATACATAATTCACAATTCCTACTGCTATCTTGTCATAAATTGAGCGCTGGACCCAAAGAATTCCAGCGTCTTATTTTTTTTTTTTTTTTATAATTTTAAACTAGCGCTTGACCGCAATCCCGCCTGATGGTAAGCAGTGATGCGATCGTTGATGATAAAGCGCGCTAGTTTATTAAACCCATTCACTTAAAAAACTGAGTGAATAGGCAGGAAGATGGCAGTTGAGCGAGGTGGTGCAATGTTAAACCTAACAACACGACCAACGATGCTGCGCCAGAGGGAAATTGATGTGGAGACCCTCCACGACCAAACTTCCGACACAACAACACTTGGCGCATCGTACCCGGCACACATCGCAACACAACTGCTCAGACCCGTCCTCCGTACGGCTTCACCAGACATCATGCCGGAACACGACGAATCGCTTGGCGGCAAGACTTTGTCTGGTGGGTGGTAACTTCTGCCGGCAGCCGATGTGGCCTACCACCGAGAGACAAATATTCCATAAACAGTTGTGTTAGTTATTAGTACTTTAGTATTTTTTTTTTCGAGGATGGGAAACCATCAAATGACCTCTCCCGCTCTGGGTTCTGGGCGGAGTAGAGGGCCGTGTTACACTTTTATTTACTTAAATACACCCGTATTCCTTCACTTGCCTGTAGGCTAGGGCCACGGTTTCTTATTTATACGACTAAACAATACCCGCTATGGTACTATAGTATCTTCGAGTTCATGTAAAAAACCAGGTATTGATTGCTATTTTCAAAATATTCCCGCGCCTGGTCTCTAACGAATGCTCTAATTTCAGGTTTGGTATCGGATCGTGAATTATTCATGAGTTCGCTGTACAAAGGTGGAAATTATATGCGATATTAAGAGCTTGCATTATGATAGGAACTGATCAGGCGTATAAGAATACAAAAAGAAAAAAAATAAATAAAAGAAGCAATAATTTAACTTAAACAATTTTATTTTTAGTATTTGGTAATTACAGGATAAAATTATGTAGGTGTAGACTCCCTGCCTTTATATTAGTGGATCAGTGATAATGCACTTAAGACCAGTGGGTCATAGGTTTTTTTAACAGATTTCAAAAAGGAGGAGCTTATTTAAATGACCGTATATGTTTCTTTTTATGTTTATTCGGTAATAACTTCGTCGTTTATGAACCGATTTTGATAATTCTAGAAAATTTTGTTAGAAATAAGATATTTCCAAGATGGTCCAGTGATACGCGAGACCATCAGGGTTTCATGATGGAAGGCCAGAGAAATCAAGAGGAACTTTTTACCATTATTAACTAGTGCATGACCGGGATTGCGCTTGAAGGTAAGCAGTGACGCAATCGGTGATGGTGTTCCGCGGAGTGCGATTGGAATCAAGGCTCTGAACTAAATAGCCCCTTTTAATTGTCCACTAATTAGTTTATAACTGCATAATATTCTCAACAAAGCTAATTAAATTCACTACCTCTTTCCATCGCCTTTTCCCCTCGCTAAAGATGTTATAATAAGTCTATAAAAGTACTACAGCAAAGTTATATGAAGAATGTTTCAACAGTTTTATTAGCATCTAACGAACGTCGGCTTCATGGAAGCTTGCTTTTAAACTATTTATAGTTCTAACTAGGTAGCTTGGCCTGGAAGAGGATGGAAATAATAGCGATCGATGTCTGAACTGGACGGAATATTTATTAGCTTTGACGTAATATATTGTTTAGAGTGGAAATTATCTTTAGGCTTTGATATTTCAAAACGTGGTTGGAACATGCATCTGAATTTGTAATTAGATTGGTTTAAAGGTTTGAATCGGGTTTCTCGTTTAATCGTTGAGTTACAGGTGCTTAGTTCCAGGAATAAGGATAAAGGGTATTCTTGTGAATAAGTTTTTGTTTTATCCCCCATGAAAGTTTTGTGAAGAACTTTTTGTTTTAATTCAAACGTCAAGACTTACTCCAAGAGATATTGCGTTTGAAACACCACCCTGGGCTCTATAATACAAGATGCCAATAATGGTGAAAAAATAACCAGACTGTAATGAGAGTGGAATGCAGTAGATTCTCATTTTTAATATTATTTAAAATGAGAACTAGTTTTGCAGGCAGCTATATTTCGCACAAGAATCCGTTTTCTAAAGAGAGGCTCAAATACACTAGAAAATTATAACCAGACATAGACTCACACAAATATTTTCTTAATTAAAAAGCTAACTCTTTGGTGTTGCCATCTGATGGCACTAGTGTTTACACAATACTACAATGTGTTTAAATTATTTCGACATCTATAAATTACAATGCTTATTAATAGGTCCTTTATTAACTCTTTAAAGCGGTTAAATGGAATGGAAATTTATTTCAATTGAATTTGTGTGTCAATAAATTCACTATCCCCCTTATTCATAAACGATGTTATTATGTGACTTTAATCAGCGTTTATGAATAAACACACAAGTGTTTAAAGGGTTTATTCATAAACGATGATTGAAGTTAAGTGACGTGCAAACCTCTAAATGTCTGGTTAAAGAATCGCTAATAACTATATATAAGGATAAAGTGGTTAATTTCTAGAAAGATTTCTCTGTTTAACAACGGCAAAATCGAACGGAATCGTGATCGAGAAACACCTAACATAACACCGATTTTACCAGCCCGTCCTAAGTAATTACACTTTAAACGCAACCCTGAAAACAAATTAACGAATGTAATAAATTATTAAGTAAATCAATATTGCTTTTGATCAAAATCACTGAAATGTTAATTAGCAATTTGACTTCAGTAATTGAGCTTTTAAAGGTTTCAATTTGATTTGACAACACATTTCACGGTTAAAATCATTAAATATAACTCAGATATTTCCTTCCAATCGTATGTATAACCTTTTAAAAGCAGAAGTATAATTAATATTGATGTTGTTATACAGGTCGAGTTTTCCAACGTATGGTTTCACTTTTTTATGCCTTTTCTATTCATAATTGTTTTTGTATTGATCAATTGTTTTATGAATTTACTTTGGCTATTTCCATAGCGTAATGTCGTACGGCATTCTGTTGTGGGGAAATGCCTCTGATATTCAAACAATATTTGTTTTGCAGAAACGAGCTGTTCCTGCAATTTATAAATTAAGTCCGAGACACTCTCTCAGAGAAAAATTTAAAGAGATTAATGTACTGACCGTACCGTCTCAATATATTTATGAAAATCTTTTGTATGCTCATAAAAATATGAATTGTTTAAAAAATACAGTGATGTCCATAATATAAATACTAGGAATAGGCACAAATTTATTGTACCTACAACAAGGCTCAAGAAAATAGGTGGCACTTTTAGATGCCAATGTACACATTTTTACAATAGACTTCCAGAGGTGGTTCAAGATCTGTGCCTGAATAAATTCAAATCCTTCATTAAAAGTAAGTTGTGTCAGAAAGCATTTTATAGTGTTAAGGATTATATTGAGGACAAAAAGGATTGGGCTTGAGCTGTGTCCGATTTCTATTCTTACACTGTGTTCTTACTTACACAATTCAAAAGTTCCTGTCACTGGTTCAGTTGAAATAAATGCTTGGATTTTGAATAAAATCGTGATTTGTTGTTATGTGTGTATTTTTTGTTTGCTTCTCATAGTCATAACTAAGCAAAAATCTTAAAAAATCTAAATATGTACAAAGAAAGATAGTATATACCCTGAATAAATTGGTTTAGAAATATAATATTTTCGAAAATCCTTCCCTATTGCCGTACTTTATTACAAATTAAGGAAACAAATATCCCTGAAACAAATCCAAAAAGGTTTGAAAGTTTGTATATACCTAATTTCTCAATATTCTCCGATGAGAATTACATAAATCTCTATTTTGATTTATATATTACCTTTTATCCGCTTTTTATGACATCAATCATTGAAGGTTGAGATATCTGCGGGCTTTCCTATAAAGGAAGCAAAGTATGACACTTATGCTCGCGGATATAAGGACCAGATTTTATTAGCAGATTTTATTACATTATGACATACATAGCTTAAGATGAAGGAAAACATTGCAAGAAAATCTGGACTTTATTGTCTAAAACAGCCAGCTTGCATGTATTGAAATGAATTTTTTTAAGCAAGTAGGATAACTGATCACTTTTACACGTTATTTTTTTTTAAACTAAATAGAGCCGGCATTTCCTAACTGACTACCTCTGAGAAGAAAAAGCTGAAACAAACTCAGGGATCATCGTCTTTTTTCAAGTCCAGACATTAAAAATGAAAATATTTACAATAATTTACGTGATTTATAGAAAACAGTGTTTGAAATATCATAATTGTAGCATAATTACGCATATTGCTTAATAACAATGCTTAGCAGCGCGAGCAGCTCAGTCCCAAGAATTATTGTCTTCAAAATAATCTGTGATTTTATAATACTCTTTTTTGCAAAGTTTGATCTTTATATAGCTTTTAAATCGTTTAATGGATAAGTTTCGAATATCCATGGGAAGCTTGTTGTAAAAGTATATACATTGACCCATGAACGAGTTGCCTACTCTGTGGAAACGTATGTGATGTACAGCAAGATTATGTTTGTTCCTGGTATTCAGCAAGATTATATTATGAATATCGCATATTTTCTTAACATTCGATATATTTTTATTTTATTTGTTTATTTATTTAATCATACGCTTACCAACCATTTCCGAACATATGGAGGAATAGATTAGCAATTATCTTCAAAAAAAAGTTTTTTTTAACGATTATAAACTAGCGCATGACCGCAATCCCGCCTGATGGTAAGCAGTGATGCGATCGTTGATGGTAAAGCGCGCTAGTTTATTAAGAGCCTATTCAGAAAAACTGAGCGAATAGGAAGGAAGACGGCAGTTGAGTGAGGTGATGCAATGTTAAACCCAACAAACAACACTACCAACGATGCTGCGCCAAAGGGAGATTGATCTGAAGACCCTCCACGACCAAACTCCCAACACAACAACATTAGGCGCATCGTACCCGGCACATATCGCAACATAACTGCTCAGACCCGTCCTCCGTACGGCTTCACCCGATTCCAACTGACTGCGACTCTAAGAGAATCCCTAGGACTAAGGTTGTAAATGGTTAGAACAGTCCTTTTCTGTAAAATAAAGATGGTATTGATGTCCGCAAAAGTTCCCCAGAGAAGAATCCCATAACTCATAAGACTATGTAAATAACTAAAATAAACAATTCTGGTTGTATCTATATCAGTTATCTGTCTAATTTTCTTCACAGCGAAGGCGGCAGAACTGAGTCTACCCGACAGTTTCTCAATGTGAGGACCCCATTTTAAGAAACCGCGGCCCTGGCCGTCGCACTCTTCCACGTGCTGCCATTACAAAATAACGACGTCACAGCGTTTGCTCTACTACTACACAAGTTAAAAGAGCAAATTTTTATTATAATGATATCGCTATCCACTACATATTTTGTTTATAATTAAAAAAAAAAAAACACTGTTCATGAGGTATGGCTAGTGACAGACAGACTGACAGTGGAGTCTCAATAATAGGGTTTTTATCCTTTGGTACGAAACTGATGGCTTGAAAGAGGCGCAAAGCTTATTCGTGAGCATTCTATTAGTTTATTCCAACCCCAACCTGTGTCAAAGACCTTCGTTCGAAACTTAATAGAAAAGTATGATATGAAATGTTCAATAAAATATTCTCTTGAATGCAGCGATGAGACAATTTATATTGAAAACAAACTCTCATACTAATCTTGCCTTGGCAAGCTACGGGACTGCTACAACATACGACAACCGTTACGTATAAGCATCTTGGTGCTACGGCGTAGCAAATTTGCTACGCTACTGTTTTCTGTTAAGCATGTCGAGATTGTTAAAGTTTTAAGTTGTTTCTCCTAACTTTATTATATTAATAGTCCTATGGTTACTTATTCGTTAATAGTTGTGATATAATAGATTTGAATATTCTTTATTATGTACACCATATAAATATCAGAACATAAATATGAGGATTTTATAAAGAGTGTGCTTTATAAAGATATGGGCTGTCTTATTGCTAAGAACGATCTTTTGCTGATAACCTTTGGACGGAATAGGAATTAGAAGGAGAGACAAATAGGGTAGGTAGTGTAGTTACTATTTAGATTATACAGTACTATAATATTGCTTAATACATGATTGATATTGCGGTGGATGTGTGGAGTTACGCGGAAAGACCGCATCAGGAACACCCGCATCCGTGGCAGTCTCCATGTTCGTGACATAGCAGACAAACTGCAAGAGAGTCGCCTACGCTGGTACGGTCACGTCTTACGAAAACCGGCATGTTACGTGGGTAACAAATATCTTGCCATGGAGCCTCCGCCGGGCCTGAACAAGCGAGGGAGACCAAATAAGTGCTGGCTTGACGTTGTAAGAGATGTGTGTCAACAATCTCACACCACGGGATGCCAGAGATCGTGCGAATTGGAGGCGTATTAGTAGAAAAGCGGACCCCGGGCTCCAGCGCGATGGCCGCCGATGCGACCGGGACTATGCGTTGAGATGATGATGAATACTATAAGATTCAAAAGTCATCTCATCATTAAAAAGAACAAATTACAACACCAGAAACACTTTCTTATATAATTAGCCTTTAAGTACCGACATGCCATCTTAGTTACATAAGTACCGACGTGAGGTCTGCTAGACCACTATAGCTTTAGTAAGGAAAACTTTCATATTACAAAATATTATTATTTTTTAAATGTGTCTATGTATTAATAATATATTTAGTTATTGTATAAATAAAACAAGATATATAAATTTTTATATTTATTACTTATTATTAACACGAACTTTGAAGTCTTAATTTCTTTGGGAGAAAAAATTAACTTTTTACTTTTTTAATAACATTTACCAACTAAGTATTTTTTTTTTTCATGATATATGTTTTTTCTTAAAGATTAATAACTAAGAAAACAACTAAAATTAAAATTTAACAAAGAATTAACAAATTTCTTCAAAATTGCACGGCATCATTATAGGAATTATCACAATTTACAAACACTCTTTGCATACAGGCTTACTGCATTGCAGGCACACATGTTTCATGCAAGTATCGCATTTGTAAGCAGTCTTACGCTTTAGTTTTGAAGGCAATAAAATTCGGATCTATGTCATCAGAATCTGACTCTGAGCTCTCATTTAGCCATTCAATTACCATCTCTTCATGATCCTTATTTTGAGGCTTAGTTTCACGTTTCTTCTTAGTGACAGGAACACTCTCATTTTCTTTTGAGGGTGCACGTTTCACACCCGATGTACCCGGCCGATTCATTTTTATGACTAACTGAAAATAAAAGAGAAAAATAGTAAAAAATCGTCCCAAAAAAAGTTACGTAAGTACCGACGAGTGGTCTGTCAGACCACGCGCGAACTTATAAAAGACATAACTCACCAGAAACGCAAGCGCCGACACAACCACACTCCACGAACGTTGCCGGGCGACTGCTTGAGGGGTACACAAACGCGCGGGGGGTTACGTCTCTGTTAACAAATGAAACCACCGTATCCAAACGCTTCAAGTGTCTGTCAGACCACACGTCGGTACTTAAAGGTTAGATTAAATCACAGTCAATAAAATTCACTGACACTTGAAATCCACAAAATGTCACTCTATATCTTGTTTCTAAACTCAAATGGCTTACATAACCTTGCGACAAGCTGATGATTCACACGTCCGTCCAGTCCGAGCACGGAGCAGCAAACAGGACGAACTACCCCAGCACCTTGCTTTTATAGGCGATAGGGGTAGCTACTGACGTAAGAGAGGATACTCCTTACAGTAAATATACTAATAATAAGTCTTTACTTTATTTAACATAGGTTATGCCTGTGATATTTTATTAATTGCAGTTTATCTTTAGATAATGTATGGAATATTTCTCACTATATTTTAGTTCTAAGGCGCAATAAATTATATTATTAATAAAACTTATCGGAAACCGCAAAAAAACCACGCAAAATGTTGTAGAAAGTACTAGTTATCATTAGATAATTTATAACTAATTATTAAAAAAAAATTGCGCAGTGAAACCCCAAGCATAGCCCTCTCTATTGCCCTTTGAGTGACTTTGAGCCTTCTGATAAGGCTCATTGTTAGCGACCACGTCTCAATTTTATAAGTCATCACGGGCAACATACACTGGACTTTTGTCTTGAGAAACTAGGGTATTTCGGACGAGAAGATTCTACGTAGCTTCCCGAAAGCAGCCCAACCACTCTTTCACGAAGTTGGACCTTCCTAACTGGATAGTTTGTCCCAGGTACACGTAATTGCCAATAACTTCGAGAACAGAGTCCATCGAATCAGGAATGAGGAGATCCGCAGAAGCACGAGAGTAATTGATATAGCCCAAAGAATAAGGATGTTTCTTGGTTAAAAAATAAATATTCTATTTATTCCGTCATCCAAATTATAGAAACATATTGGATACGTATATTTTGTTTTATAAAATCAATAAAAATTTACAAATATAAAATCAGGAGTGGTGGCTAGTGACGTCACTGTTTGCTAAAAAGTGTTGCGTGCAGTGACGTCACACGAGTTTTCAACGCACTGTGTCGTCTTAATTTTTTGTTTATATGAAAAAAGAAGAAATACGTGTCTAGTATTTTTTGGAAATCTGACTGACGGACTAATTAGTTTTTTTTTTGTTGCCCGTAGGACCGATGCCCGATGGGGCCGACGGGTTCTCGAGTGGCGACCACGCACCGGAAGACCGACAAGGTGGACCGACGACCTGATGAAGGTCGCGGGGAACCGCTGGATGCGGGTCGTCGTGGAGAACCTTGGCCTATGTCCAGTAGTGGACGTCTTTCGGCTGAAATGATGATGAATGATGATTAATAATTATTATTAATTAATTAGTACTTCCATTTTGCTCTGTTTTGCACTGTTATTTTAAGAATATTACCTAAAACAATCAAATTTATGTATGTTTATACAAACTTGGAAGTAACAGATGTATGACCTAATACCGACTCAACCGAAACCGTCAAGTTTTCCTAAGCAACCTTGAACATTAATACTTTGATGATAAAAAACAACATCTATTACATAAATTTAACAGATTGTAGTAGCTTGGCGTGCTGGAGTCTGTACAAAACTGTGCTGCCGATTGATTCTGTAAAAAATGCACAGTGAAAAGTTATATGAAGCAGGCTTAGTGTGTGTTGTTAATAGTATTAATTTCAGCTTTAGTTGGAATACAGCTGACTACATCATCATCAACATTTTTACCGTAAACTGCTAGGCACAGGCCTCCTCTCAAACAGAGAAGGATTGAGCGTAATCAACACGGTTGCTTAATGCGGGTTGGCGATTTCAGACTTAAAGTCTAGCTTTCCCAAGATGTTTTTCCTAAGCCTTGTAATCAGTCATTGGTCTCCAAGATATACTTAGAAAGTACATATAACTTAGAAAAGTTACATTGGTACTTGCCTGACCTGGATCGACCCGCACACTCATACTTGAGAGGCTGGTATTTTAACCACTACGCCACCACGACTTCTCTCTCCTGCTCTCGAGCTCTCTAAACTCTCACTTAATCTAAGCTTCCGCAGTGAAATAGTTATAGAAAATCAATTTCTCCTGCTTCTCCAGTGATCTAATTAGACATTTATTCAGAATTTTATTGAAATCATTTAATAAACAAGAAAAGCATTGAAAAATCAACATAATTATTTTTCATATTTCCGGAGAATTGCGGGCATTCCTATTCAAACGAAAACTTGAACGAGATAAAAAGTAGACCTTTAATTATTTTTTTTAATTCTTGAAGGCATTACAATTTATTGAGGCAAGAATTTTAACAAATCGTACTCATTTCTGAAGGGCCATAGACGTAATTGTTAGGTTTCGTAAGCAAAAGGAAAAGTTATTTTAGCCTTTGATTGGTATCTTTTCTTTGGAGGCAAAGAGGAATGTTTACGTTTTGTATTGAGTGCCTTCGAATAGTAATCATATTATTTGTTTTCACCATTACAGTCCCATTGCTTCAATAGAATCCTTCCAGGAACTTTTTTTCCCAGCCACTTCAAACCAGCTCTCGCAGAACAGTCCATTTAATTTCATAATATCATAAAGAAAGTTTCCTTAGGGTTCCGCACCGAAAGGGTAAAATCGGGACCCAATTACTACAACTACATAGTCAGCCTATCTGCCTGTCTGTCATCAGGCTGTTTCTCATGAATCGTGATAGCTAGACGGTTGACATTTTCACAGATGATGTATTCATTCTATCTGTTGACGCTGTAACAACCAATCCTAAAAACAGTTTATTATTATTTATTTAATATACACTATGTAACAAAAACCCTGTTGTTCCTTTCAAGGACATATACACACATCAAAAGTGTCTAGGGATCAAGCATTTTTATGCGGATTTCTTGAGATTGAGATGTGGCTTTGTAATAAATTTATGATTTTATAAATTTATATGGATCCTTTTTGGTGCATTTCATAATTTGAATCAGGAACTGTGAATCAAATTCGAGTAAAAGATGAAAATCAGCTGTCAATATTTTCCCTATAAAAACATACAGCGCATTGAAGACATTATTAGTGCTACTGTTTCCCTACTACTGATTAAAACCAACGTTATTATGGAGCGGCGACGTCATTTAAGCAGGGAAGAAATGCTCAGAGCCGTGGAAATGATAGAAGCTGGTTCCCGGCAACGTACTGTGGCTTTAGCTCTGAATACAAGTCAGAGTGTTATCAGTCGACTTTGGACACGTTACCGAAGCACTGGTACCGTGGCTGAGCGCCATGGAGGACGGTATCGCTGCACCACACGGAGACAAGACCGATACATTCAAATCTTAACTCGAAGAGCTCCAACAATAACCGCCATGATGTTAGCCGTGAGGCTTCATCACTCTTCAGGGAACTTAATTAGCGACCAAACAGTCAGAAACCGCTTGCATGAAGTGAACCTTCATTCCCGAAGACCGCTACGGGTACCACCCGTATCCACCATACACCACCATAGCAATGCACAATCGTAGGATTCGATATCAATGGGCTCTTGAACACAGAAATTGGGCAGAAGAACAATGGCGTTTCGTGTGCTTTTCTGATGAGTCTCGTTTTGGTATGAGACCGGATACAAGACGTATACGACACTGGAGAACCCCTGGACGCCAACAGCGATTAAAATCCTGCCAGGAAGTCCATCCTTATAGTGGTGGAACCATCATGGTATGGGCGGGTATTTGGATCGGCGGAAGAACTGAGTTGATTTGGATCAGAGGCAACCTCAACGCTCAAATTTATGCTAGACGATTGTATCAGACGTCATCGTTCCTCTACAAGTGCAAATCGGTCCCTTATTTCAGTTAATGCATGATAATGCACGACCGCACACCGCAAGAGTTGTAAGACAGACTCTCGCCGCAGCTAACATCAATGTCCTGCCCTGGCCTGCTCAGTCGCCAGACTTGAACCCGATTGAGCATGCATGGGATATGCTACAGAGAAGAGCTCTGCCGAATATGGAGGGTATCCAGTCGCAAGAAGACCTTTTTTTGTTGTTGCAACGAACATGGGCGGCCATTCCACAGCGTGATTTGGATGAACTCATTTTGAGTATGCCAAACCGATGTTCTTGTGTTGTTAGTGTTCGCGGTAGAAACACGGATTATTAATTGTTTAAGTTACCCAATAAAATTTTAGAGAAAACTGTTATTGCAGTCTTTTTTTCGAACTTTTGTGTTAGTGGTTCAAATGTCAAATATCCCTTTATTAGGAAAATGGCAAATTTCTTTATTAATGCAAAGGTGACTTGGTTTATCGTTACTGTGACAAACGAAAACACTTTATTTGATGAATCCTTAAAGAAAATTTTAATTAATATCAATCAGGAGAAAAGTTATTGCAAAAATATATGTTGATCCCTAGACACTTTTGATGTGTGTATTTTACCTATAAGCACATCATTAATGAAGTTATAATTAGAAAACAGTAATCATTGTCTAGTCGAGGGGTCACAATCAAATACCTATTATAACCGACAAAATCGAATTTTTTTTTAGAATATCTGATTTTATAAGTTAAATAAATTGGCGGGAACGTTCTACTTATGTCTAGTTTCTTCATGCAGAACTGCAGAGCTAAGAAATCAGTTACAGATTATAAATATTAATAAAATTAAACATTTGTTTTAATTATTTTTGTTAAACAATTTTTATAAATTACTTGCTTTATTACGTCCGTATGCCGATTCTTAAAACGTAGGTTGAAGGAACAACACGGTTTTTGTTACATATTGTATAAAATAAAATACACATAACATACACGTAACACATCACATAAAACAAAAGTTACTGTCAAAGTTTGATATATGGTTAGTCGAATCTCTCGGCAATCATTGCCAGGACTGTATTGGAGCTACCCCCCATCCTCTGAGCACCGCTTGCGCATGCTTAATGGTACAGAACCCTTCGTTTAAGAGCCCAACTCGCAAAAGGCTAGTTATGGGCTTTAATGTTATGCTATCAAAGCATCACATAAATCACGCCCACATTTTATGGATTCGATCCCTGAAACGTCGCAAAAAGTTGCGTAAATCATTAGATCATAAAACATTTCCGATAAAAAGCCCATGGTAATGTGCCAAAGACCTGTCAGTTCCAATCTACCTACGAGATGATAAACCAACTGTCATTGGCAATATCCGCCATTATTGTGAAATAAAATTTTCAAAGAATTTCTATAATTTGTTACCGCAATCCCGCCTGATGATAAGCATTGATACGATCGTTGATGGTAAAGCACGCTAGTTTATTAAGAGCCTATTCACTCAGAAAAAACTGAGCGAATAGGAAGGAAGACGGCAGTTGAGCTAGGTGATGCAATGTTGGGGTACGCCCCACAGTGCTGACTTCCTCGCAGTGTACCCCGGGCAACGCCGTGTCTGACCACCGTAACGGAGTGGCAGACCGGTGGCTAACAAGCACTGTGACCTACGCGATCCTACTTTCTTTTACTCTGAGGGCGATTGCGTAATTGTGGATATTTAAATTGTGGTTTTTGTTCTAACTGTGGGTTTTATTTTTATTGTGGTTTTTGGTTGACGCTATGCCGAAGCCGAAATCATTGCGGAATGCCTCCGGGCGTTTCGTCTCAAAAGGCCCTTCTCAGGGCCAACCAACCGGCCCTTATCAGGGCCAACCAAAAGGCCCTTCTCAGGGCCAACCAAAAGGCCCTTCTCAGGGCCAACCCGACGACTTGTCGGCGTCGGAAGCCAGTCGCGCACCATCGGCGGCGGGCTCTTGCGGGGAGGACGAGTACTCCGACTCGGACATGGGGTCCGTTGTCGGGGACTCGTCGTCCGTGTGTGGAGTGGCTGCGGACCGCAGCTTGAAGAGGGCCTACCTGAGGCCCGGGTCCGAGTGTTCTTCGGACTCGGCCAAGGGTAAGCCCAAACAGAAGAAGCCGAGGGCGAAGACTTCTTCGCTCTCGACTTCTTCTCAGACTGGCACCCATGATGTGGGTCTAGCGGACGCCCAGCGTCAGCTTGACTTGGCCAGACGGGCCGACCTCGAGCTGGAGCTGGAGGAGAAGGTTGCCGCGAAAGAGAGGCAGGCGCGTGCAGCCAAGTCGAGGGCCGGATATGGTTCAGCCCTCGTCAGTTTCGAGGGATTATCCGTGGCGGAGCTGGCCCGACTGGCAGAAGAGGACAAGGAGGAGATCGTCGAGGTCGCCTCCAAGTCCTCCAACCTGAAGGGCACGATTCAAAAGGCCCTGAAATGCCGAGCAACTAGCCTGCTCGGCATTGTGTCTGAACTGACGCAGCGTATTGCGTCAGAGGAGACGCGGCAGCTGCAGGCGAGGGTGGATCGCCTGCAAGCAGAAGTCAGCCAGCTTCACAAGAAGCTGGCTGAAGCTACGGCCCCGCCCCCGTCAGCAGCGGCCCCGTCGGCAGTGGTTCCCGCCCCCTCCTCCTCCAATCTCGAGGAACTGTTCCGCAAGGTTGTCATGGAGGAGAGGGCGTTCATCCGTGCCTGTTTTGCAGGCATAGAAGACCGCCTCTTGCCCGAACCGCGTCTCCGTCCACCACTAGCGGCGGACAAGACGCCGACAGTGGCTCCCCCTGTCCCAAAGCCCTCAAAGGGCAAGGGTAAGGGGAAGAAGACGCCGGGGGCTCTGCCTCCCCCCGGTACGAGTGCGGGTGCCGAACTGGGGCCGGTTGCCATCGCGACACCTGCCCCCCAGGTTCAGGAGGGAGACGCCCTCCTCCCCTCCACCACCTCGTCCAACCAGCCGTGGTCAGAGGTGGTGAAGAGGGGCAGGAGGAAGAAGGCGACCCAAGCCCCGGCAACCCCAGCGGCTGCACCAGCGGCTGCCTCGGCAGCTAAAAAGTCTCCGAGGCTGGTTGCCCCCAAATCCGCGACGGTCACGGTGACCATCGTGCCCGAGGCCGCGGAGAGGGGGGTAACCTACGAGTCCGTCCTGAGACGGGCTCGAGCCGTCGCAGACCCCGCCGAGTTGGGGCTCGGTAACTGCCGACGTACCCAAACCGGAGCTCGACTCTTCGAGTTTCCGGGGAAGGACGGCGGCAGGAACGCTGACTTATTCGCCGGCAAGTTGAGGGAGGCACTTGCCGACGTGGCGAAGGTCGCCAGGCCGACCAAAACCACAGCCATTGAGGTGACCGGTCTAGATGACTCGGTCACCAAGAAGGAAGTGGTGGAGGCGGTCGCGAAAGCCGGTGGCTGCGAACCCACAGCGGTGCAGGCTCGGGATATCAGGCCCGGCCGCGGTGGACTGGGCACTATCCGGCTGATGTGCCCAGTCGCCGCAATGTTGGCCGTCCAGGCTAAATGCCAGGGACGGCTTCTGGTAGGCTTCAGCCGGGCTGTGATCCGGGTGCTTGAGGCAGCGCCAATGCGCTGCTTCAAGTGCTTCGGCATCGGCCACACCCGAGCCATGTGTCCATCCACCGTGGATAGGGCGGACACATGCTTCCGCTGCGGGAAACAGGGGCATACGGCGGCCACGTGTGAGGCCGCCAAGTCGCACTGCGCCGCGTGTGCCTCTAGTGGCCGCCCCGCGGACCACGTGATGGGGGGGAGGTCATGCCGACCCCCGTCTAAGAAGGGCAAGCCGCAAGCGGTTATAAGCCGTCCTGCCGCTGCTGCCACTACCCCCGCTGATATCCCATCAGCGGCGGTGGCCGAGGGTGATGCGATGGTCGAATAATGGGTACCGACCGTCGCATCCTGCAGGCAAACATCAACCACTGCCGGGCTGCCCAGGACTTACTGGTGCAGTCAATGGCCGAGTGGTTGGTGGATGTGGCAGTGGTGGCCGAGCCGTACTATACTCCCAGCAATTGGCTGGGAGATAGTGACGGCTTGGTGGCAATCGCGGTGCGGTCCTCCACGGACTCCCCTCCCCTCTCGCTCTTAGAGAGGGGACCGGGATACGTGGCCGCCGCGTGGGGAGGGATGGCCCTTGTGGGGGTCTATTTCTCCCCAAACCGCCCACTTCAGGACTTCGAGGACTTCCTCGGAGTCCTGACGGCGGTCATAGGTAGGGCGACAACGCGTCAGGTCTCCGTTTTGGGAGATCTGAATGCCAAATCGGTGGTCTGGGGAAACCCGGCCACCGACAATCGCGGACGGGCGGTCGAATTGTGGGCGGCCATGTCTGGTCTCTCCCTCTTGAATAGGGGGAGCGTCCAGACGTGCGTGCGGCGGCAGGGCGGGTCCATAGTGGACCTCACCTTCGCCACACCGGCACTGGCCGCCCGCATTCGTAACTGGAGGGTGGAACTGGGGGAGACGATCTCGGATCACCGCTACCTGCGATTCGAGATCTCCCCCCAGAATCCACGGGGGCGCCGCAGCACCCCCTCATCGTCGGGCCGTTCCCCGTTTCCAAGGTGGGCTCTGACCCACCTGGATCGGGAGGCGGCACGGGAGGCCGCGTTCGTCCAGGACTGGCTTTGGCCAGGTCCCGGCGTGGACGTCCTGGACGTGGACGCGGCGGCGGCCCGACTGAGGGGGTCATTGACCGAGGTGTGCAACGCCAGCATGCCTCGGTCGAGACGTCCACCTCCCCGACGTGCCGTGTACTGGTGGTCGGAGGAGTTGGCGGAGCTGCGGGCCTCCTGCGTGGCGGCACGGCGGGCCTACACCCGCTCGCGTCGGCGACGTCGACGGGATCTGGCTGTCGAGGACCGCCTCTACGCCAGATACGTGGAGGCGAGGGCGGCCTTCAAGTCGGCCATCGGCGCCGCCAAAGATGCGGCGAGGGCTGAGCTGCTGGAGGGTCTCGACAACGACCCATTCGGGAGGCCATATAAGGCGGCGCGGAACAAACTGCGTCGCATTGGTCCCCCGGTTGCCGAGACCCTCGAACCAGCGCTCCTGGATGGGGTGGTGCGGTCCCTGTTTCCGCGCAGGGATCCACACTTCACCCCACCAGCGATGGGCCCGCCAAGAGCAGCGGCTCTACCGGAGGAGGAAGCTCCTCCTCCTCCGGTTTCAGAGGAGGAATTTGGCGCGGCGACGCTCCGTCTCCGCGCCAAAAAGACGGCTCCTGGCCCCGACGGCGTTCCCGCCAGGGTGGTGGCCATCGCGGCCACCGAGATGGAGGGAAGGTTTCGGGACCTCTTCGACGCGTGCTTCGCGTCGGGGAGGTTCCCGAAACCTTGGCGGGAAGGCCAACTGTGCCTCCTCCGGAAGGAGGGGCGGCCGGCGGACTCCCCCTCGGCTTACCGGCCCATCGTCTTGCTTGACGAGGCCGGTAAGATGTTCGAGGGGATTATCGCCGCCCGCCTGAAGCGCCACCTGCGGAACGTGGGACCGGACCTGTCGGACGCCCAGTTCGGTTTTCGAGCTGGCCGTTCGACAGTGGACGCCCTGGCCCTTCTCAAGGGCCAGGTGACAGAGGCGGTAGGAGTGGGGGATGGAGTGTTGGCTGTGTCATTCGACATTGCCAACGCCTTCAACTCCATCCCCCACTCCACCATCCTGGAGGCACTCCGGTTCCACGGTGTGCCCCTTTACTTGCGGGGCCTCCTGGCCAGCTACTTGGAGGACCGTGCCGTCCTCCTCGTGGACGGGGCTGGCCAGGTCCGGCGGTATGGCGTGGAAACCGGCGTTCCACAGGGGTCCGTTCTAGGGCCTCTTCTGTGGAACGTCGGTTATGACTGGCTCCTGCGGGGAATCCTCCTACGAGGTACGAGTGTCATCTGCTACGCAGATGACACTCTCCTCACTTCCCGCGGGAGCACCTTCCGGGAGGCGGCCAGTTTGGCGTCGGCGGGCGGATCCTTAGTGGCGGGAAGGATCCGCCGCCTGGGCTTGAGGGTGGCGCTGCACAAAACGGAGGCCGTGTTCTTTCACGGCCCCCGGCAGCGCCTCCCACCCGACGCCCACATTTATGTGGAGGGGGAAGGGTCGGGGTTGAGGCCCAGATCAAGTATCTGGGCCTCATGCTGGACAGCAGGCTGCGCTTCGGCCCGCATTTTAGCGGGCTGTCGACGCGCCTGCTGAAAGCCGCGGACGCCCTCTCATGGCTCATGCCGAACATGGGAGGGCCGAGCAGTCGTTGCCGGCGGTTATACGCCGGCATACTGAGGAGCATGGCCCTTTATGGGGCCCCAATTTGGGCGGACTCCCTCCACAGGAGGGAGAACCTCACCGCCCTTCGGGCGCCCCAACGGGCCATCGCCCAGCGGGTAGCGCGGGTCTACCGCACGGTAGGTTTCGCTTCGGCATGCGCTCTGGCGAGCACCCCGCCTTGGGAGCTCGAGGCCTGGGTGCTCGCCAGAGTGTACGAGTGGACGGCGGGGCGCAGGGCGCTGGGCGAGCGTCCGGCCCCGGAGTTGAGAGAGGCCGTCCGCCGGGAGGCGAGGGACGCCATCGTCCAACATTGGACGCGCGACCTCGCCTCCGCGGTGTTCGGCCGTCGCACCCTCGACGCCATCGGGCCGGTCCTGAAGGACTGGCTCGACAGGCGTCACGGGTTCCTCTCCTTCCGTCTGGTGCAGGTACTCTCCGGTCACGGCTGCTTCGGCAGGTACCTGCACCGGATAGGACGAGAGGAAACGCCGTCGTGCCACGGTTGCGGCGCGGCGGAGGACACGGCGGACCACACCCTCGCGGTGTGCCCGTCGTGGGCCGTGCCGCGCCGCGATCTTGTCGCGTCGGTAGGAGGGGACCTCTCGCTGCCCGCCGTCGTCAGAGCGATGGTGGGGAGCGAGGGGGCCTGGGCGGCGATGGCCTCCTTCTGCGAGGTCGTGATGTCGCAGAAGGAGGCCGCGGAGCGGGAGCGAGAGGAGGATCCCCTCGCTCCGGCGCTCCGTAGGCGGCGTAGGGGCAGGAGAAGGCGGGATTTCGCCCGCTTTCTCCCGCCCTGAGGTGAGCGGCGGGCGTGAGGCACGGGGGTGCCGCGCCCGCCCTGCACCGCTCACCACGCGGAAGCCCCTCTTTAAGGGGGGCAAATGAGGGCCCGCCTTCTTAGGCGGGTTTCGCCGGCGGGGGAGAGGTAGCTGAGGCTGTGCTAGTTTCCCACTCCCCCGCCACTATGGCGATGCCGGAGTTGCGCTGGGGTTTTTAGTGGGTATACCGGGAGGCTCTCTCCCGGGGAGTCCCACATACCCTTCCCGTCCCCCGACGGGAGGGGATGCGTAATTGTCATTTTCCCCAGCGAGAACAAAAAAAAAAAAAAAAAAAAAAAAAAAAAAAAAAAAAAAAAAAAAAAAAAAAAAAAAAAAAAAAAAAAAAGGTGATGCAATGTTAAACTCAACAACACGACCAACGATGCTGCGCCAAAGGGAGATTGATCTGAAGACGCTCCATGACCAAACTCCCAACACACCAACATTTGGCGCATCGTACCCGGCACACATCGCAACAAAACTGCTCAGACCCGTCCTCCGTACGGCTTCACCAGACATCATGCCGGAACACGACAAATCGCTTGGCGGCAAGACTTTGTCTGGTGAGTGGTAACTTCTGCCGGCGGCCGATGTTATGGCCTACCACCGAAAAATCTCACTTTAAAGTTACTTATTCACTCTAAAGAAAAGAAAGAAAGAAGAGATGATAAACAATACTTACTGATAATGGCTCGAATCACATATATAACTCAGTGTCAATAGTGAAGCAAAACATTGTTAGGAAACCGGCATGTCTTGGAACCAAAAAATTTGAACCAACCCGCACTGGGCATACTCTCTCAGTACGTGTCAGCAGTGGCAACATTATGTAGGTAATGTGGATAAATAGATGCCACATTACACTGTGATATAGGGCCCAATAACAAATTTATTTGAGACTTGTAATTTATTAATTGGTTATGCTGTTTTTTTAGACTTTGTAAGCTGTCATAGATGATATTTATTTTGGAAGTGTGTGTGTTTAATTGTATGTATATAAGCATATGAAGCGGTATCTACAGCGCGACATGCGAATAACGATGACATCACTCAAAGCTGCTTCTCGCAAACAGAGTTAACCGTGCAACTACTGTACATACAACTTTTCTTTGGGCAATGGCCCACTTCACACAACACCTGGTAGTTCTGGTAGGAGGATCCTCCCTTTTCTATGCTGAATGATTGAACTTTATACCTTGTTCCTCATACCTCTATATGATTATTTGTTTGGTTTATATGATATTTTTGTCTCTTTTAATCTATGGCTTGGAGACACAAAAAATTAAAAAAAAAACATGTCCAATGTCTCATATAGGCCTCTAGCCTATCAGAAAAAACCGTTGAAACTATATTCACGAAAAAACAAGTGCTTTTACCGTGTTTGAGTGGTTTTGTCTATTACATGAGTATTTATTCCTCGTTCTTTGACTTGAGAACCAGATTGATTAAGTACCTGTACAGCTTTCTTGTTATTAAATCATTTTTTTGTATACATCGACGTTATATTCTAGCTCAATTAGTTAACTAAATGACTGAAGGTTTTCTTGGTATACTTTTAACGATAACGCCCAATTAATGTTGAAATAATCGAGAGACCAGACCTGCTGGGTTACTATGAAAAGTTGTTTGAGTATAAGACAAAGACGGTTCTCCGTCTTTGTCTTATACTCAAACAACTTTTACCGCTATGCCTTTTTTACAATGGTACATTAAAAGCGTTAAGTCCTTGTATTACAACCACTGAGGAACAATTCTCGTAATTTTACCAAGTACCCTAAAAGTCTGACCTGGTGGTCATGTCGCATTATCTGCTGTTGGTCTCGTCACCGGCATGATTTAGTCACCATCATCAGCTAGGTTACTACGTCATTGAAACCAACGTTGTTTCCGTGTTAGACAAAGATGGAACTAGCATGAATAGCGCTATCCTTGTGAGGCTTTTAACACGTCATAGCTTAGCCTCAGGAGAGACAACATAAATTGCATATGTCCTTATACAAACATTCATAGGACAGAGGTATTCTCTGTGTGAAAGAGAGTGGACTGTAATAATCATACATACAGTTGCTACAAGTCACTTGTTTTCGAAGTTATGATTTTAAGATATGCTGGTTTCTTTACGAAATTTTCCCCAAATTTTCCTTCACCTTGTTAAAAGCAGTTCTAATAAATAATTAACACAAACTAAAGCGCACCGTAGAACTTACGACCAACATTTAAGTCGAGGCTGTCATACGAACTTCTAATTGCATCGTTACGGTCTAACTGCAATGTTTCGATATCGCCTTCGGTATATGAAGGTCAGACGGCAGTCGCTTCACAGAAAATATCGAAATTTTGCCAAAATCAGCAGTTACCCCGGAATCGAAAGCTGAAAAAAACATCGGATGTGACTGTGATTAACCTGAGATGATGATGATTTAAGTCGCGACTGTTACCTACTTCAAACATACCAATATTTGTGACAAATACGAGCTTTAACAGTGTGGTACCAACCTCATTGGTAGATGTCAGGCAATAAATAATAAATGTCTGTCACAACGCAAATGTCACAGGATGTTGGTTAGACAGTAAATTAATGAGAATTATAATGTAACGGGTATGACAAGTCCTTTTAAGATAATTTCAGTGAAATAGGCTTGAAACAGAGCGTAGAGAACTGTGTATGTGTGTGTGAATATGTGTGGGTGTGGGTGGGTATGTGTGTGTGGTGACGTTGGACATAGTTTTTTTTTCTGTATAAATTATAAACTAGTATTTAACCGCAATCCCGCCTGATGTAAAGCGCACTAGTTTATTAAGAGCCTATACACTCAAGCTTTGAAGACACTCAAATTGTAGTCCGATGGAAACACCGCCGCTGGTGTATTATTCCAGTCCCTCGAAATACGCGGTATGAAAGAGGAGCCGAAACGTAGTAACTAACGCATTAACTTATTCATCATCTACATAGCCTTTCCTAATGTTGAGGTCTTCTCCAAGCTGACCAAATGCAGCTGAATAGGTACAAGTATTTTTCATGGAAAAATTGCCTATTTGATCTCCATAACCCAGTTAAAGGACAATATAATAGCTCTTGGTAAAACTAGTGATCAGTGGCTTGACAGCCTCCGTAGCGTGGCTGTAACGAACGCGGCCGCTGCGCAAGGAGGCGCGTTTTCGATCCTCGCGCAGTTCAAATAATTGTTTTTAAGCTATTGCATAGCTTCTATCGCGGGCCTTGAGCGCGGGGACCGAATCCAGAAATTCCGTAACGAAAAAACCTCACGCTCCCCCCATCGTCTAACGTCGTTTCAGTTCGGCAGTCTTCGGCACGGTATGTTTGTGTGCGTGCGATTACATCTTTTGAAAACAATTTATAGATTTTCAAAAAGAGCATGCATATTGCAGGGCGCGAACTCAGTTCTACACACTTGCCATGTTACTGATAGTCGCGATGTGCTAAACTTGCAATTAATTTTCTCTCTGAAATAGGTCTTCTATAGAGATATGTCATAGACGTCATCGACGTTGTCATGGCTACCTTAAAAACTTTTCATATAATTAATTATTAAGTACTTTTATTCAAATTAATTTAGTAGTGTTTTTATAAAATAGCTTTTTTTTTTAACGGAAAAGCTAAGATGAATGTCACGCTAATTTTTCATTGGACTTTTAAATTATTTATAGTGTTGTTTACTAAATAAAAGCGCGTGATTTTATAGAGTAAAAAGTGCTCACGCGGCCGTTTTTTCAATTGTTGCAAGAATTCAAAAGACTGTCTTTAAATAGTGTTCAGACGATTGCTCAAAGTGTATTAGATTTCATTAGTAATAGAAATGGCATTTCAATAATGACTTTCAACTGCCAAAGTCTAATAGTCATAAATACGATTTACAAGATTCAGTTACGAGACAAACAAATGTGTTACTTCTTACCGAAACTTGCATGACGCATGATAATCCAATTGAAATACCTAATTTTAATTGTATTGTTCAGTTCAAACGAGATACTGTTTCAAAAGGTGGGGTAGCTATTTACCAAAATAAAAATGATATTACTAATATTATGACTCCGAATATTGAAATAAATATTGCACACGTTAGCGATGTTAATGTTAGGCGCTCAGTTGTTGGAGATATTTGTGCGTGCTTATGCAAACTTAGAAATGGCCTACAAATAGTTATGGTAGCAATTTACATTTCTCCGAATCCAAAATTGGACGAGGTTGAGCATTTTATTCATCGCACTTTACTGGAGTAACTCGAGTGGCTCGAAAATACTTGAAACAAATGGTAATAAATTTCCACTTATCTTGGCTGGCGATTTCAACATTAACTTCGCTGATAAAAAATCAGAGCGGTGGACAACTTTTCTATCAAAAACATTGAATTTGAAAATGAATAATGATCCACAAAAGTCCACAACAAAATATGGGACCACCATTGACGCGGTATTTTCTAGGTATTTAGAGGATATTAAGTCGCAAACTTATGTTTCTTATTTCAGTTATCATAAACCTATAGTTTCAATGATAAATATTCCTGAATAACCAACAGCTACTGTAAGGTAATAAAACCCACATGTATTGTAAAATAATAAAAATATTTTAAATAATATTAACTTTATATTTATTTAATAAAAGAAAAATTTGTTTTCTTACCGGTCACTACGCTCAAAAAGTGTAACTTGAATTAATATCAAAGAAAAAAAATACTGCATAAATAAAATAAATAAATAATTATAATTGCATAAATTGATACAAAATGCTATGCAATAGCTTTACCGCGGCAGTCCCCGAGTGCCACACGTCTTTTTTTTTTAATAATTATAAACTAGCGCTTGACCGCAATCCCGCCTGATGGTAAGCAGTGATGCGATCGTTGATGGCAAAGCGCGCTATTTTATTAAGAGCCTATTCACTCAGAAAAACTAAGCGAATAGGAAGGAAGACGGCAGTTGAGCGAGGTGATGCAATGCTAAACCCAACGATGCTGCGCCAAAGGGAGATTGATCTGTAGACCCTCCACGTCCAAACTCCCAACACAACAATATTTGGCGCATTGTACCCGTCACACATCGTAACATAACTGCTCAGACCCGTCCTCCGTACAGCTTCACCAGACATCATGCCGGAACACGACAAATCGTTCGGCGGCAAGACTTTGTCTGGTGGGTGGTAACTTCTGCCGGCAGCCGGTGTTATGGCCTACCACCGAGAAGAATAGTATGCATGAATATGAGTATTTGCACAGATCTGGTTGTGTGTTGCCATACGAACATCTAATGGCAGTCGTTCCGGGTTGTTGGAACCCTCACGAATGCAACAATGTTCTAAATGCAATATTTTATAGTAGGTTCAAACTCAGTGAGGCGCGTTCATCACCATCATCAACCTTTTTATCGTCCCACTACTGGGCACAGTGTCTCCTCTCATACAGAGAAGGATTGAGCTTAATCAACACGTTTGCTCAATGCGGGTTGGCAATTTCAGACTAAAAGTCCAGGTTTCCTCAATATGTTTTCCTTCACCTTGTAATCAATCATTGCGTCCAAGATATACTTAGAAAGTACATATTATTTAGAAAAGTTACATTGGTACTTGCCTGACCTGGAATCGAACCCGCACACTCATACTTGAGAGGCTGGTGTTTTAACCACTAGGCCACCACGACTGCGGTGAGGTGCTCTCCTTTGTGAAAATATCATCCCTACTGCTATCTAAACGGTAAAATAGAAGTAAAAATCGAAGATGTGTAACAACTCGCTCTGGGACTATGTGGTGGATTATTGCCCACTCTTCCTCATAGAGAAGAGTTCTGTGTTTCAGCTGTGGGAACAAACATTATAGGCTGTATTTATGATGTCATATATTCGAATGACGAGTCTAATACTAACCATAACATTCTGTAAGATATATCCTACAGAATCTTGTAGCTTAGTCGAACTTTATCCACCAGACTCTTAATCACGTGTAGACATTCACACCCAAAGTCGCAAGTGACCAAACTTGACCCTTGAGTGGGTAATCTTCCGTGACCGTAGCGTTCCGGGCGAAGAGGGTCAAATACCTAACAAGTCTTGAGAAACCACAATTTCCCATAAAATAAATCCTTGGCGTAGTTTGCAAGCTGTATTTTAAATAATATATAGTAATATATTAAAAAAAAAAATAGCATTCGTGGGATTTATCGACAAAAGTGAAAACACAAATCTTTAAAAACACAATACTCCAGATGTAAAAAAAAAAAACCACAGTATTGGGTCAGTCTTCACGCGAATTCAATAGTTTTTCCCGATTATCCGGTGGTAGGCCATAACATCGGATGCTGGCAGAAGTCTTGCCTTCAAGCGATTCGACGTGTTCTGGCATGATGTCTAGTGAAGCCGTACGGAGGACGCAGTTGTGTTGCGACGTGTGCCGGGTACGATGCGCCAAATGTTGTTGTGTCGGGAGTTTGGTCGTGGAGGGTCTTCGGAACAATTTCCCTCTGGCGCAGAATCGTTGGTCGTGTTGGGTTTAACATTGCATTACCTCGCTCAACTGCCGTTTTCCTTCGTATTCGGTCAGTTTTTTGGAGAATAGGCTTTTAATAAACCAGCGCGCTTTACCATCAACGACTGCATCACTGCTTACCATCAGGCGGGATTGCAGTCAAACACTAGTTTATAATTACTAAAAAAACCAACAATAGTGCTCAATATCGTTATAGAAGTTTTCACTTCAAAAATGTTGTCCTAGCGGGTTTTCACGTCTTACGTCAAATAAACTTATAACAAAAGCCAGCCGGCAGTACAACAAAAAAAAAAAAAATCACAATTACAGTCGTACACTGGCGCCGATTCTATTGCCCACAAACTAATCTAATTTTAAGTTAAGTGCATCTGTTACTTTGTATATCATTAACAAAAGGATAGAAGGTAAAATATTAGTTTCATCCTGTCAAATTAAGATACTGCATAGACAGTTAATACGCGATTATAAACATGGCAACCAAAAATACGCCAATTTACGTCAGGAGCGAACTAATTTGACAGGTCCAAACTAACATTTTATCTTCTGTCCTTTTCTTAATGAAATAGAAAAGAAAAAGATGCACTGAATTCAAATTTAATTAAGCTTGTGAACGAGGGAATCAGGGCCAATATCATCATGTAATGGCCTTCTACTCTCACGATTTACAATTGGATTTACTTTTTATATCTTTTTATTATCACGTTTTTATTTTTTTTTATTTTTACTGTAATACCGGTTTGGTGCTGCTTTTAATTGTTTGTTGCATCTGGTGACGTCTGTACGTCGACGCCGGCGGTCGCTGAAAACCAGCGCTGGGCTCTGTTTTTGCATAGAGTCGCAGCATTATGCTGAGCGACAGCCGTTTTGCGTGGATGTGACGCATGTTTCCCTCAACTATTTCTTATTTTTTATGTTTTTGTAAACTCTTGCGTCATTTTTATTGCAAATAAATGTTTTTCTTTCTTTCTTTCTTTCTTTCTATTTACTTACCACCGGCCAACCTCAGCGGTAACCATTCATGAGACTAGGGCACGCTGCGCATGAAATATTGATTGGAATAAAACAAATAAGATTCAGTTCTCTCAAGAACTCTAACCAAAGTCCCTGCGCACATGCGTCTGAAACCATGATGCAGCAGTTGCCAAGATCTTGGTGTTAGATATTAAACAACTGCGAACACTCACACTGGGCATGTCACACCATCCCAAAATAGGTCAATCCTTGGACCCGCCTTCACAGCCAGCGCAGCTGCATGCCGTTTTTTAAGAGACTATTTTTTATTAAGTTAATTAATTATTAATAAACTATCAAAGTAGGCTATCGAACCCTGTTAACAAGGAAAGACCATGTAACTTTCTCAATAACATATTTGCATACTGCATGGTGTTAAGAGTTAAATCAATATAATACATACACATCGTGGTTCAATACCAATCACAGCTTTTCATCCTGGCGCAGATCCCCCGCCTCTTGCGCGATATTCAATATTTTCTCTAATCGGTTTCTCAAACAAACAGGTTACGGAGACACTCCGTTCCGAAAAAAAACTATCCACGCTCAGCTTACGTCATCCTTTCTATGACCATACATTTTTTTTTCTTCACAATATTAAATTACTAACCCTAATTTATTCTGGTATGTCGCTACATGTCGCTACTTACCTCGTTTACGAGTACAAAGATTTTTTAACAATCTCAGCGTAAATAGTTTGCTCAGTAAGAATGTTACAGAATATATTAATTGACATGTTATTAGTAGCCATGCTATCAATGACGTCTAAACTGTGTATAGTGTATGACATTTTGACAGAACTAAACTAACAAGTATCGTCGGTCCCTTTCTTAATAAGATAAAAAAATGCACTGAACCAAAATTTAGTTTGAGAACATGCAAATCGACGCGAGTGTATGACCAGTGTTTGTGGAATTTCGTGCAAAAAACGTGTTGAACCCACTGAGTTGCGCAACAAACGTGCAACAAATACTGAAATTGCACGACCCAAAGAATACACACATTTCTGGAATTCAAGTCACGCAAACAGCATTATTCTTACCCAGGGCGTATCGTTAAGGCTAAATTCTTAAATGTGACGCACAAATGAGTTCTTTTAGTAGCGCGTGACTGCTTATCATGCAAAGTAATAATGTACTGAATATGGTTCTGATATAGAATTTTCTTGTACAAAAATATTTTCTGTATTTTTTGTAAAAAAATGGTTCAGTTTTCTCATATTATGTGTATATTCTCTCGTCTGGGACAAATTAAATTAAAGTTCGTTTACTCAATGATGTTTCAGAAAATTGTGAAGAGAAAATTATGTTTGCATTAAAATTGTGTAAATCTTTTTGATTGGCATTTCTGAAGAACTTTTTTATATTTACACCCAGTAGGAATATCATTAAAGATTATAGATGTTTTGTCAGTTACTTTGTTTGGTTTCCATACATTTCTTCGAGTAGGAATTGCTTTTTTTTTTCTAATACAGCTTAATTTCTTTATACGATGGACGAAAAAAAAAATATACTTGGGGATTTACAACCAAGTAGTTCAAGATCAGTTTGCGCATCGGATCCTGGCAAATGACCTTTCCCACTTTGGGCGGACCGAAAAAGCGTGACTGCTTTTGCTGACTAAAACCCAGCCGTGTACGAGGGCCACGGTATTTTGAACAACCCACGGCCTACCTATCGGTCTAACATCTCTTGAGGCGCGTGAAACACAACGAACCATCGACCGCGGCCTGCAGACTATACCTTCAAACCATTTTAATAGATAACTTTAAAAGGCTCTTTGTACTTCAATATTGCGAAAAACCCAACAACCCAACATTCAACCCATGTTTATATTATTTTTTTACAATTAAACAAAGAATGTCAGGCAAACACCAATTGTATTTGTTTCGGGTGTCTAAACAGTACGAATATCTTCGCGCAAAAGGGGACGAGCGCGTTTTTTAAATTCCTTTATTAGATTCCGAGCAGCGTTCCCTGTGTCGTCGCGTCTGATCTGTTTACATGTTTTGAATGTAATAGTGTGGATGTTTTGTCTTTGAAGAAATAAAATAATCTGACTTTTTTGGTGGAATTTTATTTTCTTCTGCCTGTGTGTCTATGGGTCGGAATTTCGGTAGTCCCTTAGGCCATGGCCTACTTCTGTGCTTATATGAGGCAAAAAAAAAAACAAGCGTTGATTAAAACAAATGATATTGTGTGTCGTACGATAGTGAGCGAAATAAATAGTTTCTCAAAAATAGTCATCACATCGTGCACAACGAATCTAAAAATCTTACTATCAAGTTAAATAAAATACAGCCAGTGGTTCATTTTAAATCTGGATTGAAAGAGCTGAAAGATACGGGGACAGCTTTTCCCAGCAGTGGGATGATGCAGGCTAACAGTAAGAGTAAAATAAAGCCCATGCTACTCACTGATAATGTGGCATTCTATTGGTGAAAGATTTTTTAAAATCGGTTGTAGAATGTTTTTTTTTTGGTGTATTCATTAGGTACAATCGAACATATTTCACTCCCTCTCACAAAGAGATGATTTGTGTCTCAGAAATAGGATCATTATATGCTGATAGTGGTATATCAAGACACGAAAAATCAAATAATTTCACTTTATTATGTTAGTTTAGAAGACAGAGTCGTATAACATATAACTGTTAATGAGTTTGGGTGAATACAGTGGTGCACTTTCACTTCTGTTATAAAACAAATTAGGAAAGGATTATACAAATATTTCATTTTTTGTTCCATTCAGAATTAATTAAAAGGAAGAAATGCACTGATTAAATTTAGTTTAGCTCGTGAAGAAGGGAATCGGCGCCACTCAGACAATGTTTTACGCTATTTCTTTGCATCAACTCATCATGCATATTTCGTAGTCAGTTATTAAAATTACTTTCCGAAAAATACTTCATAACCTTTCGCTTTATGCAAAACATCAAGATTTTTAAAAACATTCACTCTAAAAGAAACGCACCAGCCAGCAATTTTTTGCCGTCGAAACCGCTTCATTTTTTATTGGTTAAGAGTATAGTCATGTTTACATGGTAATATGTTTTAGATATCCGAGACTTTTTATGTTACGCTAATAAGCCAGCTGACTACCTCATGAATGAATGATTTTAAATTACGAATATGTTGCTGGCTGCTAAAGTATCTCATGTACAAATTCCTACTAAAATTATAAAAATGATAGTTTGTATGGATATGACCTTGTTACTCTTTTTTTTTATTATTATTAACTACCTTCAATAGCAATAAAAAAAACGAGTGTGCTTATGACCACACGACTGAAGTGAAACTTCTTTCGCTCCATCTGTATGTATATATCTATATATATATATGTGTGTACAATATATACATGTGTACACATATACATATATTAATTTTCTATAAATATTTAAATTTATTTTATGGTTTCATTGGTAAATTAATATTTTTGCATAGATCTTCTATTTTTATTGAAAAAAAAAACTCATTGTAGACCTTGTAGTACCAAGCTCGCACCACGGGCGCCTCTGTGCTTATATCCCCCACTTAACTTCCGTTCGCCTTGCCCGATCACTTTTCGTAACGCTTACGTCACGCGTTCGCCAGCTGTCTCCCCAAGTCAAGCGTGCGTAAAGAAGTTTCACTTCAATATTCTAATTTTGGGACTTTAGATAATAGTCTTCTTCAGCCTACAGAGGTCTACTGCTGGACAAAGGCCTCCCCCAAAGCTTTCCACGATGACCGGTCTTGTGCTGTCAGCATCCATCGGCTTCCCGCGACCTTCACCAGGTCATCGATCCACCTTGTTGGGGGCCTCCCTACGCTGCGTCTTCCGGTATGTGGCCGCTACTCGGGAGCCATTCTGCCCCACCAGCCATCGGTTCTATGAGCAATGTGCCCTGCCCACTGCCACTTAATTTTAGCGACTCGAAAAGCTATGTCACAGCATCTGCTTCTGCTTTGTGCAGAAACAAAGTCACATACGGTCGCCCTACGGGCGATGTGCCCGGTCCACTGCCACTTTAGTGTTGCAATTTCTCGGGCTATGTCGGTTACTTTCGTTCTTCTGCGGATCTCCTCATTCCTGATTCGATGACGCAGTGAAACCCCAAGCATAGCCCTCTCAATTGCCCTTTGATTAACCTTGAATCTTCTTATAAGGCCCATTGTTAGCGACCACGTCTCAATTCCATTAGTCATAACTGGCAACACACACTGGTCGAAGACTTTTGTCTTGAGACACTGCGGTATTCGGACGAGAAGATTGATATAAACACATGACAGATTAATATAAATGATATTAAACCTGATATTCTCCAGGCATCAACCTGATGACTATTCAATGCCACGCGGCAATAACCCTCTTTATATAATATGCGATAATATGATGTTTGTGTTCAACATGGAGTTTTGGCGAAATCCCTCGTCAAAACTCTAATAATGTGTCAGCAAACTATTCTCTTTGCATTGAGGAACTATAGAACCACCTTGATGACATTTGAAAGTTAACTTTGTGGCGTAGACGTTATGATTTAATTTCGCTAGTTCTATGGTGTTGTGGTATGTATTTGATTTCAAGTTTCATCAGGTAGCGTACACGTGTAAAACAAAACTAATTTCGTCTTATTGTGAGCTGCTGCTATAATCAAGTTAATCAATTCATTCTATTATCCAGGACAGATTTCTGGTGCGCGGCCCAGAACTTTATCCTCACCTCCATCCAGTATTCTGTCTGTCCAAGCCACCTTTTTAACGTCGCCGAACCCTCTAGCTGGGGGAAGACACCCGTGCTTGAATGACATCAATACAAGTAGTCTACGAATGTACAATTCATAAGTACGATAATTAATGTACGAATCCTAAGTGAAACCAAGTGAAAGTGAAAGATTGAGTCTTTCACTGACACTTTAGTTTACTTACCTTGCAACCTAAATGCCGTAAACTTCAGTTCTTTTCTGGAAAATTAAATTTTTGGTTATCCATAACCCAGAGCATAACTGTTTTGAAGGAATCAGAAAAGAAATTATTTCCGTTCCAAAGTTGGTTGCGAGAACCAACCAACCAATCAGTTAACTGTTTTGGAAGCTTCGAAATTGGGCAAAGCGTACATCGTAATTAAAAAAAATAAATAAAGGTGAAGTACTCATTCTATTAATATTTATAAACGGTTGAATGATTGTTTCTCACTTTTTCACGCAAAAACTACCGAACGGATTTATAATTATGAAAGAAAGAGAGAAAATACATTTATTTAAACATGACTAAAAAAGACACCACACACCCACACCTTAATTGCCTAATATACTATTACTATCAATTGTTATCATTTTGAAGACTATTCTAATCCATTGTTGTTAATATTTAAAAAAGGGGTATTATAAATCACAGATTATTTAGAAGACAAAAAAGCTTGAGACTGAGGTGCTCGCTTTGTTAAGCATTGTTATTAAGCAATATGCGTAATTATAAGGTAAATTATTGTAAACATTTTCATTTTTAATATCTGGACTTGAAAAAAGACGTTGATCCCTGAGTTTGTTTCGGCTACTTCTTCTCAGAGGTAGTCAGTTAGGAAATGCCGGCTTCATCTAGTTTAAGGAAAAAAAAAAACATATGACGTGTAAAAGTGATTAGTGATCCTACTTGTTTAATAAACGATTTTATTTCATTTCATTTGAAAAATGTCTTTGCCCAAGAAGGTAAATAACGTAATGAACGTTGTTGAACTGTTGAATCCATTGCTACTGATCATGTGTTACGCAGTTGCCCTGCAGATACATAAATAAGATATCAATAAATACAAAAAAGGTACAGAGATAGTTCATAACCAGAGTTAACATAATACATACAGGATGCTTTATTCCCATAGGATCAACATTTATGCGTGTGAAACCGTGGCGGGAACTAATAGATACATAAATTAACGCCATCTTCCCATTGGGATTAAACTACAGAACTTCACCTACCACAATTCTTTCAAACTCCATTTACCTCGTTTACTTTCATACCTACATCTGCAACCTAACTATGCAACAAAACTATTACTTTTTTGTTTTTATAATTTATAAACCAGTGCTTGGCCGCCATCCCGCCTGAAGGTAAGCAGTGATGTTAAAGCAGTTAGTCTATTAAGGGCCTATTCGCTCAAAAAACTGAGTGATTAGGAAGGAAGACGGCAGTAGAGAGATGATGCAGTGTTAAACCCAACAACACCACTAACGATGCTGCCCGACACAACAATATTTGGCGCATCGTTCTACATACGTATGTTCGAAAAATGTGTACGTTCACCAACGAAAATAAAGCAATGAATATTGTGAACTGTCAAAATGAAACCCATTGCTACTAATTATATGTTACGCAATTACTCGGCTGTCCATACACGCACGTTGCGACCTTACCATAAGTTTAAAGCGAGCCGCTCAGCGAGCTATGGAGCGGGCTATGTTGGACGTCTCTCTGAAGGACCGCATCAGAAATGAGGTGATCCGACAGAGGACCAAAGTCACCGACATAGCTGAGAGGATTAGCAAGCTGAAGTGGCAATGGGCTGGTCACATATGCCGCCAGGCCGACAACCGTTGGGGTAAACGAGTCCTCGAGTGGAGACCGCGTCTCGGCAAACGTAGCGTAGGACGCCCTTGGGCGAGATGGAGCGACGACATCAAAAAGGTGGCTGGTAGCGGCTGGCGGAGAACTGCTCAGGATCTTGTTGGCGTGAAAGAGGCCTATGTCCAACAGTGGACGAGTAGAGGCTGATGATGATTGATGATGAATTTGATCATAATCTTTTGTTATATCAAATGTATACGTCCGATGTGTTGTGTGTCTTTTAATCTGAGCTAAATAAATGTATATATTCTTTTTTTTCTTTAATATTAACTTCAAGTTCTTTCTCCGACCTTTCTGAATAATATCACTAGTATGTATTTAACATAATGTGATGCAACCAAAAATTTATGCTCACATCTGCTTCTGTTAGTCGTCTTTCATTCAACTTTTCAACATGACTAAAGCAGCAATAAGCTTCCTTTTAAGCAAAGTTTTTAAGCTATTGCATAGCTTCTATCGCGGGCCTTGAGCGCGGGGACCGAATCCAGAAATTCCGTAACGAAAAAACCTCACGCTCCCCACTCCGACGGGCACGGAGGTGTGGCTTGAAGGCCGTACATCGTCTAACGTCGTTTCAGTTCGGCAGTCTTCGGCACGGTATGTTTGTGTGCGTGCGACTACATCTTTTGAAAACAACTTATAGATTTTCAAAAAGAGCATGCATATTGCAGGGCGCGAACTCAGTTCTACACACTTGCCATGTTACTGATAGGCGCGATGTGCTAAACTTGCGATTAATTTTCTCTCTGAAATAGGTCTTCTATAGAGATATGTCATAGACGTCATCGACGTTGTCATGGCTACCTTAAAAACTTTTCATATAATTAATTATTAAGTACTTTTATTCAAATTAATTTAGTAGTGTTTTTATAAAATAGCTTTTTTTTTAACGGAAAAGCTAAGATGAATGTCACGCTAATTTTTCATTGGACTTTTAAATTATTTATAGTGTTGTTTACTAAATAAAAGCGCGTGATTTTATAGAGTAAAAAGTGCTCACGCGGCCGTTTTTTCAACTGTGATTGGCGATATCCGCCATTATTGTGAAATATTTTTTTAAAGAATTTCTATAATTTGTTACACGTGTTATTGGCAAAATTGTGGTATCTATCCACAGGGACCAGATCAAGAGTTGAAGTTGAAGTTTTTATTAAATAAAATATTACAGAAAGATATCGGTGAACGATGTTAATATGAGTACATTTAAGTGTACGAGTTGTAATATTGTTATCTCCGAAACGAAACAACGAAAGTTTAATAAAAATATGCTCCTCGGCTTTTTCTGAGGAAGACATTGATGAGGCAAAAAAGTTATTGTTTGTTTCTACGAAGACAAGACAAAAACATGTATCGAGGCGTAAGAACAAAAAGCAGAAAGACCTAAAATATACGATTACGGTGTTTAAAATCACGGATCCCGAACAATCCCAGTTTTTGTGGCATATGACCTTCACAAATTGCCACCAGTTTGCTTTGACTACGTAGAACGTACGTAAAGAAGTTGATGAAGGATTTATTAATTTTACGTTCAGATGTTAACGCAATCAGAAGTGATTATGTTACTAAAGATCAGCTCGAAAATATTAAATTGATAACAAATAATTCGACACCGATGCCGTTCATCATCAACAACCTTTTTATCGTCCCACTGCTGGGCACAGATCTCCTCTCATACAGAGAAGGATTGAGCGTAATCACCACGCTTGCTCAATGCGGGTTGGCGATTTCAGACTTATAAAGCCCAGGTTTCCTCAAGATGTTTTCCTTCGCCTTCAGTCATTGGTGTCCAAGATATACTTAGAAAGTACATATAACTTTAGAAAAGTTACATTGGTACTTGCCTGACCTGTAATCGAACCCGCGCACTCATACTTGAGAGGCTGGTGTTTTAACCACTAGGCCACCACGACAAAACAGTGAGGTATATTGAAAAAGAACCTCGGAGTATTTGAGTATATTTCGTGGTGCTCCCTGTGCGCCGTTTCCGAGTCAACGAAATACCAGTTGGTGGAGTCATAAGGATACTATAGCTGTCTTGCCTGCCCCTCAGTGCCCGGCCGGTCTTGCGATTGCACCAAAACAGCACACAATAACAGAGATTATAAGTAATCGCTTTCTCAAAGGTATCAGTGTTGTTTTATTTATTTAATAAAAGAAAATTTTGTTTTCTTATCGGTCACCACGCTCAAAAAGTGTAACTTGAATTAATATCAAAGAAAAAGAAATACTGCATAAATAAAATAAATAAATAATTATAATTGCATAAATTGATACAAAATGCTATGCAATAGCTTTACCGCGGCAGTCCCCGAGTACCACACGTCTTTTTTTTTTTCAAGTCTTCAAGCAATTCTTGTTTTCTCAAAACTGTTTTAAGTGAAAATGAGTTTTCAGTTAAAACAGTTTAACTTAGTAAATACGAAGAGATGAGTCTCCACTGCACATTGCAATCGTTTGTACTTATTTAGTTCACTAGAAAGCATAAACGGTGGCGTCCTCTTGTTGCTGTACATAGAAAATAGCTTCTAGACGCAAAGTGCATTTTTAGTGGCTTGTATATTTTTTACATCGAGTTTTCAAATATTTAGCTGCTTTTTTAAATATTCATAATATGTTTCAAGACCTCTTGTCTTGAGCAAACTTGATGTTTTTTTTTTCTCTGGAGCGGGCTGGGCTTTATTCAGTAAAAGTCTGACATGCCCGTCAAACTTTTACTGACTAAACCCACCCCTGTTCTCTTATCTGTACGCCAGGGTCACCGTATCTATTATAAACATTCTACATCTCCGGCAGGCGTTGGTCTTCGTGTATCGTGCGCGTGGAATAAAACTTTTTATTAGAGGCTGCTGAATCTGCAGTAAAAGGTCTTAACAGCAAGGTACTTATTTGTGTTCTTATTTCGTGCTCAATAAAATCCATTTTGAACGTAATAACTTTCAAACATAGACACACAACCAACCAATGTAAAAAATGGGGCTACTCAAAGAGCCACGTGGGTTAAAAAGTCTGCATACTGATCATCCTTTGTTACCATATATTATCCGGCATTACGACGTTGGTCATTTCATTCAATTGTTTTTCCCCTATTCACAATAGGCAACTACTATACAAACTTCATTATTTTTTGAAACATTCGCCCGTTCACCACGTTGATTTTCCATTGTTTTTGCACCCGAGTATTATTACATTTCTGAAGATTTCATTTGCTTTCATTGTGATTACATTTTTGGTTCGATAAATAAACATAATGCTCGTTTTATGTGGTAAACAAACCCGAGAGAAAACATTCGCCTTTTTTTGTAAAACTAAATAGAGAAACAAATGCATAACTAAAATATATTATATTATATTATATTATATTATATTATATTATATTATATTATATTATATTATATTATATGTACATACAATATGTAAAGAAAACCCTGTCCAATCCGTGAAGGTATTGTTAGGTATCGATAACTGATTCTACTAATGGATACAAAGCCGAGCTAAAGTTAAAAAACCCCCCTAAAAAAATAAACATTATTTCGCAAAAAAGAGGTAACTTAATACATGTGTTGTAGGCAACACTTCCGCGGGCGACGGGGGGCAGGGTACGCGGCACGTGGTCGCATCGCTAATAATACCATCAAAATGGTGTTGTCACTTTTTTTTTAAATTACCAAATTTCGGGGAAGTTGGATTTAATACGCGGGAAAAAAAGATTATTTCAAAATTCATTAGTATTGTTACTATTATGCCCCGTGTGGTACTGGGCTTAGAATAGTACCAACCCATATCCTCCCGTGGGTGTCGTAAGAGGCGACTAAGGGAACTCTCTCACCAGGGAAGCGGGCAGCAGCGCTTCTTCTGTGGAATATCAAATCCTGCGATCCCCAACCCGCTTGCCAAGCGTGGGGATTATGGCAAACCCCCCCCCCCCCCCCCATAATGATGCACACGACTAAGTTAGGCCCCTAGTCCCCGGCAGCTCCGCTATTCCTGGTCATTGTGGTAGCGGCCAAGGTAACGGCGGGGCAAGGGGTGCGAAGAATCTCCGGAAGAGATCCGGCTACCACAAACAACGACGGATCGACCTGGCAACACTGAACGTGCGCACACTGCGGACCGACGAGAGGGTTATTGAACTGGAGGAAGAATTGAGCAGGTTACGATGGGGTGTCCTGGGATTATCTGAAGTCCGAAGAGAGGGTGAGGACTCGATAATCCTTAAATCCGGTAACTTGCTCTATTTCCGGGAGGGCGACCATCAGTCCCAAGGTGGTGTCGGGTTCCTCGTCCACAGGTCCCTTGTGGACAATGTAGTGAAGATCGAGAGTGTGTCGACCAGGGTGGCGTTCCTGGTACTCAGAATAACCAAACGGTATTCGCTGAAGGTCATTCAGGTATACGCCCCGACCTCGACACACTCCGACGATGAAGTAGAGGCTATTTATGAGGACATCTCTAAAGCCATACATAGCTCTAAAACTCACTACAGCGTTATCACGGGGGACTTCAACGCTAAACTTGGAAAACGGAGCGGTGAAGAGCTCGGACTGGGAAATTTTGGATTTGGGCGTCGGAACTACCGAGGCCACATGTTAGCTGGCTTCATGGAGAAGGAGGGACTCTTTATGATGAACTCCTTCTTCAAGAAGCGTGAACAGCGAAAGTGGACTTGGATCAGTCCCGACGGGGTCACTAAGAACGAGATAGACTTCATTATGACGACAAAAAGGCACATATTCAATGATGTCTCAGTGATCAACTCGCTCAAATGCGGCAGCGATCACCGTATGGTCAGAGGCACATTGAATCTGAACATAGTGTCCGAAAGATCTCGCCTGATGAAGTCTACGCTCCGGCTAGCACCCATCCAGATCCATAACTCCGAAGGTTTCCAGCTCGAGCTCCAAAATCGCTTCGAATGCCTAAGTGGTGACGTGGACGAATACAATGACGGGTTTGTAGAAGCTGTCCGTACGGTCGGAAACAAGTATTTTAAGACCCGCCGTACAAATAGAACTAAAAAGCTCTCGGACTACACTCTCGAGCTCATGGAGGATAGACGTGAGATGGTTTTGCGTTCGTCAAGTGTGTTGTATCATACATCACTACTCTGTAGTCGAGTAACTAATACCATCTCTATGTATTAGTGTCTATGAATATAGTCTATTGTCTTGTCATTGTAACTTAGGATCTGACCTAGAGGAGGTCGTTTCCAATATAATATAACTCTACAAGTGTAATAAACCAGTCTAATTATCTAAAGTCTTTAATATTTACCAACCGAACAATCATACATGGTGTCAGAAGAGTGAAAAAACCCAATACGAAGAAAGAAAATTCATAAAATGCAAAAGTCGGATGGCGTCGGTGGCGGCCATGACACCGGAGCTGCAATGAACAGTGGCTTGAAGGCGCTTAAAATATCGTCAGATGCAACAAACAACAATTACGAAACCTGGAAGCGCTGATGGCAACAGTTCGAATTATACTTGTTGGCAACGGGGTTGGACAAGTCCGGTGAGAAACGCAAGATCGCCATTTTATTACATCACATTGGTGAAAAATGCTTAAATATTTTCAACACATTCAACATAAATATTGGAGAAAGCACATTACATGACGTCAAAGCCAAATTCGACGATTTTTTTCAACCCAGAAAAAATATTACCATGTATCGTTACATGTTTTTTACCACACGTCAACAGAAATCGGAAAGCATCGAGGATTTCTTAACCGATCTCGAAAATAAGAGCCAAGATTGCGAATTTGGAACGCTCAGAGAATCTCTTATCAGAGATATTTTTATCGCCAACTTGAGTTTGGACTTAGCACATGTACGTCAGAGACTGCTGCAGGAACCTGATCTGACATATCAGAGGATGCGAGAGCTAGCTAGGACACTCATCGTCGCACAGCAGGATGCAGACCAAATTGTCAAGAGGTCCACTAGTCAAGAGTCTGAAAAAGTCATGCATCTGCGTCGGAGGAGCCGTGGTCGAGCGGAGCGTCAGCGACGGCGAGCTTCACCAGTCAGTCAGCAGGGATCCAGCGCAGGGAGGTCAAAGTCAAGTCCCAGTCCTGAGAAGCGCTCGAAGACGTGTAGCCGCTGTGGACAACACCACCGCTACAAATGTCCAGCGCAGGGAGCTAAATGCAGGTCATGTAACTCTTATGGTCATTTTGCAAAATTTTGTTACTCCAATAATAAAAAAGTCAGTCATTTAGAGTCTTTTAGTTCAACTGGTAGTCAAGATAATTTTGTTGGAATTTTAAATTGTCATAACTTCAGTCATAGTCATAAGTCTAGTCAATATAATTGTCATTTAGAGTCACGAAGTCATCACAATCAAAATCATTACAGACATAGCAGGTTGTCATACACACAGTCAGATCCTATACTATATAAGTTACAATCAACGGTCAGGTCGCACATAGGCCAGTCGCAGTCAATGTCTAAGAGATCTCATGAAGACTCATCTTGTCATAAAAAATATCCTGTGTCATATTTCTGTGATGAAAGTGGTGATAATGTCATATCTGAGAGGTCTAATAAAAAATGCCTCAGTGATGAAAAAAGGCTGGTGACTGATAAGTCTAAGAGATCTCATGAAGACTCATCTTGTCATATGTCATATCTCAATGATGAAAACACTAAACAGTCTGAGAGATTCACAGTCAAGTCAAAAAAGTCAAAAAGTCTTAGTCGAGATTCATATCTTAATGATGAGTACAGACACAAGTCTGAGGAATCTCACACAACAAACACTTGTAGAATTATTACAGCAAAGTCAACACATAGTAAACAGGTCAATACAGTCGAGTCAAAAGAAAACAAATACTATTCTAAACAGTCATGGAACATAAACATTTTAGTTGGTCATACACAAATTAATTGCATTATTGACTCAGGAGCTGATATCAATATTATGTCAAAGAAAACTTTTCAATCTTTGAAATGTCAAAGTCAAATGTCACTTGAGAAATGTCAAATAAACGTTAGTGGGTTTGGTGGTATATCAATACCCATTATGGGCAAAGTCAATGTAAAATGTAGTTTATCTTTAAATAATAGCACTATTAGTGTAAATATAGTGTTTATAGTCACAGATTTAGTTTGTCCGAATGTTTTAGGTCTACCAACTTGTGAAAAATTAGGTATAATTCAAAGAGTTTTCTCTGTGTCTCAACAAAATTTTAGTGAACAAATTCTTACACAATACAATGATGTATTTCAGGGTCTTGGATGTCTACCTCAAGTCTGTCGCCTGAAACTCAAACCTGAAGCAGTGCCATGCGTGGATGCTCCGAGAAGAGTACCCTTCGCTTTACTGAACAAACTGCGCGATGAATTGGATCGCATGGAGAAAATGCAGGTCATTGAAAAGGTTTTTAAACCTACAGAATGGGTGAACAGTATAGTGATAACAGTCAAAAGCACGGGTCAGTTACGAATTTGTTTAGATCCTAGAAATTTGAATAAGAATATTGTAAGGGAAATTTATCCACTAAAGTCAATAGATGAGATCAGATCTCAACTAGCAGGAGCTGTTTGTTTTTCTCATTTAGATGCATTTTCAGGATTTTGGATGCTTAAACTAGATGAATATAGTTCTGATTTATGTACATTTCAAACACCTTTCGGTAGATATAAATATTTAAGGTTACCTTTTGGTATTAATGCATCGTCTGAAATTTTTCAAAGAGTCATGATGAATTTGTTCGGTGATTTAGAAGGAGTTCTAATATTCATCGATGATATTTTGGTATATGGACCAAACGAGTCAGTACATAATGAGAGAGTACATAAAGTCATGCAACGAGCACGTGAAGTCAATTTAAAGTTCAATAAGTCTAAATGTAAATTTTTAGTATCAGAAGTCTGTTTTTTAGGGTATGTTTTTAGTAAAGATGGTGCTAGGGTTGATGAAGAGAAAGTAAAAGCAATTGTCAATATGCCCACACCAAAAAATGTCAAAGAATTGCAAAGAATATTAGGTATGATCAATTATTTAGGTCCCTTTATTAGCAATTTGTCTCAAAAAAATCAAATTTTAAGAAATCTTTTGAAGAAAGATTCAGTCTGGACTTGGGATGAAAATCATAGTCAATGTCTTAAGAGTTTAATCGATGAAATTACAAATTCACCAGTTTTAGCTCATTATAATCCCAATGTACCATTAGTCTTGTCAGTCGATTCGTCAAAGTCAGCATTAGGAGCAGTCATTATGCAGAATAATAAACCTATTGCTTATAGTTCAAAAACATTAACTCAAACTCAGTCAAGGTATGCTCAAATTGAGAAAGAATTGTTAGCCATTCAGTTTGGTTGTGAAAAATTTCACCAGTATGTGTACGGTCATAAAGTAACTGTTCATACTGATCATAAACCTTTAGTCTATCTTTTTAAAAAGCCATTACATGATGTACCAGCAAGATTGCAACGTATGATGTTAACTTTACAAAAATATGATTTGGAAGTTATACATGTTCCAGGTAAAGAAATGTTTATATCTGACACTCTGTCTAGAGCAGCATTGAAAGAACATTATATACCTGAGAATGAGTCAGAAATATCTTGTCATGTCAATTTAATGCATTCAAGTCTAGCAGTCACAAAGGAGTACTGTACAAAATTGTTACAGAACACTAAGAAAGATGATACTTTGCAATTGTTAAAAAAGTATTATTATGAAGGTTGGCCAAAAAATAAAAATAATGTCAGTCTGTCAATAAAACCATTTTGGAACATACAAGCTGAAATTCATGTAGTCAAAGATTTGTTGTTCAAAGGGTCAAAATTAATAGTACCACAGTCAATGTATAAGGAAATGTTAGGTAAAATTCATGAAGGTCACCAAGGTATAAATAAATGCTTAAAACTGGCTAGAGAGTCTTTGTACTGGCCAAGCATGTCAGCTGATATTAAAAACTTGGTAGAACAATGTTATGTATGTGCACAATTTAAACCTAATAATCCAAAGGAACCACTAAAAAATTTTGAAATAAATAAATATCCATGGCAACAAGTAGGTGTTGATTTGATGTATTTTGATAACCTTACTTATTTAATTGTCACAGATTATTATTCTAAATTTATAGAAATAGCTTTGTTAAATAAAAACAGTACAGCAAAGAATGTAATAACACATTTAAAGTCCATTTTTGCTCGTCATGGAATACCTTTATCTTTAGTGTCTGATGGTGGTCCTCCTTTTCAGTCATTAGAATTTAAGAATTTTATGCATGAATGGGACATAGAACACATTGTAACTAGCCCATATCATCCACAGTCAAATGGTCAAGCAGAGAGTTCAGTCAAAATTATCAAAAATATGTTAAAAAAATGTAAAAGAAACTCATCTGATCCATACATAGCTTTATTACAGTATAGAAACACACCTAAGAATAATTTACCATCTCCAGCTCAATTGTTAATGTCCAGGAATTTAAGAAATAACATTCCTATGTCTTATAAGAAATTAAAACCTAAAGTGGTTACATTCAAAAATTATGAAGAATGTGTCAAGCAAAATAATAAAAATAAGTCTAAATATTATAATAGAAATACAAAGTCATTGTCATTACTGTATCCCAATGATCATGTATACTTTAAAAGAAAGCCTGATAGCAATTGGGAACAAGCCATTGTCAAGCTAAGGTTGGCTAATAATAGGTCATATGTCGTTGAGGATGTCAATGGAGTTAGGTATAGGAGGAATAGGGTTCATTTAAGACACAAATATTCTCCTATGCTATCCAATTCGTCGCAGGGGAGAGAGGAAGGTAACAGGCAGGAGTCTAGACCTCAAGAGCTCTCATCTCAATCCTCAGTCAGTCAACATGTAACTCGTTCTGGAAGAGTTGTAAAGCCAACCAGAAGGCTAATTGATGAAATAGATTAAGTAGAACATTGTATCCTAGATTAAGACCTAACCATAGTCTTAAGTCATTGTCTAAATTGTAACTAAGTCAGGTTTCTATAACATTGTTTGTCAAGGGTTAATTTAAACTTAAACAGGGGGGATGTTGTATCATACATCACTACTCTGTAGTCGAGTAACTAATACCATCTCTATGTATTAGTGTCTATGAATATAGTCTATTGTCTTGTCATTGTAACTTAGGATCTGACCTAGAGGAGGTCGTTTCCAATATAATATAACTCTACAAGTGTAATAAACCAGTCTAATTATCTAAAGTCTTTAATATTTACCAACCGAACAATCATACAAAGTGATGCTTGCAGATACCGGCAGCTCAATAAGCAGATCTCAAAGTCTCTGAAGCGCGACCTACGTCGGTATAATACCGAGCGTATAACGGAGGCCATTGAGCGAAACAGAGGCTCTAAAGTTTTCGCTAGGGATCTGACTATTGGGCATAGCCGGCTAAGCAAGCTGAAGACTGACGACGGCAGGATCATAACGTCCGGGCCCGAGCTTTTGAGGGAAGTCGAGAATTTTTATGGACAGCTCTACACTTCGACGACAAAACCCGCATTAAATCTTGCTGAAGACCCTAGAGCAAGATTAACCCGACACTACACCGAAGATATCCCGGACGTCAGCCTGCAGGAGATTCGATTGGCTCTGAAACAGCTTAAAAACAACAAGGCGCCGGGCGATGACGGAATAACGGCAGAGTTACTGAAGGCGGGTGGTGAACCGATCCTTAGGGCCCTTCAGAAGTTATTTAATTCCGTCATAGTCGAGGGAAAAACACCACAGGCATGGCACGGAAGTGTGGTGGTACTCTTTTTCCAAAAAGGGTGACAACACCCTTTTGAAAAACTACAGACCCATCTCACTTCTGAGTCATGTCTCATAAGTTGTTTTCGAGAGTCCTCACGAATCGTCTCGCCTGCAGGTTTGACGACTTCCAGCCACCCGAACAAGCCGGTTTCCGAAAGGGCTTCAGCACAGTAGACCACATACATACGCTACGGCAGGTTATACAGAAGACCGAGGAGTATAACCTACCCCTTTGCTTGGCGTTTGTGGACTACGAAAAAGCCTTTGATTCGATCGAGACTTGGGCTGTACTGCAGTCTCTCCAGCGGTGCCAAGTAGACTATCGGTATATTGAAGCGCTGAAGGGTTTGTACGAAAACGCCACCATGTCAGTCCGAATACAGGACCAGACCTCGAAACCAATACCTCTGCAGCGTGGTGTCAGACAGGGAGATGTTATCTCCCCGAAATTGTTCACCGCTGCATTGGAGGATGTCTTCAAGGTTCTGGACTGGAAAGGACTGGGCATAAACATCAATGGCGAGTACATGACACACCTTCGGTTTGCTGATGATATCGTAGTCTGGCTGAGACCGCGGAGGACCTGAGTACACTGCTCGAAGACCTCAGCAGAGCCTCCGAGCGAGTCGGTCTTAAAATGAACATGGGCAAGACGAAAGTCATGTCTAATGCCCATGTTGTACCGGCTCCTATAAAGATTGGAGACTCTGTTCTCGAAGTTGTTGACAGTTACATGTACCTGGGACAAACTATCCAGTTAGGAAGGTCCAACTTCGAGAAAGAGGTCAATCGTCGAATCCAACTCGGCTGGGCTTCTTTCGGGAAGCTACGAAGAATCTTCTCGTCCGAAATACCGCAGTGTCTCAAGACAAAAGTCTTCGACCAGTGTGTGTTGCCAGTGATGACTTATGGAATTGAGATGTGGTCGCTAACAATGGGCCTTATGAGAAGGCTCAAAGTCACTCAAAGGGCAATGGAGAGGGCTATGCTTGGGGTTTCACTGCGCGATCGAATCAGGAATGAGGAGATCCGCAGAAGAACGAGAGTAACCGATATAGCCCGAAGAATTGCAACACTAAAGTGGCAGTGGGCTGGACACATTGCCCGTAGGACCGATGCCCGATGGGGCCGACGGGTTCTCGAGTGGCGACCACGCACCGGAAGACGTAGTGTGGGTAGGCCCCCGACAAGGTGGACCGACGACCTGGTGAGGGTCGCGGGAAACCGCTGGATGCGGGAGGCGCAGAACCGGTTGTCGTGGAGAGCCTTGGGGGAGGCCTATGTCCAGCAGTGGACGTCTTTCGGCTGAAATGATGATGATGATGATGTTACTATTATGATTGCGTAAAATTTTATATTATATTTGGTCATTTGTTTACCTAACCTTTATTATCCTTATGGGTCGGACAGGGGTTTCTTTACATATTGTATACATAGTATATACAGTATGTTAAGAAAACCCTGTCCGACCCGTGAAGGTGTTGTTAGGTATCGATAACTGATTCTACTAATGCATACAAAACCGGGCTAAACTTAAAAAAAAAATACCCCCTAAAAAAATAAATATTATTTCGCAAAAAGAGGTAACTTAATAAACGCGCGTTAACCACCCTTCGCCCTGCCGCCCGCGGGGGCCGGGCGGCAGGGCACGCGGCACGTGGTCGCATCGCTATTCGCTCATAATAATACCGGTGTTGTCACTTTTTAAAAATTACCAAATTTCGGGGAAATTGGAATTAATTCGCGGGAAAAAAAGATTATTTCAAAATTCATTTGTATTGGTACTATGATGAATACGTAAAATTTTATATTATATTTGGTCATGTGTTTACCTAACCTTTATTATCCTTATGGGTCGGACAGGGTTTTCTTAACATACTGTATACCAGGTCACTCAGAAAGTTTTTAAGTATGACTATATGTTACAATAAAATATTTAGGGATCCTCTTCGACCGCCATCTCAGTTTCAAAGATCACATAAAATTACTTAGCGCTCGAGTCAGAAAACTTATTTATGTATTTAAGAGGCTGCGTCATGTGGTTGATCCTATGTTATTGAAACAAATCTACTTTGCCTTATGTCAGTCAGTTTTAACGTATTGCATTTCATCATGGGGAGGAGTTTCCAAAACTATAATTAAACCTACTGAGATTGCTCAACGCACAATACTAAAGATTTGCGCTTACAAGCCTCGACTATTTTCCACGACGTTGCTTTATAAATACTGTGAAGTACTTACTGTTAGACAGCTCTATATACTGACAGTAGTTCTAAAGCAACACCGAAACATAGCATATGACCCCAACTACAAACATAGGCGTAGGAAACAAATAGTTTGCACTCGTGAACATAAACCTGAAACTTCCTTTATCAGAAGATTCTTTGTATTTTTGGGTCCCCATGTCTATAATAAAATCAACTACATTCTAGACGTTTACCCTCTCACTGGGGATCGTTGTAAAGACAGAGTGAAGAAGTACTTGCTGACCTTAACATATGAGGACACTGAAAAATTGTTAATCGTACCAGAGTAAATAGGCTCCTTTGGGCAACTTTTCAGATATTTTATTTTTATTTATTATTATTATTTTCTTTTTTTACTCTTCATCTTCATATTACTTAAACACACATACCTGAGTACACTCAAAATTCCACACCAAACACACACACTCTAACACTCACCACCGTTTACACATTCATGCACCCTTCTCCATACATAAACACCAACTCACTTAGCTTTCCTAGTATTTAACTCACTAAGTTTGAGCTTAATTAATTGTATTTTGTTTTATGTAAAATTGTTGTAACAAACTTACTTTTTAGCTTAGTTTATTTTATTTTGTATTATTTTGCTTTTCTTTTTATCGACATAAAGCTGTTCGCGTTAGATTAATTTTTTAAGATATTAACTTACTGAGAGGTTTGGCGCTGCACACCGAGATACAGGTTTTACCTAGTTCGGTTGCAGATGCTCCTATTATGTAGCGTATGTATTACCTATATAGTTACTATGTTTTATGTTGTTTTGTAGTTCGTATATTTATTGGTGAATAAATTTATTATTATTATTATTTCCTTTATTTCATTATAATATACATATAAATTATATTTTTAAATATTTCTACATAAAAAATATATAAAAAAAACATTTAAAAATATAAAAAATAGTAACCCACCGGCATCGGGAACAGGGTCCAAGCTACCGGCGGTCAGGGTTCCAGAGAGAGGAACTTCCTAACAATGCGAGCCGTGTCCAGAAGTACAGCTTTCTGAATCAAGCCTTTGATCCAGCTGCCTAACGAGAGCCTCTTGAGGTGTTGGTCGAGGCTCTTGGCTATTAAGCCATTGGCTGTCACGACTATCGGCACAATGATTGCTGAATCCACCTCCCACATGTCGACAACCTCGTGAGCCAAGTCAAGATACTTGATTTGTTTATCTTTCTCGGCTTTCACGAGGTTCTCATCATGCGGGATGGTTATGTCAACAATCATTGCACGCCGCTCTGATCGATCCACCATCACTATATCAGGCTTATTGGCAACAATAGTCCTGTCAGTGATGATGGATCGATCCCAGTACAATGTGATATGACCATTTTCGAGAACTGGGTCGGGCACATACCTGTAGTACGGCACCTCCGATTCCACAAGGTTGTACTTGAGAGCAAGTTGCTGATGAATGATCCTGGCTACAAGGTTGTGTCTATGCAAGTACTCTCCGTTAGCTAGACGAGAACACCCGGAGATAATATGCCTTATTGATTCCCCCGGCCGGTGACATGCCCGACAGATGTCAACTGTGCCGTCTTTCACAATAAATCTCCGGTAATTGTTCGTCATCATAACTTCGTCCATAATTGCACATACAAAACCTTCGGTTTCCCCAAAAAGGTCACCGAATCGTAGCCAGGCTACGGACGCTTGTAAATCTACATCAGGCCCGTGTAGGGCTCTGAAAAAGCGTCCGTGAAGCTCTTTGCTCTTCCATACCTCCATGCGGTCATTGGTGTCAAGCACTACTGGTTTGCGCCAGTTCTCTTTAGCCAAGGAGAGCGGAGTGAGGCCCTTGTCAACCGCGACCACATCTCGATGCATCCCCACGTCGGTTTCTAGAAAATATTCCCTGAGACTGCATATCTCGCGATTGTGGAGGGTCTTAGCGTTTAAAAAGCCACGACCTCCACATTTTCGCGGGATATACAGCCTCATAACCGATGATCGTGGGTGATGCAATCGATTTGCAGTCAGCAGCGTACGGACCCTCTGATCCAGGGCGTCAAGTTCGGTTTGAGTCCATTTGAGTATGCCGAAAGAATACATCAATACCGGCATGACCCAACCGTTGAAAGCGCGCACCTTGTTTCCGCCTGATAGAAGACTATTAAGTACTTTTTTCAGGCGGCCCAAGAAGCGTTCCTTCAACGATTGCTTCATGTCAGTAACATTGATACCCAACGCTTCCGACATACCCAAATACTTATAGGTTTCGGATGCGGAGAGGGCTCTAAGGTTTATGGAACTCGTGAGTTGGGTTCCCACGGATTCCACAATCTCTCCTCGCTTTACATGCATGACCGCACATTTGTCCACACCAAATTCCATCCTGATGGCGCTACTGAAAGTTTCTGTAATTTTCAGTAGCTCCTTCAGTTGTGAATTGTTGGGAGCAAAAAGTTTCAGGTCATCCATGTAAAGGAGGTGCGATATAACCTGACCACCTCTCTTCAACCGATAGCCTAAACCTGAATCCTCTAATAATGTGCTTAGAGGATTCAATGCTAAGCAAAACCAAAGTGGACTCAAACTATCGCCCTGAAATATTCCTCGCTCGATCCTTATCGGTTCGCTATTCCTCAGAATATTTCGACATCCTGGATAGCGAAGGACTGTCCTCCATGTCCTCATACATGTCATCAGGAAGGTGCGTAGAGTTGCATCCACTTTGTACAACTCCAGCACCCGCATGAGCCATGTATGTGGCACTGAGTCATAGGCCTTCTTATAATCTATCCAACATGTCGATAGATCCTTTCGGGAACGACGAACTTGTTGGCTAATGGCCATATCAATGAGGAGTAGCTCCTTAGTACCGCGGGACCCGCTCCTACATCCATTTTGAGAGGCAGACATGATAGCGTTGTTGTCAATATGTTTGTTAATTTTAGTTTTCAAAATGGATGTAAGAACTTTATAGACCGTCGGTAAACAGGTGATCGGTCTATAATTTTTGGGTTCCGCGGTGCTACCTGATTTATGGAGCAGGTGGGTTATTCCAGTAGTTAGGAACTGAGGTAACGAACCAGACACTAAAGCAGTCTGGAATTGAGATGCCAAACGAGCGTGCGACCTTGGAAACCATTTTATCCAAAAGTTATGCAGCCCGTCCGGTCCTGGAGATTTCCAGTTAGGTAACGGACGGACTGCACGAGCTACATCTTGGGGGCAGATGGTGATAGCCCCCATTTCAGGTATTGGATCGCAGGCTCGCTCGACATCCCGAGCCCAGTCACCTTCAGTGTGACTGACAGGCACCGACCAGATACTGCGCCAGAATGAACACATGGCATCATCATCTGGTAGGCCCGTGTCAGCCACACTTTGTTCTGGTCGTTCCCAGTCCCTATAAACCCACCTTTGATTGCTCTGGAAGGTGCGATTGTGGGTGTATCGTTCTACTCGTCGTTTATATCGACGAATACGGTTCGCCCATGCATACACTTTCTGCTTCAGGAAGTCGATGCGCTCCGTGACACGGGCCATATAATTCTCAGGGCTGGTATTTGTACCTGAGAATGCCCGCCTCACAAAGCGCATCACTCTAGGACGAGTATTACCCTCCCTGAAGCAGATTAGTTTACCGATGAGTGCTCTGGCCCCACCAATACGACGTTCAATCCTGCGCTGCCAAGCTGGTACTACTGGTTTCGGTCGTGTAGCTCTGGAGTCAGTGTGAAATTTGACATGAGCTACACGACAAGCTGCTACAGCTGCGCAGTACAGGATTGAATGAGTATCAGTGAGGTTCTCGCAGGTATCAAAATAATTTGATAACTGCGCATCCAGAGCAGCCATCAGTGCCCTATTTCTGTTATGCATGGGCAAACGTGGCAGGCGTGGTCTTAATTCTGCCGACACGAAACGATATTCCCGAATCGCAGCCTCCAAAGCATTTCTTAATTCCTCATTGCACTGGGTACTTACATTTGTAGCCCCATCATTGCTCCCCTCGTCAGCATAGCTTGTGGTATCTCTGCGGTGCGGCTGCGATGGTATCTCCGCGATCTGTGACGGGGGAGCGATGACACAGCTACTCTGTATTTCATTTCGCAGGCGATCAAGCACAGTATCATCCAACATATGATTACGCTGGATAACCCGTACCTGATCCGACAGTCGTTGTGCCGAAACGTTGACAGCTGGTTCAAGCACCTGAAACAGAGAGAGCATTCGAACACGGTACGCGGTCAGGTTGTTTCCTCCCTCTGTAGCCCCATAGTATGAGCGCATGACATTTTCGTTGATGGATTGTGTCCATCTCATGCGCTGCACACTTCCGCCGGGAGCTGGGACCCTGTCAGAAGCCGATGGGCCTCGAGGTCCTAAGCGGTCCGGCGGCCGGCGTCCTCCCCGTCGGCGAACAGGTGGTGGCGTCGTCGGCGGAGAGAAGTACTCGTCGCTCGAGCTCGACGCAACTGCCGCGGCCGGGGTCGTCACAGCACTTACAGTGGCGCTGGAGACCGGCGGCGGCGAGGCGGAGCTGAGCAACGAGTCCGGAGATGGTGGGCGTGCACGTCGAGCGGCAGATCTTGTCAACATAGCATAATATTTGTTTCACTTTTATGTTTTCAGATTAATAATTATATTTTGTCCGGGGTGACATGACAGATGTCACCAAATGGTCGGTAATGTTTTTCATTGTATATGTGTATATGAATACTTTTTATACATAATTTTAAATTATTTTAAGTTTGGGCCTTGCTTTTGTGTTGAATATTTTACAACAATGGAATAAAAAAACTGATTTAAAATAATATTTCTGAAAATGATAAAGATTATGCTGTTGACGTTTGCTGTGTTGCCAGTTATTATTATTATTATTATTATGACAACCTGGCCAGTTATAATTTTTGTAAAAAATATGATTATTTATAATTACAGTAGCACCTTGATAACTCAATCCTCGGTAACTTAAAAACCTCTATACTGCAAAAAATAATATGTTCCCTTCCCATCAGAGCCTAAAACCTCTATAACTTAAAATATGCAACCTCTATAACTTAAATAAGTAGTCCCTTTATTGTACCTCGGTAACTTAAAGAAATGCTTCCACAACCTCTATAACATAAAATTTTGTGATGAAACTGGCTTAAAATGTATAAATTAACTTATCGAGGTTCTACTGTACTATCTATATAATTCACTATGAAAACAGCCAATGCCTTTGTGCCCAGTGTGGCTTTTAACTCAGTTGACTTTAATTTTTATTACATTTTATTATCTGTTACTAAGTAAGAAGTAAGAGTATTCCCAGAGACTTAATATACTCCAGATACTGTAATTATTTGAGAATACTTCACGTTCCTGATAATTAAACTACTTTGTTAATTCTATTAATGATGAAATATATTCAGAAAGATAGAACGTAAAATTGAACTTTATTTGACTTTTCTGACTTGTCACATTGTCGTACGTAAGTTGTCCTACCGCTACATCTTATGGGAGTAAACTAAGTAGCATTTAGAAACATTATTGGAGCTGATGTATAATTGCATAGCATATGTGTGAGCACTATGTACTTGGTATTAAGCTATCATATTGGCGGTTCAACATTTCACTATTTCCGTTAAACAATAATAGCTGCCCTGCCTAACTACACTGCCGGACAAGGTCGACGGGCCTTTTATTAGGCTCTGGGCGGACAGACATGTGCGCGCACACATTCATGTCGCCAACTGATGTTGAACCCTGTTTCTCTTTTTACTAACATAGGACAAGTTTTTTAAGCTATTGCATAGCTTCTATCGCGGGCCTTGAGCGCGGGGACCGAATCCAGAAATTCCGTAACGAAAAAACCTCACGCTCCCCATCGTCTAACGTCGTTTCAGTTCGGCAGTCTTCGGCACGGTATGTTTGTGTGCGTGCGACTACATCTTTTGAAAACAATTTATAGATTTTCAAAAAGAGCATGCATATTGCAGGGCGCGAACTCAGTTCTACACACTTGCCATGTTACTGATAGTCGCGATGTGCTAAACTTGCGATTAATTTTCCCTCTGAAATAGGTCTTCTATAGAGATATGTCACAGACGTCATCGACGTTGTCATGGCTACCTTAAAAACTTTTCATATAATTAATTATTAAGTACTTTTATTCAAATTAATTTAGTAGTGTTTTTATAAAATAGCTTTTTTTTTTAACGGAAAAGCTAAGATGAATGTCACGCTAATTTTTCATTGGACTTTTAAATTATTTATAGTGTTGTTTACTAAATAAAAGCGCGTGATTTTATAGAGTAAAAAGTGCTCACGCGGCCGTTTTTTCAATTGTTGCAAGACTATCTTTAAATAGTGTTCAGACGATTGCTCAAAGTGTATTAGATTTCATTAGTAATAGAAATGGCATTTCAATAATGACTTTCAACTGCCAAAGTCTAAATAGTCATAAATACGATTTACAAGATTCAGTTACGAGACAAACAAATGTGTTACTTCTTACCGAAACTTGCATGACGCATGATAATCCAATTGAAATACCTAATTTTAATTGTATTGTTCAGTTCAAACGAGATACTGTTTCAAAAGGTGGGGTAGCTATTTACCAAAATAAAAATGATATTACTAATATTATGACTCCGAATATTGAAATAAATATTGCACACGTTAGCGATGTTAGTGTAGGCGCTCAGTTGTTGGAGATATTTGTGCGTGCTTATGCAAACTTAGAAATGGCCTACAAATAGTTATGGTAGCAATTTACATTTCTCCGAATCCAAAATTGGACGAGGTAGAGCATTTTATTCATCGCACTTTACTGGAGTACACTGAAGAAGGCTCGAAAATACTTGGTACAAATGGTAATAAATTTCCACTTATCTTGGCTGGCGATTTCAACATTAACTTTGCTGATAAAAAATCAGAGCGGTTGACAACTTTTCTATCAAAAACATTGAATTTGAAAATGAATAATGATCCACAAGAGTCCACAACAAAATATGGGACCACCATTGACGCGGTATTTTCTAGGTATTTAGAGGATATTAAGTCGCAAACTTATGTTTCTTATTTCAGTTATCATATAAACCTATAGTTTCAATGATAAATATTCCTGAATAACCAACAGCTACTGTAAGGTAATAAAACCCACATGTATTGTAAAATAATAAAAATATTTTAAATAATATTAACTTTTTATTTATTTAATAAAAGAAAAATTTGTTTTCTTATCGGTCACCACGATCAAAAAGTGTAACTTGAATTAATATCAAAGAAAAAGAAATACTGCATAAATAAAATTAATAAATAATTATAATTGCATAAATTGATACAAAATGCTATGCAATAGCTTTACCGCGGCAGTCCCCGAGTGCCACACGTCTTTTTTTTTTACTAACAATATATGGGCCTTGCCTGAAATAAAGAGTTTGAATCTGAATTTGAATAATAAATTTTTGGTACATCATATGAAATCCGAATTATTTATTTTTATTTATTTATGGATATTTGAAACGTTAAAACACCAATTACATTAATTAATATAAAAACAATCAACTAAATTATTTTTTTTAAAAATTACTACTAAAACTAATTTGGGATGATGGACTCACTCGCATACTTTTTTTTTCACAATAACAAAACATACAAGTATAAGCTTATTCACACGTCACATTCAGGGTTGGCCACCAGAAGGGAATTCAGCACCTTTACACTACAACAGACCGGGAATTCACGTCTGGCTACAGTTTTTGCTGGGAGTTGCGCAAACAGATTTTGCTTGCAACTTTTACGGTGACCGATGTATATGTCAGGCACAAATAGTCGGCAAAACAGTCCATAGAGCTTTGGGCAGTCTATATGTCCCCGCAATGTCTCACAAGCTGCGTTGAGCTAGTCAAAGCCTCAAAGAATATTACATAATATGCTTGAGTAAAATGTACTTAATATATTATTAACATATCTTTCAAAATAATTCAAATTGTGATTGAATTTAATGTATTGGTGAAATGAAATGTTTCCAAGATCTTCATTTATATGCAAATAAAACACAAATTTTACTTTGTGCAACCAAGAATATAATTAAACAAAGTTATTTAACTGCCCCTTTGTGAGCGCAGTTCAAAACTTTGACCAGGTGTTAGTCTTTGTACGGATAGGTTCTGTTTGTGATGTAAAAGTAGCAGCTTACTATTCCTATTTAAATCTGACAGCTAAATTCAGAGGAGTTAGAGCAGTGACTGTGAACTCACAGATAAGACTAATTGGATTATAGAGTAGCTGTGACTACAAGACTTCATTGGTTTAGAAAATTATTCTAATTTTTTAAAGAAAGAAATAAAATACATTTATTCGACACAGACTTAAGAGCAAGAGCAATCCACAGCAATGATATGATGATGAATAATAATAAACACAAATTAAAATACATTAAATACAATCATATAAAATTAATGCTAATCAAATGAAATGAAAAAAAAAAGACAGATTAATTGGAAAAAACAAATAATAAATTTTTGTTACAAAATAAATTTCAGCCTACATTACTCTCTACGACATCAGCTATATGCGATTGAAAGCCAAGTCAAAATCGGGATGACTCTTTCGCATAGGAAAACAAAAATAGATTAAAAACAACCAAAAAAGCTTCTTCTTCACTTCACCTAAGTTTTCGCGAAGAGATGGTTACATAATCGAACTGCAGTGCAAAATTATTGCCAGTCTCCACTACATAAGGTTGACTTTAGTAGACTAACTTTATGATAGTATCCTAAGAAATCTTAGCATCTTTACTTAACATACATAACTTACTACATTTAATAGCTGAACTTTTCTAAATACACTTAAGCCACGGATACACCAGGGGACAAATGTGCCACGACAAGTATCGGCGACTAGCGATGGGCGATTTCGAGATGTTTTATCAATCGAAAGAATCGGAGTCGTTAAAATAAACAATCGGGTCAATCATCGACTCGCCTTTCTACAAAACAATCGAGATGTTTTTCGATTGTTTCGAGTCAATGGAATCGACCGCTGGTTTTCTATTGTTCGAATCATCGAGTCTCGATCGACTCGATGAACGAGGGAGTCGAGGGAGGTCAGTCAATTGTATGCATCGAGTCGAGATGCATGTCAGAGTCAAGTTGTGCAAACCGCGCGTAATTTGTGAACATTTATTTATACCTTTACTTACGATGCACTGTTTTATTTTTAGCTAGTTTTTTACCCAATAGAATTCACATTTAAATATATACATGTCTAATGAATAAAAATAAAACAGATTCAAGAAGATCCCTTGATATGTTTTATTATTTTATTTTTACGACTCCTTATTATTCGTATGTAAGTTAACTAATGTTTATATATTACCGTCGCGGTGCTTCATATTTTCGATTGTTGAAAAAATTAGTTTCAATTCGCAAACACAACGCAAGACAAAAACTTGCGTTTAAACCATCGAGGAATAACTCTCGATTGCTCTCGAATGAACACGCCGACACTCGTGAGCTAGTCGCAATAAAGACCGAGTCGGACTCGCGTCCAAGTTGAAACAATCGAGGACGATCGAGATATTTGAACAATCGAATCAAACCTCTCGCCATCGCGCATCGCTATCGCTGACATGGCAAGCGAAGGCGGCCGATTTCACCTGACAAATATGGCGAAAACGTGTACCTTATGCCCACAGCGACGTCAGAAAAAGTCATGCGACGTCGCGAAACTTCACGTGACATATCTGGCGACATCGCGCGACGTACGCGCGTAGTAACGTAGTAGTAAAGGTAGTTTACGACACTTGTCGTGCGATGTTGGCAGACATGTCGACCGAAGTCCGGTAACATCGTGCTACTGCACCCAACGTCACTGGCGACACGTGTTGCATGACATATGTCCCCTAGTGTGTCCGTGGCCTTAAAATGAAAGACAAAAATACATCTTATCTCTTAAGAACTTCGTTTATTACGCAGATTATTCTGGTGAGGGAGAGATTATTATCGAATCGCTGCCTCAGAAGTTTCGTTTCGATAATGTATTTGACATTGGAAAGGTTATAACAATGTTTATGAGATCGTCTGGCTGCTCTCATATCCTGTCTAATCGAATATGTAGGCTGTTTCAGGTGTCAGCCGTATTTCTACATAAAATAAGAATGTAATGTTAATTAAATTAACAGCAAAGAACAACGACAACTGTAATATATACATCATCATCATCATCAACCTTTTATCGTCCCACTGCTGGGCACAGGTTTCCTCTCATAAATAGAAGGATTAAGCGTAATCACTACGCTTGATTTAAAGTCCAGGTTTCCTCAAGATGTTTTCCTTCACCTTTTAATCAGACATTGGTGTTCAAGATATACTTAGAAAGTATATATAACTTAGAAAAGTTACATTGGTTACTTGTGAGGCTGGTGTTTTAACCACTAGGCCACCAAGACTTCTACGACCACGACAATTTCAAAAATTTACTTTACGCAGATACGCACAGAGACGCTGTGAGGGTACATACATACCAGAATATATACATACTCACACTTATTTTCTTTCAATCTTGCAGGTCAGAATAAGCATTTCATAACTGATAGACACTGAGCTGATTTATCTTCCACGATAGCAGAACTAATTACTCATCCACAGTCTATCCACAGACACAGCCCTCAACTTTAACCCTAAGTTTCGATGACTTAGTGAGGTCGCAGCGTTGAGAATTGTACCCACTGTGGATGGTATTATGCAACGATATATTTTTCTTTATACGAAACCTGAATATAGTTTGATCAGAATAAGCAACTGAATCGATTCCAATCATTTTCAAACTATGTATGCTATATTTTTTCCTAAATACGCCATTAATAATTTAGCCATTGTTGCATCGTGGCAACAGCTGACGTAGGTCAATGCCCCGCGTGCCCATCGGCTGAGCGTAGACCATATTTTTCGTTTATTAAGCGATTCGTCTTGACCACGGAACGCAAAATTTTGTTTACCTAAAAAGCAGACGATATCGATTAACCTTTTGATTTTTTTTTTATTACTATCAACTTTCGCATTGCGCCTTTCGATGTTTAATTTTAAATGTCTATTCAAACTCGACTCTATTCTACCTTTTCCAAAAATTTTTTACTTTAAACAAGAATCTAAATGTTTTTCCGATGAATCGTATTTAGAGGACTTTGTGAAAATTATTTAAATCTGAATATCCATAACCCCAAGCATTTTTACTATCATGTTTTGAAAATAATATACACGGGAAACAAAATAATTTGTGTGTACACAGCCTGCTAACCATTTATAATTATCATAATACTTTTTATTAAAACAACGTGTGATATTACCTTTTTTTGAGTTACATCCGAATTGCGAACACAACGCCCTTTCGTTGTGTTCGCAATTCGGATGTATAAATGTATGATGAATTTATATTTTTACTCAAAACTTTACGATGAAAAAGGGACCGTTTTAACTTTATCTAAAAACAAATCGCACTGGTATAATTTTGCATATTTTAGAAAGAAATACGTATTAAAGTAAATAAACTTAATTCAATTCATTTGCACTTAAAACGAAAACAAACACCACAATTCACAACAACAATAAATGGAGTAATTTATCATTGAAAAGCTGGTAAAATAAATAGGTATTTTAACGAAAAACAATTATGCTATTTGTGATAGCTTCTAAACTTGATCGGTTTTATGAAATAGGCACTGCCTTTCCGGCCTTAAAACTGAATGAAATTCTACGGCCACACACGACAAGTTTAAGCACACCATCAAATAATTTTATTCACATACACGACCATTCTCGCTAAAAAATAAGCAAATTTAGTTCGTGCCTACGTCGCTCTACGCTTCATAGCGCTGGTGACGCACCCGCGGTACGCGCGCATTATAAATTGTAATGTGTGTTAGCTAGTTTGCGCTAGCCCCAAAAGATGGCAGTATTACTGTTTTAATGTAGTGTTTTTTAACAGAATGTATTGTAGTACAAAAATTATATTATAATACGATTCGGGTGTTCCGAATTAGAAAATTATAAAGGTATGCAGTGCTTATTTGCCTCTATGCAGCGCACGGGCCTGCCGGTTTCTACATGCTGTTTTTCTTCATCGTTTTTGAGATCAATGTTGATAAAATTATTTACAAAAAGTAAAAGGCCCGCTTGAGTCCTAAGTCAGTTACGGAACTCGGTACTAATCATATATATTTGCAGGAATTTTAGACCTCGGACTCCAACGCGAAAGCTGCGGATGCAACCGGGAATGATGGTGATGATGATTTGCAGCTATTTTAGCTTTAATAATGAAGTTTTTTACTTGTTAATGCGTTTGTAAAATGAATCACTCTCATTAATTAACCCCGGTGATACGACACATACATTTTCCTAGTGCAGACACTTTAACAAACTACTGTCATCAGTTTGTTTTAAACTTGTCTAAGTTAATTAATTTAAGTTCAGTGCATCTCTTTTTTTATGTCATTATGAAAAGGTAATGTAACTTTTCTAAAGTTATATGTACTTTCTAAGTATATCTTGGATACTAATGACTGAAGGTGAAGGAAAATATCTTGAGGAAACCTGGACTTTATAAGTCTGAAATCGCCAACACGCATTGAGCAAGCGTGGTGATTACGCTAAATCCTTCTATGTATGAGAGGAGACCTGTGCCCAGCAGTGGGACGATAAAAAGGTTGTTGATGATGATGATGAAAAGGACAGAAGATAAATTTTGTTTTAATCCTGTCAAAGGAATATAAATAGAAATTTAAATGAAACGAGAGCATTTATTTATTTCCTCAGCCGTAAAAACAACAACGAATTAACTTGTACCAACATTTTTCCCTCAAACAATGCACATTCGCACTGTTGTGGAAAAACGTAAGTCTTAAATATTATTTTTTTAGGGACAAAGATTTTTTTGTTAACTTATTCGAATGTTATTCTTTGAATTGGATATTTTCCTTTATTTTGGTCAAATAGGTCCCACAATATACCCTAATTTAATAATATGTACTTTCAATTGTTATATGATCCAGATGTTCAGAACCAAATACATGATTCAATTTTTTCTGTCACAGCACACTGCAGATTTCTGCCAGACTGCGCCAAATGCCCTGTCCTCCGCCTTTAGCAACCCATCTGGCCCAGCGACCTTAAGCTCGTGAGTCCATTTAATTTAGCTGGAGCATTCCATAATTCTGGCCGCAGGATTTAGTGTTCCGTTGACTCCGCGTACATGTACCACAGAACTGGATTAGAACATTCTAGTGAAGTACTTTTATAATAAGTTTAGGTATGTGTATTCAGCTAAAGGTAAAAAAAATTGGTTGTCTGTAGAACTCCGTCTACTGCCGATATTTGAACGTGACAACGTCTATTCGCTCTAGGGGTGGGGGTAAAGTAGGCGTGGACTCCGTGTGGCGTCAGATTCGGCCGTTACGGTGTTTTCGAGAATGACTCCACGCCGTACCAATTTAATAGACGTTGTCACGTCAAAAAAAATATATGGGCCTGCGTCGCATGCAATAAATGAATAAATAAATGCTAATCCGTCGTGTCCAGGACTTCTGGCTTGCTCCACCCGCCCTTCGACAAATATGTCGCCTGCCACTTCACTTTGCTTTCTCAAAATCAAAATCAAAACATTTATTTCAAACAAACCAAATACAAGCACTTTTGAATTGTCTAATGTCAGTCAGTCAATAAAATGAAGCTCGTCGCCCATTTCAAAGCTTATGTCTCTATGCAGAAGAACGGGCAAGAAAAGCCACTGAAACTCTTTTAAAATCATATGATTGTTACAATATATTTGATTACATTATTCATATTACCACCATTCATAATACCATCCCTTATCCTCCCGTGTGTTTTGTAAGAGGCGACTAAGGGAACTCTCACTAGGGAAGCGGGCAAAATCAAGGCTAGAGTGAATAGGCTCTTAATAAACTAGTGCGCTTTACCATCAACGACTGCGTCACTGCTTACCATCAGGCGGTCAACCGCTAAAAAAAAATCAATACTAGTATGATACAGGAAGATGTGTACATTAAAGGCGCCCTGTTAAAGAAAAAATTAAAGCAATTCAGTAATCAAAACAAGCCGTGGCAGCTAAGATATGGCCAGTTTGGCATGGATTAGCACCATTTAGCCTAACCATTTTGAAGGGAACTTAATGATCTAACACACACAAGCGAGGCATTAGAGTGAGCATTACATAACCACAGCCGCCCTAACGCTGCGAACTGTTTCGCTAACTTTACATAGTTCTATTCTTGATAATTATTAGAGATAGATAGGAAGGATATAAAAGATATTGCAGATTTTTCTTTCAAAGAATCTCAACAATAAGTTGCAACATTTTCTTTACTAAGTTTACAAGCTGCCATAAAAGGCCCACATCTCGTCTTCGAAATATATCTTTTCTCATATTATATTTGGTAAAAGATATCATCGAAAGGAACTTCTAACGACCATTATCATTTGTATGAGCTCCTGAACTTCGTACTCAGAAGGGAGGGTAAGCCATCAATAAATCTGTAACGACAAATTGATATTACCTTGAGGTGTCTAATGGCGGAAGTTGTAATCCAAAGTTACCTATACTTTTTTGTGCGCAATTTGGGAAGAAAGAAATTTTTATACGCATTTTTTGTAATGTTGTAATATTTTATTGGTAATGCTTGAATCATAGGAGCAGCAGGTGGCCGTAAGTTCGAACTCATATAGGCACTTTATATGAATTATTTAATCACGACTGCTGTCAAAACGGTGAAGGAAAACATCGTATGGAAACCGGAATTTCCTAGCCCAAAAATACGAAGACATGTGATATCACCGCTTAACATCAGGCGGGATCGCGGTCAAGCACTAGTTTATAATATTTAAAAAAAGCTACCAACTCGAGACCGAGTGCAAAAACTACAACTTTCTGACTAAACATTTAGTGTGAAGGACGCGTCGTTGGTGGACAGGTGTCATTTTGTGCTTATTACCACACACAGTAATAAGCACAAAATGTAAGTCTACAAACTATAAGTAGTTATAGGCCATGAAGCTCATTAGTGAAATAGGGCTACTCCATGACAAAACGGGTGACTCCCATCCAGACTCGTTCTTGGTGCGAAGGTTAGTCATCACCACCCAACGTGGCAATGCGGCAAATATTGCGGGCATCTCTCCGCCGGGAACAGTTACGAGTGGAGAATATGATTTGCCAAGACTAGACTAATGTTTATGATTAGTTTAAAGTTATGTACATAACAGTTATTATAAGTAAATAATTATGTTAGTGAAGTAATTAGTTGTTATTTAGTTTATAAACTTGATGATTAATGGTTCATTACATTGTAGCAAACTAATTTATACTAATACTGTAGTACTTACCTCTATAAGTCGAATACCAAGGGAGACACCAAAAAAATTGAGTTATAGAGTTTCCGATTTATAGATAATTTTGACTTAGACGGATTTTTATTCGACATAAAGTGGTTGCAGTAGAACCAAAGTACTTCTGACAATATTTCTCTTGACAACAAATGAATTATTGCTTCGCTAAAATTCTAATGAACTAAAAACTATAAAATTAAACACCTGACACCAAACAAGTAAACACGTGTTAACGTAAGTAATAAAATTGTGGTAAATCTATTCATTGTAATAAAATGAAACACCTGACACCAAGCAACCAAACACGAGTTAACTAAGTCATAAATTCGTGGTAATTCTTTTCATGTATACTCTTAAATTGCTTTCTATGAAACAATGGTTTACTTACACTGTCGGAGAATTCATAAAGTGTAACTTATTTTTATTCGAACTAGAGGTAATGTCTCAGTCGAACTAGGAGTCTCAAATAATCTAGTTGTGAAGGTTGTAAAATAAAAGATTGCTATGTAAAGGTAAAATTTAATTTTTCGAGTTATGGAGGAAAAATATGTACCAAAATGGCTTGGAGGGACTCACTATTGTTTAGAGTTTAGACAAATAGAGGGCTGAGATTTTGAGTAATGGAGGTTCTGGTGTTTTAAGGGAAGGGAACAAAACATTTTTTCGATATTTGGAGGTTTTCGACTTATCGAGGTTCGACTTAACAAGGTTCTACTGTATATAAAGCAGAAGAGTTTGTTTGTTTGTTTGCACACGCTAATCTCAGGAACTACTGGTCCGATTTGAAAAAGTCTTTTTGGGTTGGATAGCTCAATAATCCAGGAAGGCTTTAGGCTATATAATATCACGCTGCAACCAATACGAGTGGCATATAAAAAAAACATATCGAAAACTACGCGGGCATGGCTGAATGGACGTGTTACCTAACGCTTTTTAACTTAAACACACTTAACGTACTTTTTAACGAATCTATTTGATTTGTTAAAAAGTTTAATTGATATAAATGGTTTGAGTTTATAACTTACCCTTCGATCGGCCCGCGCGGTTGTTGGAATTTATCCACATGAACCCCGTGGCGATCCCTAAATACCATTTTCATTTAAATGTAAGCTTAAAATATTTTAACGTTCGTCCTCTCTTGTCATTCACCATGCGAGGACCTTTTATCTACGGGTAAACTTTTGTATCGCTTTTTTTTAATTACAGCTAGTAAAGTTTTTCTAAATACATATCTGCGGATATTTTATGTGTACTTTTAACATAGTGGCTTTTGTAAGACCTAAGGATCGAACTTAAAACGGCTTGGTGAAAAAGTTTTTCTTGGATAATAAAAGTTACAATATAAAATTTGCTTTACAGTTCTGAATAAAATGTTGGTGTATATTCACTTTTAAGCCGTTTGGATAGTTAACAGAGTATTTTGAATAAACTATAAAAGGATTACATCAATCTGTGAATTTTGTTGTACATGAAAAAATATTCCAGTCATAGTGAATAATTTCAATGCTGGCTGCAGTGTGATACATCGTTTAACACGGAAGTCCATTAAACTTATAAACATAAGTAAATAAAACAACGATTTTTGAATAATTCAAAAATGAAAATATCATGTACTAGCGGCTGCCAGCGACTTCGTTCGCGTGAAGTTAGTTATGCTCCGCTCCTATTGATTGCAGCGTGATGTAATATAGCTTAAAGCCTTCCTAGATTGATGGGCTATCTAACGCAAAAATAATTTTTGAAATCGGTCCAGTGGTTTCTGAGATTAACGCGTTCAAGCAAACAAAGAAACTCTTCAGCTTTATACATTAGTATAGATAATTATTAAGTTTTGAGCTAGACTAAATGAAGACTGGTAAAGATGTCGCTGCGCCATTCCGCGTGCCTTTAGGCTTTAAGCTATATAACATCACGCTGCAACCAATAGGAGCCGAGCATAATAACTAACTATTTTTAAGCTATTGCATAGCTTCTATCGCGGGCCTTGAGCGCGGGGACCGAATCCAGAAATTCCGTAACGAAAAAACCTCACGCTCCCCACTCCGACGGGCACGGAGGTGTGGCTTGAAGGCCGTACATCGTCTAACGTCGTTTCAGTTCGGCAGTCTTCGGCACGGTATGTTTGTTTGCGTGCGACTACATCTTTTGAAAACAATTTATAGATTTTCAAAAAGAGCATGCATATTGCTGGGCGCGAACTCAGTTCTACACACTTGCCATGTTACTGATAGTCGCGATGTGCTAAACTTGCGATTAATTTTCTCTCTGAAATAGGTCTTCTATAGAGATATGTCATAGACGTCATCGACGTTGTCATGGCTACCTTAAAAACTTTTCATATAATTAATTATTAAGTACTTTTATTCAAATTAATTTAGTAGTGTTTTTATAAAATAGCTTTTTTTTTAACGGAAAAGCTAAGATGAATGACACTCTAATTTTTCATTGGACTTTTAAATTATTTATAGGTAGTGTTGTTAACTAAATAAAAGCGCGTGATTTTATAGAGTAAAAAGTGCTCACGCGGCCGTTTTTTCAACTGTGATTGGCGATATCCGCCATTATTGTGAAATATTTTTTTAAAGAATTTCTATAATTTGTTACACGTGTTATTGGCAAAATTGTGGTATCTTTCCACAGGGACCAGATCAAGAGTTGAAGTTGAAGTTTTTATTAAATAAAATATTACAGAAAGATGTCGGTGGACAATGTTAATACGAGTACATTTAAGTGTACGAGTTGTAATATTGTTATCTCCGAAACGAAACAACGAAAGTTTAATAAAAATATGCTCGTCGGCTTTTTCTGAGGAAGACATTGATGAGGCAAAAAAGTTATTGTTTGTTTCTACGAAGACAAGACAAAAACATGTATCGTGGCGTAAGAACAAAAAGCAGAAAGACCTAAAATATACGATTAGGGTGTTTAAAATCACGGATCCCGAACAATCCCAGTTTTTGTGGCATATGACCTTCACAAATTGCCACCAGTTTGCTTTGACTACGTAGAACGTACGTAAAGAAGTTGATGAAGGATTTATTAATTCTACGGTCAGATGTTAACGCAATCAGAAGTGATTATGTTACTAAAGATCAGCTCGAAAATATTAAATTGATAACAAATAATTCTACACCGACGCCGTTCATCATCAACAACCTTTTTATCGTCCCACTGCTGGGCACAGATCTCCTCTCATACAGAGAAGGATTGAGCGTAATCACCACGCTTGCTCAATGCGGGTTGGCGATTTCAGACTTATAAAGCCCAGGTTTCCTCAAGATGTTTTCCTTCGCCTTCAGTCATTGGTGTCCAAGATATACTTAGAAAGTACATATAACTTTAGAAAAGTTACATTGGTACTTGCCTGACCTGGAATCGAACCCGCGCACTCATACTTGAGAGGCTGGTGTTTTAACCACTAGGCCACCACGACAAAACAGTGGGGTATATTGAAAAAGAACCTCGGAGTATTTGAGTATATTTCGTGGTGCTCCCTGTGCGCCGTTTCCGAGTCAACGAAATACCAGTTGGTGGAGTCATAAGGATACTATAGCTGTCTTGCCTGCCCCTCAGTGCCCGGCCGGTCTTGCGATTGCACCGAAACAGCACACAATGACAGAGATTATAAGTAATAGCATAGACAGACCTTACGGAGGAATTGCCCTATTGTAGAGGAATTCCGCTTTCTCAAAGGTATCAGTGTTGTTGTGTAATAGTGATCGTTTAGTTCTCACACGGATCGTTCTATGTTAGTTTTATTTTTTTTTTTTTTTTATTAAAGTATAAACCAGCGCTTGACCGCAATCCTGCCTGATGGTAAGCAGTGACGCAATCGTTGATGGTAAAGCGCACTAGTTTATTAAAAGCCTATTCACTCTAGCCTTGAAGACACTCAAATTGTAGTCCGACGGAAACACCGCCGCCGGCAGATTGTTCCAGTCCCTCGATGTACGCGGTATAAAGGAGGAGGCGAAACGCTTCGTCCGGATCGTAGAGGTGTTAACAACATAAGGGTGGAAACTCGCCGTACGACGGGTCGTCCGATGGTGGAACGGAGATGGGGGAATTAAATCGTGCAATTCCCTCGCACACTCCCCAGAATGTATCCTATAGAACACCGAAAGGCTGGCTACTCTACGCCTGTGCTCTAGGCTTTGGAGACCAACTCGAGTTAAATCAGGGTCACCAATCAGCCTCTTCGCACGCCTCTCCACTGAATCCAAAGTGGCCAGGTGTTGGGGAATCTGCGTCAGGTCGTCTGGATGTTGAGTGAAACCCAAGGCTGCTCGTACTATTGATTTTAATTATCGATTTACAATGTTTGCTTATATTAATAATTTAATTTAGGTAGGTACAGTAAACAATGGCTAACGGTCGACGTCGCGTCACACACTCCACACACGAATCTTAACATTTAAAACGAGCGCGAAGATGTCGCTTTGACAGCGCGACCGAGCTGTCAGCTGGCGCTTCGTCGATTCACTCCCGATGACTCATCTCGCCGCTCCTAGATGCCGCTGTGGTCGTTAACATGCCCCCGGCCTTGGAAGCACCAGGTTTCAATACGGCTGAGCTGCTTCTTGCGCGTATTGTGGATGTAGGAGTGGGCAGATTTTCGAGAATGTTCGCCGAATGTCGCCAGTAGATGTTTTGATGGTGGCGACGCGTGATATACCATCTTTGCCGGTGAATACTTTCAGCACTCGTCCGAGGCGCCACTTCAAAGGCGGCAAGTTATCATCTTTAATTATGACAAGGGTATCAGGGGTGAGTGTGTCCTGATTCAATTGCCACTTAGTTCTCTTCTGGAGTTCAGAGATGTACTCGGTGGACCAGCGATTCCAGAAGTTCTGTCTCATCTGTTCCACACGATCGTATCGTGGTAACCGGTGCGTAGCTGTTGCAGTGAGGTCCCGGCTGGCTGGTGCAGTGAGCGGTCGGCCAATCAGGAAATGAGCAGGACTTAGAGGAAGCAGGTCATTTGGGTCTGTGGACATCGGGTACATAGGACGAGAGTTGAGGACAGATTCAATTTGTGCCAATATCGTGCTCAATTCTTCATATGTAAAATGTGCATTGCCTACAATGCGACATAAATGAAACTTGCAGGACTTGACCCCTGCCTCCCACAAACCACCAAAATGAGGCGAGTACGGAGGAATAAATTTAAATTCTATCGCATTTTCAGTTGTAAAGTCTATAATATCTGCTTTTGATACTTCAAAAAATTTGTTTATTTCTTTTAATGCTCCTACAAATGTCGTGCCATTGTCGGAGAAAATCTGCAGTGGTTTACCGCGTCGAGAGATGAAACGTTTCAATGCCAGTAAATAAGCTTTAGTAGTAAGGCTTGTAACCAGTTCTAAATGAATTGCGCGCGTAGTGAAACATACAAACAGACAGACGTAACATTTCGTTAGTTTTGCCCCTCTTCCTTCGCGATTCAACATGAGCAATGGCCCCGCGTAGTCCACGCCACTACGAATGAATGGGTACCCTGACTTCAATCTTTCAGGAGGTAAATTACCCATTTGTATGTTTAATGGTTTAGGTCGCATACGCTTACACCTCATACAGCTGTGAACAACTTGTTTAGCCAAGTTACGCCCTCGAGTAGGCCACAAGGTATCTCGAACTGTGGCCAGTAATAACTGAGCCCCTGCGTGTAACAGTTCTCTATGCTGATGCTCAAATATGAGTCGAGTAAATGTGTGTTTACCGCATAATAACAGAGGATGTTTCTTATCATAAGAGAACTTATCCGAGTATGATAATCTGCCACCCACTCTAATTAAGTTGTGATCATCTAGAAATACGTTTAAACTAGAAACACTACGTGGGCCTTTTACAGGCTGATTATGTTTTAAATTGTCGTAAACATCTGAGAACGATTGTTGTTGAGCGATCCGAGTTAGAATTCTAACAGCAATATTTATCTCATCAATCGAAAGGCAACCTGTAAGACGCAGTGTTTTTTGTTTTATACGACTATTGTGGATAAAACGCATTATGTACGCCACTACGCGCCGCAAACGACGTAAACATGAATACCTATCGAATAGAAAGGAGTTCGAACTTACTTGAACTAGAAATAAAGTTTTAATTGATTTTAATTCAGGCAATTCACTCTGATTAGCATGATTATTAGAATCAAAATCATGTTTCCATTGCGCGTTTGGAATACGTAAAAATGATGGCCCGTGCCACCACATGTCGGATATTTTGAGTGTATTTAGATGCACACCACGCGATAGCAAGTCTGCGGGGTTTTGTTTACCGGCTACGTGAAACCAAGGTTGATTACCTGTGAGTTCATTTATTTGTACAACGCGGTTTTGCACAAATATTTTCAATAAGTTAGGTGACATCCTGATCCATCCCAAAGCTATTGTTGAATCTGGCGGGCTCTTGCCCGATGTGGACTTTGCACTAGCGTCGAAAACAACCCTAAGTTTAGTTGTAGAGCTGTGTTTCCTGTAAACACCATGATGTGGTAAAAAATAACATGGAGATGAGTATTCTGATATGCGACTCATGTGACCCAGACGTAAATATTCACTCATAAATTCTTTATACATTTGTCTATAGTTAGGCGCGCTTCTAATCAGTTTACGCTCGAGTGTAAGAAACCTGTTTTTTGCCATAGAAAACGCGTCGTGTAACTCATCAGCTGATCTACTGAGTGGAATGCGCACAGAAAAACGGCCCTTATCGTCGCGTAATGTCGTCTCTGTGAATAAATTTTCGCATGCACTTTCGTCTTCAGTAAGAATGTTGTTTGTTGAGGGTATTTCTTCCAGTTCCCAAAATCGTTTAAGATCTGATTCTAACGTTTGCGTGAAATTACAATTAGTTAAATTAGTGCGTGAAACCTTATTGTGTACTATACCCGATATGATCCAACCAAGTTGTGTGTTTTGTAAGTATGGACCATTCGGTAACCGTATCAGACCATCACCGAAACACACTGGAATAATGTGGAAAAAAAAACCGATATTAGCACAAACTGAACTGAGAATAGGCTTGGGAAGAAAATTGAGTGGATTGACCTGACCGTTGCTCCAGATGGTTGTTCCAAAGTCGCTGCTCCGGATGAACGTTCGGCTCGAGGGTCCAAATTATGTTGGGGATTCTGCGTCAGGTCGTCTGGATGTTGAGTGAAACCCAAGGCTGCTCGTACTATTGATTTTAATTATCGATTTACAATGTTTGCTTATATTAATTAATTTAATTTAGGTAGGTACAGTGAACAATGGCTAACGGTCGACGTCGCGTCACACACTCCACACACGAATCTTAACATTTAAAACGAGCGCGAAGATGTCGCTTTGACAGCGCGACCGAGCTGTCAGCTGGCGCTTCGTCGATTCACTCCCGATGACTCATCTCGCCGCTCCTAGATGCCGCTGTGGTCGTTAACACCAGGTGACACTTAGTAGCACCAGCCCAAATGTGGCTGCAGTACTCCACACACGAACGGACCTGTGCTTTGTACAACATTAGAAGCTGCCCTGGTGTGAAGTACTGCCGGACCTTTGCGATTACACCAAGTTTTCTGGCAGCCACCTTGGCCTTGGACTCAATGAACCGCCCAAAGTTTAGGTTCGAGGAAATCTCAATACCCAAAAGCTGAAGGCGGTCGGTACACTCCAAGGATACATTCCGAAAAGTAGGAGCCAAGGTGAACGGGCTCCTTTTGGCGGTGAAAAGACACGCCTGCGTTTTGGCGGCATTGAATGCTACAAGATTGGCATTGCCCCATTCGGAGACTGCCTGAAGTGCAACACTCGTTCGCTCTACCATGGCCTCTCTTTCGGACCGGATTGATTCCCTACTAGCCCGAGCATCCGGCAGGTATCTCTCCACAACTGTGCTGTCATCTGCATACCCATAGATACCGGGCATCAGCAGATCGTTAATATGCAGCAGAAACAGAGTTGCAGAGAGAACAGACCCCTGAGGAACACCGGCATTAGTCGACATGGGCTCAGATGAGCATCCGTCGACAACAACTCGGAGGGACCGTTCAGTCAGGAAGTCTTTTACCCAGCCAGTCAGGCTAGGGGAAATGCCGTACGCTGGAAGCTTACTCAAAAGGCCAGCGTGCCATACCCGGTCGAAGGCCTTCGAGACATCAAGGGAGACAGCAATTGCTTCCCCATTCCTCTCGAGTGCCTCGCCCCACAAGTGAGTGGCATACACTAGTAGGTCCCCAGTTGACCGATTGCGGCGAAACCCGTACTGTCGGTCACTGAGGAGATCGTTACCTTCCAGGTATGCCAAAAGGCGCGAGTTCAATACACGCTCCATAATTTTGCAAAGTATGGAGGTGATCGAAATCGGCCGATAGTTGTTAGGATCGGCACGACTACCCTTTTTGGGCACGGGCTGCACGTTGGCAAGCTTCCAGGACTTGGGCACTATACCAGTCCCAAATGAGAGGCGATACAAGCGTGTCAATACAGGAGACAACTCGGACGCACATGCTTTTAGAACAATCGCTGGTATACCATCCGGACCACTAGCCTTATTCACGTCCAGACGACACAGTGCTCTCAGAACCTCCTTGTTCCGAATGCGAACCTCAGGCATTGAAGTACCGCAGTGGGGTAAAATAGGTGGAGTAGCACTGCCAGTATCAAGACGCGAATTATGGGCAAAGAGAGATGCAAAGAGACCTGCTTTCTCTCTCGCCGTATGAGCCAGTGTTCCATCAGGCCTAACCAGCGGAGGCAGTGAGGGCCGACAGAAGTTCGCCTCGACCGATTTGGCAAGGGACCAAAAAGATCTGCTACCGGAAGGCTGCGCAGATAACTTGTTGCCAATATGGGTAATACGGTCAAAGCGAGCCTTCTTTAGCGCCTTTTTGTAGGACTTGGCAGCACGGTTAAAGGCTCTCTTCTTTGAGCTTAGATCCGGAGCTCCGCGGTCACGAGCGTCAACCCAGGTGAGAAATGCCGTGTGCTTACGCTGTTCAGCTTGGGCACAATCGGCATTGAACCATGGGCGAGCCGAGCCACCGACGGGCACGTCATTATAGGGAATAAAATATTCCATAGCTTGACGCACCACATCGGTTATAGCATCCGCACAGCTCGACGGATTGCTAGAAGAGAAGCAGACCTGCTGCCAAGGATAAGACGCAAAGAAATGGCGCATCTCATCCAGTTTTCTCATTTTACATGCTTACTGACTCGAGTGATAACTGTACTTGTAAAATTTGTGTGTAAAGTGTTTTGAATATGAATGAACAAAGTGCATTTATTTTTATTTATTTAATAAAAGAAAAATTTGTTTTCTTATCGGTCACCACGCTCAAAAAGTGTAACTTGAATTAATATCAAAATAAAAGAAATACTGCATAAATAAAATAAATAAATAATTATAATTGCATAAATTGATACAAAATGCTATGCAATAGCTTTACCGCGGCAGTCCCCGAGTGCCACACGTCTTTTTTTTTTTCTAATCTTTAGTACTCATTGGATAGATGAAGATGGCTGTCTTTAACCCGGTGCCATTACCGCTGGGACATATTGATCCGAGGCAATTTTAAACGGACATATTTTTTTTTTGATTTGGTCGCATATTTTGAATGTTTGTGAAGCTGGAGATACACCCCTTCGACCTGCCTTGTTGAACTGATCAGTGCGACGCCGTTCGTGGAGTGACATATACGTGCGTCAAGTTGAAACGGGTAAGAATGTCCCAACGTCATCGCTGGCGTCGTAATTTTGTAACTTACTCTTATTCTTTACTTTAGTCATCATCATCATTATCAACCTTTTTATGGTCCCACTGCTGGGCACATGTCTCCTCTCATACAGAGAAGGATTGAGCGTAATCACCGCGCTTGCTCAATGCAGGTTTCCTCAAGATGTTTTCCTTCACCTTCAGTCATTGGTGTCCAAGATATACTTAGAAAGTACATATAACTTTATAAAAGTTACATTGGTTACTTTAGTGTACAAGGTTAATTTTCTTTGTTGGTTTTTAATAACAATGACCGTAATAAATGATCTGGAGAGTAAAATAGCGTTCAATAATATTTACAAGTTTCCCAGGCTGCTTCGGATATTGACGACGATGACCTCTTATCTTAGCGTTGTAATAACAGCGAAAGTGGACAAAATGCAAGCCATGTTGACTCGAACTCATCTGATCAAGAGCTGGCATAGGTACAACAACAACTTCCGTGTGCAGTTTCTGGCATCGGACGCATCCCCAGGTAGCGGATAGGGGAACGGCCCTCAGATATAGGGGTTACCGGTTTACCTGCGCGGACCAAAACCAGAAGTGGGGACCGCTACTGCGGTCACACGTGCGGCGGGTCGGCCACCACTCTAGGTGGCTGACGTGACCCGAACTCCGGGTGACCCTCGGGCAACCCGGTCTCCTCACTGAGAGGAGCTGGGGGCCCCGTTTGCTTCCGGGAGAACGAGTGGGGCTAAGAGGAAGGACACCTCGCTAGAAAACCCTTGGCTGCTGCGTCTTCTCGCACAAGAAGACGTACCCAGCCGGGCCCCTCCCTATGGAGGCCCCACTGTGGGCCCGCCTTTTGACGGGAATCGCCGGCGGGGGATTGGTAAAAAGGCTCTGCTATTTCCCATGACCCGGACACTAAGGCGATGTCGGTGTGCCGCTGTTTGGTTTTAGTGGGTATTCCCGGCTTCGGCTGGGCGAATCCCACACACGCCCTTCGGGATATGGTGTGTAAAGAAATTTACACCGTCAAAAAAAAAAAAAAGTTACAACAACAACTTCGACATCAATAACTCAAAGTAAAAGATGGAACTATGTGGGAAAAAAGCACCCGCCTGGCCAAATGTACGTACTAGATCAGAAAATATTATCTGAAGACCTGGCATAAAACTTGTAGCTCAACGTGCCAAAAGTAACTTGAAATATTTCCCAACATTTTAATTACTCCTGATATCTTATATGAAATCAAATACACAAATTCAAATGCATCTACAAATTCGGAAAGGACGCGAGAATTTACCTCATCAATTAGGCAAATGAATTGCAGATTTCGTAGGTGAACACCTAAGAACCTCCCCAGAAAGTTCCAGCATCTCGCAAAAGGTGTCAAATAAGTCTCTCAAAAATGGACAACAAAAAATATTGCACACTTGTCAGGCATACCGCACTAGTTTATTAAGAGCCTATTCACTCTAGTCTTGAAGACACTCAAATTGTAGTCCGACGGAAACACCGCCGCCGGCAGATTATTCCAGTCCCTCGATGTACGCGGTATAAAGGAGGAGGCGAAACGCTTCGTCCGGATCGTAGAGGTGTCAACAACATAAGGGTGGAAACTCGCCGTACGACGGGTCGTCCGATGGTGGAACGGAGATGGGGGAATTAAATCGTGCAATTCCCTCGCACACTCCCCAAAATGTATCCTATAGAACACCAAAAGGCTGGCTACTCTACGCCTGTGCTCTAGGCTTTGGAGACCAACTTGAGTTAAATCAAGGTCACCAATCAGCCTCTTCGCACGCCTCTCTACCGAATCCAAAGTGGCCAGGTGACACTTAGCAGCACCAGCCCAAATGTGGCTGCAGTACTCCACACACGAACGGACCTGTGCTTTGTACAACATTAGAAGTTGCCCTGGTGTGAAGTACTGCCGGACCTTTGCGATAACGCCAAGTTTTCTGGCAGCCACCTTGGCCTTGGACTCAATGAACCGCCCAAAGTTTAGGTTCGAGGAAATCTCAACACCCAAAAGCTGAAGGCGGTCGGTACGCTCCAAGGACACATTCCGAAAAGTAGGAGCCAAGGTGAACGGGCTCCTTTTGGCGGTTAAAAGACACGCCTGCGTTTTGGCGGCATTGAATGCTACAAGATTGGCATTGCCCCATTCGGAGACTGTCTGAAGTGCAACACTCGTTCGCTCTACCATGGCCTCTCTTTCGGACCGGATTGATTCCCTACTAGCCCTAGCATCCGGCAGGTATCTCTCCACAACTGTGCTGTCATCTGCATACCCATAGATACCGGGCATCAGCAGATCGTTAATATGCAGCAGAAACAGAGTTGCAGAGAGAACAGACCCCTGAGGAACACCGGCATTAGTCGACATGGTCTCAGATGAGCATCCGTCGACAACAACTCGGAGGGACCGTTCAGTCAGGAAGTCTTTTACCCAGCCAGTCAGGCTAGGGGAAATGCCGTACGCTGGAAGCTTACTCAAAAGGCCAGCGTGCCATACCCGGTCGAAGGCCTTCGAGACATCAAGGGAGACAGCAATCGCTTCCCCATTTCTCTCGAGGGCCTCGCCCCACAAGTGAGTGGCATACACTAGTAGGTCCCCAGTTGACCGATTGCGGCGAAACCCATACTGTCGGTCACTGAGGAGATCGTTACCTTCCAGGTATGCCAAGAGGCGCGAGTTCAATACACGCTCCATAATTTTGGAAAGTATGGAGGTGATCGAAATCGGCCGATAGTTGGAAGGATCGGCACGACTACCCTTTTTGGGCGCGGGCTGCACGTTGGCGAGCTTCCAGGACTTGGGCACTATACCAGTCCCTAATGAGAGGCGATACAAGCGTGTCAATACAGGAGACAACTCGGGCGCACATGCTTTTAGAACAATCGCTGGTATACCATCCGGACCACTAGCCTTATTCACGTCCAGACGACACAGTGAGACAAAGAGAGATGCAAAGAGACCTGCTTTCTCTCTCGCCGTATGAGCCAGTGTTCCATCAGGCCTAACCAGCGGAGGCAGTGAGGGCCGACAGAAGTTCGCCTCGACCGATTTGGCAAGGGACCAAAAAGATCTGCTACCGGAAGACTGCGCAGATAATTTGTTGCCAATATGGGTAATACGGTCGAAGCGAGCCTTCTTTAGCGCCTTTTTGTAGGACTTGGCAGCACGGTTAAAGGCTCTCTTCTTTGAGCTTAGATCCGAAGCTCCATCTCATCCCAGTCTGCTGACCTGTATCGCCACATTCGCCGTTCACCACGAGAGTCGTGATCTGGTGGGGAGAAGGTCGACACAGACTTCACCAGACAGTGGTCTGAAGTTCCCAACGGTGAGGAAACTGTTACAACACACCTGTCCGGATCAGTGGTCAGCAGAAGGTCCAGACAATTGGCAGTATGACCAACTACATCAGGCACCCTAGTCGCTTGCTTTACCAGCTGGGAAAGGCCCATTGAAAGCGCGAAGTTTCGCGCTTCTCTCCCAGCGTGGTTGAACCTCTGGTACGGGAAAAGCCAGTCCTGATGGCAGGCATTGAAGTCCCCCAGAGCGACGAAGTGTGCGTCAGGGTGCCGGTGCAGCGCATTGTCAGCAGCCTCACTGAGGTGGTCAAATAATCGAGTTGTCTCCTGATCACCGCTGTGCGATCGGTAGACACAAGTGTAAACAATTTTGTCCACACCAGTGTCAACCAACAGCCATAGGGACGAGAAATGAGGGTCTTCGAGGTGACGGAGGCGCCGGCAACAAATGTCATTGCGGACATACACACAGACCCCGGCACGCTGCAGGAAATGGTGCTCCAATGCGTATCCCGGGCAGCTGAGGTATGCCGCATCAGACGGACATCTGATCTGGGTCTCCGTCAAGAAAAGTAGATGGGGCTTCTCAGTCTCAAGGTGGTGATGTACTGCAATGAGATTGGAGTGCAGACCTCGAATATTAGAGAGGTGCACTTTGAAAGAGAGGACGTGCGCCCGCTGTACACACCTACTTTTCTTTTTAGACCTTTTCATTTAGAAAAAAAATTGAGTGAATAGGAAGGAAGACGGCAGTTGAGTGAGGTGATGCAATGTTAATCCCAACAATGCGACCAACGATGCCGGGCCAGAGGGAGATTGATCTGGAGACTGCGGGGACGCCCGAACCCCCCCAGGGATTGCCATCGGGTCCTCTCGTCCGGTCGCCAACCGGCACGATGGGGCCACCCTGGGATTTTTCGCAGTTGGCGGGGCAGCCTTTCGTATGTGGCTGGCACAATACTTGGGCCCCCAACTACCTGCGGTCGGCCAGCGGAGCACCGTGCTTCGGATCCCGCTACCTTCCACGACCAAACTCCCGACACGACAACAATTGGCGCATCGTACCCGGCACACATCGCAACACAACTGCTCAGACCCGCCCTCCAAACGGCTTCACCAGACATCATGCCGTAACACGACGAATCGCTTGGCGGCATGACTTTGTCTGGTGGGTGGTAACTACGCCGGCGGCCGATGTTGTGGCCTACCACCGAGAGAGAAATTATAATAATACTTTTATTATTTTGATATAAAATAATAAAAGAAAAGGGAACTAAACATAAGTTATAAAAAAAAAGACGTGTGGCACTCGGGGACTGCCGCGGTAAAGCTATTGCATAGCATTTTGTATCAATTTATGCAATTATAATAATTTATTTATTTTATTTATGCAGTATTTCTTTTTCTTTGATATTAATTCAAGTTACACTTTTTTAGCGTGGTGACCGATAAGAAAACAAATTTTTCTTTTATTAAATAAATAAAAAGTTAATATTATTTAAAATATTTTTATTATTTTACAATACATGTGGGTTTTATTACCTTACAGTAGCTGTTGGTTATTCAGGAATATTTATCATTGAAACTATAGGTTTATGATAACTGAAATAAGAAACATAAGTTTGCGACTTAATATCCTCTAAATACCTAGAAAATACCGCGTCAATGGTGGTCCCATATTTTGTTGTGGACTCTTGTGGATCATTATTCATTTTCAAATTCAATGTTTTTGATAGAAAAGTTGTCAACCGCTCTGATTTTTTATCTTGAGGAAACCTGGGCTTTATAAGTCTGAAATCGCCAACCCGCATTGAGCAAGCGTGGTGATTACGCTCAATCCTTCTCTGTATGAGAGGAGATCTGTGCCCAGCAGTGGGACGATAAAAAGGTTGTTGATGATGAACGGCGTCGGTGTCGAATTATTTGTTATCAATTTAATATTTTCGAGCTGATCTTTAGTAACATAATCACTTCTGATTGCGTTAACATCTGACCGTAGAATTAATAAATCCTTCATCAACTTCTTTACGTACGTTCTACGCAGTCAAAGCAAACTGGTGGTAATTTGTGAAGGTCATATGCCACAAAAACTGGGATTGTTCGGGATCCGTGATTTTAAACACCGTAATCGTATATTTTAGGTCTTTCTGCTTTTTGTTCTTACGCCTCGATACATGTTTTTGTCTTGTCTTCGTAGACACAAACAATAACTTTTTTGCCTCATCAATGTCTTCCTCAGAAAAAGCCGATGAGCATATTTTTATTAAACTTTCGTTGTTTCGTTTCGGAGATAACAATATTACAACTCGTACACTTAAATGTACTCGTATTGACATTGTTCACCGACATCTTTCTGTAATATTTTATTTAATAAAAACTTCAACTTCAACTCTTGATCTGGTCCCTGTGATAGATACCACAATTTTGCCAATAACACGTGTAACAAATTATAGAAATTCTTTAAAAAAATATTTCACACTAATGGCGGATATCGCCAATCACAGTTGAAAAAACGGCCGCGTGAGCACTTTTTACTCTATAAAATCACGCGCTTTTATTTAGTAAACAACACTATAAATTTTTTTTTTTTTCGAATAAATTTATTTAGTCACATTTTGATGACAAGTTTTTTTTTTGACATTTATTTATTGGTTTTTTTTTTTAACAACACTATAAATAATTTAAAAGTCCAATGAAAAATTAGCGTGACATTCATCTTACCTTTTCCGTTAAAAAAAAAAGCTGTTTTATAAAAACACTACTAAATTAATTTGAATAAAAGTACTTAATAATTATTATATGAAAAGTTTTTAAGGTAGCCATGACAACGTCGATGACGTCTATGACATATCTCTATAGAAGACCTATTTCAGAATGAAAATTAATCGCAAGTTTAGCACATCGCGACTATCAGTAACATGGCAAGTGTGTAGAACTGAGTTCGCGCCCTGCCATATGCATGCTCTTTTTGAAAATCTATAAATTGTTTTCAAAAGATGTGATCATGAAGACTGCCGAACTGAAACGACGTTAGACGATGTACGGTCTTCAAGCCACACCTCCGTGCCCGTCGGAGTGGGGAGCGTGAGGTTTTTTCGTTACGGAATTTCTGGATTCGGTCCCCGCGCTCAAGGCCCGCGATAGAAGCTATGCAATAGCTTAAAAATCGGGTCACCATGACCCGGTGTCATCGTCTACGTAACTATTTTCGCGTCATTGGTGCCGGGTTAAGGAGTAAGAAGACTAAACCTGCACGGTGTATATAAATTACAAAATAATTTAATATTATTATAGTTATTTTTTGATGTTATAGTGCTTAACTGCGATGCCGCCTGGACGTGAGCAGTGATGCTATCATCATCATCATCAACCTTTTTTATCGTCCCACTGCTGGGCACAGATTTCCTCTCATACAGAGGACGATTGAGCGTGTTTCAGTCCTGCGATGTACGCGGTATAAAAGACGAGACAAACACAATTTATTTCCCAATTTTCATGTTTGTACAATTACTACTGTTTGTGTCTGCATTATCCAAAGCTTAACGAGTAGATAATGCATAATGGATTTAATCCGCCTTTGCACCAACATTTGTATTCATAAGCTTTTAATTAAATAATTAACAAGAGGACTTTCATAGTACTAAATGTACACCTTTTTTTTCAGGACTGACAGATGTAATTTTATCTTACAATTATTACATGTATTATATTCAGCTGTATACGTTTTTTTTTTATAAAGTTATAAACTAGCGCTTGACCGCAATCCCGCCTGATGGTAAGCAGTGATGCAGTCGTTGATGGTAAAGCGCACTAGTTTATTAAGAGCCTATTCACTCTAGCCTTGAAGACACTCAAATTGTAGTCCAACGGAAACACCGCCGCTGGCAAACTGTTCCAATCCCTCGATGTACGCGGTATAAAGGAGGAGGCGAAACGCTTCGTCCGGATCGTAATGGTGTTAACAACGTAAGGGTGGAAACTCGCCGTACGACGGGTCGTCCGATGGTGGAACGGAGATGGGGGAATTAAATCATGCAATTCCTTCGCACACTCCCCAAAAATGCATCCTATAGAAGACCGAAAGGCTCTACGCCTGTGTCGGCTTTGGAGACCGTCTCGAGTTAAGTCAGGGTCACCAATCAGCCTCTTCGCCCGCCTCACCACCGAATCCAAATCCATTTATCCGTTTATTTATTTATCCATTTATTTTAGGCATCAAGGCCCTTACAAACAATATTAACATTAAAACTTAAAATACTATAAATTCATACAATTACACCAAAAAATATATGTCGGAGATCGCCGATATAATTTTAATAGAAGTTGCTGATTTGATTTACGTAGTAGAGGGGCGAACGCTTGTGACGTTATTTTGTGATGGCGTCACATGGACAGAGTCGCTTTGGAAAGTGGGGTTCGTCGAACGGTCACTTTGCATCGAGAAGCGGACCAAGGCACTTCCCCGAACCAAAACTGTCGGTTTGCCTATACAAATTGTTATTACGAAGATTGGAGGGTATATCTAGACGTCGTGCTTCAATTCAAAACTCACCTACGAAATGGAACCTGTACCACCACACGAAGATGCTGTCGACCCTACCGCTCTGCCGTCGCTGTCTCCGACATCAGAAGTGGGATAAAGAACTACACTGCTCACAATCTCGATATAAATCAAGGAACAGAATAACAGTCACTTTCTGCCAATATTTTTATAGTACTTGTGTGGTAGTTGTTCATTGCCTCTGTATGACCTTCTGTAAATGCTGGATGTACTGGCAGTGAGGCTGGAAGTGAACGTCACGTTACGAGGTGCGCTCAATTGCTGACGCAGAAGAGATCGCTTCGCGTGATAGTGCGCTGCAGGAGTCCGCTACAGGCGTGCACGTGCGGCTGGACGCGGCGCTGTCGCGAAAGTGCTGGCTGTTGCTTGGCGAGCGACAGTGTTGGCTGATGCTTGGCCCACGACAGTGCTGGCTGATGCTTGGCGTGCGACAGTGCTGGCTGATGCTTGGCGTGCGACAGTGCTGGCTGTTGCTTGGCGCGCGACAGTGCTGGCTGTTGCTTGGCGAGCGAGGGTCGCTTGCGGAGCATTCAAGGTGCGCTTGCGGAGCGCGCTTCTAGCTGCTTGGTGAATCTCATCAATGGCGTGTGACGCTGCTTTATCTGCGTGCGGCGCAACCGGAGCTGCGTGCGCTTTGCGGAACGCCCAAGGTTTCAAGACTTGAGCCTCTGCAGGCGATGAGAAGATTTCAGAACAGCATCTACTCTGCAGGCGATGAGAAGGTTTCAAAATACCCAAATGTTTGTGGTAACGTAATGGGGTTTTATGAGAGCTCCGAGATGTCTGGTGTGCAACGGTTGACAACTGCCAACTGGCAGGTGTTTGTGGGAAATTGCCATAATCCGGTGAGTCGTACTATTTTTATTTTGATTCCGTGGCCAAATGTTCTCTTGTCAAGCAATCTGTAATTTCATTGGTGTATGTACACACGCGCCAGTATATATACAGTGTACAAGGTTGTGCCAGTGTATTGTGTACTGAACAATTTCTTTGCGACATGATAATAAGAGTAATTATTGCAAATTTTATTTCTTGTACTACCTGTATTCTTTGTTATAATGGACTGAGAAATTTTAAATCAGGGTTTTAAAATTATGATGTCTGGTTTGTCTTTAATTCTAAACTAAAGTTCACTGTGGCCTATAGTTACGAGCTCACTTGAGCTTCTGATAGTATGTGTGGCTAGACTATTAAATCTTATCAAGAGAACAAGCGGTAACGAACATAGAAATGAGTGCTATTTACGAAAAATGGTAATTTGATAGAAATGAGCTAAAGTAATGAAATTTAATATTGGTGAGTTGTTTGATGGCGATAATGGCGATCGTTACCTATTGAAATCGTTGATTGGAAACAGAACTTATAAGTACCCCACGATCGCATAGGTACGAAAGATTTTTCCAAGTAATGTCTGCTGAGTTAGATTTTCATAATGTAGAAGATGGCGAGGAGGGTGCCTCCGCCAGCAAATGGAACGCGTATCATGGCTATGTGGTCGCACTGCACGCACTAGTCTGTAGTCGTAACTGCAACCCAGTGAGGGGTTGTTCAGGGGGCGATGGGCAGCTAGTGGTGTGGCGGGGACCTAGGTAAATATGGTTGCACTGCATGCACTAGTCTGTTGTCGTGACTGAAACTCAGTGAGGAGTTGTTCAGGGCATGATGGGCAGATGGTGGTGTGGTGGGGAGCAGGATCTCAAAGGAGACTATTAGTTATACAGTCGTGTATTGACCTGGGAGTTGCGGACTCTTTGAGTTGGTCGTATGACATGAGGTGATGACGATATGGTCAGGTCAATAACGAGTTGTCACTAGCTACTGTGGTAGCTGGGCGATGATGTGTTTTCTTTTTGACAATTATGATTATGATTTTGATTTGATAATTATGAGGCTTGGAGGAACCTTTTGTTTTCTTTTTGAATTTTGATAATTATGAGGCTTGAAGGAAGCTCTTGCGTTTAAGTTGTTAAAATAATTAAGTTTGTTTGGTTTTCTAATAGTCAAAGTAATTAAACGTGACGTGTGACGGTCAGGTTGGCCGAGTTCTCAAAAATGCTTCAAAGTCGGTTTTCTGTGCTTTTGTTAAAATTTGTTACAGACATGCACGAGGACGTGCAAAGAGAAATATCGAAGTTTGGATGGAATCTGCGGTTGGCGTGGTGAAGCGGATCCTGGACTCCGGGGCTGAGAGAGCTTCGGATGCGACTGGGATTGGCGCTGGGATGATGATGATAATGATGCACGAGGACGTGCAAATCGTCAGGCTGGCCGTGTCGGAGATCGCCGATATAATTTTAATAGAAGTTGCTGATTTGATTTACGTAGTAGAGGGGCGAACGCTTGTGACGTTATTTTGTGATGGCGTCACATGGAAAGAGTCGCTTTGGAAAGTGGGGTTCGTCGAACGGTCACTTTGCATCGAGAAGCGGACCAAGGCACTTCCCCAACCAAAACTGTCGGTTTACCTATACAAATTGTTATTATGAAGATTGGAGGGTATATCTAGACGTCGTGCTTCAATTCAAAACTCACCTATGAAATGGAACCTGTACCACCACACGAAGATGCTGTCGACCCTACCGCTCTGCCGTCGCTGTCTCCGACATATATAATATAATGTACATGAAATGTCGGCGTCGTGTTTCGCTAACTGGTGTCATGTAGCTGGCCACGAAACCGGCGGTATACAATACCTTTAGACCAGAACTCTTCTTTGAGGAACTCGAGATAATCAAATCAAATCAAAGCATTTATTTCAAATAAACCAGTCACAGGCACTTTTGAATTGTCATAAGGTCGGTCAGTCAGTAAGGTGAAGCTAGTCGCCCATTCCAAAGAGTAGGTACCTATGCAGAAGAACGGGCAAGAAACTCCATGGACACTCTTTTAAATTATTAAGCTATTGATACAAATATTTGATTATATCATTCATTTCACAGTCCATTACGGAAAACACACAAAAAAAAAAAATAACAACAAAAAATGACTACGTACTAAGACTAATGTCCTTGCTGTAAAGCATCTATTTGTTGGGTACAAATAGATGCTTTACAGCAAGTACATTGTGCTCACACATGTGCCAATCCCCCTTATTCATAAACGCTGCTTAAAGTTAACTAGTGATTAGCGATTGTTTAAACATACATATTAGACCTTTGTACGTCACTTAGCTTTAATCATCGATTATGAATAAACTCCTTAAACTCTGTGGTATTTATTCATAAAGGATGATTAAAGTAAAGTTACGTTAAAATGACAAAAATGTATACTTAAAGAATCGCTAATCACTAGTTAATTTTAAGCAGCATTTATGAATAAGGGAGAATGTGTTAGAACGCGCAAATTCGTGTTTCGTCGTGGCTCGAACCTCTCGACACGCAAAGTCCAGACTGTCTAACGCCAGTATTGTCGAGACAGGTCTAGGCAAACGATAACTCTTGTTTTAAATTGCAAATGCATTAATGACGGGAGGATTAAATGAGTCTAGCTACAATACAATGATCTAGTTTAAGTTAACATATGTTCTTGATTTGAGGAAAAACCATTTACTCCTTAAGATAAGTTATGCATGGGTGGATATAACACTACATTATAGAGTAAGAGTTATCTGTATGACTCCTCTTTATTTATAATCATGTACCATAAATTCTTAATTAGCAACATGCCATTAGCATCTCAGTGTTAATCCCAGTCGCATCCGAAGCCTTTTCAGCTTTGGGGTTTGGGGTTCACTTTTACCAGTCTAACTGCTGATTTTATCTAAGCTTCGATATTTTCCGTGTAGCGATTGCCGTCTGACCTCCACAATACGAAGGGCATATCGAAGCATTGCAGTTAGACCAATTGTTGGACTTTTGTGGGCTGCAAAAACCCGTAGCGACTGCCACTAGATGTTCGTATGGAAATCGGGACCAACGGCTTAACGTAGTCTCCGAGGCACGAACAGACCAATACATATATTTATATTCATGCATACAAATATTTGCACTGCGCGGGGATTGAACTCGCGCCTCTTTGCACAGTGGCCGCGTTCTATACTGCTATGCCACGGAGGCTGTCATTAGCAACATGCAAATAGAGTAAAACATCACTTAAAATTTATTATAACTCGTGTTTTATACCACGTACGGACGACAGCACATGAAGCTACTACGATCTATTAAATTTCTTCATTAGATTTTCAACTTTATCACTAAAGAATTAAGGCTCAAGGTTGATTGGGAATATCTGACAGTTTGGGGTAGCTTGACGTACTATCGTCTTATTTTCATTATAACTACGAACAAGTGGAGATTTGGTGTTCCTCGTCACCGGGCTGCAGGCAGTCCAAGGAGGCTATGCCATCCCTGGATGACAAGCTAACCAAAAGGTTGTTGCGCCTGGATAGGAAAACCCTACGATTGATGACGGGGATCATTACGGGCCACTGCTTGCTAAATAAGCATCTCATAACGGACAGCCCTCTGTGCAGAGCCTGCATATAGGCTGACGAGACAGTTGCGCATGTACTCTTCGAGTGTACAGGCGTTACCCATATTAGAAACAAAACCATAGGAGGCTGGTGGGCTTGCTGGATTAACCGCCAAAGGCCGCCATGGTCCACGCACAATGGTCCACTGAAGGGCTCAGTCCCTTCAGTGGATCATTGTGCGTGGAAACCAAACCAGTAACAGTAACTATCGTCTGTACATCGAAGGAGTGGAATAAATTTCCTGCGGCGGTCTTTCCGTCTGACTACTTTCGAGTACTGCCTATCTGATCTTCACAGCCCAATTACTGGGTAATAAGATACCCCTTTTTTGTTCTGTATGGGAAATCATTAAATGACCTCTCCTGCTCTGGGCGGAGCGGAAGGGCGTGTCAGACTTTTACTGACTAAAACCCACCAGTGTTTCTTCACTTGCCTGTGCGCCAGGGCCACGGTTTCTTTTGTAACCAACCATACGGTACCCCTTGGTGAGATTTTCGAGCTTTTGACGTCCTGTATGAACGTCTGTCAACGATTTACATAATGACAGCCGGGACCGACGGCTTAGCGAGCTTTCTGAGGCACGGAGGGGGATGTAAATATGTTCACCCATCCAGATACCAACCTCGGCAAGCGTAACTAAACCTCATCGATCGACCTGTGCGGCTGTTATTATTTAGCTACAAACCTCTTTATATCAGTATATGTTTTGAACTATGAACAAATTGGCAAATCGTTTGAATTTAGTCTCACATAAACAATTGCTGCAATTCCCTTACGGAGTTAGAAGTTGAGCTATTCGTTCTAAAAGTTGTATCGAAAACTAGGACGTGCGCAATCCTAACTTTAATGGGACACAACAATTATTTGTTTAGTGTTATTGTAGTACAAGTTATTACGGCACGTAAGTTATAAAGAGTGTATCTGACATCGACGCACAAACGAGTACCATGGATCCAGTACATGATTCTGAACCCCCCAGTGCTGGAATTTCTCGTCGGCTTTTTCATGATTAAAAAAAATATATATGTAGTTTTTTTCACTTTAGACCGTTCATAATGCTATACTTTTGTAACCCAATAAAATTTTAAAGTAAAAATTAATTAATACAAACAAAACTCGAAAAACTATTTTATCAGCTGATTTAATAGAGTTCACATCAGGGATCAACGTCATACCTACAAACCCGCACGGCGGCACGCTTGCAACGTTCAAAGGCTGAGCCGACACTTTTTTTTAAACACTGTGAATTCTGTAACCGTTCATTATCGACATAAATGACTATCATAATTTTATTAGTGGCATGCGGTCTAGCCTTTTCGCGAAGTTTCCGTTACGATGTCAGATACACCCTGTATTGTTTTACATTAGTATATAAATGAAAAGCGATAAAAATCTTAACTCTTTACAACAAACTTATAGCTTATTTGATAATATAATATGATAGCATAAAATGATATCATAAAATCATAGCATTAAATTATGGCATACTGTCAAATATTCCCAATTAACCTTGAGCCTTAATGCTTTAGTGATAAAGTTGAAAATCTAATGAACAAATTTGGTACGTGGTATAAAAGACGAAAATTTTTAAGTGATGTTTTACTCTTTTTACAAGTTGCTGTTAGCGAACGCGGCCGCTGCGCAAGGAGGGATTCGATCCCCGCGCAGTGCAAATATTTGTATTCATGAATATGAATATTTGCGCTGGTCTGATCGTGCCCCGGTAAGCGCGTTAAGCCGTTGGTCCCGGTTGCCATACGAACATCTAATGTCAGTCGTTACGGGTTGTTGGAGCCCTCAAAAGTTCAACAATTGGTCTAACAATGCCTCGATGTCGCCTTCGGGTTGTGGAGGTCAGACGGCAGTCGCTTCATGGAAAATATCGAAGTTTAGCCAAAATGAGCAGTTAAAGCGCAGTGTCTCAAGACAAAAGTCTTTGACCAGTGTGTGTTGCCAGTGATGACTTATGGAGTTGAGACGTGGTCGCTAACAATGGGCCTTATAAGAAGGCTCAAAGTCGCTCAAAGGGCAATGGAGAGGGCTATGCTTGGGATTTCACTGCGCGATCGAATCAGAAATGAGGAGATCCGCAGAAGAACGAGAGTAACCGACATAGCCCGAAGAATTGCAACACTGAAGTGGCAATGGGCTGGACACATTGCCCGTAGGACCGATGCCCGATGGGGCCAACGGGTTCTCGAGTGGCGACCACGCACCGGAAGACGTAGCGTGGGTAGGCCCCCGACAAGGTGGACCGACGACCTGGTGAAGGTCGCGGGAAACCGCTGGTTGCGGGAGGCGCAGAACCGGTCGTCGTGGAGAACCTTGGGGGAGGCCTATGTCCAGCAGTGGACGTCTTTCGGCTGAAATGATGATGATGATGATGAGCAGTTAGACTGGTAAAGCGGACCCTAGACTCCAAAGCTGAAAAGCTTCGGATAGGACTGGGATTAACGCTGAGATGAAGACTAAATTATGGCATAACATTATAGCATTAAATTATAACATAAAATTAAATCTTGAAAAAATATTTCTAATTATTATCAGTACTTGTAGGCTTAGTGGTTATGGCCTCAAATTACTACATATATAGGTCGTGTGTTCAAAATCCAAAGAGGCGCTTTGCTTTGTATAAATATATCATAACCACTTCTCTCAAAATGGTGAAGGAAAACATCCTGACGAAACTGGAATTTCCTAGAACCAGAAATTCGAAGAAGTGTGACATCTATCAACCGGCACTGGTTTGGCGAGGTAGATTACAGACCACTCTCTCTCGAAAAGAAGAAGCATGTGTACAGTAATAATTTCTCGTTTCTTTATATCATTCTTTCGACTAATGTCTTATTTTAGCCTGCTGCTGTCATAAGTACTACGACGTGACGCCTACGCCGTAGCTAAAATGACTACGCCATCTCTGTAGCAATAAGTTCTACGACGACTACGCCGTAGCTATTGTGGGAAGTGCTACGAGGCACATAGCTACGCCGTAACATTCGCATGGTTCATTCAAGACACAATACGTTTTCAATCTAAATATATTGTCAGCATACTCAAAATAACATTTAACTTTCTTAATAAGAACTGTATTGTATATAAATGCCTCGCTAAGGGTGGCATTTCAGGCACAACACGCCCACACAAGTTCAGAAGTGAAAAGGTCATTCAAACGATACGAAGTAATGTTCAAATATTTTCTCGACACGTCACGTCACAAAGTCGACAAAGTTCTACGGAATATACACATCTTGTTTATTTCCAATATCCGGTGAGTGTTTGATGAGGCCGAGTTCTTATTACAGAAGTGTGATATAAATATAAATTGTAAGTTGATTATTTGTTTGATTACTGATCCATTGTTTGCTAGAATTAATATTTATGTTGTTGGAACCGTTATCTGTTAACAAATTACACTTATTATGTCAAATACAATGAGTTGACCTTGGAAGGTCTCCTGATCAATCTTCCTCCGGCGCAGCCAAAATGTTATGGAGTGAGTAGCATTCGAAATATATGGTGAACCCGCTGGATATGAGAAGCATAGAACTTCTTGAAGTACTGGCGTAGATACGTAAGAAATACGTCTGGGCATTAAGCATCCTCGATCATATCAGCATTTCATTATTTATCCCGTTACCCGTAGCACTTATGCCCTTTTCGGGTCTCACAAATGTTAAGTCCATTTTTTAGATTAAGCACTTTCTGTCCACAAGAACATTTGTAAGGGGAAAAAAGCAATAATTTACCGTAGTAGGAGAATGAAGGAAATATATTATCCTTACAAATATTATAAATCGGAAAGTGAGTGAATGTTCCGCTTTCACGCCGTAACTACTGAATCGATTGCTTTGAAATTTTGCAGATGTAAAGTTAGAAGTTCGGATTAAATATAGGGTACTTTTTATCCCGGAAAAATTTGATATTCCCGAAGGAAAACAAAAATACCGAATTCCACGTGGGCAAAGCCGAGGGCGGGAAGCTAATATTTATAAAAGCTTTATCATACTGGTCATCATCATTATTATCAACCTTTTACCATCCCACTGCTGGGCACAGGTCTCCTCTCATACAGAGAAGGATTGAGCGTAATCACCACGCTTGCTCAATGTGGGTTGGCGATTTCAGACTTAAAGTCCAGGTTTCCTCAAGATGTTTTCCTTCACCTTCAGTCATTTATTTGTGTCCAAGATATACTTAGAAAGTACATATAACTTTTAGAAAAGTTACATTGGTACTTGCCTGACCTGTAATCGAACCCGCGCTCTCATACTTGAGAGGCTGGTGTTTTAACCACTAGGCCACCCCGACATCATACTTGTAATTGTATAAAAATAAACTGAACTGCTACATATGAAGTCAAAAATAAAACTGAACTGGTGTTTGAAATTCATCTCGTAGACCAAATGAATATTTTGGTTTATATTCCCTCCATACATAGACTGTCAGAATGGCGCACGTTAGGTATATGAAAACTGGAATACGGAGGTTGGACTTACAGGGGGTTTTAGGCGATGTACTCATGGTGTGCTGAAGTGGATGAAGGCCTCCACCAAATGCACACTTAGCACTATAAACTTGCTGATAAGCTCACACTTGGTGGCAGTTTGAATTTGGTTAATTGGTGTTGTTCAAAACTACGGCTACGGAGAAAGAACTGCGTTGTACTACTGGTGAATGGAAAAACTTCTTGCCCTCCGTTCGTTCTCCATTCCTTAATGCTGTTTGAATGCACCGCTAAGCAATGAGGTTGAAGGGAAAAAGTGCGGGAATATTTGAATATGCTTGCTTATTAATGTATCTAATTATATGTGCTTTAACACGTGGTATATATGAAGAAAAAAAATAAAAACGAAACTGGCACATGTAAAAAAAAAAAAATGAATGTTATCGCTGTTCCATCATCGGACCACCATTCGCACAGCAAGTATCCACCCTTACGTTGGTGATACCACTACGATCCGAACTAGACGTTTCGCCTCGTATTCTATACCGCATACATCGACTGTAACAACTGATTCAATTTAAGTCTCTTCAAGGCTAGAGTGAATAGGCTCATAATAAAAAATACGATGCGCTTTACCATCAATTATTACATCACTGCATACCATCATGCGGGGTGGCAGTCAAGCACTAGCTTATAACATTAAAAAAGACAGTTAAGCCGGTAAATTATCATCATCATCAACCTATTTATCGTCCCACTGCTGGGCACAGGTCTCCTCTCATACAGAGAAGGATCGAGCGGAATCACCACGCTTGCTCAATGCGGGTTGGCGATAAGCCGGTACATATTAAGTCAAAAATAATAAAATGAACTGTTATTATGTGATTCTATTTGTGTTACAAAAACTTGTTAATGCTTAAGTAGGCACAATCGTCAACGTTAGACATTAAAGTTTTATAATCCATCCATGTTACTTAAAATACATAAAAACGTCCTATAATGTTTATGAGACACTTAAACTATGTAACAACTCAGCTCAATTTTATGTAAACCTCATTTTGCCATACATCCACATTTTATGCAAACCTCACTTTGTAATAAACTCATATTTTATAATGTATTTTTTTTTAATAATTATAAACTAGTTGCTTGACTGAAATCCCGCCTGATGGTAAGCAGTGAAGCAATCGTTGATGGTAAAGCGCATTAGTTTATTAAGCCTATTCACTTAAAAAATTTAGGAATGCAATCTTAAACCCAAGATTAACACGACCAACGATGCTGCGCCAGAGGGAGATTGATCTGGAGACTCTCCACGACCAAACTCCCGACACAGAACATTTGGCGCATCGTACCCGGCACACATCGCAACACAACTGCTCAAACCCGTCCTCTGTACGGCTTCACCAGACATCAGGCCGGAATACGACGAATCGCTAATGTAGCTTTTCCATCTTTAGTTTAATTATTATTCCCAACCCAAACAACAAATTGGTAGTATGATCTTAGAAATCGTTGTAAATTTGGTCTATTACAGCTTTTTTTATTTATTTAAAAAAGTATTGCCACATCACAAACATTGAACATTGAAAATAATTTAAACTATTCAATTTATGGCCTGATGCATGCCACAACAATGGTGTACATAGCATTGGCAGTTCATCGGCTGGAAGACGTAATACAATAAAAAATTCAAAAAAATCAAATTTAGCAAATAACACAATAATAATTACTGAGATATTAATAAGAATGTTTAATAAATGTCATGTCATATAAAACAAAAGAAGAAACTGTGAATACAATATCAAGTAACAATAAGTCAGCTATAAAATAAGATATAATTAACGATTAAACAGCTTACCACATGTACAGTAATTTTTGTGAACTCATTCAGAAAACAGGTAAATTTAAATGCATCCTTTTGGCGTTTTCGTAAAGTACACACTTAACAAAAACGCCTCACGCGCGCCTTGTCATACGACACCCTAAGTCACCCTGAGGCACCGCCAGTAACCGCGGTCTATGTCCCCGCGGCACGTTTCGGTAAAAATCCTTTAACACACACGGGTTAGACTTGATCCTTTCTATATAATAACTTAAATATATGTATACAAAAACTGCCGAATACGTTTTTGTTCCCCGCATTTTGTTCTTTACTGTACCTAACACAAATAGGGTTCTGTACATCGATCGATAAAAAGGATAGTCTCTATAAAGTTTAATGTACATGTGTCGTGTGAATTTATACTGTACTAGCGGCCGCCAGCGACTTCGTTCGCGTGAAGTTAGTTATGCTCCGCTTCTATTGGTCGCAGCGTGATGTTATATAGCGTAAAGCCTTCCTGGGCTATCCAACGCAAAAAGATTTTTTTTAAATCGGACCAGTAGTTTCCGAGATTAGCGCGTTTAAACAATCAAACAAACAAACAAAGTCTGATTAGCTGTGATCGACGGTTTCCCAGCATAAGTTTCGATCCCCTGGAAATATCGAGACAAAAATATTCATCATCAACATGTCAGTCGCATCCGAAGCTTTTTCAGCTGTGGAGCCTCGAGTCCGCTTTACCGGTCTAATTGCTCATTTGGCTAAACTTAGATATTTTCCGTGAAGCGACTGCCGTTTGAACTCCACAACCCAAGGCGATATCGAAGTAGACCAATTGTTGGACTTTTGAGGGCTCCAACAACCCGAAACGACTACCATTAGATGTTCGTTTGGCAACTGGGACCAATGGCTTAACGTGCTTTCCGAGGCCCGACCAGACCAGTGCAAATATTCATATTCATGCATACAAATATTTGCACTGCGCGGGGATCCCGTTGCAATATCGAGATAAAAATATTATATAAGTTATTACTGGTTATAACCAATTGGCATGACAAATTACATTCAAATCCGTTTAATAGTTTTTGCGTATAAAAGTAGTATACAATCTTTTTTTTTTTTTTTTTATAAATTATAAACCAGCGCTTGACCGCAATCCCGCCTGATGGTAAGCAGTGACGCGATCGTTGATGGTAAAGCGCGCTAGTTTATTAAGAGCCTATTCACTCTAGCCTTGAAGACACTCAAATCGTAATGTGACGGAAACACCGACGCCGGCAAATTGTTCCAGTCCCTCGATGTACGCGGTATAAAGGAGGAAGCAAAACGCTTACATTTCTTCTTCTTCGTCAGTCTATAGAGCTCCACCACTGTACAAAGGCCTTAACCAAGGCTTTCTTAATTGGGCATTAGGGGAGATGGCGACCCCACGCTTGGCAGGCGGGTAGGGGATCTCAGTAATTTGATATTCCTCAGGAGAAGCGCTGCTGCCCGCTTCCCTGTTAAGAGTTCCCTTAGTCGCCTCTTACAACACCCACGGGGGGTATGGGATGGTACTATTCTAAGCCCGGTACTACACTAGACGGTACCATCTAGTACACTCATATTTCATCAGTTATGTTCGGAGCGGCCATATTGTTATCAACCGGGCACAAATCCAACATTGCCATTTTGCTTGCATTGCATATAGACTTAAATAAAATGTAGGTGCAAATTAGCCCTAAAGTCAACTGCCTGACCTTTGGAAGCAGTGCTCGGCGCTCTTCGCTCTCTTCGCTGGCATGCAGTTGATCACAGTGTTAACCTAACCCGTTGAATCGGGGTGCCTTGGGTAAGTTACTGCGACCAATTCGACTCGCATGTGATTGTTAACAGCTCCAACAACATTATTCTCCTGACCTTTATCCCAACTTATATGGGTTCGGCGCTACATAGTTACACTTGTGCCTTACCCTTTTTTACCGAGGGTAGATCTTCATGAAATCGTCTGGGAATAACGGTAGTTATGTTGGCATCCTACTGACTTAAACCGCACTGTTGCTTCCAGTATCAAAACTCGAGAGCTCAAGAGATACTTGTACATTCGTCGCACCCCAGACTGATAACAACCCACTGTGCCTGACAGGCGTCATCACAAAGAAGGGTTAAACCGCACGTACCCTAAGATTTAACCCACAAAGTAGCGCATATTGTGTGTCACCTCTTTAAGCCTGGTTGCTAGAGCGATAACACGCGCCTCGAGGAACACAGGCGTAATGATCTGTTAAGAATAAAATTTTCCTGCTAAAAAAAAAGAAGTAATTACCTTTTGTGAACCGAAACAGTCTAAAAGAAAAAAAATCTGCTAAGCCAGGAAAAAGGGAAACAGCTTCTCAAAATATACAATTCTTAAAGAGATACCGTTGCCCATAGCGCACACATGGGACAGTTTTAGTCAGTAAAAGTCTGGCATTCCGCTCCTCGCAGAGTGGGCGAGATCATTTGATGATTCCACATCCGTAAAAAAAAGCAATAAAGTAACAGGGTTCAGTCAGAGAGATGAGGCTAGTTGCCTATTACACAGAGTAGAAATGTACAGATGACAGCACATCAAGCTACTATTATCCGTCAAATTTATTTATTAGATTTTCAACTTTATCGCTAAAACATTAAGGCTAAACGTTAATAGCGAATATTTGACAGTTTCGGGTAGGATGACCTGCTGTCATTTGTACCTATAGAGAAGAAAGGGCAAGAAACTCCGTAAGCACTCTTTAAATGAAACTAATATGGTTACAATCAGTTATATTATTAATTGCCTAACTTGCATTTTCACAGGATAAATCTAAATGCTTGCCGTCCTACCACACTCGATTGCGATATTTCAAGATAATGCCACTATCAACCAGAGCCAATATTACAGACGCATTATTCTTTTAAACATGATCAGAAATAAAATTTACTGCCCGACATTGCTTGGCCTTTTTAGATTCCGTGCCCCTACCAGACTCCCACGTGGTATAATAAAATAAGAATTCAATAAAATAAGAATCGGACCAGTAGTTCCTGAGATTAGCGCGTTCTAACAAACAAACAAACTTTGCAGCTTTTTATATTAGTATAGATTAATAAATACTATTATATATATAATTCTATTTCAATTTCATCAGTCAATACTATAATTATTGACAGTTTATAATAATTATTTAAATACATTATATAAAATAGTCAAACAAAATCTTTCTCCAACAATAAGTTTGCATCAGACTGTAGTGCTTCATGAACACCTAGACAATTGAAATTGTCACGGATGACGTGTTGCTGTTACCGCTTTAATGATGAAGTCAGGGTGCCCTGGGTAAGTTATTACGACCAATTCAATGCTAGTGCTAGTATTATGTATACTATGTGTTTTTAGAATTCCCTACTCAAAGGGTAAAAATGGTAGCTTTTAGTAGTAAGACTCATAACAGAATGATGATAGTCAGGCAGTGTCTCAGAACAACCTAGACAATTGAAATTTTCACGGATGATGTGTTGCTGTAACTGCTTTAACAATAAAGCCGCGGTGCCCTGGGTAAATTATTACGATCAATTCTATGCTAGTATTATACATAGTGTTTTTGGATTACTGTCTGTCTATGTTCATTCAGTGCCTCATAACCCTGATACCTAGACAATTGTAATTTTCACGTTTAATGTGTTGCTGTTGCAGACGAGAAACCGAATAATATAATTATATACTTAGACTCTTACAATTTTTTTTTTCCAAAAATTTCTGACCGGTTTTGTTCTCATTTATTTATATCACACTTAGCACGATGCGTGTACCTTCTTTTAGGGAATCTGAGATGTCGTTGATCTAAGTTAAGAGTACTCGGCACGGGGTAACAGTTTATAAAAAAGAAAACTTTTATATGCCAGCCAGAGTCACTTCTAATTTTCCTGTATGCCGACAATAACATCAGGTTGTTGTGGTAGGAGGCTTTTGGCCTTTCTGATTTTTAGGGTTCCGTACCTAAAAAGTAAAATGGAAAGGGTTCATGAGACTTCGCTATCCATCTGTCCGTCCGTCTGTTACCAGGCTGTATCTCATGAACTGTAATAGCTAGATCGCTGTAACATCAAATGGTACGGAACCCTTCGTGCACAAGTCCGACTCGCACTTGGCCATTTTTTATTTCAATTGTGTTTAGTTTAGTTTTATGATCTTCCTATAAGAGTTAAAATAAACACTTTTTCTTTTTTCTTTCTTAAATAGCTCAACAAACTGGACTATTGAAAGTTAACTTGTAGTTTTCCACTTAGTCACTCGAGAATTTTTCCAGTTACGTCGTCTCCGCAGATGACGTCTAATAACATTTTGTTGACAACCCGCCACCGTGCGACAGGGATGGCACTCTGCAGTATATTTATAGAGAGAATAATACCGTGATGAAATTTCATTATTTCCTTTTTTCTGGATTACGTTGATGTACAGTTCTGAATAAACAGTGATTGATTGTTTTAAGGAAACAGCGGGCATCTGCAAATTGCAATCGTTTATTTTTATGAATGTAATAACAGAAGTATTGATCTGTTTTTTCATGTCTTTAGTTGGCCCTAAGCGAAAATAAACAAAAATTTCTGTTGGGTGATAAAAATACTATTTATAAACCTCATGATATTAACAGCTCTATATAGTGCCGCCCACTGCCGTGAGGTTTGGGGTTGAGAGCGTTGGTATAAGGGCTCGCGCGGCGCCCCAACAGTCATTCGCGTTCCAAACCGCGACCCGATCAGACGGGCGCTGTCCGACCTACGACCTATACTGCGACCGCGCGCGTATGTATCTGCAAAGTTCCTTATTTAAAAATCATCATTAGTATTCCATCTTCCAAATTTAATTGTAAAAGTTTAAATTTTTTGGCGATTTTATTCGACGGACGTTTAAAGTTTTAATTGTATTTTTTTATCTCCGCGTAGGTGCGTAAGTGTTCGTGTGTTGTGTGTGGCGAATTCGGTGAGTCGAAGTTTGAGTTTCGAATTGGTGGACATCGGCTATTGCTGGAAACGGGTTTGTTTCGATCTCGATCTTTACTCGGCTCTCGATTGTTATTTTTGGCTTTTATGTGTGAGTTTTTAATCATTTTCATGCCATTTCGTTAAAATACAAATTGTCCATTCGTACTTTAGCTAATTGAATTGAGCCGTTATTGATATCGTATGACATTGTCAAACAAAATCAGCCAAATAACTGCCCTTCCGTATTCGAATTTCAAGTAATATTTGGCTGAATTTATTTCTTTTAATTTGCGTCGCCATCGTGATATGCAAATTGCCAAAAATTTCAAATTGATCATTCAGATACGAATATTTGCATTTGAATGTGTTTTGTCATTTTTTGGGCTTAAGTTGGTTTGTTAATTATTGTATAAGTATCATTTATATTTTTATCCTAAGCTATTTCGATAATTCGTGTGAAGTTAATTATTCTGTGTCCTAATTAAGGGAATGGAGTAAGGTTTTGTGTTCTAGACGTTTTTATTTCTCCGTGTCCTTCGTCGGTACATATCTACTGCTATGCCCTATTTGTATTATTTTACGAGGGACTTCGTATTTACACAAAGTCAGCTCAAAAGTAATGGAAAAAGGAGACTAGAAACTACTGTCTTGGCACGAGATCTGTATCACCTTTTTGGCATTGATGAAGGAGGTAATTTAATGTTTTTGGCAGCAGTTTTATTTTGCCAACAATACGGGGGATGGTACAGTTCAGTCTCGATGCAATATTTCTAAATTTATTGGACAATGTTTTGATCAGAAAACAAATGTAAATTAGCAGTAAATAATGGAGATTGTTGGTAGCAATAAGTACGTAGTAAATCAACGATTTAATTACTTGTTAAATGATGCCAGTTGTTTGTTACGACTCTGAGTAAAGTGAGTAATTCGCGAAGCGTTATAAATTACATTGTTTATATTGGACACAAATCAGAAGTCAGGCCGACTTGGCTTGGACACAAATACAGTTGTTTATTTAATTAAGAAATGAGGTGCAACTTCTTAGGTGATGATTCGATGATTGCAACAAGAAACTTTAAAGTGAAATTTTAAGGACGCATCAAGTTTAGGCAAATTCTCTGGCTCTCATACTCAATAAGTCATTCTTTATTTATAAAGTAGTTTCGCTTTCACCACGTGCTCCACACACACATTTGTTTTTAATATAACATTAGTACAACATAACTTCATTAGTAATTGTTTGGATGAGGCAATAAAACTTGAAAATAACAACTACAATGTTTCTAATTTGAGAGAATATAGAACCTCAATAACATAAAAAAAAACATGAATCCAAAGACAAATGATTTACGCATCCAATCTTCTATAGCCCCTACTGATTCCCTTCAACCAATAGTATAAATATAGACTAATCCTATTAAACGTTGAGAGCATAGGCCGTCCCCCATTTCGGCATGACTAGGCATATTAAATTATAGGATTTAAACCCATTCGCAGACTAAATCAGTCAGTGAGTTGAAGTGTCTGTCACCAACAATTATTATGTTCAATTTATCCCTTATACTCAATAAATTTCCCATAATTGGAAGTGATGTGAGAACGAAGTGCTTTATAGGGTTACCGTCCAGCCTAAGGGGTGGTAATGGAATCACATTACTAGACTTTTAAAACGCGTTGTATGACTGTCGACTTTTAAAAGATTTACCCCAGCAAAAAGCACCGATGGTGTATTGTTTTTCCATGAATTTTAGCAAAAATGAGAAGGTTCTCTAATCCGCTGATAATTTTGCCTGTTTTATGTAACGGGGTTGGTTTCCGCACTTACATAGTCCTTTACGTGGTCCATGTGCTTGGGCCCTGGTGGCCATTGGTGGTTGGGACCTTTCCTGAAAGAAGTTTACTAAATCTTCTTACTTGTTGAGAATACTTGATTTGGGTGACGCCTGCATACTCAAAGAGAAAATGGAAAATGGTATCATAAGCCTCCTTGCAAGCCCTGGATGAAATTGGGCTGATGCAAGGGGGCTGTTCGTTGTATCTATTATGTGAAAGCCTTTAGTGAGCATTGTCCTGTGATGGTGACAATTTTGCATTTAATTAGTTACACAATCTCTGGATTATTTTATGTTCGTCTCGAAGGGAGTGGACATTAAAGGCTGATTATGCGCTTTGTATGTATAAGTTTAAGTAAATACAGGTAAGTTGTGCGTATAAAAGTGAAATTGGTTATTCGATTCCTAAACTCACACGACAACATAATATATAATTTTGAATTCTTGTCTTACGTTCAACTTTGTAATGTAATATTAACACAAGATATTTAAAAAAGGAAGAAGGGACATTTAACATAATATCATTCCTGTGTTATCCAAGGGTATAAGCAGGCGTAACCGAAATGAGATACACCCCTCAGAACATTGCAGAATGTATACATACATATATTTCTTTCGTAAAGACTGGTGCAAATGCTTTATGTAAATGTATTTTATAAGGTGCCTGTTATTCGAGAATGTCTTTCAGGATTTCAGGATTAACCTGAAACATTGGAATTCAGGCTCAATACAAGATTTATCGCAGACGTTCCATTTGAGATAAGTACGGCGTAACGTGATTTATGTATTCCGTGGATGAGACATACTTAATTCAAGCAGAAATTTACGTAATTTACGTCAGGAAAAATAAGTCTTTAGAAAAAATTAACTTACTTATTCTTTTACATGCCTACTATTGTATAGAAGTATGTTTTTTCTAACTGAACAGACGGCTGTGTTACCGGAGAGTTTGTAGCCCCATTTCCTCTTCCGAGCGAATGCATTAGGGAGTGGTGAAGGGCAGACGTTTTAGCGGACTATTTTAGGTTATAATTTTGACGTTTGTAAAGTGGGGATTCGCAGCCTAATCTTTATAAATAACTATTGATTTTTCCAAGATGAATGAATGTGTTAATTTTACTGGACAAAATATTTAATTTATTCTGTTAACGACGTTTTTTTTGCTCATTGAATCTCTTCTTTTTTGAACGCGTTAATCTCTGGAGCTTCAAGTTGCATTTTTTTTTTGCATTTGATAGCCCGATTCTTAACGCGACGAATTGGGCCATCAAATGCATATACAATATACATAATATCAAATGCTGTTATAGAACCATGAGAAACCATGCAGAAAGAAAATTGTAAAAAAAGATAGGCAATGCGATGCGGTGAGATGGGTTACGAGAACAAGACATTTTTCACGATCGAACTTATACGCAGAAGTTCATATTTATTAGTAGTTCAGACTGGCCGTTTTAAAGAAATATTTATTGGCATAGAAATATCAGTAACTTATAATTTTATTTTTTTTACTAGCGGTGGCCTGCGACGTCACTGCTATGTTATATAGCCTAAAGCCTTCTTGGATTAATGAATTATCAAACGCAAAAATAATTTTTCAATTCAGACCAGTAGTTTCTGAGATTAGCGCGTTCAAACAAACAGTTACACTCTTCAGCTTTATAATTATATTAGTATAGAGTATATAGATAACCAATTCTACAATAGTAATCGGTGCCATTCTGTAATATACTCACCCTGAAAACTTGAAGAGGTGAAGTGAGAGTGAACTGAGCTGTCATTTCAAATTTTCACTCTCAACACAGTTCACTCTAAGCTCACTTTACCCAACTTTTCACAGTGAATTTTTTACATTATCAATCGGTTGTCTTGAATAAAAACGGCGGTTTGAAAGCATTAATAAGGAAAGTATATCCATCTTTCTATATTTTAATTCTTTAGAGAAAAGTTACCTGATAATTGGAAAATCGAACCATAGCTTACTGATATCTATCTCTTAGATATTTTCAAAATTCTAAATTCAAATCTTGTCAAAGATTTAATTTTACCAGAATCTTCCAGAATCATGGAAGATTCTGGAAAATTCTGGTAAAATTCGCACACATGTTAAAGTATTCTATTTTTATATAAAGACTAGCTTTCCGCTCGCGGCTTCGTCGGTGTGGTATTCTGTTATATCGCGCTTTTTAAATTTCTCTCGGGAATATCAAATTTCTCCGGGACAAAAACTACTTACTTTGTTATTTAATCCGGACAACTAACTTCACATTTGCAAAATTTCAAAGCAATCGGTTCAGTAGTTACGGCGTGAAAGCGGAACAAACAAACTCACTTTCCGATTTATAATATTAGAATGGGTTTAGATTGACATGGTGCTATTTCATGCATCCTATTTATTTATTTTTTTGCTTTGTTAGGATGGGATATCATCAATTAACGACCTCTCCTCCCGCTCTGGGCGGAGCGAAGGGCGTGTTAGACTTTTACTGAATAAAACCCACCCATGTTCCTTCTTTTACCCAAACCGCAACCCTGACCCAGACATCGGTCTATTCCATATATCCCAAACTTTTAAATTTAAAAAAGAACAAACATATATACATACAGTATTTTAAGAAAACCCTGTCCGACCCGTGAAGGTTTTGTTAGGTATCGATAACTGATTCTACTATTGGATACAAAACCGGGCTAAACTTTAAAAAAAAATCCCCCTAAAAAAATTATTATTATTTCGCAAAAAGAGGTAACTTAATAAATCTGCGTTAAGCACCCTTCCGCGGGCGGCGGGTGGCAGGGCACGCGGCACGTGGTCGCATCGCTATTCGCTCAAAATAATACCGGTGTTGTCACTTTTTTTAAAATTACCAAATTTCGGGGAAGTTGGAATTAATTCGCGGGAAAAAAGATTATTTCAAAATTCATTTGTATTGGTACTATGATGATTACGTAAAATTTTATATTATATTTGGTCATGTGTTTACCTAACCTTTATTATCCTTATGGGTCGGACAGGGTTTTCTTAAGATACTGTATGTATGTAAACTTGCCAAATTTATTTAATAAATTTTCAACTTTATTACTGATATTTTAGAGTTCAACGTTGAATAGCCAAATTTTACAGTTTGGAGTAGCTTGTTTAACGATTTTTACTGCTAGTTTTAGCGAATTATTGTAGAAACTAAAAATAACCCAATCATAAGCGTAACACTACATTTTATGCAAATAAATTTCTTGTTATAAGATCGAAGATCGTCGCGAAACGACTAACATTATTAGTCGTTCCACGACGCTCTTCGATCTTCTGTTCAAATGCGTCGTGTCGTTAAGTACCAGCTAATCCATTTAGTAGCCTTGGCGGGTTTATTGGCCGGAACGACCCCTCTGATCAAGCGATGGCCATTGATTAGAATTCCACACCGCTATCTAGAGCATAGTATTGCCAAGAAGCATTATGTTAGGTACCAAGTCATACGGTGTCGAAAGGCACTTTAAGATATTGATCCCGGCGGATACGTGGTTGTAGACTTGAACATAATTTGGTGCAATGTGGATGACGTATTTATTGTTGCATGAATATGGTTGCCTCTGCATAACCCTCTGGGAGATATTGGCGTTATTTTATGTTATAGTTAGCTGCATTTCACGGTTTCACCCGCATAAAATTCGATTCCGTGGAAATAATATTCTCGGTGGTAGCCCATAACATCGGCTGCCGGCAGAACTTACCACCCACCAGACAAAGTCTTGCCTCCAAGCGATTCGTCGTGTTATGGCATGATGTCTGATGAAGCCGTACGGAGGACGAGTTTGAGCAGTTGTGTTGCGATGTATGCCGGGTATGATGCGCCAAATGTTATTGTGTCGGGAGTTTGGTCGTGGAGGATCTTCAGATCAATCTCCCTGTGGTGCAGCATCGTTGGTCGTGTTGTTGAGTTTAACATTGCGTCACCTCGCTCAACTGCCGTCTTCCTTCCTATTCACTAAGTTTTTTAGTGAATAGGCTAAATAAGCTAGCGCGCTTTACCATCAATGATTGCATCACTGCTTACCATTAGGCGGGATTGCGGCCAAGCACTAGTTTATAATTATTAAAAAAAATGTCTGGATGAAAGTACTTATTCTATATATTAAATACAGGTTATACTGTTATACACCATCTACATATCAAATTTCATCCATAATATCCGTTTTGTAGTTTTTGTGTGCAAGAACAAACATCCATCCATTCACTGAAACTTTCACGTCTATGAATTAAGTAGGAAGTAGGATATTAATCGAAACGGATGTTTAAATATTTAAGCCTTCCAGAAAAGTATCTACGTTAAACAAAAATACTTGAAATAACTTAATTCGATTTGACTACAGGAGTCTGTCGTTTATCGAGAAAAAAAGGGAGGAAAGAATTTCCACTAACTCTTGAAATATTTTATTCAATAACGCGTCCCAAGTGATAAGAAAACCTTGACATCCCAAATAAAATGTACATTAAGGTTGGGAACCTTGGAACGTACATCTACTTTTTATTTCGAACTTAGCACAACCATTCCTTTTCAAGGCCTCTGGGTATTGGATGTAAATTAATCTAGAAAAGTACCACTGTAGTCACTACATAGTATAAAACAGAGTCGATTTTCTATCCCTATATAGGGATATAGAGAAATCGACTTTGTAATCGATTTAAGCTTACATAGGGATGTATGCTTAATTTTTTTAAACTTTGCAATGGATTTCGATGCAGTGTTTTTAATAGATAAAGTCATTAAGAGAAAGGTTTATATGTATAATAACATCCATTAAATTGTGGAGAAGTACTATTATTTTTAAGGTTTCTAATGTGATGTCGTAAATAATATTTTTTTCCGCTTACATTGCAAACGCAGCCTGAACTATACGAGATTTATCAAAATAATGTTCTAAGTATTGTACACATTGAAAAGGTCTACAGAAAAGTCCGCGATGGTATATGTCTATCTCTTATGGATATCCCACATTTTTTTTTTAATAATTATAAACTAGCGCTTGACCGCAATCCCGCCTGATGGTAAGCAGTGATGCGATCGTTGATGGTAATGCGCGCTAGTTTATTAAGAGCCTATTCACACAGAAAAACTGAGCGAATAGGAAGGAAGACGGCAGTTGAGCGAGGTGATGCAATGTTAAACCCAACAACACGACCGACGATGCTGCGCCAAAGGGAGATTGATCTGAGGACCCTCCTCAACCAAACTCCCGACACGACAACATTAGGGGCATCGTGCCCGGCACACATCGCAACACAACTGCTCAGACCCGTCCCTCGTACGGCTACTCGCGGCTACGGCGTACAATATACTTTTCGAAGCGATTTCAACCAACACAGCATTAAGTCTTATCCAATTAAATACCTTAAGTGCATTGATTTAATATAGGTCTATATGGCCCTTTACAGCATATGATTAAAATGAATATTTTCTAAGATATTACAGATTTAAAAATTGCAGGACGTAGCATTTGCGGCCGTACCGACCGGCCGGTGCGGCGGGAGCGGGGGCCCCTTTGTTTTTATATATAGAAAGTTCATAGTTTTGCTGTACTGTATTTAGTATCAGCATTACACCCGTGTGAAGGCGGGGCGGGTCGCTAATATATAATATTGGGACATACATATTTGCCAAAAGTGTAAACAAATATGAGTTTATTGAAAAGTAACATTAAACTCTACACATTTAAGTTCAATTTACGCTACAGCTTTCAACATTTTCATAACTTTGTCAAATTCACTCTTAAATAAACCAAACTATTATTGTTATAAAGTTGATATTTGTTTAATTTGACATAACTTCAATTTAAAAGAAATCAGATTTGAACAACGTATCATGGCTCGGCCCTGTTGTAGGAACACTAGGACCCCGATTATCCGGACCTTAGTTATCCGGATTCGCGATTATCCGGACTGCCACATGCCGAGTTTATTCTAACATGAATGTGTCGGAACGGGCATAACGCCACTCCACCGTGCCTTCACGCCCTCCGCGCGTATGTTTATTTATTTCAGGCATCAAGGCCCATATAAACATAATATATAATTCTATGTTAACACAAAAACTTAAAATACAATAAATACATATTACATAACTAACTACACCTAATGTAGGTACACGTAATGTCGGCGTCGTGTTTCGCTGACTGGTGTCATGTAGCTGGCCACGAAACCGCCGGTACACAATACCTTTCGGCCAGAACTCTTCTTTGAGGAACTTCTCAAGATGATGCGTCGGAACACCCACCACGAACGAATTGAAATTCGTGTTGAGACGTGGCTCCTCCTCTCGACCCTCAAAGTGCATTTGGTCTTGACGCGCAGATACTCCACGACTTTCTCAATCTTTGCGTATTGGTGCAGTCTGTACACATACAGCAGCGTCGTCGGTACTGCTGGAAGTAGCAGTATGTCCTCTCCTGGGTCCTGTCAGACCAGTACCGCACTAATTTCGACAAGGAGGCTTCTTCTTCCTCTTATCTACTTTAATGAATTCATCCTTGTGGCACGTGTCCTTTACTGGACCCTGTCTTTGATTTTCGCTGATATGTATTTTTATTAAACACCTGACATTACATATGTATACAGTACGTATATATTACACATGTATGAAAAAGTCCGACTTTCTTCAAACATTGGATTATCCGGACTTTCGATTATCCGGATGCCTGCCGACAACAATTAGCCGCCTACAATATTTTAATTTCTTCTCTAGTCGAGTTTCATTATTGTTCTGTGAATGTAAATTAATTTATGTAATTAATGTATGTAAAAACATAACATAAATAGTTGCCATATTATGCAATTAACTATACTCATTTCAATGAATTTTGTCACAAATTGAACGCTTACTGATTAAGAAACCACCACACCGTCAGTCAAGGGCAGGCTTATGTAATTTTGACTTTGTATCTCAGATTAATTTGAATAAATTACTTTTTAATTTGATTCGGAGGACGGGTCTGAGCAGTTGTATTGCGATGTGTGCCATACACGATGCGCCAAGTGTTGTTGTTTTGAAGTTTGGTCATGGACGGTCTCCAGATCAATCTCCCTCTGGCGCAGCATCGTTAGTCATGTTGTTGGGTTTTATTCGCTCAACTGCCGTCTTCCTTCATATATTCACTCAGTTTTTTGAGTGGATAACTAGCGCGCATTACCATCAACGATTGCATCAGTGCTTACCATCAGGCGAGAGTGCGGTCAAGCTCTACTTTACAGGAATAAAAAAGAAAATATTTCGTCACGTCGCGTCGATGCATTCTCGATTGTTTTGTATACCGAAATGGAAGCGCATAGGTATGACTCGGGTTCCGAACGTAAAGAGGTAGATATTGTAGTTAAAATTATAGCGCAAGTACGTAGGTATATCTAAGCGCAAAGATAAACAACCTTATCAGCCGCAATCGATATTTGTTTATCAAAGTGGTCTTTGAGAGCGGGGAGAGTTTCCCTAAATATACTGACAAGTGTGTCACAAATTATGGAACGTAATTCACTGGTATTAAAGTTCCAATTTCTGTAACAGGATTACAATGTACTAGCTCATCGCGGATGCCTCGCGAATAACAATAAGAGTAATCTATTTTCTTGTGTTGACTTTTACGTGGTTTATTAACGGGATAAGATGGCCGCCGCCGCTGGTGGCAATAACCCGCAGCCTAATCGGCGAAAACATTTTTGTCAAATGATTTTACACCAAAATAATATCAGTTGCGGTCCAAACGAATCATTTTACAAAATTGTGTTCGCCGATTAGGCTACGGTTCCTTTAGCCAGCAGTTTTGAAACGTATTGTTATGTGCAATCTTGAGCCTCAATTCTCAAGATCGCTATCTTTAGTTTCGACTTAGAGTAGTAAACTTTGTAATTTTAAGAACTTTCACAGTCTAATCTCAGTTTAAATTCTTGAATAAATATTTCCCAAAATTATGATAAGTTTTTGCAACACATTCACCAAAAATTTAAGCAAATAATAAATTCAGTTTACAACTTCGAACATTTTTATAACCTTTAATAATAATTACTCGCAAATAAAATGATGTAAGTTGATATTTTATTAACTTAAGATAACTTGAATTTGAAACACAAATATAATTTGAATATAGCATTGTTGTACAAATCCTCTCAAACCCTGCCAACTTATGTAATTCATTGCTAAAATACTTTGCTACCCAGATATGCCACAAAGTCACAAAATTATTCATTGACCGTCCCAGCATAGAACACTGACACTCCAAGCTTATCTGTGCAGTTGCTAAAACATCAAAATAGTCCAGGTTTCAAAGTAAAAATAAAAAAATTAATGGTGCCGAACTAATAGCTACCCCGACAGACATCCACGATGTTTTTCAACAAGAACATTCGGTGGCAATACCAAACTTTAATCTCGAACCTTCATCGCATCACTGTTTGCAAACATTTCGCTTCGACGATTAGATTCGAATGTTTTCTTTGCGATATCTTTGTGCTTCTTCACTCGTGAGGCGCGATAATACGAGGAGTTTAAAGCTTGGAAGGGTTACTAGAGCCTTACGCTGATAAAATCTCAACATAAAGAGTTTTCATTAGAACTTACGTTTTAGAGTGTTCCCGGAATAGCAATGAACGTGGTCTTAAAAGTATTGACATTTAAAACCTATCTCAACAGTATAAAATCACTGCAAATTCGTTTTAAGAAGTATCTTGTCAACCCACGCTCAAAAATTGCTTGTAAAGAAACGGAGGACGGGTCTGAGCAGTTGTGTTGCGATGTGTGCCGGGTAGGATGCGCCTAATGTTGTTGTGTTGGGAGTTTGGTCGTGGAGGGTCTCCACATCAATCTCCCTTTGGCGCAGCATCGTTGGTCGTGTTGTTGGGTTTAACATTGCATCACCTCGCTCAACTGCCGTCTTCCTTCCTATTCGCTCAGTTTTTCTGAGTGAATAGGCTCTTAATAAACTAGTGCGCTTTATCATCAACGATCGCATCACTGCTTAACATTAGACGGGATTGCGGTCAAGCGCTAGTTTATAATTATTAAAAAAAAAAAAAAAAGTTGGGGAATGTAAACTTATGCGACCGCCAATAAAAAATTACTGTGACAAAAAACTAACAAGTATTTGAAACCTATACTGTTCAACAATAATAATTATGAATGGATAAGAAAGGATAATAAAATGGGTAAAAGAACTTTTTAAAGACGATTCTCCTTAAGGCAGTGGATACCAGATGTGAAAATAATGCCAACTAGTAAATATTAGTATTTACTTATTTAACTTTAGATTCAAGCTAGATACCTCGGTTGCATTTGAACCAAGTATTTCAAGTAAGCGCTAATCCCACCGACAAACTGTTGCGCAGTTTGGTGGGTTTATTATATGTAAACAATAGGGATGTATCCAAGGTATGAAAATCAAAAAAATAATTAGTCCGTCTTATAGATAATAAAAAAAATTAAAACCCGTATTTTTTATTTTGTCGAAATTACCAAAAATTACTGAGATATAGCGTATTAAAATTACGGAGTGGGGGCTAATTACGTCACGCCATGGTATATTTTGTACGACGGCGTGACGTCATGCGATATTTCAAATCAATATATCTTCCTAAGTATTTGAATAAAAGAAAAAAGAAAAAATACGTGTTCAATATTTTTTAGAAATCTATCTGATGGACATTAAATTATTTTTGAGGATACAAGCCAATTGTTGGTCGAAATAATAAAGCATTTATTTATTATTATTTCCTTTATTTATATTTTTTCTCATTTAGTTACATTTATAAATATATAGATTTATAAAATACATACAAATACATTTAAAAATATAAAAAAAATAGTGTTCCACCGATGACGGGAGCAGGGTTCAAGCTACCGGTGGTTAGGGCTCCAGAGACAGGAACCTCCTCACGATGCGGGCCGTATCGAGGAGTACTGCTTTTTGAATCAGGCCTTTGATCCAACTGCCTAACGAGAGCCTAATTATTATTATTATCATTAAGATAACATCACTAACAATAAGAATGAGGTAAAAAGGTAACATATAACATTTAAGTAACAAGGTTTACTTCAATTTTGTTGTCATTACAAAGATGTAATGACAACATAACATCTGTATACTTAGTAATTTATAACAAATTTATACAAAAAAAAATATTGTTTACCTGTCCATTAGTTCCGGCTAATCTCCGAAACGGCTGCCCCGATTTTCACGGGACCAAACTGTTAGATAGCTGATGCTTCAAAGAGTTACTAAGACTACTTTTATTTCAGAAAAAGAATTAGTAAACCCTAAGTAATCCTATATGATACCTAGAGTTAGTAAATCATAATAAAATTGATATCCCACCGGAACAACTTACGCCGAGGGCAAACAACTAACAAGATCATATAATTTCATCATTCGCAATCCCTATGAGCAAATAAGCAAGATGAAACTACCACAAAACCCAATGTTTGTCATTATTCCGACGATCATAATTTAGTTTAGATACACTCCTCAATGAGATTATATTACCGGTCGTATCCAGGGATACGCCAAATTTCATAAACGTATCTACGGATTTATACATAAAAGGCTTAATAATAGTAGGAAAGGGTTCTCAGGGTGTGTTGGGTTTATTTAAATTAATAGAACACATATTGTAAAGTAATATATTTAAAAACACCGTTTTGCGCTCTAATTGCGTAACAAGCTATTACTGTCATTTTTTTTTTATAAGAGGCTTGGTTGCTAAGACTTTTGAGCTATTTCTTCATTATTCTTGTTTTCTTTCGTAACTTATCCTAACTTAACTTAACCTACCTCCTTTCGTTTCCCGTGTGAGCTGACTAGGAGGGGTTTGAGGTAAAGTCATGATGTGGCCACTACGCTTCAATATTGCAATGTTTTTTTTATAAATTATTCACTGAATGCACTTTTTGCTACATAAATCATGCGCTTTATTCAGTAAACAGCACTATAAATAATTTTAAAAGTCCAATGAAAAATGATCGTGACACTCAACTTTTCCGCCAAAACCTATTACTATCAATTGGAATCATTTTGAAACCAATTGCTAATCCATTGCTCCATATGTTCGGAAAATGTATCTGCTCAACAACTTAATTAACGCAATGAACGCAAATGTTACGCAATTACCCTGCGGGTCGTGATCGTGGCTTTCCCAACTATGGGGTCGACTTCTATTCGAGCGGCTTATCTGACCTCCGCAGACTTTGGTAATACGAAACCCTTTAGTAAGACTGGTAGTCAGACTTCTGGTCTACCATCAACAAACCACGACTAGCGTTCACAATTTCCTATACAAACATAAAACCAATAAGCCAACATGTTGGCCAAAGTTTTGTTCAAACTTTGGCGAGAGTCATCGGGAGCAGCCAATTAACATGAAAATGAGCCGGCTTTGTCTGTAACTCGTTAGAATAACAGAAGGCTCTCAGCGCTGTTTTACTAAAGACTAACTTTATCTCAAACAGTTTGTAAGTACCAAGTAATGGGTTGACTTTGATTTTATGAACATTTGCATTGTATATAAGACACGCTATTAAGTGTAAGGCACACATAACATACTAGTTGCATTGCTGTTAATCAACGCTTGTCGTGGATGGATCACCATCATAACAAGACCCCTCCGTGCTTCTATATAGCACGGAGCTCGTTTGTCGCGGCTGTATTTTGTAGAACTTTGATAAGTGACCCGTAACGATTTATCAAAGATCCACAAATGACAGCCAGTAAATACACATATGAGATGGAGTACTTGTATATCTCAGCATACCTTAATTAGAGTTTTTTTTTATATAGTGCGTTTCATCTAAGAGTTCCTTTGCCGTCATGTTGGCATTTATTTTTTGTCGCTATCGTAAACAAGGTAAACGCACTCTGCGTCTCTTTCTCTCTCACACTAATTTGCATTAGTGCCAACATGACGTCAAGGGAACTCTTAGATGAAACGCACTATATAATTGTAAACTAGTGCTTGACCACAATCCCGAAAGCAGCTTACTTTAGCCTTGAAGACACTTAAATTGTAGTGAGACCGAAACACCGTCGCTGGAAAATTGTTCCAGTCCCTCGATGTCATCTACATCTCAGCTTTAATCCCAGTCGCATCCGTAGCTTTCAGCTTTGGAGTCTGGGGTCCGCTTTACTAGTCTAACTGCTGATTTTGGCTAAACTTCGATATTTTCCATATAGCGATTGCCGTCTGACCTCCACAATCCGAAGGCGATATCTAAGCCATGCAGTTAAACCAATTGTTAGACTTTTGAGGGCTCTAACAACCCGTAACGACTGCCATTAGATGTTCGTATGGCAACCGGGATCAACGGCTTAACGTGCTCTCTGAGGCATGACCAGACCAGTGCAAATATTCATATTCATGAATACAAATATTTGCACTGTGCGGGGATCAAACCCGCGCCTCCTTGCGCAACTCTAACACACTACCTAAAATATGGGACCCAAAACTTAATCTTCACTAAAAGTTAACCGAACTATAACAGCGTCAAACTAGTTCCTTCTCTGTCTTGTCTATAGAAGTAGACGTCACTCATGGCGTCATTCCAGAACTATCTACCTACCCTCGTCTGGACTATCAAAGAGACTAGTTTCCGCCACTGACATACGATGCTATTTACATAATGTGTGATGTCCAAGTAATGTTGGTTGTATTAATAGAACACATAGGCAAAAACAAAGGCCCCATTTGTATGGTTATTGAATTTGTATTACGTTTATGGGTGCGTCTTTAATCTGTCAGCTGAAATTACCTATGCTTCGGCTTATACATAAACCGCGTAAATCGAAGAATTGTAACAGTTTGCCTGCGATCTTTCCGTTAGATTACAATTTAAGTGTCTTCATGGCTAGAGTGAATAATCTCATAATACAATAGGGATGTATCTAAGGTATGGAAATAAAAAAAAATGTTAGTCCGTTTTATAGATAATAAAAAAAATTAAGACCCGTATTTTTAATTTTGCCGAAATTACCAAAAACTACTGAGATATAGCGTATTAAATTTACGAAGTGGGGCTAATTACATCACTCCGTGGTATATATTGCACCACGGCGTGATGTCACGCGAAATTTCAAATCAATATATCTTCCTAAGTATTTGAATGAAATAAAAAATACAAGTTCAATATTTTTTATAAATCTATCTGATGGACATTAAATTATTTTTTAGGATACAATCCAATTCAACGATTGCACCACTGCTAACCAAAAGTCGGGATCGTGATATTCAACAATTCAGAAAATAATAATAATAAAAAAAACAAAATAGAAAAATATTGTCGAGGTAATATATACAATTCTATAGACACATCTCGTAACAGGTCTTATATGCTTCATCAAGTGGCATATAATAATTAAACAATATGCGTTTTTTTTTTGCTGTAAAATTCTTATGTATAATCAGCCAATATTGTTCCCACTGTCGGTCTTACCTCGATGAGAGGGATGGATATCTTATCCTTTACCGTTTTCAGAGCAGTGGTAATAAAATAATTTACATAAAGTGCTTGACGGAATTCAAACCTACGACCTGCTCATATTCTTATGTAAATAACAATAAATCATTATAATCAATGCAAATTAAATCCACATATACGGCTTGAACAACTATCCAACCAATTTAGATAGAATTCAAGAATATATGGCAATAAATTATTTAAGGTATGTTAAATACATAGAGACTAAATACATAGAGTGTAAGGAATTACTGAGAAACCGCAGCTTTCCAAGTTCTATATTAAACTACTCACAGACGAGGAAGTAGTTGCCGTCTTGAATATATTCGTCTTTGTATCTATTAAACATAAATTAGAATATCATTTGGTTAGGAGCAAAATTAATCTATATAAATTGTTAGCGCGGAACCCAATAAGAGTAGATTGTATGACTAGGCAATGGTTTGGTCCCGTACGATCTAGAAATATCTATAAATTTTCTCGGACAAACAGATCTAACCGAATTAATAAAAATGTAGATCCAGTCGTCTCTTATTCTCTCCAGCAACGCCCTAAGCCGAGGCTCGTACCTCTAAGGGCGAGTCGTCGCTGGAGGCGTGAAATTTATTTATTAATTTTCCGGACTATTCTTTGGTTGCCTTGCTCTCCTTAAGATCTCCTGAAGATCGCGCTGCATATAAGGTTGCCAAACGTGCCACTAAACGGGCTGTAGCCAGAGCCAGATGAGACCATTTGCAACCGCTCTACGAGAAGTTGGAATCGTCTAAGAGTCAGAAGCTCATTTACAAGTTGGCACGTTCCAGGGTCAAAGCGGCACAGGATATATCCAAGTGTCGCTGTGTAAAAGACCCTACTGGCAACCTGCTATGCGAGGACCTCGCGGTGAATAAGCAGCACCAAGAGGTGCAGACACCGGAACTTCCTCCAGATCTTGGATTAGTGCCCCTGATAACGCCTGAGGAAGTCCAATCGGCTCTACGCCGCATGGCGAATCGGAAAGCTGTCGGAGCTGACGGAGTCCCCATCGAGGCCTGGAAGGTGATGTGTCCTCGCGGTGTGGGCATATTAACTGACCTTCTATACCGCGTGCTCCTGACCGGCAAAGCCAAGGGCTCGGCACAGGAGTGTGGTAACTATCGCGGTATAAAGGTCATGTCCCACACCATGAAGATCTTCAAGAGGATTATAGACTCCCGCATCCGGCAGGAATGTGCTGTCTCGAAGTGTCAATATGGGTTTCGTCCAGGGTACGGAACCATGGATCCTATCTTTTGCACTAAGGATCACCATGAAGAGATACAGTTTGAAGAACATGCCTCTGCATATGTTCTTCCTAGATGTGCAGAAGGCCTTCGACTGTGTCCCTCGTGGGGTGATCTGGTGGGCACTGAGGTCCAAAGGGGTACCAGAAGCCTATGTTGACATTATTCGAGATATGTACCTCAATTCTGATTCCGTCGTTAGGACCGCTGTTGGCGACACTAAACCCTTCCCCATCACCGTCGGAGTCCACCAGGGATCCGTCCTTAGGCCGTTTCTGTTCAGCGTGATATTAAGCGTCTTGTCGGACAGCATCAAGGATTCACATGAGCAACCTCCCTGGTTGCTCATGTATGCTGAGGACATCGCGCTGGCGGACGCGGACAGGGAACGGTTGGTGCGGCGTGTGAATGCGTGAAAGGACTCGCTCGAGAACGGAGGTCTGAAACTCAATGAGGCGAAGACCGTGTACATGGCCAGCAACACGATAGACCTCATGTCTGTACGCATAGGCGGAGACATGGTCGAGTGCACAGACCAGTTTAAATACTTGGGGTCTGTGCTTCACACGTCTGGTGACATTGATCAGGGCACGCATTTCCGCAGTTTAGGCAAAATGGCGTGAGGTAACGTGTGTTATTTGTGACCCCAAAATGCCAGTTAAGCTTAAGGGACAGATCTATAAGACCATCATTAGACCTGTCCTTCTGTATGACAGTGAGGCGTGGCCTGTGCTTGAGCGACACAAGCAGGAGCTGCATGTCACGGAGATGAATATGCTCCGGTGGATGTGTGGAGTTACGCGGAATCACCGCATCAGGAACTCCCGCATCCGGGGCAGTCTTCGTGTCTGTGACATAGCAGACAAACTGCAGGTCGCCTACGCTGGTACGGCCACGTATTACGAAACGTTACGTGGGTAACAAATGTCTTACGATTTCACCTCCGCCGGGCCGGAACAAGCGGGGTAGACCAAAGAAGTGCTGGCTTGACGTTGTAAGAGATGGCATGCGTGCCAACAACCTCTCACCACAGGATGATCCGTCACGGTGGAGCCTTTTGAAACGAGTGTTTGAATTGTTGGATTTGTCTCCAACATATATAACAAAATAATTGTTTAGATATATAAATCGTTAGCCTGTAATATATCGTAAGGCTTTTCTCCTCAAGACTTCCAGATCTTTCGATCAAGGGCTAAAAGGGATGATGAAAAAAAAAAATATACATTTTGTACTGATTCAGAGGCTACATGTAGTTTACCAGGTGAGCTAGTTATTATTTAATTTAATTAATTGATAGCTATATCAATAAATTAAATAATAACCTAGCTGAATCAATACAAAATGTATAAAAAAATCATAACCCTTTATTCTTCGTACATTTTAGCCCTTGATCGAAATATTTGGAAGTCCTAGGGAGAAGCCTTATTTCATAAAAATACATATTAACACTACATAATTGGTGGTAACGTGGTGGCCTAGTGGTTAAAACACCAGTCTCTCAAGTATGAGGGTGCGGATTCGATTCCAGGTCAGGCAAGTACCAATGTAACTTATCTAAGTTATATGTACTTTCTAAGTATATCTTGGACACCAATGACTGATTAAAAGGTGAAGGAAAACATCTTGAGGAAACTTGGACTTTAAGTCTGAAATCGCCAACCCGCATTGAGCAAGCGTGGTGATTACGCTCAATCCTTCTCTGTATGAGAAGAGACCTGTGCCCAGCACTGGGACGGTAAAAAAGGTTGATGATGATGATGATGACAAGATAATTATTTCCACTCACTAAACGCGTTCAACGTTTCGAGCGTCAGCTTTAAATCGATCGAAACACGAAGAATACAAATCGTAATCAAAACGCTGTTTCGTAAAAATAACAAAAACAAAAAAAGAAAAAGATTCATATTCCAAATACAAAAATCAATCAAACGTGAGCAAATAGAATTTATGAATTCATCAAACTTCAAATTCTAGGCCGTATAGACAAATTTAATTGGATTTTTACCAAAGTATTTTTTTTTGTGCAAGCTCGATGGTCAATTAATTCAAGCATAAACTACACTCGCGATCATCACGGTTGACCTGGCCCGTCTATGCTGATACGATTCAGGCTGTTTGCTCTATTTTATACCACAGCCCGTACTTGATAAATGGTGTTTTGTGCGCTATGCTGCGGCAGACATGAGTGATGGCTCATACAATTTTGCATCCTTATAATAGATGGTCATATTCTCCCAAGGACCCGTTCATATATACCAAAAACAAACCACATCGCAACGACAAAATGTGCGAAACAGTGGTTAAATGTGAATAGTTTTGATGCAGTTTTTTGTAATAGGCTATTTGACTAAAAATACTAATTAGTCCATCAGTCAGATTTCCAAAAAATACTGGACACGTATTTTTTCTTTTTTCATATAAACAAAAATGACGACACAGTGCTTTGAAAACTCGTGTGACGTCACTGCACGCTACACTTTTTAGCGAGCAGCGACATCACCAGCCACCACTCCTGATCTTTGATGCCTTTTATATTATTAATTTTTTATTATTTTGATAAAACAAAAAATACGTGTCTAGTATTTTTTGGAAATCTGACTGACGGACTAATTAGTTTTTTTTAGTCAAATACCCTATTAGGGCGCGGGCCCTAGGAAAGGAATTTTTCAAGACACTCGCCTTATAAGGTTTAAAGGGTTGAGGCTCTGCAATTAATATCAAAACCTCACTATATTTTATAAGTAAACAGAATACAAACGGAATGGAGAATCTTTTGCTTACAAAAGAGTATTCATTCCATTTATTCTTTGAAATTAATTTCTCTTTGATTAAATCGTTCCAAAAATCTGCGATCTTTTATCCCTTCCGGATTTTCAGCTTAATTTGTGACAGAGGGTTTAACTTGAAACATTAAACACCTTATTTAATTACTTATTATTTTGGAAGTGCCTCAAAATTGTAGAAACATAACTCCGCCTTACATTCCCTTATGAGTTGTAGGAAGTTTGTCATTAAATTTAATTATCTTTTTTGGGGTTTCAAAATAACATCTCTGAGATAATACTTTGTTGTTGGCAATTTCATTAAAAGCAGCCTTGTTTTTGGAATTTGTGTAATCTACAGCTATGAAGCTGTTATTTGACTGAGTACCTACAGTGGCCATTTAGAACTTGTGAATAGGAAATTATTGTCGGAATGATATAAAAGAGGATGGATATTTAGGATGAGCTAGTAGGTTCTCTAACCATTGCAGTTTTTGAAAAACGGTCTTAGGAGCCCGTCCTCCTTTTTGTAAAACATATCAAAGCCACTTTGCATGAGAATGCCCTGACAGGTTTAAAAGAAACGGGTTATATTACCAGATTCATTTTTTGACGTCGTTTGATTTTGTTTTTTATGGGATTTTTATGATACCAAATGAGGTAAGCACTCAGTATATATAAAAGTAAGTAATCGTATAAAAATATTTTCCCAATATATTTTCTACAAAATAGGACACCCAGTTCTAAATTACTTTTAAACGATGGATAGCCTGACCAGCCTGCTCCACCTCAAAAACTCACCTTCTATGCAGACTACATAAAAACTTTTTGAATGACTAGATGTATCAATGTCGAATGCTTTCTCCTTTTACGAAGGTCAAAACTTTTCTACTTTTAGTTTGCAAACAAGTAACTTTCACTCGCTAAACAAGAAACATAAAGTAAGAAGTATGATTATTTAAAAAATTTATTACTTTTATTTCTTCCATATATGTATTCAGAACGTTTGGATTAATTTAAGGGTGTGGTGTACAGTCACGAGCACCAATATGTCAAGACTTGGTAAGGTTCAATGCGTTTTTTTTTCTATAATTATAAACTAATGCTTGACCGCAATTCCACCTGATGATCAGCAGTGAAGCAATCGTTGATGGTAAATCGCGCTAGTTTACTAAGAGCCTGTTCACTAAAAAAAAAAAAAAACTGTGTGAATAGAAAGGAAGACGGCAGTGGAGCGAGGTGATGCAATGTTAAGCCCAACAACACACGCAACGATGCTGCGCCAGTGGGAGACTTATCTGGAGACCCCACGACCAGCATTTGGCCCATCGTACCCGGCACACACTAACAACACTGCCCAGACAACACAACTGCTCAGACCCGTTCTCCGTACGGATTTTCTCATAAAATTATAGATGCAACTTTGAAATAGGACACATTACATAAACCTATGGATTCTCATGTACCTGTGATATCCCCTGCAAAACTTCAAAACCCACGTGACCTAAATGTAGAACTGTGAGAGGAACGAAAGAGGTTATCTACCTCGGCCGGATGTGAGATGACAATATGTAAAGAGAACTTTGTCCGATCCGTGAAGGTATTGTTAGGTATCGATGACTAATTCTACTAATGCCTACAAAGCCAGGCTAAACTTAAAAAAAAGTTCCCCTAAAAACCAATACTATTTCGCAAATGGAGGTAACTTAATACATGTGTGGGCGAAGGGGGCAGGGCACGTGGTACGCTGTCTCATAATAATACCGTCGAAAATGGTGTTGTCACTTAAAAAAAATACTAAATTTTAGGGAAGTTGGAATTAATTTCCGGAAAAAAAAATATTTTAAAATTCATTAGTATTATTACTACGATGATTAAATAAATTTCATATTTTATTTGCTCATGTGTTTACCTAACCTTTTATTATCTTTATGGATCGGACGGGGGTTTCTTTACAATAATATATCACATGTCATATGTTTTCGCCACATGGCTGTTATTTATTTTGATTACGATGGAAAAAGAAACAATATTCATACTAGGTATGTACCCCAAGAACTCGATTGTTTGACTCGAATGTTAATATTTTTGCCTTAACAACAAGATCATATAAAAAGTCCTCTCAATTCAAAATGTCGCAAACGAATTCTCTTTTGTAAATTGTAACAAAGGAACGCGGGAAATCTGTCTTATCAAAATTCTTCTATTTTGCTTTCATTTAAAGCCGCCATATTTTTACGGCGTCCCTTTATTAAGTACTAACAGCTGTCTAAAGCTTCGCTTACATCCGCACATTTTTCTCAAACAATTATTTCCCAGCAACGAAAAAAGAAACGTAATATTACTTCTAATTGTCCTGTATGGGTAGTGGTGACCCAGTGGTAACGGCTGGGAATTATGCGTTGTAGGCTATGGGTTCACACACAAGCAAAAGGTTTATTTCCTTCTTTCATCACTGCTTTCAATAGATCCAGAATCTAGCATGTCCTAGAAACTAAAATTGGACATCTGACATCCACCTACCCATTCGAGCTTGAGCCTTATGATCGCATAGTGGGAATATAATATGCTGAGTAAGTCAAGTTTCATTATAATCTACTTCAACCTTTAGAGATTCACTGCTGAACAAAGGCCAAGTTGTTTGCCATAATCCTCACGCTTGGCAGGCGGGTTGGGAACCACAGTAATTTGATATTCCACATTCTTCCTTTAGTCGACTTTTGCGACACCCATGGCAAGATATGGGTTGGTACTATTCTAAACCCGGTACCACACGGTCATTATAATATTCAGATTCAACCAATTGAACTGATAGTCGACCTCAACACAGTTGAAAGGAAAAGACAACTCAGATGATGAATTGAGTAATTTGAAGTTGTTTGTGCGAGCACACCTTTATAGGGGGAAATTCATCTAAGGAATATTAACTGTAACTCAGCGGCTTTACAACTCCATTTCGCAATGATTTGACTGATAATGGCTTTATCTGGTTCTCCTGGTTTTATAGACTCGACCCTGATATAGGATTTAGTTAATTAATTATCCTGAGAGGTAATTCTCGTATTAATAGGAACGTTTACAGTCTGAGAGGCAATCCTCGTAATTATAAGAATATTTATATTCTGATCTTAGTCTCTCATCATCTCGGCGTTAATCCCAATCGCAGTCGAAGCTTTTTCAGCTTTGGAGTCCGCGTTCCGCTTGACTAGTCTAATTGCTGTTTTGAAGTCTAACTTCGATAGTTTCCGTGAAACGACTGCCGTCTGACCTCCAAAACCCAAAGGCGATATCGAAGCATTGCAGCTAGACCAATTGTTGGACTTTTGAGGGCTCCAACAACCAGTACCGACTGCCATCAGATGTTTGTATGGTAACTGGGACCAATGGCTTAACGTGCTTTCCGAGGCACGACCAGACCAGTGCAAATATTCATATTCATGCATTCAAATATTTGCACTGCGCGGGGATTGAACCCGCGCCTGCTTGCGCAGCGACCGCGTTCGCTACTGTTATTTATATTATTTATTATTATTTATTTTATTTGGGCGGGCAGGCGTTTCCTTATGTAATTTTGAATAAATGACGTTTTATTTGATTCATTTGCATTATTTTATGGACTATATACCTTTTTAATCATGGGGATATCCTCATAGAGACCCTCCGTCTGGGAATAACGAAGGTTATATCAGACTCCTACCGACTAAAGCCCCACTATTCCTTCCCGTACCATAACTTGGGGGCCCGTTACCAAACAAAATAGACTTACAAGACTTCAAACCTTCAAAACCAAGAATACAACAAAGTTCATCCATTGTATTAAATGCGTGATTACAAAACAATATGTAAAAAAACCCTGTCCGACCCACAATGATAATAAAGGTTAGGTAAACACTTTACCAAATATAATATAAAATTTTACCTAATCATCATAGAACAATACTAATGAATTTTGAAATAATCTTTTTTTCCCGCGAATCAATTCCAACTTCACGAAAATTTGGTAATGTTTAAAAAAGTGACAACACCGGTATTATTATGAGTGAATAGCGATGCGACCACGTGCCGCGTGCCCTGAACCCCGCCGCCCGCGGAATGGTTGCTTACTGCAAATGTATTAAGTTGCCTCTTTTTGCGAAATATTATTTATTTTTTTAGGGGGATCTTTTTTTAAAGTTTAGCCTGGCTTTGTATCCATTAGTAGAATCAGTTATCGATACCTAACAATACCTTCACGGATCGGACAGGGTTTTCTTTACAAATTGTATATACAATACCCAATTCTATGTACCCAATTCTAAAAATATTAGACACACCCTCTCAGAAATAGTGTCAACAATTATCTGTTGTTATTATGTTTCAAGAAGTTGTAAGAAAGCTCAAGGTCATTCAAAGGGCAGTGGTGGACAATGAAGAGGGCTATGCTTGTGGTTTCACTGTGTGATCAAATCAGAAATGAGAACATCCACAGAAGAACGAGAGTAACCAATATAGCCCGAAGTATTGCAACACTTAAGTGGCAGTGGCCGGGGCACATTGTCCGTAGAACCGATGCACGAGATTTTCCACGGAAAGCGTAGCGTGGGTAGGCCCCCGACAAGGTGGACCGACCACCTGGTGAAGGTCGCGGGAAACTGCTGGATGCGGGTGGCGCAGAGCCGGTCGTCGTGGAGACCCTTGGGGGAGGCCTATGTCCAGTAGTGGACAGTGGACTTTCGGCTGAAATGATGATGAAAATGATGATTAAGTTTCATTCTCCTGCCCTTATCCCGACCATGCAGTCGGCGCAATACGGCTCTTTCTTCCATACTTCTCTATTAGAAGTACTCACCACCTTCTTAGACATATTATCAATCACACCTTCCATCTATCGTTTCTTTAGTCTTCCCCTAATCTTATAGCCATTGACTTTCATCATCATAACTCTCCTGACACCATTTATTTACTTATAAGAGTTATCTTTAAGAAACCGTATGTACTGTACATATGTTACTCAATCATAATAGTACAAAATATAAGTTACAAACAATATTGCGAAAAGCGCCGTTAAATAAAGAAGTGTCGTTTGAAGTTCGTAATGGCGCAAAAGTATAATGTTGCTGACAAACGGTTACCAACTGCACGGCAATTTATTTCACTTATAAGTTACAATTTACAGCAAGTTAAACGACCAACACTAGCATCAGCTACTAAGTAATTACATTAGAAATTTTACCGGTATTTTGAACTTTTAGGTAATGGGTATTTTTTTTTATTTACCTGATATACATATTAAAGAAAGTTATTTATTGTGATTTGTGCAAGAAGATTATAAAACTAAACTAAACATAATCAAAACTAAAAAACACATAAATTGAATTATGTACAGTCACACAGAAAAGAGTATTACGACAAAAAGTTTTTATGTATGGGAAACTGGCCAGTTACAATTTATTTAAAAAATATGATTATTTATAATTAATAATAGATAGGTTCCAAATTCAAAACTTCCCTTCACAATTTTGCGAGCTAATTTAAATTATCGTATCGTCTAATTAAAATTATCTCTCTTGACGCATGTAACTTTGCATAGAGGCTGGTGGAGAGTACTTTGAATAGATGTAATCAAAATAAATCATATTTTTTTTTTATCATAGCAAAACTTTCTGAGTGTCGCTCGTATAAAAAAGCCCCACAGGTCGATCGATCAGGTACGCTTACTACGGTTGTGAATGAGTGACCATCCAAATGTGAGTATCTGAATGGGTGGGTAACAACCCATCATCTTTGATGGTCGTGTGATCTGTAAGACGTATACGGTTTATGGCTTTCAAATAAAAAAAGAATACAACCAGTCGAAAATTCCGAGGAAACTGTCGAATTGAGACCTGACCTTTTTTTTTTTTTCGAAGACGGTTAAAACGACACAGCCCTCCGACACGACCGGTCACAGACACGGTGGCTTATGGTGGCTTATGTTGAAAGAAGGATGTCGGCAAACTTCTCGCGAGCGTGTTGTCCGCGCAATAATAAGTCCATGTTTATTTTTATTTACTTAATTAACCTTGAGAATGCCACAAAAATTATATGACACAAGCTGTTTCGACGCACGTCAATCACTAATTATCAAATAAGTTTCTGATATTGACTTGCAATGACTGAAGCCGCCAACCTAGCCCGCCGGCAATATCTTGCCGATATATGCCGCCGGGCCGGGTTTAGTATGTAGTGCGCTTTAGTCTAATGCCTAGTGTCTGATCATAACAAAGTCTTCGAAATTCAAAGGGTGGAATTGGGTGAAGTTAGACGTATGTGGTCAATTTGAATGGCATATACATAAGTTGGCATGGATTGACACTTGATATATTATATAAATGATGTAATTACATCAGACCAAGCAATGCAAACTGCGCAAGGAATCTAATTAATGAGATAGCAATACATAGAGCGAACGACGCATTCTGTATCTTTATGTACTCTCCTAACATCTATCTATACTATACCACAAATAAATAAAATTATACTGCCTATTTTATGGCAAAAATAACATATTTTTAATCTTGCTATCCTATCATAGTTTGTATGCGTGGATGATTTCTCGGTGGTAGGCCATAAAATCGGCTGCCGGCAGAAATTACCACCCACCAGAAAAAGTCTTGCTGCCAAGCGATTCTCCGTGTTCTGTCATGATGTCTAGGAAGCCTTACGGAGGACGGGTCTGAGTTGTGTAGCGATGTGTACCGGGTACGATGCGCCAAATTTTGTTGTGTTGGGAGTTTGGTCGTGGAGTCTCCAGATCGACCTCCCTCTGGCGCAGCATCGTTGGTCGTGTTGTTGGGTTTAACATTGCATCACCTCGCTAAACTGCCGCCTACCTCCCTATTTACAGTTTTTTTGAGTGAATAAGCTCTAACTAAACTAGAGCGCTTTACCATCAACAATTGCATCACTGCTTACCTTCACGCGGGATTGCGATTAAACTATTGAGTGGATTTATTTTCAAATAAATACGTTGGCACACAGACAGCTTATAACCGGGATTAACACATAGGAGACTTTTCAACCCAATATTATACCGCACTTTTTAAATTGAAACAAACAAAATTCACTTTTTTTTATATTTTTATTAAAATTATAAACTAGCGCTTGACCGCAATCCCGCCTGATGGTTAGCAGTGACGCAGTCATTGATGGTAAAGCGCACTAGTTTATTAAGAGCCTATTCACTCTAGCCTTGAAGACACTCAAATTGTAGTCCGACGGAAATACCGCCGCTGGCAAACTGTTCCAGTCCCTCGATGTACGCAATTCCTTCGCACACTCCCCAAAATACATTCTATAGAAGACCGAAAGGCTGGCTACTCTACGCTTGTGCTCTAGGCTTATGGCATGGCGTGTGATGTAGAAAGATTTTGACCTACGTAGTGAGGTGAGACGCGTTCGAATGTAAGAAACATATGAAACCGAAGAAGCTATCAATTTTTACGGTATTTTATTTTAAGTTGGAACTTTGTATGTGTGTTATTCTATACCAGCTGTTATGTATAATGCATAAAGGTGGTTGTTACATATTATATAAGGTTTAATATGCAATATCAACAGTTGTACCGCTGGACATAGATTGCGTCTTAATTTAAAGATGTTTAATTACAGGACAAGACGCATCAAAGTCTTTTCTCTGTATGGAAAAAGACCCGTGACATATATTTTTTAATACCTGGAAAATCTGGCAAGTTAAATTGTTTCCGTATATTCTTCTTTAAATATAAATCTCGACCAAACAGTGAATTAAATCAATTTCGTAAATTCTTATAACACTCCGACTTTCGGCGTGGCTCCCAAAAACAAATCCTTACAGACCTTCAGGGGTTTATTTTGTGACTCTGTCTGTTTTACAAATTATATCAAAGGATAGCTTCAGGCGAGGTAAACAAAACACAGAAATGGCAAGACCCTGAAATCAACATAAAAGTTATGGAAGAAAATATACTTATATCCACAGCAATCGCTTGCGGACCAGAGAACAAAAGATTTGCTCAACCATAAACGATAAAAGTTTCAGGAATATATGAAGTACACTTTTCTAACTGGATTTTATTGCTGAATACCTTATTTGGGGCAGAAAAAAGAAGAATAAATGGACAATTTGGTACATAATTTTGAAATAAAGTAAGGTCTAAAACTCATTGTTTTAGAGCTTTTCTGTACACTACAAAGTTTTTACGGCATTTTAAAGACTTGAAGATTATAAAAAGCTAAGTTACCCGAGTATTTGAAGAAGGTAAATTAATATAAATTGCCTTTTTATTGTCATTGTCAAAAAAGCTTTTCATTTTATATCTTTCAACTGTTTTTACAAACAACTTGTGTAACTAAGAAGTATTTATAACGATGCCACTTAGCTACACGCGCGTGATTTTAGCTCCCTTTCTAGAACATTATTATCACTTAGCGCTAACTCATTCAAGACTAATTACTCTAGACTTAACAGAGTCTACAGTAATTCGAGATTAAGTGTGGAGTTTTATAATATTAATAGCTACACCCCGTGGTTTCTCTCACACGTTTCGACTCCGTGGCAAAATCGATATAAAAAGTATTCTATGAGTTAATCATCATCAACCTTTATCGTCCCACTGCTGGGCACAGGTCTCCTCTCATACAGAGAAGGATTGAGCGTAATCACTGTGCTTGCTCAATGCGGGTTGGCGATTTCAGACTTTAAGTCAAGGTTTCCTCAAGATGTTTTCCTTCACCTTTTAATCAGTCATTGATGTCCAAGATATACTTAGAAAGTACATATAACTTTGAAAAGTTACATTGGTACTTGCTTGAACTGGAATCGAACTATACTAGGCCACCACGACATACCTATAAGTTAATCTTGGTTATAAAGTAAATGCTTGCCAACACCAAAATTGGTGCAGCCATTTGACCGTGAATCTGTGATTAACAAAGTAACTAACACAGAAAAAAGAAAAAAAAAAAAAACAAATTTCCCCTTAACATGTTGTCTGGTGAAGCCGTACGGAAAACGACTCTAGCAGTATTGTTGCGATGTGTGCCGGGTACGATGCGCCAAGTTGTTGTGTCGGGGGTTTGGGCGTGGAGGGTCTCCAGATCAATCTCCCTCTGGCGAGGCATCGTTGGTCGTGTTGTTGAATCTTATTTTAACCCATGCTTTTTGAGAACATTAATACTTTATTATCACTAAATAAATACCTACATTTTGCTTATAACTATACTATGAAGCTCGCAGAATCGAAATTTAGCGAAAAGCTTACCATTATGTACAGTACATATGTCTTAAAACAACCGAGCAAATAAAGAGCCTGAAAATACCACGTACAGCTTTTGTTACCAACAAATTTCTTTTATATTATCTCAGTGAGCATCAATATTGGAAACAGCAAGAATATTGTATGAAGGTAGGCACTTAGATGTCTCGCGCTTAACGTACATGTTACATTCTAAGAATATTTATGGAAGTTTTATAAAAAAATGTTTTTTTTTTTAATTACTTTACCTGGGGATTGCTAGAACTTTCATAGTATCTACTTATCACTCTATTTGCTCCGAACATGATATGACGGCAACGTAATAAAAGCAACTTGAAACTGTTAACACCGTTTTCTCCTTCACAATGAAAACGTTATTAGACACATTCCTTCGTCAAAAACACTTAGCAAGAAAAGTTTAAAGATATAATATTTCATTCTTTATTCCATTTATCTTTTTTTACTGACATTGCTGCCGGGGTATTTTACGATGAGCGTAATGCATTTCAGAGTATGAACACTTTAGTTTCATAGCTTTAAGTATCATTGGAAACCATTTCGCTGAAATTAAACTTAAATATGCAAAATGATCACGCAGAGAATCTCCGAGCATAGCTCTTTCCATTGCCCTTTGTGTGACTCAGAGCCTGCGTATGAGACCCATTGTGAGCGACAACGTTTCAGTTCCGTAAGTCATCACTGGCAACACACACTGGTCTCTGCGTTTGCGTCTGGTTTCTCTGCGTGATCGAATCAGAAATGAGGAGATCCGCAGAAGAACCAAAGTCACCGACATAGCTCTGCGAGTCGCTAAACTTAAGTGGCAGTGGGCAGGGCACACGTAGAACCGATGGCCGATGGGGCAGTAAGGTTCTGGAGTGGCGGCCACGTACTGGAAGACACAGCGTAGGGAGACCCCCAACAAGGTGAACCGATGACCTAGTGAAGGTCGCGGGAAGCCGATGGATGCGGGCAGCACAAGACCGGTCAGCGTGGAAAGCCTTGGGGGAGGCCTTTGTCCAGCAGTGGACATCCATAGGCTGAAGAAGAAGAAGAAGAAGATGCAAAATGACTCGCACAGACCAACGACTAGTTAAGTAATACACTATCAGTATCTTTCATTTTAATAGTTCAACAATATTCATTGCGTTATTTACGTTGTTGCAGACACATTGCAACAATGGATTAACAATATCTTTTCGCCTGAAGGACGCCTCGTTGAATGTAAAGCGCGCTAGTTTGATAAGAGCCTATTCACTCTAGCCTTCATCATCATCATCATCATTTCAGCCGAAAGACGTACACTGCTAGGCATAGGCCTCCCCCAAGGTTCTCCACGACGACCGGTCCTGCGCTCCCGCATCCAGCGGTTTCCCGCGACCTTCACCAAGTCGTCGGTCCACCTTGTCGGGGGCCTACCCACGCTACGTCTTCCGGTGCGTGGTCGCCACTCGAGAAGCCGTCGGCCCCATCGGGCATCGGTCCTACGGGCAATGTGTGCAGCCAACTGCCACTTTAGTGTTGCACTTCTTCGGGCTATGTCGGTTACTCTCGTTCTTCTGCGGATCTCCTCATTCCTCATTCGATCGCGTAGTGAAACCCCATAGCCCTCTCCATTGCCCGTTGAGTGACCTTGAGCCTTCTTATAAGGCCCATTGTTAGCGACCACGTCTCAATTCCATGAGTCATCACAGGCAACACACACTGGTCGAAGACTTTTGTTTTGAGACACTGCGGTATTTCGGACGAAAAGCCTTAAAGACACCCAAATTGCAGTCCGACGGAAACACCGCCGTTGGCAAATTGTTCCAGTCCCTCGATGTCTGTGGTATAAAAGACGAGGCGAAACGCTTCGTTCGGAACGTTGCGGTATCAACAACGTAAGGGTGGAAACTCGCCGTACGACGGGTCGTCCGTTGATGAAACGTATTAAGTTGATGATGTCTCTCGCAACTTTGATGATAAATCCACCCTGCTAGGTAATTGCGTATCACACCGCCAGTAGCAATGACTTTCATTTTTGTTGGTTGGTCCCTTCCTTATCGGTTCCCTACCACGGAACTATATCATACCTGTAAGGTTCTCTCTATCCGGAAAATGTTTATTCTAGATTTAATTCTCACTGTCCACTCTTTTAATTCCTATAATCCCGAAAAGTTCCAACCCTTGAGGCGCAAATATACGAGTACAGTATGTTCGTTCATCCCTGTCTATTCTAAGCTAGCTCAGCGATCCTTTTACTTCCTTGGTCCTCACGTGTACAACAAAGTGGTACTCTGTGGTAAAGCATAAATGCAAATTCACTTTCATGGACATGGTCTTACAATTACATCACCTCACTTCTCGATTGCACCTTTTTGTTCGTTAATAGTTTTACCTTTCTGTTAAAATGTTCTTCTGCTAATGATATATGTATGTACAAAATTATTTTTGATGTCGTCACAAATGATAATATGTTTAATGGGGTGTGAACCTGGAGATCTGTATTATAGGTTCGGAACCTAGTTCAGACTTCAGCTCTCACAAAGGCTCGAGTATACGGCAAAATTGTATGTACACACGAATGGTTCAATGTTCCTGTGTGAGAGAAATAAACAGTATTTATTATTATTATACATTATTTTTTGATTATGCGTAACGGAAAACACGTGTCTAGTATTTTTAAGTAAAGAATCTATTCACAAAATTTCGTCAGCTGAGAGAGGGCATGCGCTCGCGTAAGCTGCGTAGCACGGTCAGTAACCACACTGCAACAATTTCTAAATGTATTTGGGAAAAATCTAAAATGGTGTAAAAATTATTGGAATCGATTCAGTTGCTTATTATGAACAAACTATATTCAGGTTTCGCATGAACGTTTCTATATAAGTGTTTCCGTCGGACTACAACTTGAGTATCTTCAAGGCTAGAGTGAATAGGCTCCTAATAATCTAGTGTGCTTTACCATCAACGATTGCATCACGGCGTACCATCAGGCTGGATTGCGGTCAGGCGCTAGTTTATAACAGGGATGTTTCCTGGGTTAAAAAAAAAAGATTCTATTTAGTTCGTCATTCAGATTATAGAAAAATATTGGATACGTGTATATTTTGTTTTATCAAATCAATAACAATTGACAAATCTAAAAGGCATAAAAAATCAGGAGTGGATCTTGCAGTTTCACTTGCATACGTTTCGATTACATGGGAATATCGCTATAAAAAGTTAAGTATCCTATATTTTAATTCTAGTTTTAAACCCACCTGTGTGCCGAATTTCATCTAAATCTATTCAGTAGTTTTTAAATAAAAAAGTAACAATCCATCCATCCAAGCTTTCACATGTATAAATATACATGTACAATATGATATTGTTACGGGCTAGGGGTACTAAAAGACCTGTTAAGGGTTACGTAGTTTATTGGCAACGAAGGTACAGTCGATTGTAGACAATGACAAGTAGAATGTTGCTGACGTTGCACCGAAGTCTTCACTTACGTCCACGAAGTCCGTATTGTAAACACGCAATAACGCCACAGATGTTACTTCACGTAGTACTCACAGTTCTCGTTACAGTTATCACAGTAGGTATTCTCAAAGATCGCTTCTTAACTGTCGCTGTTTTCGTCTCGGTAGTCGAATGTAGACTGACTTTGCGCTGGCGTCACGACGCTATATATAGGGCAGCTGATCGAACATTCCAGAATCGTCTAGACGTAATAATAATAGCGCATAACTTCGAGTACATTCAGTAGGTACCTACGGTAATTCCCGGAAACGGGCTTCTTGAAATTTCGATGTCGTCACTTAGTTGACAAAATTGATGAAACCTGTACCATTCGATAGGCCACCTTAAGTCTAGCAATGCGATTTTATATTACACCTATACAAAGTCTAGGTCTCGAGTTACAGGGCTTAAAAGTTACGCACTGCATGTCACGCGATATTGAACCTTATGCCCTCGACATAAGGTGCATTCGTAACAATATATTTGGTCAGATTTTAATAAAAATAATTTTCTCAGAAATTTTAACAATCGATGCCTCTGTTGCTTGTGTCTTCGAATGGTAAAAATCCACTTTAAACTACTAAGAAATAACAACCTAATGCATGGATGGATGATTTTCTTTATATACCGACCAACTATCAAGTTCACCTAGTCCTTCCAAGGGATTCCGTAATATCATGTAAGTGAATAGGCTCTTAATAAACTAGCGCGTCTTACTATCACCGATTGTATCACTGCTTACCATCATTCGGGATTACAGTCAAGCACCAGTTTATAATTATAAAAAAAGGTTGAAATTTGTTGGTACCAAAATTATTGGAATAAGTAGGTACGCCCATGTATTAAACACAATGCTAAGATTAGCATATGATAAAAAGTTTTTATTCGACCAAGGGTTTTATTTAAAAGGAAGCGCAAAAACCCACAAAAATAAAAGAAAGGTTACTACTAGATTTTTTTTATTACCGGACCCTAATAAAACGGGTATTTGAAACCGTAAAGTTAACATACAAGATGCACAGAAGAAGTAGGTTAGAAATATTGATATTATGAATTAGCTTTTACCTTTTTACGAATTAGTTTTCTATTTGGACATTCCACCCTTTCTATGTTGTGTTTTGACGGCAGAAAAACAGCAATTTATTTATTTCCTTACACTGGAACGCCAAGTAACCATTTATTTTAATAATTTTAAACTAGTGCTTGATTCCAATCCCGCCTGCCGTAAAGCGCGCTAGTTTAATAAGCCCATTCACTCAAAAAACCTGATTGAATAGGAGGGAAGATGGCAGTTGAGCGAGGTGATTCATTGTTTAACCCAGAGGGAGATTGTTCTGGAGACCCTCCACGACCAATCTCCCGACACAACAACATTTGGCGCATCGTACCCGGCACACATAGCAACACAATTGCTTTGACCCCTCCTCCGTACAGCTTCACCAGACATCATGCCGGAACAAGACGAATCGCATGGGGACAAGAAGTTTTTAATCATAAATTATTGCTTGACCGCAGTCGTCCTGATGGTATGCAGTGACACGGCGGTGCTCTTCCCAAGCCAGGCAGATCTCCACCGTGTCCTCAGGGCGATCCTCACAGTGGTTACAGTCTGGCGTTTCCTCCCGCCTTATACGGAACAAGAACCTCCCGAAACAACCGTGTCCGGTGAGGACTAAATAATTATCAATCACCAATAATTATCTATAATTATAATTATTAATTGTCAATCATTTAACTACAAACTAAGTAACTAAATAATTCTATAATTGTTTAGTTTGTTTATGTATTTATATGATTAACTGAGGTCTTAAGCAAATCAAAGATTTGTTTGAAATAGGCTAACGTGCCACACTGAATCCTGTACAAATAACATAAGATTTCCTGGTTACTGATAACTAAGTTAAAATCGTAATAAATTACGAAACAGATAATATTTACCCTTTGGATACAAATTGCACGATAAGCGAAATTCGAAGGGTCGACGGATGATCCATTCAGGGGCCCGTAATTTCGACGCCTCAACGCCCAAACTTTTGATCCTCAACGAAATTATGTATAAAAAGTTTTCTACGGAATCAGAGAGGCGTATTCTAAAGCGGGTCTTCATGACCCCTGGCATCGAAACCGGGTCGTGTTGATTTGATTTGTTTAAAATGAATTAGGGATTCAATGACATAAGGCGTTTTGAGTAGATTATTTTTTTATTTTATTATTTTAACCATTTATGTTTAATTGTATTGTTCGACAAAAAAAAAATAGAACAGAAAAAGGTACAGATGCTTATTTCAGAAGAAATGTTTTCCAGCGTAGGTACCTATAATAGGATAATAGATACAGAAATATGGACAGCGTACCTATTATTTTTGGATAATGATTAAAATAAAATAATAACTAAAATAACTGTGCCATAATTTTTAATAAATAAGTGTTAATTTTTCAGAGTATTTTAATTAGTATACGCACTAATAATTGCTTATTATTTTTTATAAATAAGGAAGAATATTCTTTACTATCAAATATTTCTTTCTAAACTGTGAAATGGCACAATTGTTAGCTGCGCTGCGTCTGCGCTAGTTCGGTTCCCACACGGAAAATATATGTATTTGTATTACCATCAATTAGTTCTCCGGATCTGGCTATTTGTTTATTTTAATTTTTTTAATAATTATTAACTAGCGCTTGACCGCAATTTCGCCTGATGGTAAGCAGTGATGCGATCGTTGATGGTAAAGCGCGCTAGTTTATTAAGAGCCTATTCACTCAGAAAAACTGAGCGAATAGGAAGGAAGACGGTAGTTGAGCGAGGTGATGGAATGTTAAACCCAACAACACGACCAACGATGCTGCCCCAAAGGGAGATTGATCTGAAGACCCTCCGCGACCAAACTCCCAACACAACAACATTTGGTGCAGCGTACCCAGCACACATCGCAACTCAACTGCTCAGACCAGTCCTCCGTACGGCTTCACCAGACATCATGCCGGAACACGACAAATCGCTTGGCGGCAAGGCTTTGTCTGGTGGGTGGTAACCGAGCGTCTGATGGGGTTCGAACCTTTGGACTATAACTTGTATGTCGCGGCCGACACCACTGTGCCGTCGCTGCTCTCGCTTTCGTTTCTCATCTATCAAAAACACATAGGTATACGTATTATCCTTAATTTATTACATTTGTTTCCCGCCGAGATGAAAAAGCGACTATATTCTGAACGTTTTTAATTACGTAAAGCCTTCAGTTTATTGATAAATAGGCTGAAAGTGGTACTGTTCATGAATGCTGTCGGTGTTCTATAGGATGCATTTTGGACAGTGTGCGAGGGAATTGCATGATTTATTTCCCCCTTCTCCGTTCCATCATCGGACGACCCGTCGTACGACGAGTTTCCACCCTTACGTTGTTGACACCATTACGATCCAGACGAAGCATTTCTCCTCGTCTTTTATACCACGTACATCGAGGGACTGGAACTATTTGCCAGCGGCGGTGTTTCCGTAGGATTACAATTTGTCTTCAAGTCTAGAGTGAATAGGCTCTTAATAAACTAGCGTACTTTACCATAAACGTTTGCATCACTGCTTATGCTAAAAATGCTAGAAGGAATCTATATTTTATCGCATTGTATAATATTTACGTAAGTTAGTAATTTATTCCCAATACTATCACTACAGGTCCTAATTTGCCCTAATTTTAATGATGCAGACTTAAAACATAGTCACGTATACACTTGTATAAGATTCTGTTCTCTCTCGGGAAAGAATCACAGGGCATCAAAAAATTTGTCCGCACAATTGTCAACAAGAAAAGTCAGAAAATCCATCATCAGTAGTTGACTTTACAAGGCGTGCAGCTGTCACTTATTATTATTTTATGCCCAAGAGGATAAAACGCTGATGTATTTCCCTGCGTAGAATAACGGTATTATATGTTTCTTTTTAATGAGATTCGACGTTGGACATTTTCGCCCTTATTCATAAACGTTGCTTAAAGTTAACTAGTGGTTAGCGATTCTCTCGGTGGTAGACCATAACATCGGCCGCCGGCAGAAGTTACCACCCACTAGACAAAGCCTTGCCGCCAAGCGATTTGTCGTGTTCCGACATGATGTCTGGTGAAGCCGTACGGAGAACGACTCTAGCAGTTATGTTGCGATGTGTGCCGGGTACGATGCGCCTAATGTTGTTGTGTTGGGAGTTTGGTCGTGGAGGGTCTTCAGATCAATCTCCCTTTTGCGCAGCATCGTTGATCGTGTTGTTGGGTTTAACACTGCATCACCTCGCTCAACTGCCATCTTCCTTCCTATTCGCTCAGTTTTTCTGAGTGAATAGGCTCTAAATAAACTAGCGCGCTTTACCATCAACGATCGCATCACTGCTTACCATCAGGCGGGATTGCGGTCAAGCGCTAGTTCATAATTATAAAAAAAAAATCTTTAATCATACATTTTGGACGTTTGCACATCACTTAACTTTAAACATCGTTTTTGAATAAACTCCTTAAATACTGTGGTATTTATTCATAAAAGATAATTAAAGTTAAGTGACGTTAAAAGGTCAAATATATATGATTAAAGAATCGCTAATCACTAGTTAACTTTAGCAGCGTTTATGAATAAGGGGGTTTATTTGTAAGTACTTTTATGATCTGGATACTGCAAAACGTCTTGTTACACGTGGTTCATGCTCACTTTGTATAAAGAAATATTTTTATCATAAACAAATATGTACATACATTGATATTGAAGAGCACCTAACCACCATACACTACCATCCTTTACTGACTTTTGAATGGTTTTCGATTGCCGAGTTCTGTTGTTTATCAAGCGAATCATTAGGAATGTATTCAAGGTTGTTTTCTCAAGTCAATATATACTTTTAAAGTTACAAGCCAAATGGGAACGCCATTACAACCCCCATCCAACTTCAACAACGCCACTCTAATTTACATTGACACAGTTCTTCAAGCTATTCTTGAGTTGACGTTTGAAATAAGTGGGGATGGCTTTGTCAGCGGAGGATAGGATGGGAGGATGGGACGGATGCTCCAGTTTCCACGTGTCATGGCGGAGTCGGGGGGCCGGTCCGTTGTTCTCTAGACGATTAAGCGTGATTTAAATGAGTACTTTCTGTTGAATTGCTTGTTGTATGTTTGTTTAATGAGGATTTGCTTTTTCTTTTGAGTTCGTTGTTTGTATTTATCTGTTAAGCGAGCCTGTCTTTAGTAGAGAATAACTTAGGGCTACCGTTGAGGATGCAGAATGAAACCGAAATCGTTTCACTTATGCGTTTAAATAAGTAATTAACGTTACAATTAATTATTTCTAAGACGCGACAATCTATTCGATGTTAGAACAAACTAAATTAAATCGAACGATGTAACGCAATCGGTGAATCACAGGTTGGACCCCATGTTATGATATTTCTCGGTAGCGCTCGATGTTCGCGAGGTCTTGTGAAACAAGGCAGCGATGGTGGTAGCTTCATGGAACGGATTGATCATATATGGCGTGATTATTTCTTAACAGGAGGATGTTTATCCTACGATTTATGGGTACGATTAATATGTTTAGTAACAATGATCGAACTATTTAAGCGGCTGGTTCAAGCGTTTCCCTCTATCGTCTAATATTCTTTAACAGAACAATATTATATTAATCACTATCAACAAAAGCTTTCCCCCAGCGGCGCGTTATTATCGGATGCGTCGAAGGAAACGGGATGTTTCCGATTTCTTGCCACACCGCTGCGTTTTGCGAAAACGTCTGGGAGGGTCCCGTCCACACTGAATGAAAGAATAATTATTCATTATGACACCTACAATAAGATCATAATATTAAAGAGGCCTATAAAATGAAACACAATAAAAAAAAAAAACAAAAATTCCTGTAAGTGACCAAAAGGCTCCTGTCTCACATTAAAAAAAAAAGAAAGACGTGTGGCACTCGGGGACTGCCGCGTTAAAGCTATTGCATAGCATTTTGTATCAATTTATGCAATTATAATTATTTATTTATTTTATTTATGCAGTATTTTTTTTCTTTGATATTAATTCAAGTTACACTTTTTGAGCGTGGTGACCGGTAAGAAAACAAATTTTTCTTTTATTAAATAAATAAAAAGTTAATATTATTTAAAATATTTTTATTATTTTACAATACATGTGGGTTTTATTACCTCACAGTAGCTGTTGGTTATTCAGGAATATTTATCATTGAAACTATAGGTTTATGATAACTGAAATAAGAAACATAAGTTTGCGACTTAATATCCTCTAAATACCTAGAAAATACCGCGTCAATGGTGGTCCCATATTTTGTTGTGGACTTTTGTGGATCATTATTCATTTTCAAATTCAATGTTTTTGATAGAAAAGTTGTCCACCGCTCTGATTTTTTATCAGCGAAGTTAATGTTGAAATCGCCAGCCAAGATAAGTGGAAATTTATTACCATTTGTTTCAAGTATTTTCGAGCCACTCGAGTTACTCCAGTAAAGTGCGATGAATAAAATGCTCTACCTGTCCAATTTTGGATTCGGAGAAATGTAAATTGCTACCATAACTATTTGGGCCATTTCTAAGTTTGCATAAGCACGCACAAATATCTCCAACAACTGAGCGCCTAACATTAACATCGCTAACGTGTGCAATATTTATTTCAATATTCGGAGTCATAATATTAGTAATATCATTTTTATTTTGGTAAATAGCTACCCCACCTTTTGAAACAGTATCTCGTTTGAACTGAACAATACAATTAAAATTAGGTATTTCAATTGGATTATCATGCATCATGCAAGTTTCGGTAAGAAGTAACACATTTGTTTGTCTCGTAACTGAATCTTGTAAATCGTATTTATGACTATTTAGACTGGCAGTTGAAAGTCATTATTGAAATGCCATTTCTATTACTAATGAAATCTAATACACTTTGAGCAATCGTCTGAACACTATTTAAAGACAGTCTTTTGAATTCTTGCAACAATTGAAAAAACGGTCGCGTGAGCACTTTTTACTCTATAAAATCACGCGCTTTTATTTAGTAAACAACACTATAAATAATTTAAAAGTCCAATGAAAAATTAGCATGACATTCATCTTAGCTTTTCCGTTAAAAAAAAAAAGCTATTTTATAAAAACACTACTAAATTAATTTGAATAAAAGTACTTAATAATTAATTATATGAAAAGTTTTTAAGGTAGCCATGACAACGTCGATGACGTCTATGACATATCTCTATAGAAGACCTATTTCAAAGAGAAAATTAATCGCAAGTTTAGCACATCGCGACTATCAGTAACATGGCAAGTGTGTAGGACTGAGTTCGCGCCCTGCAATATGCATGCTCTTTTTGAAAATCTATAAATTGTTTTCAAAAGATGTAGTCGCACGCACACAAACATACCGTGCCGAAGACTGCCGAACTGAAACGACGTTAGACGATGGGGAGCGTGAGGTTTTTTCGTTACGGAATTTCTGGATTCGGTCCCCGCGCTCAAGGCCCGCGATAGAAGCTATGCAATAGCTTAAAAATACTGCACATTAGTACACTATTAACAAAGGTGTGTCTATGATCGTATGCGTCCTAATATGTACATAGTGAATGTCTGGTTAGGTTAACGTAACTTCATGGTCCCTCATACCTCTATTTTGGTGAACCCGCACATATAACAAAAAGCCGATAATATCGTGCCTGTGGGTGTGAACCTTTAAAACTTTGATTAAGGGTATCCGTTACCGTCTGTGTTGCCAAAACAATTTGTTTGGCGCCACACAGCCGGGTCACGACGCACGAAGCACCACGTGCCACCGCGAAGTACCACTTATCTCGAGTATTGCTGGGTCATTCTACTTTGTTATTACAAACGGCTGCTCGGCCTTCCGTATTATTCATATTGATAGTATTATTTGCTGCTACAAACTATATTAACGGGATAAGTCAGTTTTTGATTTATTGACGGACTATCGGAAGATAGCGGGAAATTTATCAGAAATAAATAAATATATTTCTCGGTGCTAGGCCATAATATCGGCTGCCGGCAGAAGTTACCACCCATCAAAATAAGTCTTGCCGCCAAGCGATTCGTCGTGTTCCGGCATGATGTCTGGTGAAGCCGTGCGGAGGACGGGTCTGAGCAGTTGTGTTGCGATGTGTGCCGGGTACGATGCGCCAAATATTGTTGTGTCGGGAGTTTGGCCGTGGAGGTTCTGCAGATCAATCTCCCTCTGGCGCAGCAACGTTGGTCGTGTTGTTGTGTTTAACATTGTATCACCTCGCTCAACCGCCGTCTTCCTTCCTATTCACTAAGTTTTTTAAGTGAATAGGCTTAATAAACTAGCGCGCTTTACCATCAACGATTGCATCACTGCTTACCATCAGGCGGGATTGCAGTAAAGCACTAGTTTACAATTATTAAAAAAAGGTATTAGACATTACGATGAATTTTGCACGTTTTTAACCGACTTCAAAAAGGATGAGGTTACTCAATTTGGCCGTATGTATGTTTCTTTTTAAGCTATTGCATAGCTTCTATCGCGGGCCTTGAGCGCGGGGACCGAATCCAGAAATTACGTAACGAAAAAACCTCACGCTCCCCATCGTCTAACGTCGTTTCAGTTCGGCAGTCTTCGGCACGGTATGTTTGTGTGAGTGCGACTACATCTTTTGAAAACAATTTATAGATTTTCAAAAAGAGCATGCATATTGCAGGGCGCGAACTCAGTCCTACACACTTGCCATGTTACTGCTAGTCGCGATGTGCTAAACTTGCGATTAATTTTCTCTCTGAAATAGGTCTTCTATAGAGATATGTCATAGACGTCATCGACGTTGTCATGGCTACCTTAAAAACTTTTCATATAATTAATTATTAAGTACTTTTATTCAAATTAATTTAGTAGTGTTTTTATAAAATAGCTTTTTTTTTAACGGAAAAGCTAAGATGAATGTCATGCTAATTTTTCATTGGACTTTTAAATTATTTATAGTGTTGTTTACTAAATAAAAGCGCGTGATTTTATAGAGTAAAAAGTGCTCACGCGACCGTTTTTTCAATTGTTGCAAGAATTCAAAAGACTGTCTTTAAATAGTGTTCAGACGATTGCTCAAAGTGTATTAGATTTCATTAGTAATAGAAATGGCATTTCAATAATGACTTTCAACTGCCAGTCTAAATAGTCATAAATACGATTTACAAGATTCAGTTACGAGACAAACAAATGTGTTACTTCTTACCGAAACTTGCATGACGCATGATAATCCAATTGAAATACCTAGTTTTAATTGTATTGTTCAGTTCAAACGAGATACTGTTTCAAAAGGTGGGGTAGCTATTTACCAAAATAAAAATGATATTACTAATATTATGACTCCGAATATTGAAATAAATATTGCACACGTTAGCGATGTTAATATTAGGCGCTCAGTTGTTGGAGATATTTGTGCGTGCTTATGCAAACTTAGAAATGGCCTACAAATAGTTATGGTAGCAATTTACATTTCTCCGAATCCAAAATTGGACGAGGTAGAGCATTTTATTCATCGCACTTTACTGGAGTAACTCGAGTGGCTCGAAAATACTTGAAACAAATGGTAATAAATTTCCACTTATCTTGGCTGGCGATATCAACATTAACTTCGCTGATAAAAAATCAGAGCGGTGGACAACCTTTCTATCAAAAACATTGAATTTGAAAATGAATAATGATCCACAAAAGTCCACAACAAAATATGGGACCACCATTGACGCGGTATTTTCTAGGTATTTAGAGGATATTAAGTCGCAAACTTATGTTTCTTATTTCAGTTATCATAAACCTATAGTTTCAATGATAAATATTCCTGAATAACCAACAGCTACTGTAAGGTAATAAAACCCACATGTATTGTAAAATAATAAAAATATTTTAAATAATATTAACTTTTTATTTATTTAATAAAAGAAAAATTTGTTTTCTTACCGGTCACCACGCTCAAAAAGTGTAACTTGAATTAATATCAAAGAAAAAAAATACTGCATAAATAAAATAAATAAATAATTATAATTGCATAAATTGATACAAAATGCTATGCAATAGCTTTACCGCGGCAGTCCCCGAGTGCCACACGTCTTTTTTTTTTATACAAAAACCAAAGACACCATGAACGTGAAGATATTATGTATTCGTTTTTTCCACCGACTTCCGAAATTAGTCATTTCTCACTTTTTTTTTTTTTGAAAGTCGGTTTTTTTTTTTGGAAAAGTTTTTGTTGTTAATGTTGCCACTCGGATCGATCGATCAAGTTAAACTACGGTTGGTGCGGCTTATTCATTGATGGATTTCACTATCTTTCTAAGACCTTGCTAAGGCACAGAGAGGTGTTAGTAAGTACCTAAAGATGATTGGGACGCATGTTAAGCCGTTCCCGTCCCAGCTACCATTTATGAATCTAGGACGGTCGATACCGGTCTTCAGAAGCTCGTAAGTGTAACAACCAGTCTTACTAAAAGGTATTGTAATATCCAGTAACTAGGTTGTGGATGTCAAATAGGTTGTCGCTCAATGTAAAATATTATCCCAATGTGATTAGGAAAAGGCTAGACAGATAATTTTGAATTCTACATTCACAAATGCTTATATACTTATTTTATTTATTTCTTTCTTCTTTGGTTTCGCACGGTTTGTGCATTTAGCCAATGTCACGTAATGAATTTTCATTTATGTCGAAAAAGGCGGCCGCGTGAACCGTCTACGAGAGAGGCTTGGGGCAAAGTCATGATGAGGCCACTATGCTGCGATATCTCAATGTTCTTTATGAATTATTTATTGAATGCAGTTTTTACTAACTTAATCACGCACTTTTATTTAGTACACAACATTGTAAATAATTTAAAACTCTAATGAAAAATGACCATGATTCAGCTTAACTTTTCCGCCAAAACTCCCTACTTATTTTATTAGAATCACCTAAATTTCCTTTCTATGTGTGCATATAATATGCATTTGATAACACAATATTAATAATGTAATATAAATAGCCTTAAGTTTATACGATAAAAGGGCATTACTGCACACGCATTCTTAATCTTCAATACAATAATATAAAATTTTTATATCCCCTATTTGCTCATGCAATTCTTAAGTGGAAAAACCATTTCAAATCTCATTAAATAAATAAAATAAATATATACGGACAAATCACACAGATTGAGCTAGCCCCAAAGTAAGCTCGAGACTTGTGTTATGGGATACTAACTCAACGATACTATATTTTATAATAGATACATATATAGATAAACATCCAAGACCCAGGCCAATCAGGAAAAGACCGTTTTCTATCATGACCTGGCCGGGGATCGAACCCGGGGCCTCCACGTCGCAGGCAGGCGTGTTGACCGCTGCGCCACGGAGACCGAAACGAGATTAAACGCACCCAGAGCTCTTTGTGGCCAAATAAAAGCCTCAGTTGCATCCTTTATGGATACAATATCGTTAAGCCTTCCTTTAGTTTTATAATAACAATAGCGTACTCAAAACGTGTTGCATGAAAGATCATTAATCTCTTGTTACCCGTACCCACCCTGGCAGGCATCTGTCATACCTTATACCATCAGTTAGCGCTGAAATCTCTCTGAGGAGCATGTGTAAGAGATAATACGTCCCCTGGCGCACAGGCAAGTGAAGGAACACGGGTGGTTTTAAGTCAGTAAAAGTGTGACAAGACTTTCCGCTCCGCTGAGAGCGGAAAAAACGGGCCGTCGAGTAGGGCCTGCACCCTAGTTGCGAAACATGCTATTACTATCAGTTATATATTTCGAATTATATTGCTCATCCATTGGTCCATATGTTTGAAAACGTGTCTCCTCTACGACGTAAATAACGCACTGAATGTTGTTTTACTGTCAAAATGTAACCCTTTGCTAGACGACGAGCTTCTCATATTTTTTTTTTTAATAATTATTAACTAGCTCTTGACCGCAATCCCGCCTGATGGTAAGCAGTGATGCGATCGTTGATGGTAAAGCGCGCTAGTTTATTAACAGCCTATTCACTCAGAAAAACTGAGCGATTAGGAAGGAAGACGGCAGTTGAGCGAGGTGATGCAATGTTAAACCCAACAATACGACCAACGATGCTGCGCCAAAGGGAGATTGATCCGAAGACCTTCCACGGCCAAACTCCCAACACAACAACATTTGGCGCATCGTACCCGGCACACATCGCAACACATCTGCTCGGACCCGTCCTCCATACGGCTTCACCAGACATCATGCCGGAACACGACAAATCGCTTGGCGGCAAGACTTTGTCTGGTGGGTGGTAACTTTTGACGGCGGCCGATGTTATGGCCTACCACCGACACACCTACCTGTTTTTCGGAGCTCCAAAGCTAGATATTATATTATTCCGGAGCTAGTGTTTGTATAAAATAGTACCAAAGGTACCCAAAACATGATTCATAGACTACTAATTAATTTCTGGTATTAAACAGACACTCTGCATCCAACGTCATTACCAAGGCAACTAAACCCACAATTGCCTTCCACGGTACCCTCGGGATGAATTGAAACAAGTCAAGAGCCATTACCAAGTTCAAAATCACTTCAAATACCATCAAAACATAACACGGTTTTGGTTCAATCTTTCCCAAAAGAACACAACTTTGGTCGTTAGAACTTGGTTCAAATCTACTTTGAATAACCACGATACAAACATACTTAGGTGCAGGGTGGGAGGGGCATCTAAGTATCAAATAATATACCGTCGCTCTATAATAACGTTCCATACATCTTAACCTCGTAGGTATTCCAATGCTCTTTGAAACAGTTGCCGGTTTTAGGGTTCCGTACCTAAAAGGTAAAACGGAACCCTATTCATGAGACTTCGCTGTCCGTCTGTCCGTTCGTCTGTCACCAGGCTGTATCTCATGAACTGCAATAGCTAGACAGTTGAAATTTTCAGGGATTATGTATTTCTGTTGCCGCTATAACAACAATTACATACAACAAACGTGATTTTTTTGCTCCATATTAATAACGGAAATAGATAGACGCTTGAACTGTTCACAGAATATTTGATAATATATTAAAATAAAGAATTAAATTAAAATAAAATCGGCCCAGGTCATTGGTCCACCTTGTTGGGGTGCCATTTCAGAACCTTACTGCCCCATCGGCCATCGATTTTACAAGCAATGCGCCCCGTCTACTGCCACTTAATTTTTCCGTAACACGTGGTATAGTAATTTCTGCCGGAAACTTTGTCTATATATAAGAAATTCTTGAAACCGATCCCTCGAATCAACCCATTCATATTGCTTGCCAACGCTGTTACTTCCTATTTGCTTCGATGAGCGTACTATTTTACTTCTTGCTCATCTCCTAGAAGTCTTAGCATCATGTCAAATATCTTCTCGAATTGGACTCATGGTATTAATTTCCCAAAATATAGATTAGCTCATTATCAAGAAATAAATAAAATTTCTCACTCCAGAAAAGTTAGATACTAAAGTTCTTAATCAAAATGAGATCACAATTTGTCAAGATTAACATGAATTATAAGGCCAATTTGAATAAAGTTCACTACGCAACGTGACGCCACGGCGCCAAACGTGTTTGTTTGAACAAGTATAAATCCAGATTATTTTGAAAAACACAAAGTTGCTTGCAAGTAATGGGCTTTAAGTGTTCGTTCCAATAGATTAAATAACAGGTCAGACGTAAACCTTTTATGAACGAAGTAACCGTGCCGGCTCTCGTAAATTGTAGCCATTTTCCTCGGGAGCTACTAAATCAATTTCAGTGCAGGTCTTTCGTTTTTGTAGCGTGTCCGTACTCTGACATTCAAAGCAAGCAAACGTGCTAAAATTTTCGATATTTAAACTATTTAAAATAAGTACGAAGTTTTCATTATTTAGTGGTTAAATTAATTAAAAGCCACCGGATAGGGGCTGGCTGGCCATGTTTGTCGATGGAACGATATAATATAACAAAAAATCTTGTAGATATTCCTTATCGCACAAAACCTTGCGGGTTAATAGGGACATACAAGTTGAACACCGTATTCAACCACGGTGTCCTGCACTTTATGACAGGCTGGAAATGAAACTCTATTTGAAAGAACATCAGAAACACAGTTATTAAAAAGTAAATGACATATCTTGTAAAGTAAGAAATTTGAAGTGGCAGTGGGCTGGCTCATATTTGTTAAAGGACCGATGGCCGTTAGAGCAAACGAGTTCTGGAGTGGAGACGGCGTATCGGCAAGAGTAATGGGCTCCTCCCAGATAGATAGACCCATAATCTTAAAAAGATGGCTAGAATAAACCATATGCGGAAGGCAGACTGATGTTGAGGTGCTGCATGAGAGAGGCTATGTATAACAGTGGACTCTAAGTTCATAATCAAAAGCTAATTAAGTTTCAAGACTTCGGTAGTTTCATACATTTTCAGCTAATTAACGTCACTTGATAAAACGGTCCAATTCATAGGGACAAAGAATGGTAGTATGTTGGTAAATTAAATCTCTAATTACTGCTTTAGGGCTGTAATTTGGTCTGTCTAGGATATAATTAGGTATTAACTACGTTCCTGATTACCTCTGAAATTTGATTCTCGGCAAATCGATTTTAATTAAAACGGTTACAGGAATTTCGAGTTTGGTTCATTTCGTTTTTATTTTTAAATGTGGTATTATTTTTTTTATTTACTGTAATACTTTAATAGTAGCATTGAGAGAGTTTCTGACTTAGTAAAAAAATCTCCATGAGTTGATCGATCGGGTTAATCCCCTCTTGGCGTGTTCGGTGTACCTATGGATGAAAAACCATCTTAAAATATCGTTAAGCTATTCCCAGCATTATAAACAAACAAAGAATCAGCATCTACATAATCAAAAATACTTTTTGAATACACATAATGAAAACAAAATGTTAATAAAATAATAATAGAATATTTTGAAATTATAAACATTACTTACTAACCATTGGAAATAATTTTTATTTCAAAAACTTTTATTATTTAATATTTAAATAATATTAAAAACAAAGAAAATCCTGCAGAGATTAGTTAAAAACCGCAAGATCAAAATACGAAGCAGAATAATTATGTTAAAAAATACACGTATTTAAATTCGACTAGCTATTTTAAAGGCCTTCATACGCTGAGGAAACCGTTCCCTAATCTCTTTTAATCCATACGTTAATTCAAACGAAATTCAATTTTCTTTTGAACCTAAGACACAGAATAAATACATACAGAGGGTAAGCTTCATATAATTTGCGAAACCTGGCGCATAAGGGACATGGCTAAACGGAAGTATGAAAGAGAACCCGAAAATGCATGTATAAACATAATTCCTTGCAACATATAATGCTGAATATTTTTTTTTTTTTTTTTTTTTTTATATATTATAAACCAGCGCTTGACCGCAATCCTGCCTGATGGTAAGCAGTGATGCGATCGTTGATGGTAAAGCGCGCTAGTTTATTAAGAGCCTATTCACTCTAGCCTTGAAGACACTCAAATTGTAATGAGACGGAAACACCGACGCCGGCAAATTGTTCCAGTCCCTCGATGTACGCGGTATAAAGGAGGAAGCAAAACGCTTCGTCCGGATCGCAGTGGTGTCAACAACGTAAGGGTGGAAACTTGCCGTACGACGGGTCGTCCGATGATGGAACGGAGATGGGGGAATTAAATCATGCAATTCCCTTGCACACTCACCAGAATGCATCCTATAGAAGACCGAAAGGCTGGCTACTCTACGCCTGTGCTCCAGGCTTTGGAGACCGTTTCGAGTTAAGTCTGGGTCGCCAATCAGCCTCTTCGCACGCCTCTCCACCGAATCCAAAGTGGCAAGGTGACATTTCGCAGTACCAGCCCAAATGTGGCTGCAGTACTCCACACACGAGCGGACCTGTGCTTTGTATAAAATTAGAAGCTGCCCAGGTGTGAAGTACCTCCGAACTTTCGCGATAACGCCTAGTTTTCTGGCAGCCACCCTGGCCTTGGACTCAATGAACCGCCCAAAGTTAAGGCTCGAGGAAATCTCAACTCCCAAAAGCTGAAGGCGGTCGGTACACTCCAAGGATACATTCTGAAAAGTAGGAGCCAAGGTAAACGGGCTCCTTTTGGCGGTGAAAAGACACGCCTGTGTTTTGGCGGCATTGAATGCTACAAGATTGGCATTGCCCCATTCGGAGACTGCCTGCAGTGCAGCACTCACACGCTCTACCATGGCCTCTCTTTCGGACCGGATTGTTTCCATACTAGCCCGAGCTTCCGGCAGGTATCTCCCCACAACTGTGCTGTCATCTGCATACCCATAGATACCGGGCATCAGCAGATCGTTAATATGCAGCAGGAATAGAGTTGCAGAGAGAACAGACCCCTGAGGAACACCGAATAGCTGAAAATTAGTATTTTGGTAATTAAAAAGGTTTGGGATTCACAATACTGAAACTAACATCGCGTCTTCTACGACAAAGGTACAAAAACTTCAAACAATGGCATTGTTATGAACCTTTATCCAGGAGTTTTAAGGTGTCTGTGTATATTTAGTGTAAGGTGTATATTTTGTTTTATCAAATCAATAAAAAAATACAAATATAAAAGGCATCAAAAATCAGGAGTGGTGGCTGGTGACGTCACTGCTCGCTAAAAAGTGTAGCGTGCAGTGACATTACACGAGTTTTCAACGCACTGTGTCGTCTTCATTTTTGACGTGATAACGTCTATTAAATCGGTATGCTGGGAGTCATTCGCGAAAACTGCGTAACGGCCGAATCTGACGCTACATGGAGTCCACGCCTACTAAAACTAACCTTAGCCTTGTAGCTTTAGAGTGCAATATTATTTACCTAAAAGCACGGTTGTAAACAATTAGTAGCAGTTTTTCGCATACATGGTTAAAGCATTGATAGCCGAGTGGTGAAACGCTCGGATTAATATCGACTCACTCAAGAGGTGCCGCGGATCGATTCCTGACGGCAACGGACGTTTTTTATCCTTTTTAATTTTTAAAATTTTCCTTTTTAATTTTTCTTTTTCTTTTTGCTTTTTTTTTTATTTTTTAGAAAATTTAAACAAACTATTAAATAAAAATATAAATGTTATACCTACATTACTTTATTTTAAATAATTTCATTGCACCCAGAAAAAATTACCATGTAATAGACGTTATCACGTTCAAATATCGGCAGTAGACGGAGTTCTACAGACAGCCAATTTTTTGTTTATATGAAAAAAGAAAAAAATACGTTAGATACGTATTTTTGGGAAATCTGACTGACGGACTGACAATTTTTTTTTAGTCAGCTACCCTATTGTGTTTTTCACTGGTGATTTTGACGGATTTACGACACTCACTGATCTTGTCATGTCAAACCAAAATAGTGCATAAAAACAATTGAGAAACTTTTTTATGTTTTTTAAATCACCAAAGTTGTAAGAAAATTTTAAACACAACAACAATTCATGAATGAATATAAATATTACGTATCAGTACGAAATTCCTATTCGTTTCACCGAGCTGGGGCAGCTGTTTAGCCTTCTCTTTTACTAGATGTAACCAAATAAATGCAAGAGCAGAAAGAAGTATGTTCAGAACCGGCTCCGTCCTCAGGGCGATCTGTGCCTCTTCTCGCCACTCCCACATATGGGCGAGGGCTTTGGCCTCCAGAACCCATGGCGATAATCCGCAAGTAGGCTCGCCGCTTCAGCGGAGACTTTGCGGTTTCCCCGGACTAGCCATGACCCTTTCGGTCGCAGTGAGGAGTCGGGCTGGTCGGCGCCTCAGGGACTGTATCCACACCAGTGCCCCGCAAACGGCAAGTACTACAGCTTCAGATCGCTGTACATCCATGTTTGCGTGACTGTTTTCTTTCGTTGTTTACATTCGGCCTTCTGTATCTTTCTATTTGGTGCCAGAGGGTTATCAACGAAGCAGTTTCCGAGCGGACTTTAAAGTAATTTGTCGGGGTCCAGTCTCACAGATGTGACAGAAGCGAAATTTTCGGTAAACTCATTTTGATGAAAATGTAAATTCAATACAACATAAATGCTCCCATGTGCTTATAAAAGAGCAGATAGTTTGAACTACGACCCGTGTGGCAGACGATTAAGTTACTGTACTGCACTAACAATTTAAAAGTGTTAAGTTTCGATTCAACATCCGAAGCGATTTGTCGGGTTCCGGCATGATGTCTGATGAAGCCGTACGGAGGACGGGTCTGAGCAGTTGTGTTGCGATGTGTGCCGGGTACGATGCGCCAAATGTTGTTGTATCGGGAGTTTAGTCATGGAGGATCTCCAGATCAATCTCCCTCTGGCGCATCAACGTTGGTCTTGTTGTTGGGTTTAACATTGCTTCACCTCGCTCAACTGCTGTCTTCCTTCCTTTTCACTCAGTTTTTTTGAGTGAATAGTCTGTTAATAAAATAGCGCGCTTTACCGTCAAAGATCTCGTCACTGCTTATCATCAGGCGGGATTGCAGTTAAGCACTAGTTGATGATGATAAAAAAGAACAACATAGCCTTTACTTAATAATTTTTGGTCGCCTTCCAGTCCTAGCCGCAGCTTAATAATTTGCGTAAAACGAATGCATATCCAACCTCCTCAACGCAGTTACTAGGTACAACACTATTCCTCTTGGTAAATTGTTGGGCTTTCGGGCTTTCGACAATCCGTAATGACTATCAAAGGTCTACAATGTATAAATGGTGAACCCATTCACAGACATCGACAGTTCAAGAGATCGACCCGTGTGGCTTTTGTTGTCGGTCTCGCTCCTAATGAGACACAATAAATCATCCATTGTTACGTTACCCCAGGGAGTGTTAATTGCATTCTTGTTTAAGATTTTAAAGACATTACAACTTGATTCTCTTAATCATAGTTAACAAATCGTATGTTCGAAGTCCCACGGACAGAAGAGAAAATGAAAGGCAAACAATCAAAGTTATATATATAAAAAAGTGTACGATCAAGGGACTCCGGTGAGGACGAAGTTCTTTACGCTTTAGTCACACGCACATACACACTTGTCCATAATAGAAAAGACAAATAGAAAGTGGCATGGGGGTCGCATACCGCTTTTTCCTCAGGTGACAATATCCTTCCATTCAACTTGTACTCCAAGCCGCGCTGAGTACCTAACTTTCTTCGAGAAACTTATACTTTTCTAAACTTTGAAGAAGCTTAAGCTTAGTAAACAGTGCCAGTCAGCTGTGCGCCAAACAGAAAGTTTTCAACACAACTTCGCTTAGCAAATATAACAACTAATCTATTGAGACAGATTTTTAAACGTAAAATGATTCTATTTAGTCCGTCATTCAGATTATAGAAAAATATTGGATACGTGTATTTTGTTTTATCAAATCAATAAAAATTGACAATTATAAAAGTCATCAAGGATGGAGTGGTCGCTGGTGACGTCACTCCTCGTTAAAAAGTGAAGCGTGCAGTGACGTCACACGAGTTTTCAACGCACTGTGTCGTCTTAAGTTTTTGTTTTTTTTAAGCTATTGCATAGCTTCTATCTCGGGCCTTGAGCGCGGGGACCGAATCCAGAAATTCCGTAACGAAAAAACCTCACGCTCCCCATCGTCTAACGTCGTTTCAGTTCGGCAGTCTTCGGCACGGTATGTTTGTGTGCGTGCGACTACATCTTTTGAAAACAATTTATAGATTTTCAAAAAGAGCATGCATATTGCAGGGCGCGAACTCAGTCCTACACACTTGCCATGTTACTGATAGTCGCGATGTGCTAAACTTGCGATTAATTTTCTATCTGAAATAGGTCTTCTATAGAGATATGTCATAGACGTCATCGACGTTGTCATGGCTACCTTAAAAACTTTTCATATAATTAATTATTAAGTACTTTTATTCAAATTAATTTAGTAGTGTTTTTATAAAATAGCTTTTTTTTTTAACGGAAAAGCTAAGATGAATGTCATGCTAATTTTTCATTGGACTTTTAAATTATTTATAGTGTTGTTTACTAAATAAAAGCGCGTGATTTTATAGAGTAAAAAGTGCTCACGCGACCGTTTTTTCAATTGTTGCAAGAATTCTAAAGACTGTCTTTAAATAGTGTTCAGACGATTGCTCAAAGTGTATTAGATTTCATTAGTAATAGAAATGGCATTTCAATAATGACTTTCAACTGCCAGTCTAAATAGTCATAAATACGATTTACAAGATTCAGTTACGAGACAAACAAATGTGTTACTTCTTACCGAAACTTGCATGACGCATGATAATCCAATTGAAATACCTAATTTTAATTGTATTGTTCAGTTCAAACGAGATACTGTTTCAAAAGGTGGGGTAGCTATTTACCAAAATAAAAATGATATTACTAATATTATGACTTCGAATATTGAAATAAATATTGCACACGTTAGCGATGTTAATGTTAGGCGCTCAGTTGTTGGAGATATTTGTGCGTGCTTATGCAAACTTAGAAATGGCCTACAAATAGTTATGGTAGCAATTTACATTTCTCCGAATCCAAAATTGGACGAGGTAGAGCATTTTATTCATCGCACTTTACTGGAGTAACTCAAGTGGCTCGAAAATACTTGAAACAAATGGTAATAAATTTCCACTTATCTTGGCTGGCGATTTCAACATTAACTTCGCTGATAAAAAATCAGAGCGGTGGACAACTTTTCTATCAAAAACATTGAATTTGAAAATGAATAATGATCCACAAAAGTCCACAACAAAATATGGGACCACCATTGACGCGGTATTTTCTAGGTATTTAGAGGATATTAAGTCGCAAACTTATGTTTCTTATTTCAGTTATCATAAACCTATAGTTTCAATGATAAATATTCCTGAATAACCAACAGCTACTGTGAGGTAATAAAACCCACATGTATTGTAAAATAATAAAAATATTTTAAATAATATTAACTTTTTATTTATTTAATAAAAGAAAAATTTGTTTTCTTACCGGTCACCACGCTCAAAAAGTGTAACTTGAATTAATATCAAAGAAAAAAATACTGCATAAATAAAATAAATAAATAATTATAATTGCATAAATTGATACAAAATGCTATGCAATAGCTTTACCGCGGCAGTCCCCGAGTGCCACATGTCTTTTTTTAATAAATTATAAACTAGCGCTTGACCGCAATCCCGCCTGGTATTAAGCAGTGACGGAATCGTTGATGGTAAAGCGCAATAGTTTATTAAGAGCCTATTCACTCTAGCCTTGAAGACACTCAAATTGTAGTCCGACGGCACGAGTAGAAAAAATACGTGTCTAGTATTTTTTGGAAATCTGACTGACGGCCTAATTAGTTTTTTTTAGTCTACTACCCTATTCAGAATCTTCAAAGAGAACTTAAAATGGATCTAAACTTCAGAAACCTAGATCATGGGATTTGTCGACGTGGAAGGACGCAGTTTGATCTGGAATTTGAAATGGAAATCGGGAAATTTTTCTCGCACCGTTTGAGTTTCGCTACGGATTTTGTTCGGTACCATTTTTTTTTGTGATTGTAGCTTGTCGTTACTTTTGTGAAGATTCAATGCTGGGTTTTTGAGGTTTAGTATTTAAGTTCTCACAGCACAGCTATTCTTCATTAAGAGCATCATTATGGGCTTGTACTGATAGTATTAATGTACATATTACGTCCGTTATAAGAAAGAAAAAAGATAAGAAAAACATGACGCAAAAAATTTCAAAGAGACACAAAAAAAGTAATGCTCATCAACGCAAAATTGCTATTACTCAGTCTTATACAAGACATAGCCAAAGCGCCGGCTTTCAGCCGCAACTGGCGCCAACGTAATGACGTCGCAACAAACAATTATGAGGACTGAACTTAGTTTTTCTTTTTTTACTGTTCGTAAAAAAAGAAAAACTAAAAATGAAATATATATACTAAAATAATATCATCCCAGTTTTGCTTAAAACCTATCTAATAAGAGGCGATATCGCAGCCCACTGTTGGACATAGGCCTCTCCCAAGCTGCACCACAATACGATCTCTTTCAGCTTTCCCATTCAGGCTGTACCAACCTCCTTCTTTAGGTTGTCCGTCCATCTAGCTTGGGGCGTCCTCTCAGTCTATCGATGAACTAGACAATCCACAACTACTTCAGTTGCTACTTACACTGCGACTCATGACGGTGGCTCACTCCATAGCGCGCTAACCGTGATTGAATTAGTACCTTCAATCGGGCACATATCCGCCCCATAGGCGGCTACTGAGGAAAATCTTAACCTAATGAATTATGAAAATGAATTATGCCCACTTGAACCTAATGCTCACAGAAGCGCTTACAAATACCAGACCAAAGATTACTTCTTCATTGGTGTCAGTCATTCTGAAATAAACTTAAAATTTAGTGATATAAAGTTGATATTTGTATAACATGAAACATGGTACGGGGTAGCATTGTACACTTTTATTGTAGGTTCTGTTATTCCATAATAAATTATGTCCGTAATTTCTTGACATCCATCTCTCCGTCCATCTGTAATTTATAATCCTTTATAACTTAAAACTAGCTTTTTCTCGCAATTTTGTCCGAGCAATATTTTTCATCCTGCTTGCCCCCGCTATTACTTAGTTTTCTCTTAGCGTTCCTTCTGTCTTATTATTGTTTTTGTTCGGCTCCTGAAGTACTTAGCGTGATTTCAAACAGCCTATAACTTTCCTCAAGAATTAGTTTATTAAAACATTTTTTTTTTAATCTGGCTGGTAAGTACTTGTAGTCAGAACATTCAAGTCAACAAACAAAAAGACGAACAAACTCTTCAGCTTTATTATTACTATAGATAAAAGTTGCCTGAAACTCCATCTACAAACATAAAAAAGGATGGTAAGAGTAACTCTTTGGGTAAGAGATTACCATCCCTTTAGACCCACAATTATTAATACTTGATTCATTCAATACTTAATAACTAAAGATTATCTAAAAGAAAATAGCAACGTCGAAAAAAATCCAATAACGCGACTTCGTAGTTTAATCGAGATGATCCGACTATTCAAATGTCACTTAAAATCGATTTGGATTACGTTAAAGTAATAGGGTTAGGTCTCCTGTAAAGGCCTTGACATTATGTCTTCTAACTCTGTATGCTTTATTACAACGCTCCTATATTTCCATCATTGGATTTTTTGTCTTTGTTGAATTTGATCCTTAGAAAATAGCTGTTATTTAACATGTAATTTTATCTCCCGAAGCAAATCATGCTTTACTTGTGGTAACCAAGTGCACAAAAATGCTGTGGATGTGTGTGCAAGTGCAGGAGCTCTCAGTAAAGTTCGAGAAAATGACAAAGTCGGAAGTGTGTGTTTACATTTGCTTACCACAAGTAAAGACGAGTCTCTTCGTGAAATACGAATATTGCAGTTGTGTTATTTAGTAGTAAAGATAAATCGTCAATATTTGCTGGCAATAGAGAGGTCGTAAAATTTTAGTGGCGCTAACTATTGATTTGCGCCCATTTCAACAAGGAGTTAGTAAATGTGGTTGATAGGATAGGATATAGTGCCAAATATTTTTGAGGTGTCCAGTTTTTGTTCGTATGATTTTTTTTCATCATCATCATTCTGTAACACTTTAACGCTGGACATAGTCTCGTATTGCGCACTATAATTTGATTTAATGTGTATTTTTTTTTATATTTATAAACTAGCTCTTGACCGCAATCCCGCCTGATGGTAAGCAGTGATGCGATCGTTGACGGTAAAGCGCGCTAGCTTACTAAGAGCCTATTCACTCAAAACTGAGAGAATAGGAAGGAAGACGGCAGTTGAGCAAGGTGATGCAATGTTAAACCCAACAACACGACCAACAATGCTGCGCCAAAGGGAGATTGATCTGAAGACCCTCCACGACCAAACTCCTAACATAACAACATTAGGCGCATCGTACCCGGCACACATCGCAACACAACTACTCAGACCCGTCCTACGTACGGCTTCACCAGACATCATGCCGGAACACGATAAATCGCTTGGCGGCAAGGCTTTGTCTGGTGGGTGGTAACTTCTGCCGGCGGCTGATGTTAGGGCCTACCACCGAGAAAATTATAAATACACACACGAAACATACATACAAACACACGACGACAATGTTGGCGTAGCGGCTGAGCAATTGACTGCTGCCCTGCGTGTTGCGGGTCCGATTCTCGCACGGAACAAATATTTTTATAAGTACCTTATTCTGGGTCTGGTATTTTATGTATGTGAGTTTGAATAATTGTAAATGCACCCACCATGCAAGAGTAATTATTAGTATGAGGAAAGCATTAAAAAAATACTTGTATGTCATTATCAGCAGGATATGGCGTTTAATCAAATAAATCCTGTCTTTTTGTCATTATTTCTAATGTTATTAATATTAACATCTGTTTTTCATGTTTTATGAACAAAAATATCTGTATTTCAATCAGAATGTCGTATTAAGTTGGTATAATAAAATAAATCGTTACCTATTTTTGACAAATGGCTGATGTTGCAATGGTTGACGTCCTCCGTGGCGCAGCGGTCATCACGCCTGCCTGCGACGTGGAGGCCCCGGGTTCGATCCCCGGCCAGGTCGTGATGGAAAACGATCTTTTCCTGATTGGCCTGGGTCTTGGATGTTTATCTATATATGTATCTATTATAAAATATAGTATCGTTGAGATAGTATCTCATAACACAAGTCTCGAACTTACTTTGGAACTAGTTCAATCTGTGTGATTTGTGTTATATTTATTTATTTATTTAAATACATCAACTTTTAATGTAGGTATATTTTGCTTGCGGAAAAACAAATCACCAACATTACAACTTTGAACAAACTTCTGCACCGTCATCTAAATCACAATTACGTCATAAAACAAAAGCGTATCACTCAACTACCCTCATGTAATCACAGCGCATCCATTAACCTTAATCCTTCACTGTCTGTTTAAATTCAGTTACATGTTCCCGTGGGCCTCCTCTGGTCGACGCCAACTAGCTCCTCGAGGCCTTCCGTGATGTTCTGTGATTGTCTTAATGGCGGTAGGTATATGATTTAAATTGTAGTCTATTTTACCAGAAGCATAGAGTAATTTTGGTATTTGGCTTCCGTGATGCAATCGTTGATGGTAAAGCGCATTAGATTGTTAAAAGCCCATTCACAAAAAAACTGAGTGAATAGAAAGGAAGACAACAGTTGAGCGAGGTGATGTAATGTTAAACCCAATAACACGACCAACGATGGTGCGCTAGAGAGAGATACAACAACATTTGGCGCATAATACCCGGCACACATCACAATACAACAGCCCGTCCTCCGCACGGCTTCACCAGACATCATTCCGGAACACGACGAATCACTTAGCGGCAAGATTTTGTCTGGGGTTTCAACTTCTGCTGGCAGCCGATGTTATAATACTTGGTCCTGTGCCTCATCTAGACACTTTCTAATCTTCCAACCAGCTGACAATGTCCCAATCTTTATAGTTTTCCATATGAATGACTACAGCTAACTTGGACTCACTAATAATAGGGAGAGAGTGCAGAGCAGTGGTGACTCAATTGTTAAGATCCAAACTTACGAGCTGTATTATTTTTGTGTAAATAATCTAAGAACAGCGAAGGAAAACATCATGAGGACCTACAAACCCTAGTCCCGCATGACTCATTATAACCCCTTCACCTTAGTTTGCGTCCCAATAGTGGGAACATTACACGCTGATAACGTCATCCATATTATTCATTTGATCCAATGAGGTCGTTCGCCACGACAGGATTATAAATGACCTCAAACATTTTTATTACGGTTATTGCAAGCGCTCATCAAATAAAGTTCATGTTGACGAGAAACGCGTCATATGTCATGTAGTAAACGAAAACTTTATTACCTTATTCCATTTACGGTATTACACAAGACAACAAAAAGCAATTTACTTTTGTTGTGTAAGTCCAAAAAAACAAACAAAAATGTAATTAATTTGTTTTTTGTCGTGTTTATAAATCAACTGGACCAGCACCTTCATTACGTAATACACTGTTACTACTAGTTGGAATCATTTCGAAGCATATTGCCAATCCATTGCTCCACATGGTAGAAAAATGTGTCTTTTTAGCAACGTAAATAACGCAATGAATGTTGTTGAAGAGTCAAAATGAAACCCGTTGCTACTGATAGTTAGTTACGCAATTGGGTTGTATCCTAAAAAATAATTTAATGTCCATCAGATAGATTTATAAAAAATATTGAACACGTATTTTTTATTTTTTCTTTCATTCAAATACTTGGGAAGATATATTGATTTGAAATGTCGCATGACGTCACGGCGTGGTACAAAATATACCACGGCGTGACGTATTTAGCCTCCACTCTGTATTTTTAATACGCTATATCTCAGTAGTTTTTGGTAATTTCGACAAAATAAAAAATACAGGTCTTAATTTTTTTTGTTATCTATAAGACGGACTAATTACTTTTTTGATTTTCATACCTTGGATACATCCCTATTACCCTACCGGTTAGACTGGAGTTCGATCCTAAGTTGTTTGGGAGAATGGCTACGCATATGATGACATATTTATAATACCATGATACCAATGTACATAAGTGCCCGACTCCTTTAAACTCAAAACATTCGAACATTCTAGAAAAAATACTTGAAAAGAAAATATAATCGAGGGACTGGAACAATTTGCCAGCGGCGGTGTTTCCGTCGGACTACAATTTAAGTGTCTTCGTGGCTAGAGTGAATACGCTATTAACAAACTAGCGCGCTTTACCATCAACGTAAAAAAGAAATAAAAGTATAAAGTCACAATACACATGTAAACTTATGTATGTGTATTATGAATTTACAGATAAAAATTCATTTATATAAATTTATTTGTATAATTGAGTTTTTATCTGTAATTGTTTGTTATTGCGAACGAACTTCTGTATAAATTTATTGAGAGCTCCATAGTCGCGACATACAGCCCCGCCTTACGAGTTGTAGGTTCGATACAAGACTTTAAGACAAGTAGGCTTTGGGTAAATACGTTCATCACCACCACTCTCAAAACGGTGAAAGAAAACATCTTGCCGAATCAAAATGTCCGGGAATTAGAGATTCGAAGACATGTGCCTGCGCAGTGGGTTATAGCAGAGAAAAGCTTGTGTCTGGGCAGTGGGAAGTTTATAGGCTGGTGATGATAGATAATACCACAGATCAATAAGCTCGCCCCGCATCACATCGGACTTATAAACATGTCTGGTGAAATTCAGGTGTTTCGGTACACCTCTGCTGAACGCTTCGGTGACAGGCATGACATTATGCTATATGTAACGTGTAATTCCGTAATTATAGTTCCTTGTTTCATTTACATTTTTAAATATTTATAAAAACATTTAAAAACATAAAAAATAGTGTTCCACCGATGGCGGGAGCGGGGTCCAAGCTACCGGTGGTAAGAGCTCCAGAGACAGAAACCTCCTTATGATGCGGGCCGTATCGAGGAGTACTGCCTTTTGAATCTGGCCTTTGATCCAACTGCCTAACGAGAGCCTCAATAGATGTTAGTCGAGGCTCTTGGCTATCAAACCATTGGCCGATACGACAATCGGTACAATGACTGCCGAGTTCACATTCCACATGTCAAGAATCTCGTGCGCCAAGTCGAGATATTTAATTTGTTTCTCTTTCTCAGCATTTCACGAGATTCCCGTCATGTGGAATGGTAACATCGACAATCATTGCGAGGCGCGCTAATCGGTCTATCACCACTATATCAGGCTTATTGGCAACAATAGTCCTATCAGTAATGATAGACCGATCCCAGTATAACGTGACATGGCCATTTTCAAGAACTGGGTCGGGCACATACTTATAATACGGTACCTCAGAATCCACAAGTTTATATTCAAACAGAGATAATGTGTCTGATGGACTCACCTGGATGGTGACATGCCCGACACACGTCAATCGTCCCGTCCTTCGTAATATATCTCCGGTAGTTATTCGTCAAGATAACTTCGTGCATAATTGCACAGACGAAACCTTCAGTTTCCCCGAAAAGGTCACTGAATCGTAGCCAGGATACGGAAGCTAAAAAGTCAACATCGGGCTCATGAAGAGCCCGATAAAATCGCCCGTGATAATAATTATTATTATTGTCATTAGTTTTTAATGTTATAAGCTAGTGCTTGACTGTTATTCCGCCTGAGGTTAAGTAGTGATGCGCAGTGATGCATTCTTAAATGGTCAAGCGCGCTAGTTTATTAAGGCCCTATTCACTCTAGCCTTCAAGGAACTTGCATAAATTATAATTTGATTTTCTGGTGTCTGTTTTCCTCGAGGAGGAAAAAAAATAAAAGTAAAAAACAAAAACAACACACACAGTTTTCACATATAATATTTCATTCTCTCCTTTCTTAGAGACATTAAATCATTAGAAACATGATCGTGAGGAAACAAAAACATGATTTATGCGGTGATTAAGCTTTTTGCGCTTTGGGTCACATGTTCAAATTAAAGTAACTGTAATATTCATGGGACCTGCCAGCCTACTTTGTAACAACTGTGAAAGTACACACCGCAACTGTTCAAAAAATTCATATATGAATCGACTTTCTTAAACAATAAAGGATAAAAGAGATTTAGTGTAAGAGAAGGAGAGTCATTTATCTTTCTTCTCACTCATGTAACGAAATGTACCTAAACGTGACATGTCCTTGAAATTTCAGTGTCGATATTTTCGTCCAACTATCGATGCGGGGCATAGAAGTTTTAATTAAAACAGCCGTTTTATATGAAGTTATCAACATTTGCTTAGCGTTTTCTTGATGAAATAGGGGTCGGCTTCTATTACGAGTATATTCCAATGGACTGCCTATTTGACCTCCCTTATACTATACATATACAATATGTAAAGAATACCCTGTACGATCCGTAAAGGTATTGTTAGGTATCAATAACTGATTCTACTAATACATACAAAGCCGGGCAAAACTTAAAAAATAATTCCCCCTAAAAAAATAAATATTATTTCGCAAAAAAGAGGTAACTTAATAAATGTGCGGTAAGCAACCCTTCCGCGGGCGGCGGGCGGCAGGCCACGCGGCACGTGGTCGCATCGCTATTCGCTCATAATAATACCGGTGTTGTCACTTTTTTAAAAATTACGAAATTTCGGGGAAGTTGGAATTAATTCGTGGGAAAAAAAGATTATTTCAAAATTTATTAGTATTGTTTCTATGATGATTACGTAAAATTTTATATTATATTTGGTCCAATATTTACCTAACCTTTATTATCCTTATGGGTCGGATTTTCTTTACATATTGTATATTGAGCCTATAACGTTCCCACTACTAAGACATAAGCCTCCTCTCGGTGAAAGGGAGTGGGCCATAATCTACCGCTAGGACCCAGTGCGGGTTGGTAGATATCACATGTCTTCGAAGTTTTTGCCTCTAGGACACGTCGGTTTCCTCACGATGTGTTCCTTCACCGTTTTGAAAGCAGTGGTGAAGCAATTACACAAAGTAAAGCGGTAATACGATACGCTTTATTTTTCTCGGTGGTAGGCCATAACATCGGCCGCCGGCAGAAGTTACCACCCACCAGACAAAGCCTTGCCCCTAAGCGATTTGTCGGAGGGCGGGTCTGAGCAGTTGTGTTCCGATGTGTGCTGGGTACGATGCGCTTAATGTTGTTGTGTTGAGAGTTTGGTCGTGGAGGGTCTTCAGATCAATCTCCCTTTGGCGCAGCATCGTTGGTCGTATTGTTGGGTTTAACATTGCATCCTATTCGCTCAGCTTTTCTGAGTGAATAGGCTCTTAACAAAACAAGCGCGCTTTACTATCAACGATCGCATCACTGCTTACCATCAGGCGGGATTGCGGTGAAGCGCTAGTTTATAATTATTAAAAAAAAGACAGATTTTCGGACTTACAAAGCCATAAATAAGACTGAAGCTCAACAGAATTCAGTGTATATTTTTTTCTTTTGTAGCTGTCCCGTTTTTAGTAGATACTAAAAGTTTGCTCAGTCTCCCCGAGAGCGAAATAAGTCGTGGTACTTACTAGCTAAATCGAAATTAGTATTCTTACCCGCGTCCTACAATTGTCCATAAAATTGCAAAATGATATCTGCTTCTTTAATGATTTGAATAAAGTAAACATAAAAATAAGTTGTTTTGTATTATGAAGATTCCCGCGATCAATTTAAACGGGTTTTGAAGTATTAGATCTCTTTTTTGAGGATCGGAAATCATCAAGTGACCTCTTCCGCTCTGGGCAGTGCGGAAGGGCATGTCAACCTTTTACTAACTAAAATCCACCCATGTTGCTTAACTTGTCCCTGCGCCAGGAGCCACAGTATTTCTTTTCTTATTCGAAAAACCCGCGGGTCTGGTAGATACCATCGTATCCTTATTTTAGTAGTCGTAACTGTTACTGCTAAGGAGCCATAGGCATTTATTCATCATCATCATCATCTCAGCCACATGAAGTCCACTGCTGGACATAGGCCTCCCCCAAGGATTTCCAAAAATAATGGTTGAACGCGGCCTGCGTCCAGCGTTTCCCTGCGATTTTCGAAGGAATCGTTATGTGTTCATGTTCCGGCATGATGTCTGGTGTAGCCGTACGGAGGATGGGTCTGACCAGTTGTGTTGCGATGTGTGCCAGGTACGATGCGCCACATGTTGTTGTGTCGGGAGTTTGGTCGTGAAGAGTCTCCAGATCAATCTCCCTCTGGCGCAGCATCGTTGGTAGTGTTGGTCTTGGGTTTAACATGGCATCATCTCGCTCAACTGCCGTCATCCTTCCTATTAATAAGTTTTTTTAAGTGAATAGGCTTAATAAACCAGTGCGCTTTAGCATCAACGATTGCATCACTGCTTACCATCAGGCGGGATTGCAGTCAAACATTAGTTTACAATTATTAAAAAAAAATGTGTATTAACCATTCTAACATATTTTTTATGAACAAAACAGGCTGATTATACTAAATCACTTTATGCCATATTTATGAAGAGTTTCCACTTTTATTACTTTACATCGACCTTATATTCATAATTGGCAAAAGGAAGGGTACTCTACTCAATTCTTTGGAGAACGAAGGCGTAGTGTTGTGTTATGAATTTCATAAAATGTGTTTGGATGTTTAAGAGTCGAGTCCGGGGCTTGACTTTACCAAATAGGTTCGTCTTTGTTTTGATACACAGGGGTTCGTATAACACATTCTTTTAGTCCGTATTGTGAGCTTTAGGTAGTTCACGAAAAAGTTCACGAAATAAAGGTTTTCTGTAGATTATAAACAGGATGAAACTCAGCGAGGATAAAAATGCTTATCAAGTGAGCGCTAAAATTGAGTTATCCACCAACTCCAGAGAAGAAACTGGAAACTCGTGTGTCCAGTTATCTGAACGTGCCGTGCGCTAACTGGACACACCTAGTTTTTTTTTTTTGTTTATGTAAAAGGTAGATATACTGCTAAAAATTATTTTGTCAAATTAGAATAAGTCCCCTTTCACCCAGGGGCATTGTCCGGGGTATAGTCCAGCTGATTTGCGTTAGGACAAATTTTGCACGAACGAGGATCCCTACCCTGCTTCATCAAACGACCGCCAAGTTATGCTTAGTTATATAAATTTATATAATAATGTAATATAGTAGGTATACTTCGCTAATGTTACTCTTGACACACATATGTCCAGTCTCTCGTATTGGGTCCGTGAATAACCGCTAAAAATTGATGTTTTAAGTCTCTTATTTGTTATGATAGATTATGATTTATTAAAATAAATATAAAAAGTAATTTATTTAAATAACGCTGAGAATCAGCACTTTTTGAACGTCAATATTACATAAATAGTCCCCTTAAACGCCCGCCCTTCCACACTTGGTGGTAGGCCATAACATCGGCTGCCATGCATGACTGGAGAAGCAGTACGGAGGACGGGTCGGAGCACTTGTGTTGCGATGTGTGCCGGGGTATAATGCGCTAAAAGTTGTTATTTCGGGAGTTTGGTCGTGGAGGGTCTCTAGATCAATCTCCCTCTAGCGCAACATAGTTGGTCGTGTTGTTGGGTTTAAAATTGCATCATCTCACTCAACTGCCGTCTTCTCTCTTATTCACTCAGTTTTTTTGAGTGAATAGGCTCTTAATAAACTAGCGCGCTTTACCATCAACGATTGCATAACTGCTTACCATCAGGCGGGATATCGGTCAAGCCCTAGTTTCAAATTATAAAAAAAGAAACTTCCTAGTACTTTCGCTGGGAAGAAAAAGTGACGGAACAAATTCCCCAGCAGCATAGCTGTATAGACAATTAACAAAACACCTGACTGTAGACAATATTAGGCATGTACAGCAGCTATTAGTACTAATTACAGAACATTAATTTAAATTATTTGCCATATCTCAGCTAGCCACGCCAATATACAAAGAAAGCAAAAAAAGAAAGAATAAAGTGTCAAAATTTAAAAAGTAAGTAAGTAAAAAAATATTAATTACCGAAATAAAAGCCTCCAGGCGTGACGGGCGCGACAGCTTTCATATTTATGCATTGCACGCACCCACGATACAGGAGTAGGAATTACTCCTGGTGGGGCAACGTATCCTTAAAAAGAAAAGAAATGAAAGAATTGTTGATGGACCATAGTAAATAAATATCATGTTCTTTATTGGTGCGATGGTATTTCTTATGTACTTGAAGGCTTGGTGTGCACTATCTAAGACCAAAATACAGTTTTTTTAATTTTTATTATTACTAGCCACTAGCTCTACCGATATGAAATTGTCGCCATTGACGCGGCATGTAATATATAAAACATATATTCATTTTACACGTCTACTCTTATCATCCTCGATTAACACCCGATGGAGTGTAGCGATGTGTGATAGAAAATAAATATAAAGCAGCGAAGAGTGTTTGCACATCTTCGCGTAACTTCGCGGTTCATTTACGCGCAGCGGACAAGATGAATAATCGCGGATGTATTGGTAAATCAACTTCAATTTGTGCTGAGTACCCGGTTCTTACAAGGAATACGTATTTGGAGTAGGCAAATAGACATTTGTTTCGTGTTTTGGTATAAATGATTTGTGTATATGAACGCAGCCAATATGTAGAAGAAACTCTGAAGTTTATATTAGTCGTGTTGTTTTTATTTCATTGCGCCACTCTTTGGTAATCCTCATAGATGCGTTCCATCTTGGGGATAAAAGAGGGATATACCTGGTTCTTACCGGTTAAACCATTGCGTCGTATAGCCGGGGGTACAGGATTCTTGCGCAAGTGTGTGCCTAGTTATTTACATAATTTTAATGTATTATACACATATATAAATCATTTTTAAAGGCATATTACTCCGTAAAAGATTATTTAAATGATAAGAATAGCTGGTTGCTCTGATTAACTCAAGACAATGTTTGTGTTCTTTCACCGGAATTAGCTTACTGAGACGCTATATGAGTTCATATAATTTACTTTTTTACAATACATAAATATGTAAGCTGTCACGCCCATTATGCCTGATGCTTTTATTTAAGTAATAAGTTTTAGTTATTTACATTTTCATTGTTGCTGGTATTTTGGCGTGGTAGCTGGCATATGGTAAATAATTTTATTGTTGTTGTATTTTCTTGTGTTCATCACTATACATAGTATTTTATAAAGTCATGTGTTTTTTTTAAAATAAACAGACATCTGTGCTGCTTGGGAGTTTCTTCCGCCACTTCTTCCCAGCGAAAGCACTAGGAAGTGTCGATGGGTGGGCGTTTTGGGGAAAGTACTGATTTTCAGCCTAATTTCAATAAATGACTTTTGATTTTGATTAGGAATAAATTCTCATAAATTCTTAAAATGATGGCATAAAACCCATCAAATTTCGTCAATTTATTTTTATATTATTAAAAACTTGACCGCAATCTCGCCTGATGGTAAGCAGTGATGCAATTGTTGACCGTAAATCGCGCTAGTTCATTAAGAGCCTATTCACCTAAAAAACTGAGTGTACACAAATTAAGACGGCAGTTGAGCGAGGAGACGTTAAACCCAACAGTACGACCAACGATGCTGTGCCAGAGGGAGATTGATCTGGAGTCCCTTCACGACTATAGTCGCGACACAACAACATTTGGCGCATCGTACCCGGCACACATCGCAACACAACTGTTCAGATCCGTCCTCCATACCTGTCTTCACCACTTTGTAAGACCAACAATACAAAAAAAAAAAAAAAACACACGAAAAATTTCCGTATATGAGTACATTTCAGGATAAGATTTTTGGATTTATGGGTTTTCTGGAATTCTGTTTTTATGTTTGCATTTTGAATTTCAGATTATATATTAGTCGCTTCATAAAAATACTACAGCTGAATTCGGTTATACTTGATAAAAATAATAATAATAATACTTTTATTTGTTAACATAGGTAATAGAGATACAGTTCTTGTTTTTGATACCGACACCAATGAACACAAAATGAATACCCTCACATGGGACGTTCCAATATACAATGAAAGCCTTTCAGTCAGTCAGCACTATGCTCAAAACACGGCATATAGTCAGCTTATCCCAAATACATAGTGAAGAACAACTGGGCAGCATCAACAAAGGCCGCAGTACTGGCTAATCTTAGTGACAACATACAAATCAGAAGCTTGTAATCACAGCGGTTTGGAAATGCGTTCGTGTCGACAAATCATGGCGACCGTTCAGTATAGGATTCGGATTCATTCGGGATTGTGACGTGAAATCAAAATGGTTCGGGATTTGTCATCTAAATAAGCTTACGTTGTGGCTCTCTACTGTATTGTTATGTGTGCACTGTTAAAACCAGTACTTACGTTTATCTATTTTCGGCTCAATAATTTCTATAATGGCTGTTCAATACTGTTTAGCCAAGAATACTGGACAAATTTACCTTACTTGCCTAAGAATGTTATATCAATCATAAACTTTTATAGCTACTTTAAGGGACACTGCCGTCCATTTCCAGAAAATAAACCGATATTTTTTCCACTAAAGTACTTTGAAAACTCTGCCAATTAAGGGAAACAAAATGCCAAGGTGAAGGGCAATTAAAGTTCTGAACATAATCTAATTGAGTCTGAGCTGCGTCAACATAATCTAACTTGTTGGACGATGTCAGTCGTTTACCGAGTGACGCCATGACTTGCTACTTGTGTTTCTTGCTTGTCCTGTATAGCTAATTGCTTAGCAACTTAAATTGGCTTAGAGGTTGACTGTTGATGCTCTCTTCGCCATATACTTACCACACTAAGTCTGGTAGGTATTTGCAAAGAGAGCAATTTTTCTTTATTTGTTTTACTTTGAGAATTTCTTCTATAACGCGGATAGGTTTACAAACATTTAAACTAAGATACTCAAACAGCCAGATCCGGAACAAGTACTTGTAGACAAAACAAATATTTACCCCATGCGGCAATCAAACAACGATAGGATTCGTATATTGACAGAACATCTTCAGATATGTGTGATAAAATTATGACCGATTTTTCTAAACAAAAGTCTTATATGTTGATAACTGAGTAGGTGTGGCATAAGGAGGGAAGACTTAAAATACATTTAAAAGTTTGAAATATTTTCATAGAGAATATTTGAATCTTTGTTCAGGAGATCAAAATTGGATTAAAAAAAAAAAAAACAACAATAAAGTGACCAATTGCGACGTAAACTTTGCTTGTAAGATGCAGGATTTGCATGACTATGACTATGACGCGTTATTTGCATGTGGCGTTGTAGATACTGCTACACCTACAACCTCTCTAATATCATCGTCCCGTTTTTAACCGACTTCAAAAAAGGAGGAGGTTCTCAATTCGTCTGTATGTATAATATATTTTTTTTTTTTTTTTATGTATGTTCACCGATATTTTCGTCAATTATAGACGGATTTCAAAAAAATTTTTTTTGATGGATAGAGTTTACTTCTGAGGTGGTCCCATTTTCACCAGTCCAGGATCTGATGATGGGATCCAGGAGAAATCGAGGGCAATCACCGAAAATTGTATGCTCGTATGGTGTTTTTGTTACGTAATCACATCTTACTCAGGTATATGCTTCAGGGTGTCAACATCTGATGGTGCTGTGCTGATGATGAAGCTACAGTACTCCTCAACGGTTAGGAGTTTGAAGGCAGTACTGCAATTGGTCGATGGAAACTATTTAGTAGTATGTAGGGCTAACATGTTGCTTGTGAGGTATGCTTGAATCAACATCTGATGCTGCTGTGCTGATGATGAAGCTACAGTACTCCTCAACGGTTAGGAGTTGGGAGCAGTACTGCAATTGGTTGATCGAATGTATGTAGGGCTAACGGGATACTTGTAAAGGCGCATCCAGATTCACGCCGAGAACACGCGAGCACCTTGAATGAGATTCATTGCTCGCCCGTCTTGTTCTCGTGGTCGCCTATTCTCGGATCGGTGGCGGTATTTTGGCCCGAGTCAGAGTGTTTCGGGTGAGAAAAGAGAAGCTTATCACATTCTCGTTCGGTCTCAACTCAGATCAACGCATGTACTCGTACTGACTACGCGTAGATCGTGTTCATGTGCATGTACCTACTCTGTGGTATTTTATTTTTATTTATTTTAATATTTATTAAATTATAATATGCTAACGCACACAATAATGAATAATGAAGCCTCTGCGCTATTGATCACGGCCAAACACGAAGTGAGACCATCGCTGCGTTTGGACGCTTTCTCGCTTCTCGCGTAAAGTCTCTCGTTACGTCTCGCTGTGAGTCTAGAGGGGTTTTTATATTCCATCCAGACTCACGGCGAGAAATCTCGCCGAGAAGTCTCGCCGGGCCTTCTCGCGAGAACAAGAAATTTATTAACACTCTCATTTTTCTCATTCGTGATCTGTTTCCTATGCAATATGGACGACATTGACGAAATTGAAACTGCAGCAGGCACTTGGATGAACTATATAATTGCTGAATCGTGAATATAGTATTCTTCTCTCTTCTCGCCCGAGAAATCCTTTGTCACGGCCAAAAATACTGACACCGATCGGAGAACAGACGAACGCGAGAACGAGACGGCGAGAAACTCCTCACATTCACGTTCTCGTTTGTTCTCGGTCTGTCTCGCTGTGAATCTGGATGGGCTATAAGGGTAGGTACTACTCCTGAGATGGTTACGATGTAATCACGAAATTTCAGAGATATCGAGAGAAATTCTAACAACTAACACAAATATCAATGAAATCGAGACAATTCCTCAAAAATAATGAGTATGCTTAAAAGGGTATATCTACTCCTGGGGTGGTCAGGAATCCATATATTTTTACAATAGTTGTCTTAATCTTTCCATTTCTCGTAATGCCTTTTCATCATGTGGTCTGGTAAGTAATTTGCTTGGTTCTAGATCACAAAGTGCAATACCGTTTAAAGTCTTCACTCGACTTAAAGCAACATACACTTGACCTTTAGCAAAATTTTTCTTGCCTAAGTCAATTACCGCTTTATTTAATGTGGTACCCTGAAGCTTATGAACCGTTACAGCCCAGCTCAATATTAACGGCAGCATTCTTCTTTCCACATCCCCATAGCCTTTTGTTGCTTGAAATGTTGCTGATACTGGTGCAATTTCAACTAAGCCGTCACTATCTTTCACTCTAGTACCAATAGTATCATCGTCGAATTTAATAGAAACTGATTGAACTGATGAATTGATAACAATTATAGCTTCCTAAAAAATATGAACGATTCGTCAAACGAACGTATTAATTAGTGACTATATATTAAATAAATTGAAACCCTAACCCTAAGTAAATGAACTAGCATCTATTTTTAGTTCAAAACGCATTAACACAACTAAAAATCGAGAAATAAATGGACTTTTTAAAAAAAAATCAAACCGACTTCAAAAAAAAAAACACAAACGACAAAAACAGACAATAGCAGTACTTACATAACTAAAAAGCGATAAATAACCTAATTTATTCACTTAATGCATATTATATATCTACAATTATTTAAATATTTACAACTTAATACCTAATACTTTAACAAAGTCTTCTTTAACTATTTAAATATTTACAGTTATCACTTATTTTTGAAGTCGGTGCCAGCCAAACAAGTAAATGTAATTAAGAAAACTGACCGACATTAAAATTCAAAGCAAAACTAAGAATAGGAAATTGCATAAGCGCGCTGAAATAATTTATTAATGAAAGCGACCGTCAACGACGTCTGCCCTCACGCGTCTGCCCGCGTTCGGGTGGCACACTCAACCGGCTGACCCCGCGCCCCGCGCCCCAGGCGCACCTTCTCCTTGGTGTGTGTGGTTTTGCGTTTACTTACCGGCCCGGGGCCGCGCGCCTCAGTCAAACAGCACCACAGATATACTAACGGACTACGTTACCTAGGCTGCAGGCTGGCACCGACTCCAAAAATAAGTGATAACTGTAAATATTTAAATAGTTAAAGAAGACTTTGTTAAAGTATTAGGTATTAAGTTGTAAATATTTAAATAATTGTAGATATATAATATGCATTAAGTGAATAAATTAGGTTATTTATCGCTTTTTAGTTATGTAAGTACTGCTATTGTCTGTTTTTGTCGTTTGTGTTTTTTTTTTTTTGAAGTCGGTTTGATTTTTTTTTAAAAAGTCCATTTATTATCTTTCCCTTTTGAGTGGTTAAGTGCATAAAAAGTGGTTAAGTGCATAAAGAGTGGTTAAGTGCACCACTCTATATACATATCTTCTTCCGAACGCTCGGGGAATACGACCGTTGCCGAACAGTGACGAAGATTTCTATGCGCATTATCACTTTGGGAGACCTGTACAAGATAGATTAACAAAAAAAAAAAAAACAAACAAAATAATTATAGATTTTGTAACTTCGCAAAAATCTGAAAGTCCTATTCATATTCATTTGACAACAAAAGCTGAAGCTTATACCCAAGTGATTACAGCAATGTACATACCTAATGAAAACATAATTTATATCCTTTACTAGACCACAACGCTGGCGTCGTTAATGGTACCTAAATGGTGTTCTGCATCATTTACCGATCCTAACACCGTGTCACAGAGTTAACTCGCAAATACGCAACCCTCAACCGCGAGTATTTATCTTCTAATACACCCAATCTAATAATCTCGTATACTCCTCCAATACTTGTATACCCTCCTTATCCACACACACACACTTCTATAATTTCACTCTCCTCATACACTCACATACACACTCCCACACTTTCAGTCCCCGGGGGTGTATATGAGGGGTGTCTCCCACAAATACTTCAGCGGAGAGTATCAATCTCATTCATATTATTTATTTTATTCATATTTTTTGGTTTCCTTTATACATATCTATCTTGTTTTTTTAAATAATTTCTACGTTTGTATAACATGGGAAGGTCTGAGCATTCTTCATTCAGTTGTCCTACGTAGCGCAGCGGTCAACACGCCTGCCTGCAACGTGGAGGCCCCGGCTGCAATCCCCGGCCAGATCATCATGGAAAACGATATTTTCCTGATTGGCCTGAGTCTTGGACGTTTATCTATATATGTATCTATTATAAAATATAGTATCGTAGTGTTAGTATCCCATAACACAAGTCTCGAACTTACTTTGGAGCTAGCTCAATCTGTGTGATTTGTCCGTATATATTTATTTGTTATTTATTTATTCTAACACAAGCAAATTAATTGTTCTAAAGGATGCTTCTAAAATATAACTAGCATAAATTATTTAAGTTGCTGAATAAACGTTTTACTTTTTACATAGCCCACAGCTGCAATAGCAAAGTTGCAGATTGATTCTCCCTTCCCTTTGAAACACAAGTTCTAGTAGAGAAAGGTAGAATTTTATACTTAACATTCGACCACATATGAATCAAATTCCTCGAGCAGCTACAAAATTATCGCGCTCTCACTGCGTAATTTTGAACATACCTAAACTGCATTACTCGGAACGTTCTAGCTGAACTCAGGTTTAGAATAGTTTGCCAGTCGCCATTTTGAAATTTATGAGACTATTTGTAATTTGAATGTTCTGCTGTAGAAGAAATAGTTGTGACAAAAGCTGTTTTTAGATTAAGTTTTTTGGTAAAACACTAACACTAATTTTAAGATAGTAGCTTTTACCCGCGCCATTGTTCACGTGAATTTTTTTGTCTCACAACCCACCTCATCTTCGTCTGCCTATCCTATTACCGTTAGCTTTAAGACTTTTATATATGATGTTAATTTAGGTCTCCAAAATTGGCTATTAAAAGTAAAAAGAATGGAAATATAATTTGTAGTTCCAGAGATTGGCGTGTTCAAAGTAATGAACCAAACAAATTTGTAAAGAACAAATATTTTCAGTAAAATGAGAAATTCATTTTCAAAGAATTATTAGCAAAAGTTGATGAGGTTCCATTGTCTTTTTGCCGCCAGCTGCCACTACAAGCTACTGTAATCCATCAAATTTCTTTAATAAACTTTCAACTTTATCGTTAAAGCATTGAGGTTTAAAGTTTCTTGGAAAAATTTCACATTTTCAGCTTGATGAGCTTTATGATTTGACTGGATGGTTAACACAGTGGTTAAGCTGGGGACTGCTGCACTGCGTGTCGCGTGTACGAGTAGTTGTTTTGGGTCTGGCTATTTGTGTATGTGAGTTTATATGTTTGTAACGCACTGGCGATACAGGAAAAATTCCTAGTATAGGGCAACATTTAAAAAAAAAAGAAAAAAATAAAGATGCTCAATTGTTTTTTTTTTTTTGACGTGACAACGTCTATTAAATTGGTACGGCGTGGAGTCATTCTCGAAAACACCGTAACGGCCGAATCTGACGCCACACGGAGTCCACGCCTACTTTACCCCCACCCCTAGAGCGAATAGACGTTGTCACGTTCAAATATTGGCAGTAGACGGAGTTCTGCAGACAACCAATTTTTTTCAACACAGCACGTCTTAAGAGAGTTGTAACTAAACTATTAGAAACCATTTGAAAGGTACTTGCTATAAAATAATTTAAAAAACCTGTAAAAAAGAAATCTTATCTATACTAATACACAAAGGTGAAGAGTTTGTTTGTTTGTTTGAACGCGCTAATCTCAGGAACTACTAGTCCGATTTGATATTTTTTTTTTGCGTTGGATAGCTCATTAATCCAGGAAGGCTTTAGGCTACATAAAATCACGCTGTGACCAATTGGAGCGGAGCATATAAAAAAAACATATCGAAACCTACGCGGGTGAAACCGCGCATATAAATTTCAAAAATTTGTCAAAAAATAGGACATTAAAAAATACCTCTTTTTTAAACATAGATTGAGACTGAGATCAGAATGTGAGCATTCTCAAAAATATGAGAATTGCCACTTTGTAATTACAACGGTTAAGGTTTTTAGTTAACGTTCCACAAGTTCAGTTAACAGGGGCAATTCCCAAATTTTCGAAAATGTTGGAATTCTCACAGTTTTTGACATTTATAGTTGTCGCTGAGATAAGATTACGACTCGATTTAGAACATTTGTCATTACGAGAATTGGACTAATTCCCCTGTTTTGGCAGTCTTCTAATTTTACTGAATATCTACCGACTGGCCTACAGCTTTCTTCGCATTGGTTCCAAAATTGAACTACTTACTACGGTACTTATATTATACTTAAAAGCATGAATCTCTAAAAAGAGAGTCACTCCATAGTTATCAGACACTTCCATATTTTTCCCTAATTAGTATTAATTCTTTTGAAATGTAAAGGCGTACAGTTTTTAACGTGGCCCAATTTCTAACATAAACCCAATAATATTGCTTCAGTGGGAATCAAAGGTCGCACGGCATCGCGTATAAATTGATTAGCAGAATTTTAACAACTTTTTATCTCCCCCTTGAAACATTCGAGAGGAAAATACAGGAATGTCATCTTGAAATTTTATTACAAGTTTAATTTGAATCGAGAAATTAAATAAAGTAGTAGCGTTGGATAGCTCATTAATCCAGGAGGCTTCAGGCTACATAAAATCACGCTGTGACCAACAGGAGCGGAGCATATAAAAAAAACATATCGAAACCTACGCGGGTGAAACCGCAAGGCGCAGCTAGTTTTCTATAAACTGTTGAGCATATACACGAGAGCGAGACTTGTGGCTACGGAAACAGCTACATGGGACGACCGATAATGTTAAATTACATTAGCCGAGGTTGGTCTGTAGATAGATGGTCATTTTCACATACCAAGACCCGTCTCTGCCTCGGAAGTCACGTGAAGCCGTTGATCCAGAAGCGCGAAAGGTTACTACTAAACTAGTCTTATCAAGAGGTATAGCTTTACCCAATAACTGGGTTGTGGAGGTCAGATAAGCAGTCACTCCATGTAAAATATTGTTTTTTTTTTACTACAAACTAGTACTTAACTGTAATCCCGCCCCATGGTAAGCAGTGAGGCAATTGTGGCGAGAACGTTACAGTCTCGCCAGGATCTTTTTATAACCGATGAATGAAAACTGTAATCCAAAAGCAACAAATAAACCTCGCTATTCTTTATAGTGGTGTGCAATTGGTGGTGTTAAAGCGCGCAAGTTTATTAACCCTAAAGTGGGCGCGCTATGAGCATTTTGCCGCTCGCGCGAATAAAAGTTTATAATTTTTAAAACAACTGTCTGTTAGGCTTGCGCCTTCTAGTAGCTGACCCTATTCTCCTTAGCAACGCGCATCGAATAGCTGGACGTCAGTGCGCAGGGGACCGCTTGAGGAGAAGGTTGTTACCACCAGGTGTCGCCGGGCGGCAAATTACTCACCGCGCGCCCACTCACGAACATAAAATTATGTAATGTATTTTTTGCAAATTTGAAATGTAGACTATATTTCATGTTGCATTTATGCTTAAAACTAAAAAAAGCATGTTTGTTTTAGCACTTAAAATAATTGATAATAAAAAATAAGAATGGACAAAATAGAGCTCAAATTGTATCTTGACTAGAGGAAATATCTGATCAAGGGCAGTTCAACGGCAAACGCTTTACATCATACATACAAACGGCATACATCGCAACACAACTACTCAGACCCGTCTTCCGTACGGCTGCACCAGACATCATGCCGGAACACGACGAATCGCTTGGCGGCAAGACTTAGTCTGGTGGGTGGTAACTCCTGCCGGCAGTCGATGTTATGGCCCACCACCGAGAATTCAGCTTCATCAAGTTGAATTGGAAGCTGACTCCAAAATAGTTGGAAAGACGCTAGGTAGATGATAATGTACCAATATTTAGCAGATACACAGATACATTATAAGTATTGTAGGGGGAATACGCAATGAAATGGACGCGTTGTGAAAAGGACACTGACTGATGTCTTAGATTTTTAGCACGAAAATATTCATTTCGTTTGGTTATTGGCTACATTGATGAACATAGACAAACCCACAATAAAGACAGCTCGCGGCAGCCATTACTTGCCTTGCATATTTTCGTGCAAAAATTATAAGCGTCCATTTCATTGCGTATTCCCCCTATACTTATTTACAAAATCTTTAAACACACAAATCCAGGAAGTTATTTGTTAAAACTTCAGCAATGGCTTCACTATAATATTGCGATAGCAAAGTGCTAACTCAAAGTTGTTCCTTTGAACTTGCCTGGCTCCATGCTAACGAAACGTTCCGTCAGTAAAATATCTTTTCCTTTTAAGTGCGCGAACTAAGCGTCAGTTAATATTGGTCTGGTAAAACACACAAAGTTATCACGATACACTTCTATAGTAATGTTTTATTGGGTGTTGGATCTAGTTTCTGTCGAAGAATCATAGTGACATGGCTTTGATTGAGACCGAATGAAACCATGCCATGTACAAAGAGTCCAAAAATACAAAGGCGTATGTATTGTATTGTTGGACTTTTTATACATAGCAAGGTTACTTTAAGATATTGTGCATCAATATAGCAAAAAATGTCAACCTGGCGCGTCGTGAATTACGGCACAGCCGCTCACTTTCCGCCTGACGCAGGTCCTCACACGATTGTTTCGGGAGATTCTTGTTCCGGATAAGGCGGGAGGAAACGCTAGTGTGTTACCATTGTGTGGATCGCCCTGAGGACACGGTGGAGCGTACAGTGGAGGTCTGCACGGCTTGGATAGAGCACCGACGTGTTCTCGTGGCGGTGATCGGCGGCGATCTCTCGCGTCCAACCCTGGTCCAGGACATGGTCCGGAGCGAGAGTGCATGGTAGGCGGTCACCTCCTTCTGCGAAGTAGTGATGCGGGCAAAGGAGGAGGTGGAGCGCGTGAGGGAGCGGGAATCCCGGCACCCTCTCGCCACTAGCGACCGCAGGAGACGCCCTGGTCGGAAGACAACATTGAACTCCCGGCCACCGTAGACGCGGGCGGTGAGCAGTGGGCAGCTCGCCGCCGGGTAAAGACCAGGCCTGGATCGATGGCGCGTTGTGTCTCACGCGCACCTCAAAGAGACCAGACATCGAAAACCGCTGCCTCCTGGGTCAGGGTTGCGGTTTGGTTAAAAAAGAAACCATGGCCCTGGTGCATAGGCAAGTGAAGAAACACGGGTCGGTTTTAGTCAGTAAAAGTCTGTCACGCCCTTCCGCTCGGCCCAGGGCGGAAGAGGTCATTTGATGATTTCCCATCCCAAAAAAAAAACAAAACAAAAAGGAGGCTTGTTTTCTAGGAGTGGGAACTTTGTGGGTTGATTATGAGATGAAAAAATAAAAACTGTTGAAACCCAACTTTTTTGAAATAACCCTCAATTCATTTTTTTCTCATGTTGCCGATATTTAATTACATTTCGTTCGATTGCAGTTTCTTTTCGTTCACGTTTGCAGACCTTCGTCGTGCTTACTTTCCTTGAGGGAATTAGATTTGTTTTTATTTTCTTGTCTCTTATATTGGTTACTGGATACTCCAGCGAAGGTTTTATTTGAAATCCATTATTTGTTTGTGTTTTGCTGTTATTGATGTATGTGCAGTTTAAGTTTGTGTAGTTTTAAGTATAACAATATTGACTATTTTGAAGGCGAAGTGACATATCGGCGATAGTCAAATAAATTTCAAAAACTTGTCAAGAAATAGGACATTAAAAAATACCTATTTTTTTAAACATAGATTGAGACTGAGATCAGAATGTGTGCATTCTCAAAAATATGAGAATTGCCACTTTGTAATTACAACGGTTAAGGTTTTTAGTTAACGTTCCACAAGTTCAGTTAACAGGGGCAATTCCCAAATTTTCGAAAATGTTGGAATTCTCACAGTTTTTGACATTTATAGTTGTCGCTGAGATAAGATTACGACTCGATTTAGAACATTTGTCATTACGAGAATTGGACTAATTCCCCTGTTTTGGCAGTCTTCTAATTTTACTGAATATCTACCGACTGGCCTACAGCTTTCTTCGCATTGGTTCCAAAATTGAACTACTTACTACGGTACTTATATTATACTTAAAAGCATGAATCTCTAAAAAGAGAGTCACTCCATAGTTATCAGACACTTCCATATTTTTCCCTAATTAGTATTAATTCTTTTGAAATGTAAAGGTGTACAGTTTTTAACGTGGCCCAATTTCTAACATAAACCCAATAATATTGCTTCAGTGGGAATCAAGGGTCGCACGGCATCGCGTATAAATTGATTAGCAGAATTTTAACAACTTTTTATCTCCCCCTTGAAACATTCGAGAGGAAAATACAGGAATGTCATCTTGAAATTTTATTACAAGTTTAATTTGAATCGAGAAATTAAATAAAGTAGGATCTGAAATATTTTTGAAAGTGATATTTTTGTAATGTTCTTTGTTTTATTTTTTTTCATATTTTTGTTAGATTTAAAGGTTTTTGATAGTTCGTATTTATTGTCTTATCATGGTTCGATCTAGACACAGTTGCCTATACTGTCTAATAAACGACTTTTTTTTTTAATAATTATAAACTATCGCTTGACCGCAATCCCCCCTGATGGTAAGCAGTGATGCGATCGTTGATGGTAAAGCGCGCTAGTTTATTAAGAACCTATTCACTCAGATTGAGCGAATAGGAAGGAAGACGACAGTTGAGCGAAGTGATGCAATGTTAAACCCAACAACACGACCAACGATGCTGCGCCAAAGGGAGATTGATCTGAAGACCCTCCACGACCAAACTCCCAACACAACAATGTTAGGCGCATCGTACCCGGCACATATCGTAACACAACTGCTCAGATCCGTCTTCCGTACGGCTTCACCAGACATCATGCCGGAACACGACAAATCGCTTGGCGGCATGGCTTTTGTCTGGTGGGTGGTAACTTCTGCCGGCGGCCGGTGTTATGGCCTACCACCGAGAAATGGTGTTTTTCAGCGTTAATCCCAGTCGCATCCAAAGCTTTTTCAGTTTTGGAGTCCGGGGTCCGCTTTACCAGTCTTACTGCTGATTTTGACTAAACTTCGGTATTTTCCGTGAAGCAACTGCCGTCTGACCTCCACAACCCGAAGGCGATATTGAAGCATTGCAGTTAGACCAACCTCTCCAGCTCCAGTACAGGGTACAGCACAATCTCTGTATACACACATAATTATGTTTTCTTCATTGTTTTAAAGGAGGCCGAGAGCTTACACATACAACGAATACCCTGTGCACAATAGAGCAGCGTACTTTACTTGTGGTTATCAGGACATACGCCAACATAATTCTATTCATTCTATCTTCTCCTTAATCCTAACTTCTTCTTCTGTTTTAATGTCCTTTTAATGTACAGCCTCATTTCAGTTGCCACCAACAGTATCACGATCATAAGAAAATAACCTCAAATTAAATTAAAGTTGCCAATATAAATAGAACTGGCAGCACCGAATCGATTTGGCTTCGTGCCATCTATTTGAGGCTGGCCGATATACACTAAAGTTGGCAAATCAAATATATATACGAGTAAATCTTTGGGGAATTGTTAAGGTCTATTATTATAATGCTTAAAACTTTTTATAGCATTTTAGATGTATTTTCTATAGAAATTACTACGAAAATGCTATAAAAAGTTTTTAGTTTGTCACAATGAAAAATAAACTAACACAATACGTATACGATCATAGAGTAATTTAGTACGTGATTCCAGACCACATAATATTTTCCGTTACATGTTAAATTATTCCATTATTATCCATTGTTCCATATATTTTGAACGGGTAGGTTTTGCAGGTTATAAAAAAAAAAGACGTGTGGCACTCGGGGACTGCCGCGGTAAAGCTATTGCATAGCATTTTGTATCAATTTATGCAATTATAATTATTTATTTATTTTATTTATGCAGTATTTTTTTTCTTTGATATTAATTCAAGTTACACTTTTTGAGCGTGGTGACCGGTAAGAAAACAAATTTTTCTTTTATTAAATAAATAAAAAGTTAATATTATTTAAAATATTTTTATTATTTTACAATACATGTGGGTTTTATTACCTTACAGTAGCTGTTGGTTATTCAGGAATATTTATCATTGAAACTCTATATCATAAACCTATCATAAACCTATGTTTATGATAACTGAAATAAGAAACATAAGTTTGCGACTTAATATCCTCTAAATACCTAGAAAATACCGCGTCAATGGTGGTCCCATATTTTGTTGTGGACTTTTGTGGATCATTATTCATTTTCAAATTCAATGTTTTTGACAGAAAAGTTGTCCACCGCTCTGATTTTTTATCAGCGAAGTTAATGTTGAAATCGCCAGCCAAGATAAGTGGAAATTTATTACCATTTGTTTCAAGTATTTTCGAGCCACTCGAGTTACTCCAGTAAAGTGCGATGAATAAAATGCTCTACCTCGTCCAATTTTGGATTCGGAGAAATGTAAATTGCTACCATAACTATTTGTAGGCCATTTCTAAGTTTGCATAAGCACGCACAAATATCTCCAACAACTGAGCGCCTAACATTAACATCGCTAACGTGTGCAATATTTATTTCAATATTCGGAGTCATAATATTAGTAATATCATTTTTATTTTGGTAAATAGCTACCCCACCTTTTGAAACAGTATCTCGTTTGAACTGAACAATACAATTAAAATTAGGTATTTCAGTTGGATTATCATGCGTCATGCAAGTTTCGGTAAGAAGTAACACATTTGTTTGTCTCGTAACTGAATCTTGTAAATCGTATTTATGACTATTTAGACTGGCAGTTGAAAGTCATTATTGAAATGCCATTTCTATTACTAATGAAATCTAATACACTTTGAGCAATCGTCTGAACACTATTTAAAGACAGTCTTTTGAATTCATGCAACAATTGAAAAAACGGTCGCGTGAGCACTTTTTACTCTATAAAATCACGCGCTTTTATTTAGTAAACAACACTATAAATAATTTAAAAGTCCAATGAAAAATTAGCATGACATTCATCTTAGCTTTTCCGTTAAAAAAAAAGCTATTTTATAAAAACACTACTAAATTAATTTGAATAAAAGTACTTAATAATTAATTATATGAAAAGTTTTTAAGGTAGCCATGACAACGTCGATGACGTCTATGACATATCTCTATAGAAGACCTATTTCAGAGAGAAAATTAATCGCAAGTTTAGCACATCGCGACTATCAGTAACATGGCAAGTGTGTAGGACTGAGTTCGCGCCCTGCAATGTGCATGCTCTTTTTAAAAATTTATAAATTGTTTTCAAAAGATGTAGTCGCACGCACACAAACATACCGTGCCGAAGACTGCCGAACTGAAACGACGTTAGACGATGGGGAGCGTGAGGTTTTTTCGTTACGGAATTTCTGGATTCGGTCCCCGCGCTCAAGGCCCGCGATAGAAGCTATGCAATAGCTTAAAACAGGTAGAAGATAAGTAGAGAAACTTTTCTGGGATACCATAAAAGGTAGGTTAATTTATCACCTACAGAATGTTACTACGATAAGGCGTTTAGTACAGTATTGAGTGGCCTGTCACCCTACTAGTACATGTATATTTTTGTCTCTAGTAACTAAACCTATCTACATGATTTAATCTGCATTTCCGTCATATCCTTACAAACACATAAAGAGATATGTTGCGAATATATATACAAGTATGTATGAGTTAATGGAAAATTTACTTTACTATCCAATACGATTACAACGCCACGGTTGCGGCAGTGGGCTAAGCTTTAGCTATTGACTGTTGTGCTGTGTATCGTCGAACAAATATTTGTATGACCTACAAGTTGCTATGTATGTGAGTTTATATATTTGTAATAGAATACCGGAATCGTAAATAAATAACTCGCGGCCAGATACCGGAATACGCAGCGTAGGGATGCGTCCAACAAGGTGACCGAACCGATGACCTGGTGAAAGTCGCGGGAAGCCGATGGATGCGGGCAGCACAAGACCAGTCATTGTGGAAAGACTCGGGGGATGCCTTTGTGGATCTATATAGACTGAAGAAGAAAAATAATCATATCCATAATACAGCAGTAATTCCGAAAAAAATGGCGTCAGCTTACGCTACTACTTCTCAAACACTTTATAATCAATAGTGCTAGTACTCTGAAATCAACTTAATAGGGATGTGTCCTGGGTAAAAAAAAATTGATTATATTTAGTCCGTCATTCAGATTATAGAAAAATATTGGATACGTATATTTTGTTTTATCAAATCAATAAAAATTTAGAAATATAAAAAGCAGCAAAGATCAGGAATGCTGGCTGGTGACGTCACTGCTCGCTAAAAAGTGTAGCGTGCAGTGACGTCACACGAATTTTCAACGCACTGTGTCGTCTTCATTTTTTGTTTATATGAAAAAAGAAAAAATACGTGTCTGGTATTTTTTGGAAATCTGACTGACGGACTAATTTTTTTTTTTTTTTTTTTTAAGTCAACTACCTATTGTAATGGAAATAAAATTAATATTTGTTAAACGTGAAATAGGACATTGTAGTGTAATACTGCCCACTTCTTCCATAGCTAGGTAAAACCTTTATATCTCTTTGTGTACTATCGTGCAAATCCTTCGATACAATTGTATTTTTGTAATGAAGTACAATAACTTGAACTGTTGAGTCGTAATGCTGGTTCAAAGTATCATCTATTCAAAAGGAAGAAGAGCGTTGCAATATTATGTTGCATAGCATTGAAATAATATTGCAACAATTGTGTACATGAAGTTTTGAAAAATTCTCGTTCTCATACAAAATTAAAAAGGTATATTATTTTCGTATAAATGGTTGGATAATAGGGTATTTAACTAAAAAAAAAAACTAATTAGTCCGTCAGTCGGATTTCTAAAAAATACTAGACACGTATTTTTTATTTTTTCATATAAACAAAAACTGAAGACGACACAGTGCGTTGAAAACTCGTGTGACGTCACTGCACGCTACACTTTTTAACACGCAGTGACGTCACCAGCCACCACTCCTAATCTTTGATGCCTTTTATATTTATAAATTTTTATTGAATTGATAAAACATAATATACGTATCCAATATTTTTCTATATTCTAAATGACGGACTAAATAGAATTTTTTTTTTACCCAGGAAACATCTCTATTATTTAGTTATTGTGTCTCGCGTAGTCGCGTGGATCCAAGTTAACTTTAAATAATGGTCGAATAATGTAGAATAGTCAAGTCTATCTAGCTACTAAATAAATTATAACGGAGCCCAGAGTTTTGAAAATTAAATTAAAATCAATGCATACACATTACAGGATTGTAAATGTTTGGGTTGTTTATTATAATTTATAGTATGAATAATGTAAATCGCGTGTGAATTTAAAAGTTAGTAGAATAGTTTTGACCTGAAAAATATAATAAAATATTTTTTTATCTGTTTTTATTTTCGGGCTTTTATGGGGGAATGCTCCCTATAGATGTAATGTAAATTCATTAAACACAATACTATTGCTAATAAGATTAGATTATAAATCTAAACAAATTAATAAGAAAACTAAAGCTATTCTATATAGAACCATAATTAAGTGGCACAACTTCTTTGTCATCTCCGATGTTTGTACCTATAAAATGGATTGTATTACACCTAAATATAATTATTAAAAAAAAATCAAAATAATTGATAAGTGAACATTTATTAATTAGTTGTGTCTTTTTCTACTGTATGGTTGTGTTTACAAATACAGATTACACTTTCATATAAAGGGTGTATCTGAAATCGACGCACAAACTAGTACCATGGATCCAGTACATGATTCTGAACCCCATTCTAAAAGTGGTGGAATTAATCGACGGCTTTTTCATATTTTGAAAAAAAGAATTGTTTTTGACTTTAGACCGTTCATAATTGCTATACTTAAATAATTCAATAAGATTTTAAACTAAAAATTAATTAATTCGCTAATTACATAAAAAAGCGCAATGAAAACAAAAATCGAAAAACTATCTTCTCAGCTGATTTAATAGAGTTCACATCAGGGATCAACGTCATACCTATAAACTAGCACGGCGGCATGCTTGCAACGTTCAAAGGCCAAGCCGCCACTTTGTTTTTAAACACATTGAATTCTGTAACCGTTCATTAACGACATAAATGACTATCATAATTTTATTAGTGGCATGCGGTCTAGCCTTTTAACGAAGTTTGCGTTACGAAGTCAGATACACAACTCATCAACAACAAAACGAAACAATAACAGAACAACAACAGAACGAAAAAATAGGTATGCAACATAGTAGATTTTTGCTCCGTGTGGAACAAAGGAAATTTATTTATTTATTCAAGATTAATAGGCACCCAACTCAACTTAGATGTTAGCAGTCCCCTGCTGGACATAGAGCAAAACTAAACTTACCGTTCCATCATCTGACGATCCGTACTGTCTTTACATATGCATCCTATTACATTCATGACACCGCTACGATCCGGATGAAGCGTTTCGCCTCGACTTTAATACATCGAAGGACTGGAACAATTTGCCTGTAGTTGTATGTCCTGTGGTGGATAATTATAATGTTTTCGAGACTAGAATGAATAGGCTCATAATAAAGTACTGCTCTTTACCATCAACGATTGTATGGGTTATGGAGAGATAGTAACACCTCTATAAAGATTAGTGAAGTTCATTTGTTGCTATTAGATTACAGTTGTCTTTCGTCGGTTCCAGAAGTCCCTAGCGACTCTGGAACGTTCTTGCGACAATTGCCTCACTGCTTACTATCAGTCGGGATTGCCGCCAAGTAGTATTTTATAACAGCGGTCGGTAACCTCTTGGTAGGGAAGGGCCACAATGTAGCAAAATAAATTAAAGGCGGGTAGCGATCATGATATTAACCACAGAAGCCCAATATACTCAGTTCAGTGGCTAGGTTAAATATACATATATATTTTTTAATAATTATAAACTAGCGCTTGACCGCAATCCCGCCTGATGATAAGCAGTGATGCGATCGTTGATGGTAAAACGCGCTAGTTTATTAAGATTGAATAGGTCACTCAGAAAAACTGAGCGAATAGGAAGGAAGACGGCAATAGGAAGGAAGACGGCAGTTGAGCGAGGTGATACAATGTTAAACCCAACAACACGACCAACGATGCTCCGCCAAAGGGAGATTGATCTGAAGACCCTCCACGACCAAACTCCCAACACAACAACATAAGGCGCATCGTACCCGGCACACATCGCAACACAACTGCTCAGACCCGTCCTCCGTACGGCTTCACCAGACATCATGCCGGAATACGCCAAATCGCTTGGCGCTAAGGCTTTGTCTGGTGGGTGGTAACTTCTGCCGGCGGCCGATATTTTTTTACTTGTATTTTTTTTTTTTTACTTTCATAGCATTTGCGCAAAATGACACTCAACTCAAATAAGAAATAGCACAGGAGCATGGTTGATACCGTTATAATTTAGTTATGTATAAAGCAGGATCTAGTACTATATTTATCTGTATTAGGATATCACAATTTCCTTGTGTTTATGCTTCATTAATTTGTATGGATAAGAACTTTACACCTAGATGGGTTGTGACTGTCATAAGGGCTCTGATAATGGAGACAAAGGCCAGTTCCAGGAACTCCTCAACAGTTTTCAGTAACTACTTTGTGTTTGTACTTAATTCATTTATATTGAGTTAAAATGAAGGTCTCCAGTAGTTCCATCTTACTGCGACAGAGGCCGCTTACAACCTTCATTTAACACCACTTATCTCATCCACACCCAGAAACATTAAAAACACCCAAAACCAACACTTCCCCTCTTTGTTCAAGAAAAATATCTTAAAAGTAATCTCTTAATCCGAGGCTTTTATAGTATTACCGTCAATGTGTGCAAAGGCTTTCATAAGATAAAAGAAAAATATAAGGCTGCTGGGAATTTGTTGATCGAACGATTAGCGATCGGTCAATGAAGTTCTCGGCTAATAAAAAAGGTATATAACTAAATCAACAGCGTCCATCGATCATTGGCAAAGTTCATGCAACTTGCTTTCCAACGTTTGTTTTCAATTAAGCTGCGTGGAAGGTATTTGGACTTCCTGCGTAATTGATGATTCTTTCATGAGATTAATTATTCCATTATTATCTGTGTGATATTATATAGTATAGTGGGTTTGGTTTTTTTTTTTTTTTTTTTATTAAAATATAAACCAGCGCTTGACCGCGATCCCGCCTGATGGTAAGCAGTGACGCAATCGTTGATGGTAAAGCGCACTAGTTTATTAAGAGCCTATTCACTCTAGCCTTGAAGACACTCAAATTGTAGTCCGACGGAAACACCGCCGCCGGCAGATTGTTCCAGTCCCTCGATGTACGCGGTATAAAGGACGAGGCGAAACGCTTCGTCCGGATCGTTGAGGTGTCAACAACATAAGGGTGGAAACTCGCCGTACGACGGGTCGTCCGATGGTGGAACGGAGATGGGGGAATTAAATCGTGCAATTCCCTCGCACACTCCCCAGAATGTATCCTATAGAACACCGAAAGGCTGGCTACTCTACGCCTGTGCTCTAGGCTTTGGAGACCAACTCGAGTTAAATCAGGGTCACCAATCAGCCTCTTCGCACGCCTCTCCACTGAATCCAAAGTGGCCAGGTGACACTTAGCAGCACCAGCCCAAATGTGGCTGCAGTACTCCACACACGAACGGACCTGTGCTTTGTACAACATTAGAAGCTGCCCTGGTGTGAAGTACTGCCGGACCTTTGCGATTACACCAAGTTTTCTGGCAGCCACCTTGGCCTTGGACCCAATGAACCGCCCAAAGTTTAGGTTCGAGGAAATCTCAATACCCAAAAGCTGAAGGCGGTCGGTACACTCCAAGGATACATTCCGAAAAGTAGGAGCCAAGGTGAACGGGCTCCTTTTGGCGGTGAAGAGACACGCCTGCGTTTTGGCGGCATTGAATGCTACAAGATTGGCATTGCCCCATTCGGAGACTGCCTGAAGTGCAACACTCGTTCGCTCTACCATGGCCTCTCTTTCGGACCGGATTGATTCCCTACTAGCCTGAGCATCCGGCAGGTATCTCTCCACAACTGTGCTGTCATCTGCATACCCATAGATACCGGGCATCAGCAGATCGTTAATATGCAGCAAAAACAGAGTTGCAGAGAGAACAGACCCCTGAGGAACACCGGCATTAGTCGACATGGGCTCAGATGAGCATCCGTCGACAACAACTCGGAGGGACCGTTCAGTCAGGAAGTCTTTTACCCAGCCAGTCAGGCTAGGGGAAATGCCGTACGCTGGAAGCTTACTCAAAAGGCCAGCGTGCCATACCCGCTCGAAGGCCTTCGAGACATCAAGGGAGACAGCAATCGCTTCCCCATTTCTCTCGAGGGCCTCGCCCCACAAGTGAGTGGCATACACTAGTAGGTCCCCAGTTGGTTGGTTGGTTTTTATGTAAGAATTTTGCTTTTCGTCACAAAGATAGGAGAGGAGAATAGATCTACGGCAAACAGATACATCATAATGCATAACGCACTTTGTATTTTTTGCATATGACACTTAGCGATTATTGACTACGGTACGGTACCATAATTTCGTAGCGGTATTAGCGTAGCTTCGTAGCAGTAACATGAATGCGTTAGCTACGCCGTAGCAATCATTCAAATTATTGTTGTTCTTCTTGTTACAACATCATACAGATACTGCGGTGATAGTATTTCTTCCCTCTAAAAATCAATTTTATTTAAAAACATTGCAATGTTTTTACAATAAAAATGTAGGTCCAATAAAAAGGCCATATTTTGTGTATGTAAGTTTAAATATCTGCCGCACCCACGATACAAGAGTAATTCCTCGTATAGGGCAACTATTTTAAACAAAACTAAACTATTAAGCATCAAATATAGTCGACTTGTGAATCATGACTCTATGCAGTGCTCCGTGAAGTGAAAAGAAAAAAAAAAACAAAAAAATAAATATATACGGACAAATCCCACAGATTGAGTTAGCCCCAAAGTAAGTTCGAGACTTGTGTTATGGGATACTATCTTAACGATACTTTAAAATATTGGTTAAAAAATAGATACATATTTTTGATACCTTCATTATGGTGTCAACATAAATTTTGTTGGGATTGCAATTCACGAACATTTAAAAAGCAGAAAAGAGCTAGAAATATCAGGGTGCTCGACTTTCACTTCCTATCTTAATTCGGTGAGATAAATGCCTAAAATATTATCAGTAGCACGGGATAAACCCAGCATAAGCATATACATAGTGGAATAGCAATAGCCTTCAAAATGATCGAGATTGAGAGTGGTAGTGTGTTTTTCTATTAAAATACACTCACAAATTAGAATACACTCTTATTATTCCATAATATAAAATAATTTGAAACTCCTTTACCTATTACCTCTTCAGCTTAATATTTATTTTTCCCCTTCACAGATCTACACAGTATTGGTTAGATATTTTTAGCGACCCTTAATTTGTCGGTCCATTTTTATTAACTCTGGGTTGAGCGTGTGTTTGTATAACAGAATTTTTACGAAAGTGGACCGTATTGATTCTGATTCAATACGTTATTAGATTTCAAGCTCTTATTTACTGGATGTTTTGGGCTTTTGAAGCAGCACTCTTCAGTTAATATTGTATTCTATTCGACATCTCCTGAAATTTCTTGACCCTTGTTGAGATAGTTTGCTCCTGACCTACTTTTGAGAACAAAACAGTCACTTCGACTGATTTTATAGTATGAATTCAAATTAAATTACCTTCTTGGTCTAGGGGTCGCAAAAGGTACTGATAAGTATGAGGTCCTGAATTCGAGTCCGAGGTAACGCAAAAGGTTTATAGAGGAATTACCTGCGCCCTATTATTTCATCCGAACAACTTTCGATCCTGTAGGAATAATACTGGTTATATACTATCTGTGTTCCAAATTTAAAATCTGTTGAGCAGTTTGACCGTGAAGAAGAAACAAACACACACACTCAATCACAAACTATTACTTTATAATATCAATGTTATGAGGAACGAGATGCCAAATTCGATCAACTTCAATCCATCAGGCGCATGTCGTGTGCGGTGGACAACTACCTAACGATAGCTGTCGGGACTTTGCAGATTATTCTAGCCATGCGTGACGTCAGTGTGATATTCGTAGTTTGCATATTGCAATGGCATTGGGTTTTTCCCTCTAGAATTTCTCAGTAGCAGACAGGAGTCTCAGTGGCAGTCATTTGTGTCCGGTTGATGGTAATAGCCCCTCTACAGCAGACTTAACATAACAGGCTAAAGTATGTGCACACTCGCTTTTTTTCTAAAATCGATTTACTCGTGTAACATCATAATCAACCTTTTTATCATCCTACTGCTCGGCACAGGGTCTCGGGTCTCGGGTCTCGGGTCAGGGTCATTGATACCTCCTCTCATACAGAGAAGGATTTGAAGATTTTCAAAAGATTTTAATTTGTTTCTGTGTATAATCAAATGAATTTTTGATTTGTTATAAAAAATATCATATACGAACCCATAGGTTTATGTAAAGTGTCACGAAAAAATCATATTTTCAAAATTGCCAAGTAACGCCAACTGTGGCTGTAAACCAGCAGGCTAGGGCTCTGTTGTTTTGTGCGGTTTTGGATGTGTGTGACTCATTTCAACCATTTCCTATTTTGTTTGAAATGTGTTTTGTATTTTTTTGTATCACATACTCGTACACTGCAAATAAACATTTTTTCTTTCTTTTTTATGTTCAAGTAGTTGGCATATTTGCGCCCGTGACTGTACACGTTCACCTCTGTTTAAGTCTTTGGAAAATACAGACATGATGTTTTAGTAAACTCGTTAACAATGAGAACTGAAATAACTATGCGAAGCAATTACAAAAGTTGCACCATCGTTGCTCAGCGAATTGTCGAACAATTTAATGCTCGCTGAGCTACGATGGTATACAAAGTAGTTGAAATTTTTTAGCTGGTAGTAAGCTTAATTTGTTACTTGTTTTGATAATATTTAGCGAGCATCCAATAACCTGCAATCATAATTCTGACCTATGATTATTGGAAAAACGGTAGTTATAATAAAAAATAGCTTAACATGAGAACACTAAATTATTCACACAGACATATGTGACAGGCATGTGTCAATAAGATTATTCCATACCATATTTAAAACAGGCACATGCCAGTACCCTAGTTTTATATGCGAAAGTCTCTCGTTTTGATTGTGGTGTGGGCGGGCGCATTGTCGTAGTGAAACAGTAATCCGCGGAGCCTTGTGTTTGGTCGCTTGTTGCTCATAATAAAGAAAACTTCTGCCAAAATTTTGATAGTATACCATTTAACGATAATGCTTCTTTAGTTTCGTAAAAGAATTGATACCAAGTAGCCAGTCAAACTGAAAAAGCTCGCGATCAAAATGTTACCCCCGCTTCTAGATCGCTTCACTTTGGTAAGCGTTGATTCGTTTTGAAACACCCAAACCGTCGACTGACGCTTCGTTTCTGGATCGTATTTATAAATCCAAGATTCACCATCTGTAACGATGTCGTAAACACGCTGAGATGAAATGGCCTTCATCCATGAATGCCATTTCATATATATCGTACGATTCGTCTGGATTCAGGCGACATTTGAAAACGGAAAAAATCGTAGCGCGAAAATGGTCTGGACGCAAATCTATTTTTCAAAGAGACACGATAATTAGCTCGCAAAAAATGAAGGAGGAGGATGGAGGCATGTTTTGAAATTGGAACTTACTTATTATTAATTATAAATAATCATTTTTTTTTTTAATAAATTATAACTGACCATTTTCTCATCCATAAAAAGTTTTTGTCGCAATAATTTTTGAGTAACCTGGTATGGGTATATTGCAAACGCCACATGCGAACAACACGTCTTACTGAAGTCATACAGATCCTGCATCTTGTAAGCAGAGTCTACGGTTAATCGGATATAACTGAATACCGATTTTACTTCGACTGCCTGTATAGTAGGATACCACTTACTAAGAGTGGTTGACAGACTACTGTCAAACATCCACAAATATCAGACGAACGACTTAATGTGATTTCCGAGGCATGGAATAGTCTTGTGTGTCATGTGAGGGTTTTTTTTAAGTTAACGAGGTCGACGCTTTTATAACGTTCGGCGCTCTAATCTAATCGGCGATCTTAGCAAACTTCAAGAACGTGTCGAGCGCGTTAACATAAAAAAGCTCGCCGAAGGAACCGCTTTGGAATGGGTAACTTCTTATTCAGCCTGTAGTGGTCCACTGCTGGGCAAATGCCTCCCCCAAGGCTTTCATTGCATTGGGAATGGAATGGGTAACTAGCTTCATTTTATTGACTGACCGTCCCCTGGCCTATTGGTTGTTGGTACATGTTAATGAAAGTAAATATTATTTCATAAACATAATTTTTCCGTCGCGAAGAAGAAATATCGTTACATTCAGTTCACGTTTAGCCCATATTTCACAGTTACGGTTGCCGAGTCATTAAATTCAGGACATTATGCTAAAATTTATTATGGTCATATCCATACTTTTGTAATTTAACAATTAAAAGTTATGCTAGATAGTTGTATTGTTTAGTAGTTTGACCTTTATTTGGTACAAAGCGAAAATATAATTTTAACTTTTTTTATCATTATAAACTAGTGCTTGACCGCAATCTCGCCTGATGGTAAGCAGTGATGCAATCGTTGATGGTAAAGCACGCTAGTTTATTAAGAGCCTATTCACTCAAAAGAAACTGAGTGAATAGGAAGGAAGACGGCAGTTGAGCGAGGTGATGCAATGTTAAACCCATCAAGACAACGAAAAACGACGACGAAATTTTTCTTCTGTCTGTAATAATAAATAATGTCTATAAAATTATATGATTAACGACTAGATGTCGAAGCACTGGTCCGCGTCTCTGCCATCCCTAAAAGTGCCCTGAAGATTGGCAGCATTGCCATTATACAGAGTGATGCTGACAATACAACAATAAATTAAACCTCTTGTACATCAACACATCCCCAGTATACCCATAAAAAAAGACTTGTGGCACTAGGGGACTGCCGCGGTAAAGCTATTGCATAGCATTTTGTATCAATTTATGCAATTATAATTATTTATTTATTTTATTTATGCAGTATTTCTTTTTCTTTGATATTAATTCAAGTTACACTTTTTGAGCGTGGTGACCGATAAGAAAACAAATTTTTCTTTTTATTAAATAAATAAAAACACTGATACCTTTGAGAAAGCGGACTTCCTCTACAATAGGGCAATTCCTCCGTAAGGTCTGTCTATGCTATTACTTATAATCTCTGTCATTGTGTGCTGTTTCGGTGCAATCGCAAGACCGGCCGGGCACTGAGGGGCAGGCAAGACAGCTATAGTATCCTTATGACTCCACCAACTGGTATTTCGTTGACTCGGAAACGGCGCACAGGGAGCACCACGAAATATTCTCAAACACTCCGAGGTTCTTTTTCAATATACCCCACTATTTTGTCGTGGTGGCCTAGTGGTTAAAACACCAGCCTCTCAAGTATGAGTGCGCGGGTTCGATTCCAGGTCAGGCAAGTACCAATGTAACTTTTCTAAAGTTATATGTACTTTCTAAGTATATCTTGGACACCAATGACTGAAGGCGAAGGAAAACATCTTGAGGAAACCTGGGCTTTATAAGTCTGAAATCGCCAACCCGCATTGAGCAAGCGTGGTGATTACGCTCAATCCTTCTCTGTATGAGAGGAGATCTGTGCGCAGCAGTGGGACGATAAAAAGGTTGTTGATGATGAACGGCGTCGGTGTCGAATTATTTGTTATCAATTTAATATTTTCGAGCTGATCTTTAGTAACATAATCACTTCTGATTGCGTTAACATCTGACCGTAGAATTAATAAATCCTTCATCAACTTCTTTACGTACGTTCTACGTAGTCAAAGCAAACTGGTGGCAATTTGTGAAGGTCATATGCCACAAAAACTGGGATTGTTCGGGATCCGTGATTTTAAACACCGTAATCGTATATTTTAGGTCTTTCTGCTTTTTGTTCTTACGCCTCGATACATGTTTTTGTCTTGTCTTCGTAGAAACAAACAATAACTTTTTTGCCTCATCAATGTCTTCCTCAGAAAAAGCCGACGAGCATATTTTTATTAAACTTTCGTTGTTTCGTTTCGGAGATAACAATATTACAACTCGTACACTTAAATGTACTCGTATTAACATTGTTCACCGACATCTTTCTGTAATATTTTATTTAATAAAAACTTCAACTTCAACTCTTGATCTGGTCCCTGTGGATAGATACCACAATTTTGCCAATAACACGTGTAACAAATTATAGAAATTCTTTAATAAAATATTTCACAATAATGGCGGATATCGCCAATCACAGTTGAAAAAACCGCGTGAGCACTTTTTACTCTATAAAATCACGCGCTTTTATTTAGTAAACATCACTATAAATAATTTAAAAGTCCAATGAAAAATTAGCGTGACATTCATCTTAGCTTTTCCGTTAAAAAAAAAAGCTATTTTATAAAAACACTACTAAATTAATTTGAATAAAAGTACTTAATAATTAATTATATGAAAAGTTTTTAAGGTAGCCATGACAACGTCGATGACGTCTATGACATATCTCTATAGAAGACCTATTTCAGAGAGAAAATTAATCGCAAGTTTAGCACATCGCGACTATCAGTAACATGGCAAGTGTGTAGAACTGAGTTCGTGCCCTGCAATATGCATGCTCTTTTTGAAAATCTATAAATTGTTTTCAAAAGATGTAGTCGCACGCACACAAACATACCGTGCCGAAGACTGCCGAACTGAAACGACGTTAGACGATGTACGGCCTTCAAGCCACACCTCCGTGCCCGTCGGAGTGGGGAGCGTGAGGTTTTTTCGTTACGGAATTTCTGGATTCGGTCCCCGCGCTCAAGGCCCGCGATAGAAGCTATGCAATAGCTTAAAAATCATATAAATATGTCCATTAGTATACAAGAAATTATTTTTAATTTGCCACATTTTCTACTTCTAAAATGTGTCTGCTCTGTTGAGCAGACATATTTTTCGAACAAACAATCAAATACGTATCAACGTATGGAAATAACGTAATAAATGTTGTTGAACTGCCAAAACAAAACCCATTTCCTCTGATAGTGTGTTACGTAATTACCCTGCTGATCCACAAAGTTTAAGAAAATTAAAAAATAATTGATAGTGTTTCGAAAATAATCTCCGTCATAATAAAAATATTGTCATTTACGAAGGTCACAATGGAATAGCACAATGGTACTCAAAGTTAGCTATTCAATTATCTAATGTTTTTTACAGCATGTCATGTATATACTCTGGCATAACATAGGTCATTATTAGGTAGGCCATAACATCGGAAGCCGGCAGAAGTTACCACCCACCAGACAAAGCCTTGCCGCCAAGCGATTTGTCGTGTTCCGGCATGATGTCTAGTGAAGCCGTACGGAGGACGGGTCTGAGCAGTTGTGTTGCGATGTGTGCCGGGTACGATGCGCCAAATGTTGTTGTGTTGGGAGTTTGGTCGTGGAGGGTCTTCAGATCAATCTCCCTTTGGCGCAGCATCGTTGGTCGTGTTGTTGGGTTTAACATTGCATCACCTCGCTCAACTGCCGTCTTCCTTCCTATTTGCACAATCTGAGTGAATAGGTTCTTAATAAACTAGTGCGCTTTACCATCAACGATCGCATCACTGCTTTCCATCAGGCGGGATTGCGGTCAAGTGCTAGTTTATAATTATTAAAAAAAAAAGTATACTCTGGCATAACATAGGTCATTTTTAGGTAAATAATACACAGCATAATTAATGAGCCTATAATTTTCCCGTCGCTGGTACACAGGTTTACCAACACTTCTTAAAATACACCAAGAATGATTTGTTCGGCATCACAAGCACTTAGCCACAGATCATGTTACTATAAAGTTGCTCAACATTTTGCCTTGGACGAACGAACGTCAGACAGTCTAAGTATGTTTACAGGAGAGTCCAATCGATTTCTATTTTTGCTGTATCGGTACACTGTGGCCCGCTTCCCTTGCTCACAAACTAAACTAAAATTAGTTTAGTGCACCTTTTTCGGTCTATTGCATAAAGAAAAGGACAGTAGATAAATATTAGTTAGGACTGTCAAACTAGTCCGCGTCTGACTTTAATCGACGTATTTTAATCGTATCTATAGAGTCTATGGAGCATTTTAATTTGTCAGGACTGAATTAGTTTGTTATCGTCGTCATTTTTTACAACAACTTAAAACGTCAGTTTAAAATTAGTTTGCTGTACAAGAGAACGGACACAAGTGGCAACTAGGCAGCTACTAACTAATAATACAGGTGGGTAAAGTCTGTTACATATAATAGGGATGTATCCAAGGTATGAAAATCAAAAAAATAATTAGTCCGTCTTATAGATAATAAAAAAAATTAAGACCCGTATTTTTTATTTTGTCGAAATTACAAAAAACTACTGAGATATAGCGCATTAAAGTCACGGAGTGGGTGCTAATTACGTCACGCCGTGGTATATTTTGTACCACGGCGTGACGTCATGCGACATTTCAAATCAATATATCATCTTAAGTATTTGAATGAAAGAAAAAATAAAAAATACGTGTTCAACATTTTTTATAAATCTATCTGATGGACATTAAATTATTTTTTGCGATACAACCCAATTGTAATAGAAAATCTATTTTGTCTTTACATGATTTTTATATAAAACATTTTTATTGTATAACAACACAACACACATTTTATATATTTTTGCATTGAAAAAGCGCAATGAATATCACTGCATATAATAAAACAAAGTCACTTTTACTTTCCCTATGTCGCGTTGTATAATTCAATCTTTAAAATTACGCAACTGATTTTGGTTGGGTTCTTTTTAATACATATAGTGATTCAAGAAGAAGATTTATATGTTTAATAATATTCATTAATTAGTAAAGAAATACTATTATTTTTGAGGCTTCTAATGTGATGTCGTAAATAATTACATTTTTTGCGCGTTTGTAATGAAACGCAGGCTTAACCTTACGAGATTTATTAAAATAATGTACTAAATATTGTACACATTGAAAAGGCCTACAGAAAAGTCCGCGATGGTATATGTCTATCTCTTATGGATATCCCACAATAAACATTTTTTTTGTTATTTACTTTTTACGATAAATACTAGCTAATTTTTGAAGCGATTTTAACCAATACAGCATTAATCCTTATCCAATTTAATATCTTAAATAAATTATTGATTTAATATAGATTTATATCGCCTTTTACAGCATATAATTTAACTGAATATTTTGAAAATATTACAGATTAAAAAATTGCGGGGCAACGCGTTTGGAGTGGCGGCGCGCGGACCGCAAATTTTTATACAACGTTCAGTTTTTCTGTAGTGTATTTAGTATCAGCATTGCACCCGTGCGAAGCCGGGGCGGGTCGCTAGTTAAATATAAACGTTTCTAATATTTTATGTTAAGAAACAAATATCTTATAACCCAAAAGTATACTTTAATAAAATAACTAGTTAAAAACACGCTTTTAATACGCACTAAAAATGATAAAGTAATTATTACAATGGAATTTCATTTTCTCTTTTAATTGTTTATATTCGAAGTTGTTTCATACTAGTATGCATTATTTCTACACTCTCTATTACAAAAAAGTAATAACACCTTACTCAAAGCCCAACTCAAACACCCTTTGCCCGCATCGATAAACATTACTAACACTCAGGCACGTCCTTCGTGTAACACATTATCCTTTGACCAAAAGGCCTCCACTCTTCGCTGACGGTGAACTTTGGAGGCCTCCATCAAAAAGGCTATACACGCGAAGGCCAATCAGCGCACAGCATGTGGCCCTCTCACGCGTTAAATTGCTTGTCTTATTTAACGATTCCACCTTTTACTGCGTCCCGATTGTAGACGTAATGTCTTTCAAGATTTCTGCCTCTATTCCGGTCCTCAATTGGGGTAGGGAAGTATTTTAGAAAGCAGTAAAAGTGTGAAGTAGAAACAGTGTATTTTCTGTTTGCGACACCGAAGTTATGGGAGAGCAAATCTTATAAATGCTTGCTCGTGTTTTCAAATGTGATATACACGAGTCACGTTTTAATAAGACTGTTAACGTCGGTTTACCACCGGCAGGGTAATGGCGTAACACACTATCCGTAGCAATGAGTTTCATTTTGACAGTTCAACAGTATTCATTGCGTTATTTACGTTGTTGAGCAGATACATTTTTCCAACATATGAATCAATGGATTGGCAATATGCTTCGAAATGATTCAAAAAGTGTGTTACGCAATTAGGGTGCAGGTTTTTTTATTAATAATTCTTTAACCACTTGTATTGGATGTGAAAAAAACATTGAATAGGGTATTTGACTAAAAAAAAACTAATTAGTCCGTCAGTCAGATTTCCAAAAAAATACTAGACACGTATTTTTTACTTTTTCATATACATAAAAAATAAAGACGACACAGTGCGTTGAAAACTCGTGTGACGTCACTGGACGCTACACTTTTAGCGAGCAGTGACGTCACCAGCCACCACTCCTGATCTTTGATGCCTTTTATATTTGTCAATCTTTATTGATTTCATAAAACAAAATATACGTATCCAATATTATTCTATAATCTGAATGACGGACTAATTAGTTTTTTTTGTCAAATACCCTATTCGCGTGAGCGTAAAAGACCCGACACTGAGACCGTTTTTCAATTCGATGTCTTTTTCCTTTTGTGTATTCTGCGTTTTTGAATGATTTTAGTTTTCACTTCTGTTTGTCAGTCTCACGACTGCATTTTTTTTTTTAAGATCGCTGGATCTTGCATTAGCATCATCAGCATATTTACAGTTCGGATGTAGGGACGTTGGGTTGCTACCAACCGCGTCTTAATTTTAGGTTATGCCTTTTTGTTTTAAAAAGGCGTAACCAGCCCCCTAATCGGCGAACACATTTTTGTCAAATGATTGCGACTAGTTGGGATCAGTTGGGATCGTTCGGACCGCCCATTGGTCCGTTCGGTCCAAACGATCCCAACTAGTCGCAATCATTTGACAAAAATGTGTTCGCCGATTAGGGGGCTGGTCGAAAAGGTCTTTATTTTATAAAGAAACTGTTGAAACATGCTGACATTTTAGCTTAAAGTTACATTCAACCTGAAGCTTCGCCGTCACAATATTAATTTATTCAGTTTCAGTTTACGCATTAATTAGCCCGTAAATTATTTAAAAAAATACAGGCTCCTCCATTTTTCCAGCTCTACTAAAAAGTAAAGCTATAAAAACAAAGGAGCCCGTAAAATACATCTAGCAAGACTATCTGTCAGTGTCAATATCCTAAAACAATGATAGATCTGTTAGCGTCCAGTTTCATTGATCGAATTTGCCCTGAAAAAATCAGTGGTATGTTCAAATTTATCTGAAGGTGATAGAAATGGACAGTTTAAGTGGTTGGTAGAGTGAAATAAAACTAATCATTCAAATAATAAAACTATATCTTCTAAAGAGAATTTGTACAACCAAGGAGTTTGTGATACCGGCAGTGTCATCATGACCTTACACAGGTTGGCTGGTTTAGGCAAGCTGTAGATTTACACATTCACTAAATTGCCTTAAGTAGTTCACTATCCACCAACCTTTCCATTTAGTCGGAATATTGATTGTCATAACATTTTTAGCATAAGTGAAAGCACTACACTACGAGCATTTATATGCCGTTCTCTCTTCTTATTATTTAGAAAGAAAGAAACAAAACTTATGTAGTCGACACTCGACATGATCTACAGAATTTATCTTAGCGCCTGTGTAAGATTATCGATATCTATTCGATCCACGTAAATACCCTAGCAAACAAAAGTTTTTGATAACTACTTATAGCAAAAACACTTAAGTACTAGCCTATTTTATTTAAATGTACAACTCATTTGTAAAAAAAAACCTCACCAGGGAAATTAATACGACAGTATTTTTCTTCCTCCCGAACTTCGTCTTACCTCTAACAAAAAGCTATCTTTTGATGAATTGTGAAGATTCTTGCGCATTCTTTTCCAAACGAATCTGCCTTTTGGTCTACAAGAATCAATTCTACTTTGTTGTAAATTTTGACTTTCGAAAATGGCTTTTGTGTTTCTAATTATTTAAAATAAATGCTTTGACTATATTTAACTTTTTTACCGTCACAACAAATTTTCCAAATATTTAGGATTTTGTTTTTGCAGTAGTATCTCAGTGGTAACGGCCACGAGTTGTAGCTTGTAGGTTCGATCCCTGATAGGCACTTTATTATGTAAATAATTTCATCACCACTGCTCTCAAAACGGTGAAAGATTTTTTTTTTATATAATTATAAACTAGTGCTTGACTGTAATCCAGCTTGATGGCAAGCAGCGATGCAATCGTTGATTTACAGCGCGCTAGTTTATTAAGAACCTATTCCATGAAAACATTGAGTGAATAGGAAGGAAGACGGCAATTGTGCGAGGTGATGCAATGTTTAACCAAACAAAACTCCCGACACAAACAACATTTGGCGTATCGTGCCCGGCACACATCGCAACATAACTGCTCAGACCAGTCTTCCGTACAGTTTCACTACATATCATGCCGGAAAACGACGAATTGCTTGACATCACATCGTGAGGAAACCTGGGATTTCCTCACGATGTTCCCGCACTGGGGCCCGCATGGTAGATAAAAGCTACTTCCTCTCACCAAGGGAAGATAACTCTAGACCACCACTGCTTTGATAGTAATTACCGGCGTTGCTTTCGACAGTAATTACCGGCTAATAATTAAGTAAGCAACGTTTATGAAAGAAGAGGTTGACGTTAACGCCTATAATGTAGAACTACCAACATCCGTTCTTATAGTTCACAAAATCTTATATTAACACCAGAATGAAATCACTATTTCAGCCTAGAATTCTTTGACCAACAATACCCAACTTACGAGTATTTTTGAAAGTTTTTTGACTTGTCTAGTGTTGGCTAGGATATGACTATACACAAAAAAGTACTTAAAGAGTAGTTTCGTCGTTGTCCGAGATGAGTTAGCGCCTTTTTGTGAAAGGATCTCAAAACAGAATGAGTGTTTCAATAAATTTGTAGGAGATAGCAGAGGTATTCCGTTCAGGACATCGATTTTAGTTGCACTTGCATGAACGGCACTTGTGCACTTCCGCTAATCACACCGAAACATGCATTTCGGAGAAACAATTTGAACAAACGGTGAAGGAAAACATGTCCTAGAATGAAGGTGAAGGAAAACATCTTGAGGAAACCTGGGCTTAAAGTCTAAAATCGCCAATCCGCATTGAGCAAGCGTGGTGATTACGCTCAATCCTTCTCTGTATGAGTGGAGACCTGTGCCCAGCAGTGGGACGATTTAAAAGTTGATGATGATGTCTTAGAATCAAAAACTTCGAATACATGTGACATCTACTAACTCGCACTGGGCCAGCGTGGTGGATTACGGACCACTCCTTCTCAACGAAAGGGGGCCTATGTCGCCCTGAGGACACGGTGGACTAAAAAAAAACTAATTAGTCCGTCAGTCAGATTTCCAAAAAAATACTAGACACGTATTTTTTACTTTTTCATATACATAAAAAATAAAGACGACACAGTGCGTTGAAAACTCGTGTGACGTCACTGGACGCTACACTTTTAGCGAGCAGTGACGTCACCAGCCACCACTCCTGATCTTTGATGCCTTTTATATTTGTCAATCTTTATTGATTTCATAAAACAAAATATACGTATCCAATATTATTCTATAATCTGAATGACGGACTAATTAGTTTTTTTTGTCAAATACCCTATTCGCGTGAGCGTAAAAGACCCGACACTGAGACCGTTTTTCAATTCGATGTCTTTTTCCTTTTGTGTATTCTGCGTTTTTGAATGATTTTAGTTTTCACTTCTGTTTGTCAGTCTCACGACTGCATTTTTTTTTTTAAGATCGCTGGATCTTGCATTAGCATCATCAGCATATTTACAGTTCGGATGTAGGGACGTTGGGTTGCTACCAACCGCGTCTTAATTTTAGGTTATGCCTTTTTGTTTTAAAAAGGCGTAACCAGCCCCCTAATCGGCGAACACATTTTTGTCAAATGATTGCGACTAGTTGGGATCAGTTGGGATCGTTCGGACCGCCCATTGGTCCGTTCGGTCCAAACGATCCCAACTAGTCGCAATCATTTGACAAAAATGTGTTCGCCGATTAGGGGGCTGGTCGAAAAGGTCTTTATTTTATAAAGAAACTGTTGAAACATGCTGACATTTTAGCTTAAAGTTACATTCAACCTGAAGCTTCGCCGTCACAATATTAATTTATTCAGTTTCAGTTTACGCATTAATTAGCCCGTAAATTATTTAAAAAAATACAGGCTCCTCCATTTTTCCAGCTCTACTAAAAAGTAAAGCTATAAAAACAAAGGAGCCCGTAAAATACATCTAGCAAGACTATCTGTCAGTGTCAATATCCTAAAACAATGATAGATCTGTTAGCGTCCAGTTTCATTGATCGAATTTGCCCTGAAAAAATCAGTGGTATGTTCAAATTTATCTGAAGGTGATAGAAATGGACAGTTTAAGTGGTTGGTAGAGTGAAATAAAACTAATCATTCAAATAATAAAACTATATCTTCTAAAGAGAATTTGTACAACCAAGGAGTTTGTGATACCGGCAGTGTCATCATGACCTTACACAGGTTGGCTGGTTTAGGCAAGCTGTAGATTTACACATTCACTAAATTGCCTTAAGTAGTTCACTATCCACCAACCTTTCCATTTAGTCGGATTATTGATTGTCATAACATTTTTAGCATAAGTGAAAGCACTACACTACGAGCATTTATATGCCGTTCTCTCTTCTTATTATTTAGAAAGAAAGAAACAAAACTTATGTAGTCGACACTCGACATGATCTACAGAATTTATCTTAGCGCCTGTGTAAGATTATCGATATCTATTCGATCCACGTAAATACCCTAGCAAACAAAAGTTTTTGATAACTACTTATAGCAAAAACACTTAAGTACTAGCCTATTTTATTTAAATGTACAACTCATTTGTAAAAAAAAACCTCACCAGGGAAATTAATACGACAGTATTTTTCTTCCTCCCGAACTTCGTCTTACCTCTAACAAAAAGCTATCTTTTGATGAATTGTGAAGATTCTTGCGCATTCTTTTCCAAACGAATCTGCCTTTTGGTCTACAAGAATCAATTCTACTTTGTTGTAAATTTTGACTTTCGAAAATGGCTTTTGTGTTTCTAATTATTTAAAATAAATGCTTTGACTATATTTAACTTTTTTACCGTCACAACAAATTTTCCAAATATTTAGGATTTTGTTTTTGCAGTAGTATCTCAGTGGTAACGGCCACGAGTTGTAGCTTGTAGGTTCGATCCCTGATAGGCACTTTATTATGTAAATAATTTCATCACCACTGCTCTCAAAACGGTGAAAGATTTTTTTTTTATATAATTATAAACTAGTGCTTGACTGTAATCCAGCTTGATGGCAAGCAGCGATGCAATCGTTGATTTACAGCGCGCTAGTTTATTAAGAACCTATTCCATGAAAACATTGAGTGAATAGGAAGGAAGACGGCAATTGTGCGAGGTGATGCAATGTTTAACCAAACAAAACTCCCGACACAAACAACATTTGGCGTATCGTGCCCGGCACACATCGCAACATAACTGCTCAGACCAGTCTTCCGTACAGTTTCACTACATATCATGCCGGAAAACGACGAATTGCTTGACATCACATCGTGAGGAAACCTGGGATTTCCTCACGATGTTCCCGCACTGGGGCCCGCATGGTAGATAAAAGCTACTTCCTCTCACCAAGGGAAGATAACTCTAGACCACCACTGCTTTGATAGTAATTACCGGCGTTGCTTTCGACAGTAATTACCGGCTAATAATTAAGTAAGCAACGTTTATGAAAGAAGAGGTTGACGTTAACGCCTATAATGTAGAACTACCAACATCCGTTCTTATAGTTCACAAAATCTTATATTAACACCAGAATGAAATCACTATTTCAGCCTAGAATTCTTTGACCAACAATACCCAACTTACGAGTATTTTTGAAAGTTTTTTGACTTGTCTAGTGTTGGCTAGGATATGACTATACACAAAAAAGTACTTAAAGAGTAGTTTCGTCGTTGTCCGAGATGAGTTAGCGCCTTTTTGTGAAAGGATCTCAAAACAGAATGAGTGTTTCAATAAATTTGTAGGAGATAGCAGAGGTATTCCGTTCAGGACATCGATTTTAGTTGCACTTGCATGAACGGCACTTGTGCACTTCCGCTAATCACACCGAAACATGCATTTCGGAGAAACAATTTGAACAAACGGTGAAGGAAAACATGTCCTAGAATGAAGGTGAAGGAAAACATCTTGAGGAAACCTGGGCTTAAAGTCTAAAATCGCCAATCCGCATTGAGCAAGCGTGGTGATTACGCTCAATCCTTCTCTGTATGAGTGGAGACCTGTGCCCAGCAGTGGGACGATTTAAAAGTTGATGATGATGTCTTAGAATCAAAAACTTCGAATACATGTGACATCTACTAACTCGCACTGGGCCAGCGTGGTGGATTACGGACCACTCCTTCTCAACGAAAGGGGGCCTATGTCGCCCTGAGGACACGGTGGAGCATACGGTGGAGGTCTGCCCGGCTTGGGTAGAGCACAGCCGTGTCCTCGTACCGGCGATCGGCGGCGATCTCTCGCGTCCGACCCTGGTCCAGGCCATGGTCCGGAGCGAGAGTGCATGGCAGGCCGTCACCTCCTTCTGCGAAGCAGTGATGCTGGCAAAGGAGGAGGCGGGGCGCGTGAGGCAACGGGAATCCCAGCGCCCTCACGCCACTAGCCGCCGCAGTAGACGCCCTGGTCGGGAGACGACACCTAACTCCCAGCCACCGTAGGCGCGGGTCTGCGGGCGGTGAGCAGTGGGCAGCTCGCCGCCCGGTAAGGACCAGGCCCGAGTCGACGGCGCGTCGTGTTTCACGCGCGCTTCAAAGAGATGTCAGCACATCGTGACGGGGTTCACGAAGACCGATGCCTCCTGGGTCAGGGTTGCGGGTTGGTTAAACAAGAAACCGCGGTCCTGGCCGCCGCACAGGCAAGTGAAGAAACACGGGTGGGTTTTAGTCAGTAAAAGTCTGACACACCCTTCCGCCCCGCCCAGAGCGGGAGAAGTCATTTGATGATTTCCCATCCCAACAAAAAAAAAAAAAAAGGGGGCCTATGTCCCAACAGAGGGGACAATATAGGCTGATTATGTATTGTATGTACTGTCAAAACATACATTTCTGACGTATATAACGTCTCTTACAGTTTTGGCGGGAAAGTCAAGCTGAGTGTCACGCTCATTTTTCATTGGACTTTTTAAATTATTTGTGCGTGATTTATGTAGTAAAAAGTGCATTAAGTAATTAATTCATAAAAAAACAGTGAAATATCGCAGCATAGTGGCCACATCATGACTTTGTCTCAAACCTCCATCGTAAGACGGGTCACGCGGCCGTCTTTTTCGACATTGAACAATTCATTACGTGACATTGGCTAAATGCACAAACCGTGCGAAGCCATAAAAGAAAGAAAGAAAGAAAACGTCTCCTAACTTTGATCATCCTTTTTAGGGTACACAAACGGTAAAAACAAGACCCTATTAGTAAAAGTCCATCGCCTGTCTATACCCATTACGGTTCATAAGATATACCTCGTTGACAGGCAGATGGATGGACGCAAAACGGAGACTTATTAATACTCTTGTTAGCTAGCTTTTAGTTCAGAACCCTAAAAAGGTTGAGGTTAACCAAAACAAACGATTCCATTTCATTTCAAGGAACATCTAACGTTCCGAATTCTGTGTTGTAACTTTAATGGGTTTCATAATATTAGTTTTGTTTTAATTTTGCGACTTTTGTTTCATTATAATAGCGCACCTTTAGAACAATAGAGACCTAATTCGAAATTTGAAGATTTCAATGTTGACTCATAAAATTACCTTGCAAGACCATCTTCATCGACTGTTAATAAAACAGAGACCGTTGTTCATGAAAAGGACTCGTCCTTTTCACGTTACTCGTCCTGTTTTATTGTTCAACATTGTTGCAACAAGTTCAACATATCAACATTGAAATCTTCAAATTTCGAATTAGGTCTCTATTGTTCTAAAGGTGCGATAGGGTAGTTGACTAAAAAAAAAAGTCCGTCAGTCAGATATTCAAAAAATACTAGACACGTATTTTTTCTTTTTTAATATAAACAAAAAAATGAAGACGACCAGTTTTTATATATATATATATATATATACGGACAAATCACACAGCTTGAGCTAGCCCCAAAGTAAGTTCGAAACTTGTGTTATGTATACTAACTCAACGATACTATATTTTATAATAGATACATATATAGATAAACATCCAAGACCCAGGCCAATCAGGAAAATATCGTTTTCCATCATGACCTGGCCGGGGATCGAACCCGGGGCATCCACGTCGAAGGCAGGCGTGTTGATCGCTGCGCCACGGAGACCGACATGTGACGTGACCAGTGCGTTGGAAACTCGTGTGACGTCACTGCACGCTACACTTTTTAGCGAGCAGTGACGTCACAAGCCACCACTCCTTATCTTTGATGCCTTTTATATTTGTCATTTTTTTTTTTGATTTGATAAAACAAAATATACGTATCCAATATTTTTCTATAATCTGAATGACAAAATAAATAGAATCACTTTTTTATCCAGGAAACATCGCTATTATGTTTGAAGCTTTTCTAAACAATTCAAAATAATTATTAAATTAATAGAAATGAAATTAACGTGAAGTTTTAGTCAAATGTTTTAATAACACTTATTATGTAAAGCTGAAGAGGTGGTATTATTTTAGAGTTCTGTAACCAAAGGGTAAAAACTGAAAGCAATAAACAGCTGAAATTCGTCCGTGACATAGTAATACAAGCCAGCATTTTGATACAAATGATACAGATTATTTTAGCGTCTATTTTCTCTTTTTATTAGATTTTGATAGCCTTTCCTAAATTTTGAGGAAACGATCTCAAAACCGAATTAATTTGAATGAAACCGAATCATGAATTTTGTACCGCACCATTGGTAACCCAGTCGCAACGGAGGTGATTTACTACGAGTAGTTGCAGACTGCCTAGTATGAGTTTTCAATACGAAACTCGATCGTTGGTATCGAGCGCGTTCGGCGCTCTCATTGGTTGTGAGTTCTTACGACCTTGAAGCGGGCCAATCGCTGAGTCAAACGCGCTCGATATCGCCGATCCAATTTCGTATTGAAAACTCATACTAGGCCTACAGGTCGAACCTATGTTCGAACATTGACTGATGCTTTCTTCAACTTCCCAACATTTTCCCAATTATGTTGGAGTATTTCTATATTTCTTTCAATACTCACCCTAAAATCAACATAATTAATTACTAATGAAATAAAGTTGATATTTGTTTGCATTGAGATATGGTGTGCAGCCCTGCGTATTTTTATCAAAAGTATTGTAAATGTTTACAATAAAAGGAGTGAACGTTTTTCAATCTGTCAAAAATACGTCTAAGTATAACAACTTTTAATATTGTGATAACCTCGTATGCACTTTTAATGTTTTTTTTTTCTAATAATTATAAACTTGTGTTTGACCGCAATCCCGCCTGATGGTAAGCAGTGATGCAATCGTTGATGGTAAAGCGCGCTCGTTTATTTAGCCTATTCACTAAAAAAAACTTAATGAATAGGAAAGGATACGGCAGTTGAGAGAAGTGATGCAATGTTAAAGTCAACAACACGACCAACGATGCTGCGCCACAGGGAGATTAATCTGGAGATCCTCCACGACCAAACTCCCGACACAACAACATTTGGCGCATCATAACCGGCACACATTGTAACACAACTGCTCAGACCCGTCCATAGGGCGGCTTCACCAGACATCATGCCGGAACACGACGAATCGCTTGGCGGCAAGACTTTATCTGGCGGGTGGTAACTTCTGCCGGCAGCCGATATTATGGCCTACCACCAAGCATTTACTAATGAAGACAAAAATGCATGGAGAGCCTTAGGTCAACTATTGCTTGTGAGGTTTTGCATTATGTTTCATAAGACGACTAGATGGCGATATTCAGAACTGAAAATAACACTACAAAGCATAAAAACCGTATTATACAGGGGTACATAATATTTTTTTTAATACCTAAAATAACTAGGTAATAATAATATAAATATATCATATATTTATATTCAAATAAAAATCAATTATTTTATTTTCTTATTTCTTAGTTCTTAATACAACGCCATCTAAACCAAACCAAATAAACCAATTGTATATTAGTTAATTCGACACACACATGTTTAAGTGAATAAAAAATCTTATCTTATATTCCTGACATTTGGTTATTGCCAAGATTAGAATGCGACTAGATTCTTAACGTTTTTATTTTACGGGAATTAGACTTCAGTTTGGCTACCATGAGTTTATATTACGAGACTTGATCGTCGATATCGAGCGCGTTTGACTCATCGATTGACCCGCTTTAAGGTTGTAAGAACACTCAACCAATGAGAGCGCCAATGCGCTCGATATCGACGATCGAGTCTCGTAATGAAAACTCTAGTAGCTACACTGATGAGTAGCCGCTGGCCGGTTCGCCAACTTATAACACAAACAAAGAAACCATCAAATCAGTCAAAAGCTGAGGGCAAATAGTTTTCACGCAAGCAAAATTAAGCTTTATCTCCATGAGACGCGAACCACATTGCCAGTAACCACTTGGGGTACTGTTCAAATGTAGCTATCATATAGACTACACTCTCATTTGGCTTACCGCGTGAGAACATGGCTTAATTGAAACTCCCTATTTTAGGATTGACACAGACCAATCGTGAATACCTGCCTACTGTGGATGTAACGTAGCTTATGTACTCGTGTGTAGATCCAACAGGCCCATACAGGATAGTATACTATGTTTTTTTTTTTTTGTAAAAATACGCTAACAGAATACTGTTATTTATAGAGTTGCGTATGTTCTAATAAAAAAAAACAGAGCACTTATACAATATTTGGAAGGAAACAAATGTTACTAAAAAACTTTGTTACGTTAGTAAATTAAAAGCCGGTATGAACCTGGTTTTAATGTGGCATTTTAATTAAGTTACATTCCTTCATGTGACTTAATTAAAATGCCACATTTAAGGCTATGTACATACACAAAGTGTAGGTGAATATTGCTCAATTGAAATAGGCAGGTATGTTTTCATTAGCATACCTACGCGAGTTTTGTGAAAGGTGGTATGATTTGATGAATGGTAACCATATGACATGGAATCAGTAGTGGTGGCCTAGTGGTTAAAACACCAGCCTCTCAAGTATGAGTGCGCGGGTTCGATTCCAGGTCAGGCATGTACCAATGTAACATTTATAAAGTTATATGTACTTTCTAAGTATATCTTGTACACCAATGAAATAAGTATATCTGATTTCTGATTTCAGTATGTTATATCGATAAAGAAATATCATGCTTAAGTAGTAGGTACTCAGAAAAGAATATAAATAGAAGATTTTCTTTCCAAAATGTCGTTGAAAAAGTCAATGAGATTTTCATTTACCATGTCATCATCATCAACCTTTTATCTTCCCACTGCTGGGCACAGGTCTCCTCTCATACAGAGAAGGATTGAGAGTAATCGCCACGCTTGCTCAATGTGGGTTGGCGATTTCAGACTTCTGAATTTTGAAGTCCAGGTTCCCTCAAGATGTTTTCCTTCACTTTGTAGTAATCAGTCATTGGTGTCCAAGATATACTTAGAAAGTGCATATAACTTAGAAAACTTACATTGGGTGTTTTAACTAGTAGGCTACCACGACTCTAAGAATAATATTTAAGAAGTATATATTTGTAACAAATTGGGCCGCCACAAATATTGATTGATTAATAAACAAAATAGTTAAACTTAACGATTACAACAACTGAATTAGGATGCAAAACCCTTTATACAACTACCAACGAACAAAAGGAGGTGGTTCCTAAGTCGACGCGTACATTTTTTTACGATCTCTTCATTTTAGCTTAAAGAAAAATACATGTAACAGCTATGCCCTGCGTTGGCTCTAGTAGGGATGTAAAACTAAAAAGCTACAAAGTAAGGCTAGTGTCGACCCAATGAGGTTTAATGTGGACACATTCATCACATTGACATTTATTACACCGGCACAGCCTTTTTGGGGCGGTTAACGGCTTTAGATTTTTTATAGCCCAAAAGATATAGTAAGTTGTGCTTATGATGATATTTTATGTAAGCCAATTTTCACAAATACATTCTCAATTATTTTATAAAATTGCCTTAAGGTACAAGGTAGGGAGAAGAAGATAATTTTTTTTTTCAATAGATTTACGCTACCTGAAATTGCTTCAGTAATGATAACTTCATTACTGAAGCAGTTTCGGCTAGCTTGATAAAAAACGTCCATTGCCAGACATAGGCCTCGCCAAACATCGGTACTTTGATCTGTTTGACAATGTGGACATCCCCCTTGTGATACTGTGAAGTGCACAGGAATCCGTTGCTTGCGGGATTTAAACAATTAATGCGATAAAGTAATACAAAAAGTATATATTTCGTAAAAAGTTCACTTTCTTTTACAAAGTTAACATTTACATAAGTATGACCTTACATCTACAGCGATTATAATAATAACGGTACAGAGACTTAGGACTGTGGTTGATTTATACCACCCTTTTTAGGTTTGGCAACCTTTTTAGAATCTCCTCCTTTTTAGAAAGGGTGCACCCCTCTGACCCCCTTGGCGACACTCTTGAGTTTTAATTAAAAATAAAATACTCCAAGAAAACCAAAATTTTCGGTTTCATATGTTTCTAAAATCATAACCAACGTGTCAATGCACTACTCATGTTTTTGTATGTCAAAAATGATTACATAATGGGTAAATCAGCGCTTAATAAAATAAAGCAAATAACATAACATCGGCCGCCGGCAGAAGTTACCACCAACCATACAAAGCTTTGCCGCCAAGCGCATTGTCGTGTTTCGGCATGATGTCTGGTGAAGCCGTACGGAGGACCGGTCTGAGCAGTTGTATTGCGATGTATGCCGGGTACGATGCGCCTAATGTTATTGTATTGGGAGTTTGGTCGTGGCGGGTCTTCAGATCAATCTCCCTTTGGTCGTGTTGTTGGGTTTAACATTGCATCACCTCGCTCAACTGCCGTCTTCCTTCCTATTTGCTCAGTTTTTCTGAATGAATAGGCTCTTAATAAACTAGCGCGCTTTACCATCAACGATCGCATCACTGCTTACCATCAGGCGGGATTGCGGTCAAGCGCTAATTTATAATTATTAAAAAAAAAATACTAACATATATACTAATAAAATAAACATCGTAGCAATGACAAAAAACTATAACGGACTGGGTAAAATAATAATAATAATAATTCATTTCCAAAGTACTAAAATGTTACAAAAAAGAGTAGTTAGGTACATATATTTTGGTGAGGTAAAATGTACAGATGCAAATAAATTTAAGACAACAACTCCCAAACTGAGACATGCTCGATTTTGGATAGTCGGCGGTCGGCCGTTTTAGATGTATTTATATGTACATATCACAGCCTTTTTGAATTTTTGTAAGTTCCTAGTTTCCACAGTGACTGAGTAAAAGACTACATTACATTTAGATATGTGGAAACGTACAATTGCCACTTTCGCGCTTGTTTCGAAATCTCATCTCACAAAAGCCCTATAAAAATCCAATTCCACAGTAGCTGAATGTATACAATTTCATATACAATCCATTCCATACTATTCCTGTAAGAAAAAACCTCACAAATATTGGTGATACTGGTTTTCGCAATCAATTCACATAGTGACATTAGAACAAATAATTTTGTCCACTTCTGTTTACTTTTGTATTTACGGGTCTCACAGCTGCATTGAGTTAGTCTGGAAGCTGACCATTTGACCCTGAATTTTGTACAAAGATTCTTTACTTAAAAATATTGGATTCGTGTTTCGGGTTTTGCATAAACACCAAATAACGTTGTACACCGAGACCCCTCCGTGTCTTGTTATTCTTAGATCTTTGGCAGCCGTTACAGGTATCTTAGTCAGAAAACTGCAAGTCTCATAACCAGTCTTATCAAGAAGTACCTGACCTCCAGAACCCTTTGTTTTTTTTTTGTTTGGGACGGGAAATCATCAAATGACATCGCTATGGGCGGAGCGGAAGAGTGTGTCAGAATTTTACTGACTAAAACCCACCCGTGGTTTATTGCTTGCCTGCAGGCCAGAGCCACGGTTTCTTTTTTAATCGACCGCAACCCTGGCCCAGGAGGCATCGATCGTCGTGGACCCCGTCACCTGGTCCTTACCGGGCGGTGAGCAGACCTCCAGAACCCTAACTGGATAATAACTCAATAACTGGGTAATAACCCAGGAACTGGGTTGTGGGGGTCCAATAGGAAGTCGCTCCATGTAAAATACTTTCATTCAACTGCATCCAGTTGGTCTGGAAGCCGATCCCAATACAGTTGGGAAAAGGCTACCATGACTTTGAACAAATACTTAATTGTTGCTTGTCTCCTAATCCTTTGGGCTTTTGCAATTAAGAAAGGCCTATTACCGGACGACTGCGTTGAAAGATAAGCCTGTTATTAATTTCGGTGGGTGTACTGCGGTAATTAGAAAGACCTTTCGTAAATTACTTTAGAGGCCGAGGGCTATATTATTTTCACCTAATACTTTAGCAAAAAATGCTTTATATTTCATTAATATCCTTTTGCTTCTCCTTTATAACTGTTTATTAGTTTGTTATCTTTTTTATTGTTTTCGTGGCTAAATAATAAAAGCCGCAAGTTATGTAAGCACAAAGGTTAAACTACACTTGCAAGGTCGGTACTTGGATGATTGGACAGATTTCCTTCGTGTTTGGGAAAGTTTCGGGAAGCCATTTTGTAGATCTTTGACCCACGTTACGGGTAGCCGGAAGACCTATTCAGTCTTTCCCCAGGGCATTGTACGCATTAACTGTATTTTAAAGGAATTCTACTGGTTTAGATAAAACCGAAAAGCTCAAATCATCATTATCTCAGCGTTAACCCCAGTCGCATCCGTAGCTTTTTCAGCTTTGGAGTATGGGGTCCCGCTTTACCAGTCTAACTGCTGATTTTGGCTAAACTTCGATATTTTCCGTAAAGCGACTGCCGTCTGACCTCCACAACCCGAAGGCGACATCGAAGCATTGCAGTTAGACCATTTGTTGGACTTTTGAGAGCTCCAACAACAAGAGAGAGCGCGACCAGAGAGAGCTACACCACAAAGGCTGTCAACCGAAAAGCTTAAATATCTAACATAATTGGGAAACTCGAATGACTAGACACAACATGATTATGAACTTAAAGATCTGTACATAAAGGGCCAAAACAGGACCCTTGAACGAAGATTCCACTGTCTGCCTACGGTACGCGGGTCTCCTCAGAGGATTAGCCCAAGCAGATTATTCAAAGTGTAACAGCAAGATCTGAAAGGTTCAGAATTGGCTTCTGAATCGATTTCCCTCATTTTTACATATTATGTTATTTTTTTTTTATAAGTAATTTTTATTACTTAAATTAGGTTTTACGATCTTGTTATGACGCGAAATCACCCAGTCATAACAAGATCATAAAATCTTTCATTTAAGTAAATTTAAGTCTTATCTCAAAGCAATAAAGCTTACAGTACTTTTGTTTCACGAAGCAACGCGTACTTTACTTTTTGGAGTATATTTTTTAGAAGTTCTTTATTTCTTTTTGTGAAAATGTTTTATAAATCCAGCAATATTATAACAATTTTATAAGCTTTTCTTAAGCATCTATAATTAAGTTATTGTATGTTTCTTTCTCCAGGATTACTGACAGGTTATATGAGTTCATATAATTGTCATTTTTTTTTTATGTTTACAATGCATACATGTGTGAGCTGTCATGCCCTATATGCCTGGAGGCTTTTATTTAGTAAAAAGTTTTTACTTACTTACATTTCCAGTTTTAATGTTTCTTTTTTTTTTTTGCTTTGCTACTACATATGGTGGATAGTGTCATTAATGTTCTATGTGTGTTTTATATAAAGTCATGTGTTTTTTAAATGAACAGACAGCTGTGTTGCTGGGAGTTTGTTCCGCCTCTTCTTCCTAGCGAAAGCACTAGGATGTGGCGAAGGGCGGCCGTTTTGGGGGACTGTCTTATGTCTGTGATATTAACTGCTGCCCGCGGCTTCGTCTGCGTGGACTTCAGTCTACAGGAGTTCAGTTGATATAAAATAAGCGCCTGTTAAAATAATGCGAGCAATATGTACTCCCGCGTAGTATGTATATATTAGTATGGATTGACGGCCAAAAAGTGCTGATTCTCAGCCTAATTAGAATAAATGACCTGATTTTGTTTTGTGTAATGAATACAAATGATGTAGATGTAAACGTATGAAATACAATCTATCTATACTAATATATAAAGGTGAAGAATTTGTTTGTTTGTTTAAACGCGCTAATCTCATGAACTACTGGTCCGATTTGAAAAATTCTTTTTTGCGTTGGCTATCCCCTTTATTCAGGAAGGCTTTATAAATATTGGTGGTCATATGCATCAGGACAGACTGGAAGCTAACCACAAGATAGTTAAAAAAGGGTTGGTAGATGATTTAATTTTATTGGGTTTATGGGTATCTTTATATTTAAAATTTCAATTTTCATGATCGTACCCACTTTGTCTCAGCGATTTGTCGTGTTCCGGCATGATGTCTGGTGAAGCCGTACGGAGGACGGGTCTGAGCAGTTGTGTTGCGATGTGTGCCGGGTACGATAAGCCTAATGTTGTTGTGTTGGGAGTTTGGTCGTCGAGGGTTTTCAGATCAATCTCCCTTTGGCGCAGCATCGTTGGTCGTGTTGTTGGATTCAACATTGCATTACCTCGCTCAACTGCCGTTTTCCTTCCTATTCGCTCAGTTTTTCTGAGTGAATAAGCTCTTAATAAACTAGCGCGCTTTACCATCAACGATCGCATCACTGCTTACCATCAGGCGGGATTGCGGTCAAGAGCTAGATTATAAATTAAAAAAGCATCACCCAAAGCTGTACCCAAATGTTTACTGATAGAAAACTCCGCCTCTGTACAGTTCTGTGCTTAAAATGTAAGGCTTTGAATGGATAAAGATCCATAAAGTCCTATCCAAAATTTTGTTTAACAGTTCCGATGCTGACGACCAATTTCTTTTTACGTTCGAAAACGTTCATTTGATATCATTGCCTACAGCGTAATAGATTTAAAGAGGGTGTAGTCGCTTGATGCTGTGCCTACATCAGTGTCATTCTGATCCTCGACCAAATAAATAAAGGCATTGAAATGCGACTCGTAGGTTATGGGTCAGTATCCAGGCAGACGCATTATTTTGTGTAACTTATAATTTTTGGTAACTACGACTTTCAAGACTTTTTCGGTGACTTTGGGCGTATCCTACGCTTTGCAATACGATGACTCTTGGTCTCGTCTACTCCACCAAGTTTTAGGATTACATACTAAATCACTATACCTAACTTTTTACGGTGATATTTTTACAAAATCGATCAGATTTAGGCCGGATGGTGAACGTCATATGCATCCATCCAGATCAATTTCCCTCTGGCGAGTCATTGGCCGTGTTGTTGGGTTTATAAATTTGCATCACCTCGCTCAACTGCCGTTTTTCTTCCTATTCACTAAGTTTTTTTAAGTGAATTTGTTTAATAAACTAGCGCGCTTTACCATCAACGATTGCATCACTGCTTACCATCAGGCGGGATTGCAGTCAAGCGCTAGTTTATAATTATTAAAAAAAAAAACCCGTATCATTACATCTTGCCTACATCTACATACATGTCATTTCAAGAGAACAAAGCAGTTTGTCTATCAAAAAAGCAAGTACTAATGCAGTTCAACTACTGGTTATCAAAGACAATACGCTTATATCTAGATAATAACATCGGAAGTGTGACGTCTACGCTAAGTCAAGCGAGGTAATTGGGTTATGGGAGTTGAGGTAGAAACTTTACTATGTTTCATAATGCGTTTAATAATAGAAGTACGGGTGCACACACACATCTTGTAACTATGTCACCATAGAAACATAAGTAAAGTAAGCTGTCCTTCCCAACTAATGCTACAGATTAACATTGATGGCTCATTCTAAGCGCCCTTCACCCAACTTTTTAGAGAATCGATCAAAAGGCTACTACCTTGAATTGCTACTACCTTTTGCTTTGGCTCTGCATTTTGACAGTTCAACAACAATCATTGCGTTATTAACGTTGTTGGGTAGAGACATTTTTCGAACATATGAAGCGGTGGATTGGCTTGTTTCAAAATAATTTTGTTTGAGTTTGGTAAGTAGGGTACGCAATAACTCCTCAGCTTCTACCTAATAGTATAATATTAATATGCGTAATATGTAATAATTCGAAATCAAAATTACACCTATAATATTCTTTATTTATTTGACTACGATAAAGCAGTGAAATGGCAGATTAAAATTATACATAAAATATCTTATGCATTGAGATGGGTATATTAAGCACTCTCAACCATCAACGGAATTTACATACTTAACAGGTATGAATCGTTTCTATTATTTATTCATAGCTTCGGCTTGTTACTTCGCCTGAGTGATGTTTTTTGTTATTAGACCAATTGCATTGCCTGGACGTGCTAACACATAGTTTTCCTTTACAGTTCTTTCTTTCTAGCGTAATGTTATATAACCTATAGCCTTCCCAAAGAGGTTAGCGCAGTCAAACAAACTCTTCAGCGTTATTATTATCATTAATCCCCCTTATTCATAAACGCTGCTTAAAGTTAACTAGTGATTAGCGATTTTTTAAACATACATTTTAGACGCTTGCACGTCACTTAACTTTAATAATCGATTATGAATAAACCCCTTAAGCACTGTGGTGTTTATTCATAAAGGATGATTTAAGTTGAGTTTTTATGAATAAGGGGGATTCCCCCTTATTCATAAAAACTGCTTAAAGTTAACTAGTGATTAGCGATTCTTTAACCATAAATTTTTGACCTTTTAACGTCACTTAACTTAAATCATCCTTTATGAATAAACACCACAGTGCTTAATGGGTTTATTCATAATCGATTATTAAAGTTAGTCTACTACTATCTTGTTTATTTTGTAACACAAGTAGTTACTTTTTCTACTCCGCAATAGGGTAGTTGACTATTTCTTTTTTCATATAAACAAAAAATGAAGACGACATAGTGCGTTGAAAACTCGTGTGAAGTCATTGCACGCTACACTTTTTAGCGAGGAGTGACGTCACCAGCCACCACTCCTGTTCTTTGATGCCTTTTATATTTGTAATATTTATTGATTTGATAAAACAAAATATACGTATCCAATATTTTTCTATAATCTGAATGATGGACTTAATAGAATATTTTTTTTTTTACCCAGGAAACATCCCTATTGTCTTTATCGACATACACCATTGGACTCTATTCTTTTAAACTTGTTCCTTCGCCTTTGTGTCAGTGTTCTACATCGAACTGTGAATTTGAACAGTCCGCACATCACATCTTGTGGGAGTGTGTTCTTTGGCAGAATGAACGCAATATTATGTTGGATAGTGTACAAGTTACATCCGGACTCGTTTATTATACGGACCTTGTAGAAACTATAACCAATTTCCGTGCGTTCAGGCGCATTTGCCATACCTATTATTGGAATCAATTGTAACAGCCAATACCTACTTAGGACCCATTAACTTAATCAAATTTTATTCCGTGGTGTTTGGCAATCTGGGCTTCTCCCAGTTGCAATAATGTCCCTTTGTGCCGATTGGCCTAGTTTTGTTCTGTCTCCTGCTTGTTATGGAGGGAAGTGGAAAAAAAAATCTTTTTTCTTACTCCTCCGCTATTCTTTTCTGATTAATTTCGTTGCGGGACCCAAGACAGTTGAATCGTTTCTCCGGGACTCGTCGAGCTTCATTGCTCGGCGTTTTTATGGCGGTCGCCACTGTTGATTCTGGCTTTCAGGAGTTGCAGTGGTTGGGAAAAGTGTGGCGGGTTTTGTCCCATTAAAAAAAAAAAAATACATCATTGGACATGCCTTAGAGATGAAAATTGAGGCACTCAGAAAGAAAGACAGGAAACGAAATTTCGGTCTATCTTTATCTCTCTCAAAATCATCAATCATCTATGAGAAAAGAGATAGTGCTAGACCGAAAGCATAGGCCATCTCTCTCACTCTTTTCCAACCATAAAAATACTATAGATTATACGCATACAGCATGTCCATTAGTATATGTGAATGGTCGCGGGCGTATCGTAATGACAGACGGATCTAATGTCAATTAAAAATAATGTTTGTTGTCTATAACCCTGGCTTCGATATCAAGCTGTCACGCGGAAGTTCGAGTGGAGTTAGATATGCTCCGCTACTATTGGTCAGAGCATGATGTTATATAGCCTAAAGCCTTATATTATCGGATTAATGGGCTATCTAACGCAAAAAGAATTTTTAAATCGGACTAGTCGTTTCTGAGATTAACGCGTTCAAACAAACAAACTCTTCAGCTTTATATATTAGTATAGGTATAGTAGTATGTATTTTTTATTATTATTATTTACTTGTAATGTGTGTCTTTTTTGTGGTGGAACAAACAATATTTCTTTCTTTTTCTTTCCGCAAAATGTTTTGTACCCTCGACCCTCCCAGTCACTTTGCATCACCTGCCAGCAGTGTTAATTGCTTTTCGCTTAGCGACGTTTTGTTTTTTCTTCATACTCAGTTGCTAAGGCTAGTATAGTTATCTTTAATAGTCTACAATTTTTCTCAAGAATTCGGATATAATACATATATAAATGGAAACAATTTTTTTTTTTTTTTAATTATGATTAGTAGTTTCAAAGAGTAACGTAAGAGTAAGTAGAGAGACAATGGGAAAATTTTACGATTATGTATTGAGAATACATAAGTATAATATATTGAACGAATAAATCGTTTTAGAGTAAAATATACGAAAAAGAGGATTAATAAGGTTGAGTTGAAATGCTTCATTAGATTTCTTGTAATAAATTGGATTTAATGAAACAGTATGATGAGGCAGTATGGTAAAGTATATACGTATATATTTTATCAAAGGCCAAAAAATCAGCATCGCCATAGAATGTAACAATGTTGCCAGCCTTTTGGGCACGTTTCCTATTGACAATAATGCGGATGAATTTTTTATGCTCTTTGATTATTTCCCTTCCTTTGTATATATGTATATAAAAATAATAAATAATTTAAAAGTTTACAGATTTATTTGTTAAAATGACAGAAAAACTTTATATAGGTAGACGAAAAGAAAGGAAAAAAAAATACCATAAAATATATTTATGACTTAAAAGATTATATTACACTGGAATTTTTGCCGATATCTTGAGATAAATGGTTGACGAGAGATCAGTATGAGGTTTTAAACGTAAGAATGGCATTACGTTCGAGAAAATAAAGCCCCATTCTTGAGGATAATCCTTGGTGGCCCGTATCGCATTTCTCGGCAGTTCGTAAAGTGATAATTATCCGTTGGGATTACTGCCACGCCAGGTTCCTTCTCCGTACTATAATAGACTAGTCGGCAAGTCTGAGCCGCGTTTCTTAAGCATTCGTGTCATAGGCTGATTAGAAGTATGAGGAACAGGGTGTAACTTCACTCATCCACTATAGAAAAGGGCAGATCCGGCGGCCAGGCGGGTATTGTTTTGGGGACTGCCCGAAGAATCATGTCTGGCCATTGTATATACGTTAGTTGCGCGCTAAACTCTGCTTGCGAGATGCATCTACATGAGCTGTATAGCTCTAAGTATCTGTTGGGATAACTGTCACGTGGGAGACGGAGATTCGGTTCCCAGTATACCGGTGCATTGCCGGTGCCGCATGTGTAACGCAATCATATGTTGTAAAGTGTTCAAACGTCAAACACAGGCACCATAATCTAAACAATGACTGAGGATTACTGATAATTGCCCCTTACTCGTGACGTTCAGT